>OZ035962.1:22459529-23659529 GCA_964034945.1 Chrysopilus asiliformis
GAGAAATGTCAAATGAAATGCAGAAAAAAACTTGACGTTTAGGTGTGGTTCACATTCAACATCGGCCCTTAAAATTTAACCACCCTTTACATTGTGGAAATAATAGAGCTGCAAATTATAATTTAGGAATATTTAGAATAGATTAAAAGTTCAAAATTTTGAAACTTTCAAACAAAAAAAAAATTGTTTTTTGGAATATTAGCGATGTACGATTATATCGAATTTTTCTCGTCGTATATCGAGGTTATGAAGAAAACACTGTACGTTGTATATCGAAACATCTCATATCGAGATTTACATCATCTCCCTTAGTAAAAACGAGAAATTTTAAGCCGGAGAAATCCGTCCGGGAAAAGTGTGGAACCGACATAATTTTGTCTATAAATAATGTGAGATTTTAGATCTACAGTAGAACATAAAATTTAAGAGCTAAAGACTATAGAATTTTAAAAAAACGAACCCTTTTTTTAAAGCGCCTTGCTTTATGAACATATTTTTCTTCTTCTCATACCAATTCCCCTCTGATCAGCGTTCTGATTTGAACTAATTATCATTTCTTCAATCTAATGCACGATATTTCATCAGATTTCTGATATCATAAACGCATTTATCACTTTTACTACCAATTGGCAATAAAACAGTGATACGTCAATATTTATTAATTGAATTTATTCTAGACTAACAACGCCAATTTGGTTGATTGACGTCAAAATACAGAAAGTTTTTTTTATTCCTTACTAAAATTCGAAAATGTTAACCAAATTTGGAATTAATTTCAATTTTAAACATTGGACACGAGACAAAAAAATAAATAAATTGCCATAGTATGATTACGTGCTTTTTGCAACGCAAACTTAATAATTGACCGATGTACCTATAAAAATAATCTCTGGACGAATTTAAAATTCAAAATTCATTTTGATAAATAATATTATTATTATTGATGGTCATAAAAAGTTGTTAGTCATTTGAAAAGCCAAAATCCATCAATTTTTTTTAGTACTGGAAACAATTTTGGTCTCTGAAATGAAAACTTTTAAAATTCAATCTTTAAAATCTCGGTAAAAATAATGATCCGCAGGGGAAAAATGTGGTTTACAGCAATTTCTAGCCGATGTAGATTATGTTTTCCATATTTAAAAATCGTTTTTTTCTTGCGTTTAAATCCGGGACCAAAGTTTAGGGCCACCGGAACAAAATGCCTGAATCTGGGACTGTTTCGGTCAATCCGGGACATATGGTCACCCTTAGTGTAAGCATATGCTCATTTTTATGCATGCGGCACATTATTTTGGTACTAAACAGATCTTACAAATATACCGATGTGGATTAGGCGTTCAGGTGGCCCTGGACACCTTTTTTGGGAAATTTAGCGTGGCATATCGAATTTTTGTCGCCGTATCGATTTTGCCCGTTTAAGAATTTAGCCTTCCTATGAATGAGAAACGGAATCGTAAAAAAATCAAGTCTCTAGCTCAATTCTTTTGATAGTTATGGATTTACAGACGGACGGACAGACAGACAGACGGACGAACAAACAAACAGACGGAGAGACAGACAGACAGACAGACAGAAATACGGACAGACAGAAAGACGGGACAGACAGAAAGACGGGACAGACAGAAAGACGGGACAGACAGAAAGACGGACAGACAGACAGAAAGACGAACAGACAGACAGACAGACAGAAACACGAACAGACAGAAAGACAGACAGAAACACGAACAGACAGAAAGACGGACAGACAGACGGACGGACAGAAAGACAGAAAGATGGACAGACAGACAGACAGACAGACAGACAGACAGAAAGACGAGCAGACAGAAAGACAGACGGACAGACATACAGAAAGACGGACGGACATGCAGAAATCAAAATCTTTTGTCATCAGAAACACCCTAGTGTAGCTTATTTTTGTATACGATGATTGGTTCGATGCATTATAAACGGTATATACTATGATCCTCATATAGAGTATAAAAACGTGTCCACGAACTGATAATAAAAACTATTCTAAAAATAACTCAATCTCAATTATGAAATTCCTTGATAAAACTATTTTAATTTATATGTTTTTAAATATTTTAATAAGCCTAGATGCACATCAAAACAAACGTTTAGACATAAATATTAAATGAATTCATGCCATTAAAATTGTTATAAATCTGAAACCATGGGCTAGAAAAATTACGCACACTTTCCACATACATATTTTCCAATTTTTTTCTATCCATGAGAAATATTTTAATTCTGAGAAAACGTTTAAAGTGAAATAATTTTAATAAATTATAAATAAAATATCATAAAATTGCGTTTTATGGCGGGTTTTCCTTCGTTCAGTTTTCAGGTAAGCGTCACCGCGTCCGTGTCCAACGTCAGCATTGCGCATTTACGACTTTTTTTCCAGTTTCATTAATTTAACTTTCAGTGAAAAAAAAATCTTTTAAAAAAAATGCCGGCAAATCGTCATTCACGGGATTAAACCGCAATCACCCACCGCACATCGAAGACGAAACTGACAACAGCATAAGTCCGTTGGCACTAATTATTATCAATCTCCAACCATAGTGAAAAAGCATACCAGATGCATATTAAACATAGCATAAGTAATAAAGATAGCATAAGAGATGCATAAAAGCGGACGATATCGTATCGATGTGAAGAAGAAAATCACCTATGCGATTTTTTCAATCGAGAAACGGATAGACGCACGAGTGAATATGAAGGAATTAAATTAACACAAGCCAATAGCACTTGAATCTAACAACATGTTTACAAGTCGTTAAAAAGATATCATTAAAATGTGATATGCTAGCAACTGCGCCAGCCAGCCAACCAACGGTGCCACTTAATTTTATATTTTTCCAGATATTATGAAGGAGACAAAAAAAAATCAGTAAAACTTTCTTCGTTTTTTTCCAATTCAAGTTTATTTTTATTCTGTCCCAGTTATGAACAACAAACACACACACAATTTAAAAAATTAGGAAAAATCACACAAAATTACATTATAATGACCGCCGTCTTTAAGAGATTTTACGATTCCAATGTCCTTTCGTTAAGAAAAATCAAATTATATTCAAAATCACTTAAATTATGAAGGATAGCGTTTTAAGTGTAAACAGACTATTTGAAATGTGTCGTGGGAAATCCACAATTATTCACAATTATTTTTCAATATTTATCTATTTAACCTTAAATAATTAGTTCACTATTTTGTCTGTTTTGTTGCTCTGTTTTGATGATCAATTAATAATCTGGCAATAAAATGTGAAAAATTTACCGAAGGAGAAGCATTTGCAATTAAATTTGAATTTGCATTTTCGATGCAATTTATTGCATTCTTAATTTGATTCGCAAAGAGATAAAAACCATGAGTCGAAATATTCTTCGAGATTTATGATTCATTTTTAAATAGTATTTTGTCAAAAAACGATTGCTAGAGAAAATGTTTGCAAATACATATAAGAATTTTGTAAAAATCGTATTTTACCGCGTACAGTTTTGCTGCTAAAATTGGTTCATTTTTGTAAACATTACACATTTCTTTTCTCTGTTCCTCAAAAGGGCAAAATGTTGCAAAAAATGTTGGAACATTTTCAGTTAACAAAAACAAAGAAAAATGCAGCGTTTATTTAAACTACAAGCAAACAACCGAAGAGGAAAAACATGTAGACAAAATAATGCATTAAAAATGCTGTAATTCTTCATGGAATTTAAGGTCGTCAGCAAATATTTGAAATGCATTAAACGTGAGTTCAAAAAACAGACTTTTCGTCTGACTTTAAAGTTTTCACCACAAGCTAACTTTGACCAAACTACTTACACCTTTTCAAGTTTAGTGCAGGCGCGCACTGCGATGGTAAGCATTTAGAATGGTGGTAAAGCGTTAATTGAAGTTATTGAAACACGTGAAAACGAATATGGGAGCACGCAGCAAGTTCTATTTCGCTTGTTTACTTACTAAAGCCGGCCATACATTATGAGACTTGTTGTACAACTTAGTTCGGTTGGATCGTGTATGGGCCGGTTGTAGTACCAAAGTTTAGGTTCGACAAAAACCAAAACCCTGTTGATTTTGCCTCCGCTACAACAAGTATTACAACATGGTTTTAGAACAAGTCTCATAATGTATGGCCGGCTTAAAGTCGCACCTCAGTAAGTTGAACTTCGAATTTCTTGATAACATGTAGTTTTTTACTTTCTTCTACGGAGTATAATAAAGTAGGGGAAGGTGGGGTATTCTGGACCGCTTTTTCATTTTGGCTAAAAAATCGTAAAAAAATAACTTTTTCTGAAAATTTCAGAGCTTGAATTTGTAGTACGATAAATAACCTCTCTTTGGGTCACAGCAGTTCGGTCAAATTGTATTAAATTATACAAGTTTTATCAGTTGGCGCAAAAATGGCGTTTTTGCGATTTTGAAAAATCTCGGGGTATTGTGGACCACTTTGTAAATCGATTAAAAATGGAAAAATGTGATAGACAAACTTTTTTTTTGATTCATATATTTATTATATAACAGACAAAGTGAAATGAAGTGAAAAATTGCAATGAAAATCAGTCCGAAACGCAATGTTCGCAAGTCCAGTAACTTGCAGTCATTCCGGAGCATCCCGAGTGAACAGCTCGATCGCACACGTTGCAATGGATGGTATGGATGGATGGGTTCATTTTTTTTGGCATATTTTTCTTACAAATTATGCAGAAATCTATGTATTCTTCCACCTCACAATAGGTTGAAGATGGTTGTTTCTTCTGTGATGTCTTCGATTTGACACGATCTTTTTAAGCTTTTTCGATTATGGTTTATCACCTTTTCTCTCCAATCTCTTTCGCTTCATATCAGCCTTCTCACGAAGGTCATTTACATCCTCTGGCGATGTCAAAACGGCCGATTTAGAAACTTGCTTGTATACCCGTCGTTGCCGGGTTAAGCTTTTTGTCTAAATTTTAGAATACGAAGAAAACCGGAAAGAACTTAAAAACTTTTTAATAAGTCTATGTTGGGGCTGGACTCACGACGAACATCTATGCCAAATTTCAGGTCAATCGGTTCAGTAGTTTCCCCGCGAAAAAGTAACATAGAGGGAAAACTAAGTTTCGAAATCACTTTACCCCCTCCCCTTACTCCCCCACCCCTCGCGCTCCTTTTCCGTATGCCTATGTTGGAACCAGAACTACCACAGACACTCATGCCAAATTTCAAGTCAATCGGTTCAGCCGTTTTCGCGTGAAAGAGGAACAGACAGACAGACAGACAGACAGACAGACAGACAGACAGACAGACAGACACCAACTCATTTTTATATATTAGTATGATTGCCGAAAATCTAATGCTGTGTTTTTGCATGAAAAAACACTTATATGCATCAAATACACGAAGTTTGCTTGTCAAATGTCAAGAATTGAGTGGTCCATAATTCCCCGACAAAAGTGGTCCACAATTCCCCGAACGCTCTTTTTTACAATATGGCAGCTATTAGTAACACAATGCAAACTTCATGCAAAATTTTTTGTCAGTGTCGAATGCTTAAGGCTCCGTGAATATTATCAATATATTTACTTGAGTTGATTCTCGAAAAATGTGGTTAAATTTAAGCGAAACACAAAGTGAAAAAAAAAATTTCGAAGTATCACTTTTCTATTTGCTATCGAAGCGAGGTGATAGTGCGTATACACAAGTCGAGTACTGTTAGGAAAATTAGCTTAACATGAGGCAAACTGATTACAGTTATTTGCAGCTACCAACCACTACTAGGGGAAACAAAATGACGCTGGTCCGCAATTCCCCGTGGTCCAGAATACCCCAGTTTCCCCTATTGTATTCATGAAAAATTTCGACCTCTTAATTTTGCCTAAAAAACATTTCCCGATCACTCCTGAGTCGATTGGAGTCATATTTAAAAAATGTCTTTCTGTCTGTCAGTCTGTCAGTCTGTCTGTCAGTCTGTCTGTCAGTCTGTCTGTCAGTCTGTCTGTCAGTCTGTCTGTCAGTCTGTCTGTCAGTCTGTGTACAAGATTTCTCAAAAACTAATAGAGCTAGCGCCATGAAATTTTATAGGCATGTTGGGTCCTGAAATGGGACGATCCTATCAACTTTTGGTGGAAATCAGTTAACCGGAAGTATCCAAAATGGCGGTTTTTCAAAAATCGCAATTTCGTTTTTCTCGATTTACTCCCAAACTACGCGTTTTTTAGTGGCTCTAAGTATGACAAAACTTGGAGAAAATAAAATTTCCTACACTTTTGTCTTTAGCTATAACTCGATATCTCCACCTGTTATCGAGATAAACCGTTATTTCCAAAAAAATAGTTTTTTGCCATTATCTCGAAAACTAACGGGTTTTTGCTGACTGAATGTATGAAGTGAATTAATGAGAATGGCATTCTGCACAATTTTGTTTCTTACCGTTATCCGTTATCTTTTACCGTTATTGAGATATTTTCATTAATATGTAAAAAATCATACTTTTGCGAATAATTTGCAAACTAACGGTTTTTCGACAAATCAGTTAAAAGAATAATTAAAGATGTTAACATTTTCTACATTTTTGCCATTTACCGTAAATTGATATCTTTTACCGTTCTCAAGTTATCTCAAATTTTGTACGTTTTTGATATTTTTGAATAAACCAAGAATTTATTGGGAGGTCGTCTTAGGTTGACAACGCGACAGGGCTCTAGCGTAAATTGCGCAGGGTCGTAGATTTTGTAGAAGAAAGTTTTGTGTTGACCACAACTGATATTTTTCTGTTCTATTCAGGTTCGAGTTATCGAGGTTCGACTGTACTTACTTATTTTTAGTGCGACTTTGTTTTAAAAACTCTAATCGACGCTTTAGCACCATTCAAAGATCACAGTGCGCGCCTTCACTCATATTTCTTTTGTACACAGAGAGAGAAAAATCGTAAATTTAACTATTTTATAATGAAAAATCGTGACTATTACTAAAAAAGCTAATTTCATTTACAAAATAGGGTAAAGTATCCAGATCTGAGCCCCGGCACCAGTTCTGAGCACCCCTGTTAATTTTCCGGCTAAATCAAGAATTGTGCGCGATTGAGCCGATTAAACCACATTTCACAACGTGATGAAACCAATTATTCTTCGAATTCAATCCTTATTTCTATTAGGCCCGTTTGCTGAAACAAGTCATAACAATTTAAGTTGTGCTTAGCCTACTTAAACCATAGAAATTCTGGGTCTTAAATAATTTAAGTTGAACATAAGACGATATGACTTGTTTCAGCAAACGGGCCTTAGTTACTAGGCGTACTTAATTTAATACGGGGGGCTCAGAACTGGATTTTGTGGATAATTTCCGCATTTACACATAATTCTTTTTTTTTTGTCCAAATTGTTGAGGAATATGTATATGTCAATTTAATTTAAATATTTCATACTTTCGACCAGTAAGTATAATGCTACATTTACACGAATGACAAATTTGTCATTTTTTTCTTGTCATTATGTTAATTCCCGTGTAAATGGCATAATTTTTGTAATTTTTTCTGTCAGAAAATGTCAATCTCTCATAAAAGAATGAACTTGTCCATTCTTTTATGCCAGATTGTCATTCGTACAAACGCAATATTAGTTATGACAAAAGTTGAATACTAAAGTTGTCATAACTAATATTGCGTTTGCACGAATGACAATCTGGCATAAAAGAATGGACAAGTTTATTCTTTTATGAGAGATTGACATTTTCTGACAGAAAAAATTACAAAAATTATGCCATTTACACGGGAATTAACATAATGACAAGAAAAAAATTACAAATTTGTCATTCGTGTAAATGTAGCATAAGTTTCTCAGAAAGTATACGGAAGACAAAGAAAATATGGTATGAACTGAAAAAAGGCTTAAGGGGGCTCAGATCTGGGTATTTTACCCTACTTGATGTCTATTACAACAATTTTAGTTTAACCACAAAATAGTCAATTTTATTACAAAGTAGTTAAATTTATTACAAAAATATCCGATTTTGACTATTTTTTTGTCTGTGTGTACCTCTCTGATTTTTTTGTAAAACGAAAAAAAACTTCAAGTTTTGTCATTCTGACAGCACAGGTTTAGATCGGATAGTACTAAATTTAATTGAATATACAATAATTTTGTCTGTATTAATTCTAATTTTGCTTGCTACAAAAAAAAAACATATTTTACGCGACCCTCGCAATTTTAAGCGACGATTTTGATGTATAAACAGCCCTGTAAAATGTCAAAAAGAATTTTTTTTTTCGTTCGTTTAGAAAAACGGCAAGTTTTTCAATTCCTATTATAAAAAATTAAATCGCTTTTTTTAGAGCAGTTGAAGGCTTTTTGTAGCAAATTTTTTTACAAAAATGTCGCAAGAGAGAACTGCAAAAATTAAAGCTAAATTTAAACCCGATGTCACACTTTTAAAATTTCATTTACTAACAAAAAAACAAAAAAAAAATGAAAAATTAAAAAAAATGTCGGCAACAACGCTTAGTTGAGCACGGAATTCACCTGTTCCCAATATGCCAAAAAATAAATCATTTCACGGGGGAAAAATCATTGTTGAAATCACATTTATTCCTAATTAAGATAGATTACTACAATTGAGAAGTTGATGCATGTAAAACACAGGAAAATCATTTCCCATTGTTTGAAAATGAAATTAATGGCATTATGCCTGACTTTCATATGACAATCAAAATTCTAAAGAGACAATTAAATCAAATTCAGATGTGACAGAGGGTCAGAATCTCTTAGAATTTTCCATTAAGGTAAATAGAAAATCCATGTAATAACGTTCGTTCTATGAATCATAATAATAATATTTCTTGGCATTTTAATATTCCGAATAGATTTCTAATATCTAATTTTCTTGAAATGATCAACAAATGACAGAAACAAATCGAAAATCTTTCAGAAGAATTGAAATTGTGAGTATGAGGAGCTTATGAAAATCACGTGAACTACTTGAAAAATGTTTACCACATATCAGAATTTCTGACAAGGCCCATCCGATTAGACCAGACACACCTCAGTATTCACCCTCCCGGTTATTTTCGAAAACAATAAGATTGCGCTTTAGATTATGAGCACCAAATTGTTTTAATGAGAAAATCACGGTTAATCTAATCGGAAATTTTATGGCGAATGATAAAAATATTCAATTGGATTATAAAAGCATATAAAAATTACAGTGTGATACGAGAATATTGGAAATTTTTAACCAAAAACTAACATAATTTGTGAATTAAACACAGTCCTTTGGATTAACTCTCATAATTGTTGTAACCGTCACCGCATTTTTACTCCATGGAAATATCTTTCAGTCACGAATATTTAAGGGTTTCAAATAAGGTGTTGGCCATAAAATATGTCATGCTAATTTTCAGCCTTGCTACCCCCACCCCGCTCCCCCTTCGTAACGGTTTTGGCGATTTTTGCAAGCGATGCCGGATGTGAACTTTACATTAATAAAACAAATTCAAATCGAGAACTCTTCAGCTCTGAGGCTTTCATTTTAAGGGTAAATTTCATTTTAAGGGTAAGATTTCTGCCCCTGGGGCATTTTTCTTTCAAAAAAGTTCGTCTGCAGCGCATTTTATAATGCCATTATTTATTAAGGAATATTGATGTAATGGGTTTCAAAAAACCTTACAATTGTTGTAAGTCCCATCCACGGTTAAAGGAGCCGCTCCATTGCCATGACTTTTTCCCATGACAAAAAAAATGAGACACATTTATGTGAAGATGCCTTGGCGAGAAAGGGAGATAAGAATCAACTGCAAAAATTTGTCGGCAAATGCAAAAATAATTTCCCCTCTTTTGTTATGGCGATTTTATGGCGATGTTATGGCGATTTCTACTACAACCACACATTGTCCCTGTAAGTGAATAGTAAGCACGGACACATTCAAACTGTTATTATAGCGTGATGTCATTTTAAAAGCTTTTTCTCCTTCGCATGCATAGTCAAAAGCTTTGTTACCATGCCAATTTGAACATTATATTCATAGCATAAGGTTTGATATGATTGCTATAAAATTGTAAAACTGGAAGGGATAGCGTTTAACTTGTATTCAGTTATTCCTATTTAGATCTACATAAGTCTATCTTGCTCTAGTTTCCTGCATTTTTTTGTCATGGGAAAAAGTCATGGCAATGGAGCGGCTCCTTAAAACAGCATTAGTGGGAAAGAATATTATCAATGATGAAAGAACTAATAGATAAATCTCGAACCCAGTTTCTCGTGCACTCGCGTTAGGCAAAAGAGCAACACTATAGAAAACGAAGAGTTTCGGAAATCACATGAAATAGTAATCCCTTTTACTCCTTTACATCTAAATGAAATTCACGAATGAGACAAAAACACTGTCGTTTTCGAAGATTCGTGCAGGGTCGATCAAAATCAATTTCACTTGATACCAAAAACCAAAAATACCCACCAGAATCCATTGATAACCCTGCACAAGAGTTCTGTCAAATGACACACATACCATGAAATCACGCCAGCGTTATGTTTACATTTTCGTATAACATTGGAACGGGGCTGCATTGAGATTTTTTTAACGCTGGTTTTATTATAATATAATGCACTGAAATGCCCTGAAAAGAGTTTTTGATAAGTTTAGTTAGGGAATGTTCCACAGATTTCACTAAAACCCCGGAAAGAACATTTTTTTGGCTCCCATCGTCGTTGGAAAGGTAGCATTTTGTTTTTGCCTGAAATACTCGCCTCAAACGAATGTCAGGACTACAAAAAACACTTTTATAGTACTGCTCTAAACACTTTTCATAGCACATAAAATTCCTTCGAGAATCAAATTTTGTAGCATTAAAAAACACGATATTTCAACAAACTTTACTTTTTGGCATTTTTCTCTTTTTAGAATTGCCAGCACTTCTAAAATGTGCGATTGACCCTCTTTTTGATTTTAACTAGATAACCTTTATAATCGTCAACTCTTTAAAAATAAATTTGAATTATTTTAAATTTTTTTCATGTTTTTAAATAATATCGCGCATATTGTGTGGTTTAATTATAATCTTTTATAATGTTGTGTGAGTTGTATAAAAATTAAAATCGTCGAAAAATCAAAATTATTTATGCAATGCGATGGGAAATACCATATCATGTAGGTACTCTACTATATTGAAATTTAATAATGCTTAACCTCTGAATATTGAGATATGGCAACTCCCCCACATTGTATACACTAAACATTTCGTGTACCGACGAAGGCAATGAGACAGGCCTATATGTCACTGGGTGGACTCTTCATTGCTTCGAAATTTTATCAACCGTAATTTATCTATAGTTCTCTCATCATTGATATTATTTTACTTCGATTTCAAACCCACCCTTAGAATGAAATGCCAAGAAGGCGAGAAGAGAAACTTCATTAAAAGCGTTTTCCACTGTCTTTCTATCAATTCCATCGCTCATTTCGCTCAATAAACGATTTTCATATTTTCAAATTGACTCAGCAGTAATCGATGATGGAAATTTTCTATTCTAAAAAATCTATTTCCATAACAAGCTCGTAAGGTAATTGACCAAGAAATTATCATTGAAATTGACCATTGACGACAATTTCGTACCGCAAAATCCCCCTTTTGCCATTGCCATCTATAGTAGACATTATTCACAAAAAAGAATCATGTGAAGAGTGTTTGCCAATATAATCGACAGAAATACATTTATTTACTTGAATATAGTTTTTATTCAAATTGAATATCGCTTAAAATATCGCTTTGACTCAATGCCCGCAAAGTGTCAATTAAAGAAAAAAAAATATTGATGATGTACTTCGAGTTGTGATTCAAGTTTTTTTCTTTACTTAAAAAAAATCGATTTAGCAACAGTTTTTTTTTCGCCCCCTTCTCCCATCTAGTGAAACATTCACCACCCGGCATATGTTCTATGAAATTGGCACAATTTTGTGTGGGGCTTAATAACTTTTGGCTTCACTTGACTTCAACCGAATTGAACCAAAAATTTTAACCCATAAATCATATTACAGTGACATGAAACCAACGACTTTCAGAGGGTGGGTGGTAAACTTATAGCACGCGGAAAATCGCAAAAGATGAAATGAGAAAATCATATTCCCAAACAGGAGATAATATCACAAGGTTTACTTATTTTTCGACTAATAAAAGTGATAAGACGAACTCAAGGTTTCTGATAAACCGTACGTCGCGGCAGTCGCCAAAATTGTTGAAACTCAAGAACCCCGAATTTTACCCGCACCTGTCCTCGTTTTGGTGCCGGCAGTTTCTAAACAAACCTATCTATCCCCTTTCACCGGTAATCCCCACACAATCCACTCGAAAAAAAAAAATTCGCTCGAATAAATCTTATTTTCAGAGCCAGTCATGCTTCACCTCCGCATCGCAAAGCGATTTAATAATGTTGGGCGGGTTTTTCTTAAACTTTGCAACCGAAAAAAATCTCGAATCTGGCATTTTGCATACAAATTTCGCGCGGATGAGGTAAGAAAAAAAACCTCTCATAGATCTGAGGGAAGTCGTACTATTTTAAATCACAAAGAGAGAAAGCAAAGGTCAATGAAACTAGAACACATCATCATTGCGAATAGTTAAACAAAAAAAAAATTAAATTTTCGACTCAGAGAATCTTTTTGTTGTTGCGATTTTCTATGACAGACGAGTGACCACTGCGTGCAACTAATTGTCATCACGTTTTCAATGAAAATGTTTTAAAAATAAACTCGAATTCAACAATGATTTTGGAAAAACGTGAATATGATTGAAAGCTTTTAATGCGAATTGGATTAGTAACGGATTCTAAAGATAAAAATTGAATTTTCACGGGATTTGCGATATTGCACCACAAGTTAATAACAGTGGAACCTCGGTTTCTGCGGATTATGAACCCAAAAAGTACCTCGGTTCGTGAACTTTTTTGAGTCCAAGAAATGCTTCGGTTTATGAACTCATTTTGTAAACGCAAGCATTTCTTTTGAAACCAGGAAATGCTTCTGTTTATGAACTTCTTTTGAACCCAAGAAATTCTTCGATTTATCACCTTCTTTTGAGCCCAAGGAATGCTTCAATTTATGCCTCGGTTTATGAACTCGTTTTGAGCTTAACAAACGCTTCAATTTATGCCTCGGTTTATGAACTCGTTTTGAGCCCAAGAAATGCTTCAATTTATGCCTCGGTTTATGAACTCGTTTTGAGCCTAACAAACGCTTCAATTTATGCCTCGGTTTATGAACTCGTTTTGAGCCCAAGAAATGCTTCAATTTATGCCTCGGTTTATCAACTTCTTTTGAGGACAAAAAAAGCGTCAATTTATTCACTTGTTTTAAGACCAAAAAATGCCTCGGTTTATGAAAAGTGTTTCGGTTTGTTTTGCCCGCGGTGCATTTTGTAGATCACAGCAAACAAAAATTGAAACAAGCCCTCTGATCGGGCCTTCAACGAGTTAAAAATTAAAAATTTCGACACATTTCGACGCTCTTCACCGGTAATCTATCCCAGATTCTTACAAAAGAAAATATGGCCCCCCTAAACATGTTCGAATAATTTCAAAAGTCGTGTAAAATTCAACTTCCCACAAATAAGAAAATCAATAAATCCCCACGTTAGACTCTTGTCCGTACGTATAGCAAATACAGTCAACGTCCCACTATTTATTTTATTCATTATGAAAATTTGTAACTGAACTTTATGATTTTCCTTTTCAATTTCCTGTGATCTTTTGATGGCTCAAAATAAAAATTAGTATTTCCGATTCCTTAAAAAGCGATTCTCATCATAAAAGGATCAAAAATTTACGTCATTCATTCTCATCCCATGTAAAAACCAGTATATTTTCCCCTTTTTGTTTCCCAACCGGTCCCATTCCGGTAGTAAATATAGTAGGTGAGTCATAGCCTTATTTCAGGGTTTATGCAATCAAATCCGAAAGATGACGATGAAATCGGGGCTGGTGGCAATGTCGGGGGCGTAAGCTGAATAAAACGAATTTCCCGCATTTGACTCAATTCTTGATTAATGAAATCGATCTATCTTTGTGTTTTTATTTTATTCTCAGCTGTAGTGCTACCACTTTTCGCAATGCCTAATCTGTGTTTTCTCGCTCTGCGACCATCGCTACTGATGGAACAGAGAAAATTCGGATGCTTCTACCAGATGGGATTTTACTGATAGCAAATCTGGATTCAGCAGCGTCGTGTTGGTGGGAAATCAATTTCAGCGGAAATGAAAATTCTAGCATTGAATTAAGCTGATATAGACTAACCTGCCGCCGGGTGACAAAAGGAAAAACAATCGACGTCAAAGCTCACATCGGTCGCACTCCGCTTCGTCGCACCCCGCAAGTTTCCTTCAAAAAAAACTGTTTTGCTTTTTGTTTTCTATTCCGTCGAATTGCCCGCAACAAAACGTGAGTTTCGTCACATGAAATCACTTTGAATTCGTATTACTTATGGGTAATTGAGACCTTCGTCCGTGTCTCTCCACATCCCTGGTTGACAGCGGACAATTCTCTGGTCCACCCTCCACCACTTGTCAGTTATTTCATGACCCAAACTAATTTTCAGGGTTATTTTTTCGCCCTGATGTTTCCCATTCTCATCTAAGTTCTGTTAACGAAAAAAAAAATGTTTTTTTTTGTAACAAAATATCAACAGACGTAAACGAATGAGAAACTTGTGAAATTGAGCAAAACTTGTGACTCAACAGAATTTTCCACGAGCTTTTTTTCCAGTGAAATGCTCACATAGAACGGAGAATAGGCCAAGGTGGCCGTTTTATTTCATTTCGGGAGAAATCTTTGAAACATCTTCCTTGTCTGAGAGTTATTACCACCTCGAAATTAATAACTTGGACAGATGACACTTTGGGGTCGACTGTTTTCATTTACATTTAATTTGAAAAGGACGATCTGTGAACACGAAAAGGCCGTTTTGAATTATGAATATTTTAAAATATTTAATAATTCACCTCGGAGGCGTTCTAAAGACGTACTTTTATATGAAAGATCATATTAAAAGTGCTTCTTTACTAAGGATTGTTTTCCTTATGCCTTCTTAGAGCTATGGCATATTAAGTGCGATGCGTTACCACATTAAGCGAATTTTTAATGGCAGCCAAACCAATTTAGACGTTCTTCATTCTACAAAATGCATAATTTTACTTTACCTTCTACAAAAGGCATAATCAAAAGTTTTGTTGTACAAATATGATCCATTTGTAATGGGAAAAACAATTAAATTGGTTTGACTGTCTATAAAAAGCATGTAATGCGGGCTTGTTAAGCCTTAGCTCTTACATCTTTACATATATTACGTTTGTCTGTCTGTCTCCATGTTTATTCCGCCAACACGCGAAAACGGCTTAACCGATTTCAATGGAACTTTGCAAACAAGTAGACTTGCTTGCAGAGCATAGGATACGGAACACGAATACTTTTTATTTACCTCCTCCCTCACCTTCGATACCCCTCTCCTGATATATCTTAAACCACAGAAGGGATTCGGGTCCGGTTTCCATATTTAGAGGGGCCAGCCTAAAGGAAAATTTTCGGCCACTGATATCTACCCGTATATTGATGTTGAAAAGATTATGGAAACCAAAAATTACCAATTTTTGCATTAAATTAACCTTCCATAACCCCCCTATGGAACAGATCTACTTGTATGCTCAATTTCTGTTAACATTTGAATGGCAAATTTGCTGTTAAAATTTGAATGGTGGTCGTACAAAAATGATTTAAATCTTATGGTCAAAATACGCATTAAATAAGGATAGTCTCAAGCATTTTACATCCGATTGACTTTGCTTTGTGGTTCCACAGTCACAAATGCGTGAGATATTATGGCTTAACTAAATTTTAACTCCTGAGGCCGGGTTCCGCTACTGTAAATTTTGAATTCTACATCAAGTTCCCATTTACGTTAAAGACACAGTTGCGGAATCCGTACCCAAATATCCCTTACTGAAAATCCACTCAATCTGAAGAAAAGTTTGCTGCCTAGCGTTTGCCAATTTACGAAATTTGAACGAGTAAGCGAAATCCAATAACCACTCTTGAATCTTATTTGAGTGATTTTTTGATTTATCAACAATTTGGATTGGATTCCTTCGGATCGGCCACACTACCAAACAGGAATCGCCTCTGAATTTCGTTGTTGCTGTTTGTTGTTTACGTTTTAGTTCGGGGTTGTTTCGATTCCAATTGAATATGAAATGAAATCATGTTGGACGACATAAAGCATTCAAATTTGAATGCGAGTTCAATCAATCGATCAATAGAGTCAATGATCAGTAAAAATTCTGATGAAAGATCAAATGGCCCCAATTAATCGAGCCAAAAAACACAGTAGCATTTCTTGAGACTCCCCCTCACCACCCGATCATAGTTATATGATTCATCCACAAGCTTTCCAGCCGGTTCCACGCTTTTCAACGCTTTTAGGTCGCAATGCTCGCTGATTTTTCAGCACTTTGAATTTGGATTTTTTCTTGTGAACTTTGCAAAAATAAAAACGAGACCAGAAGCGGGAAACGTGAACAAACCGAGTCAGCCACATTTCGCGTGTTTCGTTGCGGCAGTTGAAAATCATTCGGGGAACGCTATCAGCGAGAATGTTATAGGCACTGAAAGAGGTCGGGTGGAGGGACGAAGCGTTTTTGTTCAAATATTTGCGTGCCCTGGTAAGTGGTGGCTTCGACGACACTACCAAGAAACGTGCGTTTCAAGTGCGTCCCGAGGGGAAGCCGGGAAACATCACTGCTTCGGTGGATTCTATTGGGAAGAATAGAAGCGCGTTTTGCGTTTAGCATTGCATTATTTCGCTGTCGAAAGTTATTTTAGGTGCTTATGTTGGCGGCATTTCTTGCATAACGGCGCTGCTTCGTTCCCAATAGACGGTTTTTTCCTCGGTGCCACTTTTTCACATTCCGCACTGATAAAAAACCACACTTCCAAGTGCCGTTTTGCTCGTCCCTCCCCAAGCAGTCGCAGTGCTTCTTGGGCTTGTATCAAACCAAGAAGTGGTACTGTCGCCAGGTAGGGTGCAAGGAACGGAAGCTATTGACGTCTCCACATTACCGAAAAACTGATTTCTTCTCGAATCCCGTGCGTCTTCCACTGTTGATTAACCGGCATCGATTTTTCGCAACTTGTATTTACACCCCAGCGAAACAGGACAGCTGGTAGTGGCCCTCGGATAGGGAAGCGAGAGAAGGAAAGTGTGGAAGGAGCCAGAAAAAGTCTCGTCTCGACCTCATGTTTGAGAAAAAAAGAACTGGTGCTAATAAGGCAAAACAGCAAATTACAAAAGCGAATTTACTTCCAGCGGAATCCATTGCGAAACCCCGACCATTTCGCAAATATTTGGCCATAACGGCTCGACGAAAAAGGATTTAGTTGAACCGACTGGGATTTGGATTTAACAGGATTTCAACACAAGCATTTTCGCAAACCCAAGAAGTTTTCCGTTGCTGGAAGTTTATTGATTTTTGATTGCCACCGACAAAGTCAACGAACGCCTAGTCTAATGGTAATAATTACGACACTGTTTGTTATTTACACTACTTAAGCTAGGATAAAATTAAAGACTCACTTAGTTAGGAAATTTTGAATGAAATCCACTCGTTTTGAAAACACACCGAAGCCGAAGACTTTCACTGAGTAAATGTGAGAAAATCTGCATTTGCAATTTCCTCGACTACAAAAATCATCACGAGCGCTCCAGTGGTCTGCAAAGGAAACAGTGGTGGTGCAAATCCGACCAATAAGAATACAGTTTTGATGGAAAGTGTCAATTCGGTGGGAAGAAATGTCAAGAAAAGCCGCGATTACACAAAAATACACTTGGTGAAGACGGCATAAGTATTTTTTTCCAGTAATCAGTAAAATGCCAGTATTTTTCTAAAGGAATTAAATGTTTCGAAACTGATTTTAATCAGCATTTACAAGTGTTATAGTTTTTTTTCTCATACTTAAAATAAAACTGTAATTGCCCCTTGAAGTTATGTTTTTCGGGGAATCATAATTTTGTAGGTGTTGTGTTAATACAAAAAAAAGCTTTTGTTAAACTTGTGCATAAGCATTTAAGAATTTAGAGATAACGGTTCGGTTGGTGTAGGAGATTATTGTTATTTCAACAGTACAGTATTTATAAAGTACAGTTGGATTCATATTTTAAAATCAAATCAATTCTAAAAGCATTCGCTAATAAACGTTCACTCAGATCACTGTTTTTTGTTTGTTTATTCCGTTCGCCTTTGCTTTCTTATCTGGAAATATTTATCATTTGTTCGAGAAGTTGGAATAACTAAAAATAGCACTAATAATCAGTTATTAGAAGAAGATTAACGTAATTTTAACACACTTCTAATTTTTAAGCCATACGAAAAAAAAGGTTTATATTTTATTTTTAAAAATGGCCAATTCACCACCGTTAACAAATCTTTACCAATCTGGAGCTGATTCTAGTGAGTAAATCGAAAATTGTATAAAAATGAGTTGTCTTTTGTTTTTAATTAACAAAACCATCGATTAAGTAATTTAAACAAAAAGTTTCTTTCCTAGGATATCTTCATAAGAAATATTTTTTTCCTATCAATATTTTTTTTTGTTTATTAGATTGTTATGGCGATGAAGGTGAGGATGACTTTGATATTACTTTTGTTTATGGTTGATACGAAACATCCTTTCATGTTGCCCAGTAATTAGAAATTTATCAAAATTATTATTGTTGGCGTATAATATTATAATGTTTAGAACAAAACTTGGACTTGTCATTGGCACCAAGGGAGCAACTAAAAATCGTATCGAAGTTGAAACAAAAACACAAATTTCTATCCCTAGACGTGGCTATAATGGTGACATCACCATCACTGGTAATATTTGTTTTAAAAAAATATAACGTATAAGAAACTAAAAGTTTTAATTCTGCTTAAACTTCATTTGATTAATAAAAAATGTGCATTTGTAGGAGATATAAGAGAATCAGTGGCTGCTGCACGTAAAAAAATCCAAGGGATAGTCTCTTCTTCAGATAAGAAAGTTCGTTTTACACATTTCGTTAGTACACGTTTTACTGAACCAGAGATCGTAAGGAATTTTCAAAAATTTAAGGTAAGTTTATAACAAATCTCATTTAAGGAGTAATGCCATTCTAAAGATTTATTATAAGGAGCAATAAATACAAAATCTGTTTTAGAGCTTTTATTTTGCAAGATTTGAACTACAAAAAGAATGTTTCAAAAGAGGTTTCTTTTGATTAGCCCCAATGTCACCATTTTATAAAGACAAAAAAGATTTTTTTTACAAACTTTGTGTTTTATTTACTACGCTATTATAAAAAATGTCAAAGTTACGTCGTGAGTTCAGGTCTCTAGAATGGCATGATCCCTTAAGTATAATACTGGACAGATTTCAAATTTATTTTTGTTTAGGACTCAATTCTGTCTGGAACACCGATACCAGGTGTGAATGAAATAGTTTTCCAAATACCAGAGAAGATACATATAACCATTACAGTGATGGTCTTAAAAGATGACGAAGATCGAACAAGGGCCGCCCAAGTTTTACAGGATTGTCAAGAAACTGTGATAAAGTAGCTTCAATAGAGGCTTTTTTTATTCAGACTAATTTTTTCTCTTGGGTTTTCAGGCCTTTTATTGAGAAATATGGCAAGCCCAAATTAACTCTTAAAGGGGTGGATATAATGAACAATAATCCATCTTCCGTTCGCACACTTTACGGAAAAGTCGAATCAGAGCAATTTCGACTAATGTACGATGAAATAAGGGATTATTTTACGAACAATGGATTCAAGCCGGACAGTAGTAAAATTCATGCTACTCTTATGAACACAAAATTTAATAAGGATAAGAAAAATGCAAGTTTCGACGCCCGATCTATAATCGAAAAGTATGGGGATTTCTTTTTCGGTGAACAAACTTTAAATGAAATTCAGTTAAATGATATGGGCACTGTTGGTCCTGATGGGTACTATGAAGCTACTGGAATAATAAGATTTTGAAATAGTATTGTAGTTTTTTTATTATGAA
The DNA here is from genome assembly GCA_964034945.1 of Chrysopilus asiliformis. Lineage (NCBI taxonomy): Eukaryota > Metazoa > Arthropoda > Insecta > Diptera > Rhagionidae > Chrysopilus > Chrysopilus asiliformis. Next base: position 22,479,573 of record OZ035962.1, read on the forward strand.
AATGTATAAATGAGCAAAAAAAAATTATTTTGTTTTTCAATTTGTACAACCTTTACCCCACGGCTCCATTAGACTTTTTTCCAGATTGTATTTAAATCCAATCACGAAAAAATCTAATGGAGACTCAAAAAATCTTGCATCATGATTTAAATCTCCGTACTGTCACGATTTTTTCGGCTGCTGAAAAGTAGGATTTTTTTTACATTTGTTCAGTCAAATTGGCTGATTTCTAGTTGGCTGCCCTGATTACCTCCTGGTTGACATTTCTAAGTACGCTATGGAGACACAATAAAAATGAAAAATCATGACTGAAAATGCCCACGCGCTGATTTTTTTATTTGCCAAAATATGGAGTGGGGGAAAAATCATGATTCTAAAAAGTCTAATGGAGTCGTGGGGTTACCTAAGCAAATTTTATAAAATTTTACGAATATTTGCTCCTGCCTTTCACAATTGATAACAAATTACAAAACAGGCAGGTTTGGTCCTGGAATCCTAGTGGAAATCCGTTAGCCGGATGTGATCAAAACGTCGGCTTTTTATTAAATACCGCTATTCCGTCTTTCGCGATTATCTTGAAAACGAACGGTTTTTCGGTAGTTCTGTGTATGAAATGAAAAATGGGGATTCCTACAATTTTGAATTTTGCCGTTGTCCGCTATCTTTTACCGTGATCGAGATATTACTGATTCTGTAGAGAATTTCTTTGATAAGGTAAAGTTATAGGGTAAATTGTAAGAACGCCATGTGCATCAAATATTTTAATTTCTGATGTAATATGTTTACAAAAAAAATCGATTGAACCTGTGATCTTCTAGTCTTTATGTATTCTTTGAAATGCGTAAATTAAAGATTCAATTGATGACAGGAAATAGATTTGCGTAAGTAAAACATCAACTTTTTATCTCTATGACTTCAAATTTTATATCCTACCTCAAACCTCTTTAAACAGTTCAAACGAATTACTCATTTGAATTACGATATTTGTACAAAAATAAATTAATTTGGTAACTACTTTTATTCCATATGTTGATTTGCGCAGACATTTTTTTGTACTTAACAACATATTTGTTCAGCTGAGTTTTAGTGTCTCAATTAATCGATGACTTGAATTTATATAAAGCGTGAAACACAATTTTTGCAGAGTGTAATACATCTTATTGTGTTCAATAGTCACATTCAAAATGAAGAACTTTTTGGTTTATCTGTGCTTTGTATTAATTGTTGGAGTTGCAGTTTCAATGGCTGTTCCAGAGGCAAAAGCAGACCCAAATCCAACGTGGTGGCTACTCTCCGATTATTAATAATATTTCTTATTTCGTACAAAAAAGTATATTGTATAAAATGTTCGATAAATTAGAATAAAATTTTTATTATGGTTGTTTGTTAGAATAAATGAAATCGTTAAATTAATACATTGCATTTTATTTTCGATGAACAATAGTTTATTTTCAAGAATTTTCTTTTAAATTAGTAACTGAAAAATGAAATTTTTTGATTATAAAATTTTTGTAGCCTTGAAATAACTCTTCAATCTAATTTTTATGCCAGTTGTTTAACTAAAAGGTCTGTTACTTTTTCTTTGGTGCAAACAATAGTTTTTCGGTTAATTAGCACAAATATGGTCAATCAGAAACGTCTATTGGATATTTTTTGTTTGTTCAATAAATAGTGCGTTACTGTAATAGAGTTTCTCAACCAAAAACAACTTTTTAACAAATAGCTGCGCACAAAATTTAAAGATAGCATGACGTGGACACATTTTAGTTACTAATATAATTTTTTTTTCTATTCCGTTTTGTCCGTGACTTATCTATTAACCCTTTTCCCTTCGCCTTGTTCAAAAATTGTCATTAAAAAAAGAAATGTCATTAAATATCTTCTTATTGTCATTAAGAAGACACGGCCTTTAGAATAAATAAACATTATTATTAAAATATTACAAATAATTGGAAAAATTGCATCAAAAAATAAAGTTTAGGTTTTTTTAATATGTTTTGAATATTTGGTATTTACTTTTTGAAAACCTCTACACAGTTTACTGTTGAACCAATTAAATTGACAATTTTCTTCATTATTTGGTTTTCCACAAATTTCGTGTTAGAAATATTATTTTCTTGAAATTACTAAAGAAAATCCCATTGTATTTCCGGTTCAATTCAAAAGCGGCGCGCTTTTGTTTTACAACCTTATTCAAATCAAATTAAATAAAATTTTTCAAACCATCTAATTTTTTCACGCTTCAACCTGGATACGCAAAACAGAATTTCGAACTATATGCCCTCCACACACGGTCTAATTATACTGTTATGATTCGTGCCAGAACCAACAACAACTCAGCTGAATACGAATGCGATACAGAAAGAGAAGAAGTCAGAATGTCAAAACGAAGTGATTAGGGTGGAATAAGAAAATCTGAAATATTGTGTTTACTACAAAGAAAATAATAAGAGATAACGCGAAATATGGGCGACCCGGACATGTTGTATGGAACGACGCTATCGGTGGAGTCCATGAAAGTGATTGGCGAGAGTATTGGTGTCGGAAGTCTGCCAGACGACGCTGCAAAGGAACTAGCCGAAGATGTCTCCTTTAAACTCAAGCAAATCGTACAGGACGCCGCAAAATTCATGCACCATGCGAAACGGGAAAAGCTGAACATTAGCGACATCGATCACGCCTTGAAAGTGCGAAATATAGAGCCACAGTACGGGTTTACATCGAACGATTTTATCCCATTCCGATTTGCATCTGGTGGAGGCCGGGAGCTCCACTTTATCGAAGAGAAGGAGATCGAATTGGCAGATATTCTCCAAGCACCTTCCCCCAAAATTCCCCTGGAAGTCACATTGCGAGCTCACTGGCTTTGTGTAGACGGAATCCAGCCAACAGTTCCAGAAAATCCTCCGCCACTGTCAAAGGAGGCTCAAGCTCTCGATTCTGTAAACCCGGTCGTGAAACTAGAGCAGGGTATGACCAAGGATGCGGCTGGAAAACCAGCTACTGGAAAACTTCACAAACTAAAGAATGTTGAGACGGTGCACGTGAAACAATTAGCAACCCATGAACTGTCCGTGGAACAACAATTGTACTACAAAGAGATCACGGAAGCTTGTGTTGGGTCCGATGAGTCCAGGAGGGGCGAAGCACTTCAGGTATGATGTTTTACTTATGAGAAATATTAGCAAATGCTCACTACTTATTTGTAGTCCTTAGCAACGGATCCTGGTCTGCACGAGATGCTCCCTAGGATGTGCACTTTTATTGCAGAAGGGGTCAAAGTCAATGTCGTACAGAATAACCTCGCGCTTCTGATTTATCTGATGAGAATGGTTAGAGCGCTGCTAGACAATTCTGCATTGTATCTCGAGAAATACGTAAGAATGACCTGAGCATGTGATAAAAATCTAAACCTCTTTAATTTTTAGTTACACGAATTGATTCCCTCGGTGTCCACCTGCATTGTGTCGAAACAACTTTGCATGAGACCAGAATTAGACAATCATTGGGCGCTTAGAGATTTTGCGGCTCGTTTAATGGCACAAATGTGCAAAAATTTCAACACATCAACGAACAATCTGCAAACTCGTGTCACAAGGTAAATATTTTTACAACTACTAGCATATTTGGAAAACTGACTTCAAATATTTCTTGCAGAATTTTCAGTACTGCACTGCAGAATGAGAAAACTCACCTATCTTCGCTTTATGGAGCGATAGCGGGACTCTCGGAACTTGGCGGGGAAGTGATTAAAGTGTTTATTATTCCACGACTGAAGTTCATATCAGAAAGAATCGAAACACATCTTCAGGGAACCACAATGAGCAACACGGATAAAATTGCTGCAGGACACATTCGAGCCATGTTACAAAAATGTTGCGCTCCAGTGCTGAAAACCATGCGAAATCCCCCAGATATTGTCGATGAGTACAAGTACTGCTGAAAATTTCTTTTAAAAAATCATTTTCCTAATTTTAATCCAACTTCTAGACGTGATTATGGGTTTTTAGGTCCAACTCTCCATCAGGCAGTGGTGAAAGCTCGCAATGCACCTCCAACAGCCACGACAACAACACAAAATAGTAGTGGCAGTAATTCCGTGTCGATTGTGAATTCGCCGATTCCATCAGCCTCTGGAACTGTGACCACAATTAGTCGAACGCAGGGCCCCCAAGTCACCCCGAGAATTGGAAATATGTAATTTCTATTTTTAATGCATTCAATTTATTTGTTTGTGCCGTATTTAGTCAGTCACTTAGACAAGTTTCTGTTTAGGGCCAATTATTTCGATTGACTGTAATCCCAACATTCTGAGGACTGACAACTTTTCCGCCCAACTTATCTGTAATTCCTGGTATGTTCAATTTCTTAATAACAAAAAAAAATGTAGAAGATTTTTGAAAGAATTTGTATTTAATTTGTGTTGAAGTTGAGTTTAGGCACAAACTCGTGTCGCTGGTGAGTGTTGGGTTGATTGTTTTTGGTCCTCAAAGTGTTTAGAAAAGTGGTATAATTTCGTTATCTGAAAATGATTTTTAAATGCCTTACGTCGAATTATTATTATTTTAAAATTGTAGTTTTTTTAGTGAATTTCTTCCTCATGAACGCAAATTTTTTTATTTAATATTTTTTAGTAGATTAGAAAGGTTTTTGGAGTTTACTTTTGAAAAAAATATGACGATAACTTTCGTAACTTTGATATTTTCCAGTCAAACACAAAATATTGGTCCCACCATTCAACGTTCTGTCCAGCAAACTCAAAGCAGTCAACAACAAAAATTTGTGATTGTTACCCAGAGACCATCAACACCTCAAACAGGTAAGAAAAAATATTCCATGCAATGAGAATTCACTAAAAATGTTGAAATTTTTCTTAGGCCTCCTGCAGCAGAGTTCATCGCCACAGAACGGAAGTGGCGTGACTAAATTTCATCCAAATCCAATTCAGGTTTGTATAAAATTCACTACAATAATTTATAAACAAATCAAATACAATAAATTCAGTAACAGTAAATCAGGAACCAAAACCAAAGACCAGAAATTCAATTCACTTTTGAACCAAAACTGAACCTGACTCCGAAAACTTTTGGTTTGCCTTTTTGTTACTAACCATCCGTTTATTAGTTGTGCTCTTTTTCAGAAGATATTTTAAGATATTAATATAATTGCAATTTCCCTGTTCAGTGCTACGACTTTTCCTTGCGCTATGGATATACTAAGAGCCGAAGATAGCTGTATATTAGAAAGAAAAGACCCTTCCAAATCATATTATGTGTTATTTTACATTTTTCGCACAACCTTCATTGTATTTTGTACTTTTGAGATATTTAAAAGAATTTTTCTGATCACAAAAGCCTAATTTTAGCGGAAGGGTCATTATTTGGGACCAATAAGGAATGAGAATCACGTGTTTAGAACTCGGACTCAAAAATTGTGTTTGCCTGTGTGATTCGGAGTGTTCTAAGTGCCATACCAAAGAAGTTACAAAATCTGTTGTTTTGTTACTATTTACTGGATTATTTTTTGATTTCCGCATGTCCGTCCCTCTGTCTGTCCGTCCGTGATCACCATAACTTTCGAAAAGATCGAGCTAGAGACTTGAAATTTGGTACAGTTACGTTTTTCGTAAATGGCTAGGCCACAGTATACAGTAAACAAACTCGAAAATAACCCAATTTAACATGTAAGAGTAAAGAAAACACACCATATTCATAGGCAGAAAACACGAGAGCAAACAGCACAGCCATATATGCGTGTAACCGAAAATTTGTAAACAAAAGCGACACAGCTGATCGGTATCTTTTGCATTTCGCAATGTGTTTTGCGCGAAATTTAGTCGACATAAAGATAAAATACTAAATCAAATATCAGCGGAATACACGAAATAGTATGGAAAAATACTAAATTATAAACTTTCTGTTTAAATCACTCACTTCATTTCACAGGAAATTGAGAAAAATAATGAAACCGAAATCCACCCGACTCGTTTCCCATCAAATCAGAGCAACTGAAAGAAACAATTGCAAACCGCATTGCCAAATCTGATTGATTTTATGTTTCAGAGGAGGGAATTTTAAAAATTGAGATCTGTTTTGACCACCATTTCTTATAAAGGTACAAACATTCTACATTTTAGGTTGAAAATTTGGATAGAAAATTTAAATTGCCAGGATATAGTAGAAAAGCAATTGATATCCAATCTTCGGGTCTGTTAAAAACATTTTACAAACGACGTTATGCTAATTTCAAAGCAACAACGACATTTGAAAAAAGCTAGTACCAGTATTGACTGAATTTCTAGTTTTCCATATTCAAGCGAACATAATATATAACTCATGTTAGAACTGTATTTAATTTCGAAGAATAAAATATTTTTCTCATCTAGCTCATCTGGTAACGTCGTTGCATCTCTCATGTTTGACAGTATATTTCTTTCTCTGTTTCACTTTTATTAGATTCCTTTGTGGTCATATTGCTTGTTCATTCTTTGTACCCCAATAATTTGAGATTTTTCTAACCAATTAGAATGCCTAGATTTAGGTTTTTTTGGGTTATTCGTTTTCGGTTACACAGGTTATTTTCACATTTTATGTATGAAGTTTGTTTACTGTATACTGTGGCTAGGCTAAGTTCTTGAATTAGCAAAATTTGACCACTGTTTCCCCTCCCCCCGTCCCATAAAAATGTAATACTCGAAAACTGTGCATCGTATCGAAAAATTTATAAACATGAAATGTGTTTAGAATATGATTTTACATAACCGTTCCATACATCAAAATCCAATCAGACCACTCCTTTCTCGCTTTCCTATGCAAATGGATTTTTTTAAATAATCATTTTGTCTGTCATCATATAGAGTATTTGACAATTGGCCATTGGCAATTGAAGCTTTTTTTTATTGACATTATTACCTATTTAAATATGAATTATTTTTAATTTTTTTTATCTTTTTCATACAGCATGTGACACTGGGAAAGTCTTTCGGTGGATCAAATTCTGGTGATCAACAACAGCCACCCGAATTAGACGATCTATCACATTTAGAATAAAAATATAAATTAAGTAATTATAATTTAGGCATTCGTAGCGTCCAAAAGAGCAACCAAACTTTAAACGCAAAAATTTGTATATCTAGATTAACATTGAAATTAAAAAATACCCCATTTAAATGGGACCCATTGTAAAAATAAATGAAAATTTACAATATTTTCTTTAAACCGCAAAATAAAACAAAAATTTCGTTAAATGATTGAATGTTTTTTTTATTGTTAAATGTAACATATTTCGTTGAGGTCCTTAAGGACTAGAATAATTCAATTTTTACAAAAGCTAAAACTATTCAGATGAGATTTCAAAATCAACATCTGTATTAACTTTTTTTTATTATCAATTCAAATAATAGGTTTTTTTTATACAACAGAATTATTTTTTTTTAATTTTAAATTTCTTTTAGTTTCTATAGTTTAACCCTATGATTTATTGATTCATTCAATATTTCAATTATTTAATAATACGAGTAATAAAAAAAATTAGTTTTTGAAACTAGCCTAAAGAGGGACTTAGATATTAATTCGCTTTCCTATCTATCTACATTAAATTTTATAATATTTTCTATCTTTAGTTTCTATCATTTTGTTTCTTCAAATTTTTCCAATTTGCTTATCGTTTGTTTTTGTCTTTTAATCCATTTACAATTTATCGCTTCGGTTTTTCTTTCTCCTTCTCACATTATGGGCCTTTGTTTAAGTACAACTTTTTAGATACAAATCAATTAACAACGGGAAAACGGAATTTTTTAAATTTTTATTCTATTCTTCTTAATCATTTGTTGCAGTTTCAATTACTTGCATCCATCTGTTTATTTTTTTCCTATTTACTTTTTTATAAAAATATATAAATGTAGTAGCACCTATGGAGTTTTTTTAAACATTTTATTTTGTTTTTTTTTTTTTTTTTTTTTGTAATAACTTCAAACTGCTTGAGTTTAAATAATGATTAAAAATATTGCAATAGTAATTTTTTCGGTCAACCTCAAAAAGAAATGAATACTGGCGGAAGATGCGAGAGTTTCTATTTTCCAACGAGCATTTTTGTTAAATTAACTAAATTTGTGTTGCCATATTTTGTCATATTCAGTTTGGTCGCTACTTCGTTTTTCTTGGTTTGCGTGTGCCACGTTAGAATCTGTGGGAGAAATTGAAAAATAATCCTATTAAGATCCACTAAAAATAATCGAAAAAAATGTTTACTTACTTCTGTACAAGAAGAAGCTAGCAGTTCAATTTCAGTATTATTTAATGGAGCTAAACTTTTAAGGAATCCATCCTCTTCGTATCCACCCTTGTAGGGCATTTCGGCCTTGGGCCTCTCCAATAGCAATTTCACACTAACTGCGAATCCTGCCATATCGACAGGATATTTGCGGCCACCAATCCATCCATCATAGAAGCCGGATAATTTTTCATTTTTAACTATCGGACTACTTACACCTAATTTTGTTACTAAACCTACTGGCCACATTGAGACCTTTTTTGTGTAGCGCATCTGAAAAAAGAAAAAAAAAACATTCAAATTCTAATCGTAAAATTCTTTGAAAAATGATATATTGTAAAAAACGGGGTGGAAAGGGGAAACGAAATCGGAAAGATATAGGGTTTTTACGGCTGTTCACAAAATACATCGCAAATACACCACAGAGGGAAAAGGCGGTATGCAATAGTGTAAGTGCAGGCGCGCACTGCATTGACAAGCCTGCAGAATTGTGTCGAAGTGGCAATTTGAGTTTTTAAAACACTTTTTAACTAATTTTTCGGCGTACATCGAAGTAGATTTAAGTAGAAATAAGCAAGTAGTAATTTTAGTTTCTTCTCACAAATTATTTTTATTTTACTATGTAATGGCTGCTCTACACTCTACCCGAATATGGACGAATCACAATCTCGCTTGCGAGGTTGAACGTTATTTTGTGAATTGAATTACGTTTTTTCCATTTATCCGTTTTAAAATTCTGGTTTACGATATTGTCGTAAATCGAAATTTTAATACGGATAAATATATTTAATTCACAAAAGGGGCGCCTAACCTGCCCGCCGAGACTCTGATTCGCTTAGATTCGGGAAGTGTGCAGGCATCAAGTTTTTTATAAAATTTTCATAGTTGGAACTGGGGTGGAATAGCGTATGGTGACAAATGATAGTGACTGTTACCCGTCAATTTTCAGAGACACGATAATGTGAAAGTTTTGCAAATTTTAATCAAAATGGAATCACAAAGCGGTGGTACGCATGTAGTTGTCGCTTTTTATTAGAAAACGTTGGGCAAAATGTTGAGAGCTGCAATTTTATTGAAGTCCAAAAAATTGTCGAAAGACAGTCACCATAAACTATCAGCTTACGCGATTCCACCCCTGTTCTCAAATGATCAAGCAAAACCCCTCCCTATTAAAACTCACTTACCGACAACAACATACTTTTATCAAAAAATTCATTAATTTTGAATAAAATAGTCCCAAATCACACAATTAATCATATTATTATTAAACCCAATTTTGCGGTTGTCGTTTTAACGTTAAGGGTAAACGAATCGCAGCCACATTCAGTCAGTGAAATAAATTTCCTGTAGCGTAGAAAATAAATCGGTTTCTTCCATTTTATTAATGTATAAATCAGTGGAATTGATGCCAATCAATCAGGAGATTGACACGATTAAACTTAGAAATGTTCAACTATCACAAAAAAAGAATTCTTTTCTCGATTTCTGGCATTTTGCTTAACATACATAGATTGAATTAAGGTATGTTTCTCGGTTTTGGGGATTTATTTCAACGTAATTGATAAAGGTCAAATAGTTTCATTTTTACCTGTTCGAATATCGATACATCGTACGTATTATCATCGTCAGCGAAATAAAAGACACCCTCAGTGGCATTTGCTCTTAACCATCGAAGGCCTCGATTTCGATTTGAAACGCCACGTGGAATTGCTTTACTAGTTCGATATTTCGCTGGCATTGGTGCTGGAAAATAAAATAGAAATATGAAAAATAAGAGAAAAAATATTCTAAAACGGAAAATATTTAATCAAAGCTTTAAGAATTCTGTTTTCAGTAACGTTTTTAGAACTCTTATGCCCGTTCCACACTCTCGACGAATGCTGGCGAATCACAATCACGATTGCCAGATTGATCGCTTTTTAATTACAATTTCTCCATTTATGTGGGTGTAAATTCCGGTAAATCGAATTACAATTTCTCCATTTATTCCGGTCTACGATATTAGATATTAGAGGTAGTTTACACTTGAGATTTTTTCTAGAATTTCTTTATGAGTTTTATTCAAAATTTATTCTCCAAATTTTATTCATCTATCGCAAAATAAATTCACTTGGCAAAGGTTGTTAAAATTTGAGTTTATTCCGGCGGTTTTATATGAAAAAATTCGGATCCTTGCGTCTTTTACTAATAAATTTCTTAATTCTGTGTCGAGTGTAAATAGTTGTTCAACATGAATTAAGTGTCGGAGAATAAAATTTACGAAATAAAGTGTCAAGTGTAAACCATCCCTTAAATATGCAAAACACAATGAAAAATATGTACAATATTGTAAACAAAAATTTTAACCCGAATTAATGGAAAAAAGCGTAATTTAATCCACAAAAAAATGAACCTGGGGTTTAATTCACAACAAAAAAAAATGAACCTCATGTCAGGTGATTAGCGATGGAAACTATTACCCGTCCATTTCCTGGACTTGAATAAAACCAGGTCTCTATTAGAAAAACGTTGTGTTTTTTTTCATGGTCTAAATTGTTCCGTGAAGACAATTTGTCAAAATTTTCCTGAAGTCTTGAACCAAAATTCTTGGAAAACATTATGAAAAATAATTTTTGGCATTTTTGTTTACATAAAATTTTAGGGCAAATCCATTATTTTACATACCCGATAAATGTTCGAACTGAACTCCGATGTGCTTTAAAGTTTTGGTAACCAAAACTGATGGAGTCTCGGCGTCCTCGATGACTAACCACAGTAGATTGTTAACATGTTTTAATGTGTATCCTAGCCTAGTAAGTTCAGCTAACTGTTCAGGTCTCCTATACGTTGGAGTTATTATATACAAGGGCGGCTGAAAATACAACGAGAAAAACAAAAAAAAAACCAACAAAACTATTAATAATCTCGGAGCATGAAAAACGATATTTTAGATTCTGAAGCAATCCATAAAATACGTAATTTAATTTTTTTTTAATTTTTTCCGTGTAAGTTTTCCTTCGTATTTTGTATAGAATTTAATGATATAGACGATTTTCTTCCCTCTTTTATGCATCACGTATTTTATGGCCACCACATTGAAATATACAAAAAGAAATTATTAAAATCCAGCGTTAAAAATTAAATTGAAGAAAATTTTATTAAATGTACAATTTGAGTCTTAAAAAATGTATTAAGTTAAAAAAAAACATACGAGTATTTAGTATTAGGTAAATTATATAAAAAACAGGTTCGCAAGCAAACCAAAAGCAAATATTTTAAATTGTATGCAAGTAAAAAATTATTGATTTTGTATAATGTTTGTGTGACTGGATGTGGATTTTTTTTTCAGTTTATTAGAATTAATTGTAATTATGAAAAGTTGGTGTGTTTGTGTTCATTTTACGCCATTTCAAATTTTTTATTCGTCCCTTTTATCAAATCTACGCACGAACAAATATGTAATTTCTATGGCTAATTACGGTATGAACTTTTTTTTTGAATTATTTTAATGAGGACTTGTGCAGTACTTGGGGGTTGATGAGGGCAGAATGTCAGTGAATTTATGCACTACTGAAATCAGGTCGATGGCGTCTGGAAGTGCTTACTTCAAGTAGCGCAATGATAAATAGGAGATACGGCAGATCCTTTTTTCATGGAAAAAATTTTTAGGTTACATGAAGAATATGAAATAACAACAATGCCGTGCTCTTTCTTTGAACCTAAAGTGCTGTTTGAATTTCTGAATGGAAATAAAAATTAAAATAAAATCATGCAATCTGAATTTTAACATCAGGGTTATCTTATAAAGTCGTGTTATTCCTTTATAGCCTACGAGTAAATATGCAGACATGTTTGTTTACTTCATTAAAATTTCTTTGATATATTTTTTTAATTAATTGAACAATATGTCGGTTGTGAGCAACACAAAACTTTCCTCTGCAACAAAAAGTTTCGGAAAATGTGTGAAAATCAATATTTTTTTCAAATATCTCGAGAACCGTTGAAGATACAAAAAAACCGTTATAGGAAAAAAATACAGGAAATTTGATTTTCTTTGAATTTGATTATATGCTTTTTTTCTCATAACCGCATAGATTTCGAGAAACTTTCAAAAAACTGTAATTTTTGGGAAAAAAATGTATGGGAGGTACCCGTTGTAGCTAAGGTTACTTTTCTAAATGTTGACAGAAAACTAGGATTTTCGTAAACTCATTCAAAAAAAGTTTTAAGTCGGTAGCTCAACGCGTTGTCAAGTTATATAACACCGCGTCTTGATTAACAATTTTTCATCCCAAGAAATATCTCACCGCAATGAGATTTTTTTGACAGCTGGGCCGAAAATCTCTTGAAATTTAGTACTCAAAATGCCGATGAAAAGAAAACACATAGTCGCCGCTCTCGCAATTAATGCAATACGTGAAATTGAAAAGGCTGAAACAGAAGAACAGACGAAAAGAAAAGCCTCTTAATGTTATATATTCTCTTCCAAAGCTTTTTGTATCGTATTTTGTAAAAATTAGTTATTTTCGCAATTACTTGTCGGGAGAATTTGGATTCCGCCATCTTGAATTGTGAAATTCCAAGAAATTTTGCAATTGCAAGATTTCAAGAAATTTATCTCTGGGATTTTTTCTCGCCGTCAACTCGAGCTCTGATTGGTCAATCAAAAATCTCTGCGATGAAAAATCCCAAATCAAGACGCGGTGTAAGATACGTGAAACGGATTGACCGACAGACAGATGCACGGACATCCTCATAATTTTGCCTACGGATTGTGTACTGATCAGAAATCTGTCCTCGTTCTCGAGTCGATCTCCGTCATGAATACAATACATTCCCTCTATAACAGAGCAAAGGAAATATCACATGTATATCTTTGAGAGGCGGTTATTGAAATAGGAGAGAAAAATCAAACGAGTTAAATGTAATTTGTGAAAATTAATTGAGATCCTTTGATATATTTTTATGTCGAATCAATTAATTGATTCGAAGTGAATGAAAATAATTGAGTTGCAATTAAAAATGTATTAAAGGATATTTATATAAATATATAATTAACCTTTGGCCACGAAAGTGACATTTGTTTTATTTAAAAATTCATTTCAAAAGGGAAAAATTAATTCCATTGATGAATACGATGGGAAAATAATTAATTTCAATATTGAATATCGGACCAAGATTTTAATTAATTATTGGAATCATTCATTCGCTTCACTGGGAACTCTCAGACCTTATACTTATGGGCATACCCAAAAAGTTTCGCCAAAGACTCGGATCTGAAAAAATCCTGCCTACAGCGAACTTTTCTTAAATAAAATATTTGCATGCGGCGCATTTCATTACAAAGTTTACGAAAGTGTGTTTTTTTTGTAAAAAATTTGTCCGCAGCACAAATATATGCGCAGGATATTTTCTGAAGAACTTCTTAGCTCATAATCTTTATATTCTTCATAAAGGAAACTAAGATATATTATTATCATTCCCCTGATCAGTCTTATGTTATTAGGAAGCTGAGAGACGTGTTGAAGTCCTGGTCAGACTAATATCTAATATCAAAACTTCAAAACTGATAAAAGCAAAGCAAGACAAAAACAAATGTTAATTCATTTGACTTCTTCAATTTTTTTAACTTAAAAATTGGTCATTTAAAAAAAATCTGTGTTCAAGATTTAAATTTTTTTTTAAAAATCATTTAAAGGCAGAAAAGTTAAATTTTAATCCCTAAATATTCGTTGGTGAAATTGTTTAATACTTTTCAGTTTTATGGAGTAAAATTCCCTCATGGGATATGTACATTCGAGAAACTTTCAATGTTTGCGAATTGCAGGAAAAATATAGTTTCGACTTTTAATGAATATATACATATATACAACTAAAACATCCTTTTTCCATAGACCGCACATTATTTTCGGGCTAATAATTACCAAATGACCATCAGTTTTCATGGAAAAGCGAGATATTAAAAGGACCACAAAACACGGCAACAGACTCGTAACAAACTTTTTTATGAAATTTTCCGGTAGGTTGGGAAAAATAAACCCTCGGCCACAAAAATAATTATCATAACCAAATATTATGGCTTGAAACTAAATATTTCTACTGGGCATTCGCCTATATGAATAAACATAATAAAATCGAGAATTAAAAAATAAAATTTCCCTATTGAATTCAATGAATTTATGAATGCTTGGCTGAAAATTCGATAAATGCTGAATCTCGTCTGTGAATCATGCAAAATTGTGATGCCGCTAGGTGCAATTTTTATGAGTTTGTGATAAAATTTAAATTAAAATGTGATAAATTCAAAAATATGTTTTTTTTTTCAACCAACTGAATCAAAAAAGAGTTGAATACGTTTATATAACATTAATGGTTTACATTCTGCATGTAAAAATAAAGTAATAGTTTTAAATGTCAATCAATTGTTGGGTATTTTGTAGCCGATTATTAATTAATGAATATGCATTTTGGGTGAACAATAATTTATTAAATTCACTTTATTCGTTCGTTAATTTTTTCTTGTCAAATTTCTATGGCCTGCAGAATGAAAACGTTGCGAAGGAAACTTTTCAAAAGCAAACAGTTGCACTGCAAATAAAGGACATTAAGTGGGAAACAAAACGTAAGGAAATACAAAAAAATAAATAAACGACAACAATTGAAAATTTTGCGAGTCTATATTATTGTCAACAAAATTGCCAACCCCATTCATGGGGAATACCCTTGAGCTGCATGCAAAACATAAAATACAAAAAAAAAATGAACTTTCATTTCAGTGTCTTTTAACGATTCTTCGTCTGTGATGGATCCCCGTGTCGTCTCGAATAAGCTAAAAATTAGCCAAAGAAGCTTTTTCACAGGGTGGAGGTCAACTCCACTCCGCGCCCCTGAAAATTTTTATTGTTCAATTTCTTTCCCGGATGTTTTTCCTTTGTCTGAACTTCCCGCTAGCGAAATATGGCAGGCTGGCTTGCAAGTAGCTTTTTTGTTTGTACTCGTGGAGAGCCACTTTAAATGTGTATTACAAAAGCTTTATTATAACTGTTATAAGTTGCGAATAAAAAATAAATGTGGCAAGTGCAAAATGAAAATTGTAAAAGGAAAAAAATTATACCGCAAAATGGGCTTAAATGTGTCCTGAAGAATATTGCGATTTTTTTAAAAGAAAATCTGATATTGCACAATATAAAATATGTAGGGGAAGGTGGGGTATTCTGGACCGCTTTTTCATTTTGGCTAAAAAATCGTAAAAAAATAACTTTTTCTGAAAATTTCAGAGCTTGAATTTGTAGTACGATAAATAACCTCTCTTTGGGTCACAGCAGTTCGGTCAAATTGTATTAAATTATACAAGTTTTATCAGTTGGCGCAAAAATGGCGTTTTTGCGATTTTGAAAAATCTCGGGGTATTGTGGACCACTTTATAAATCGATTAAAAATGGAAAAATGTGATAGACAAACTTTTTTTTTTGATTCATATATTTATTATATAACAGACAAAGTGAAATGAAGTGAAAAATTGCAATGAAAATCAGTCCGAAACGCAATGTTCGCAAGTCCAGTAACTTGCAGTCATTCCGGAGCATCCCAAGTGAACAGCTCGATCGCACACGTTGCAATGGATGGTATGGATGGATGGGTTCATTTTTTTTGGCATATTTTTCTTACAAATTATGCAGAAATCTATGTATTCTTCCACCTCACAATAGGTTGAAGATGGTTGTTTCTTCTGTGATGTCTTCGATTTGACACGATCTTTTTGCTTTTTCGATTATGGTTTATCACCTTTTCTCTCCAATCTCTTTCGCTTCATATCAGCCTTCTCACGAAGGTCATTTACATCCTCTGGCGATGTCAAAACGGCCGATTTAGAAACTAGCTTGTATACCCGTCGTTGCCGGGTTAAGCTTTTTGTCTAAATTTTAGAATACGAAGAAAACCGGAAAGAACTTAAAAACTTTTTAATGGGTCTATGTTGGGGCTGGACCCACGACGAACATCTATGCCAAATTTCAGGCTAATCGGTTCAGTAGTTTCCCCGCGAAAGAGTAACATAGAGGGAAAACTAAGTTTCGAAATCACTTTACCCCCTCCCCTTACTCCCCCCACCCCTCGCGCTACTTTTCCGTATGCCTATGTTGGATCTAGAACTACCACAGACACTCATGCCAAATTTGAAGTCAATCGGTTCAGCAGTTTTTGCGTGAAAGAGGAACAGACAGACAGACAGACAGACACCAACTCATTTGTATATACATATGTATTAGTATGATTGCCGAAAATCTAATGCTGTGTTTTTGCATGAAAAAACACTTATATGCATCAAATACACGAAGTTTGCTTGTCAAATGTCAAGAATTGAGTGGTCCATAATTCCCCGACAAAAGTGGTCCACAATTCCCCGAACGCTCTTTTTTACAATATGGCAGCTATTAGTAACACAATGCAAACTTCATGCAAAATTTTTTGTCAGTGTCGAATGCTTAAGGCTCCGTGAATATTATCAATATATTTACTTGAGTTGATTCTCGAAAAATGTGGTTAAATTTAAGCGAAACACAAAGTGAAAAAAAAAATTTCGAAGTATCACTTTTCTATTTGCTATCGAAGCGAGGTGATAGTGCGTATACACAAGTCGAGTACTGTTAGGAAAATTAGATTAACATGAGGCAAACTGATTACAGTTATTTGCAGCTACCAACCACTACTAGGGGAAACAAAATGACGCTGGTCCGCAATTCCCCGTGGTCCAGAATACCCCAGTTTCCCCTACATTATCGTAAACAGCAATTTAAAGCCAAAAAACGTGATTGAATTTACTAAAAAAAGGCCCATCCTGGCAATTGTGACTGTGATTCGCTTGCATTCGGCTATAGTGTGGAGCTGGCATTACAGAAAATCTATATGAGGTTTTAATTTGTTTCTTATTACAGAGATTTTCTCGAAAATGGTAAATTCCGACAAAAATTCGATGAATATCGAAATGTCTGCTCTCTGGGCCACTTCTTTCAGAAGATATTCCCCGGAAATTCTGGTGCAATCGGTTTAGGTGTTTTAGGACTAAATTTAAAAAAAAGATAAGGTTCTCACGAAAATTTAAATATTTTCAACAGCAAATTACATAATAGAATTAGATTCAAGCACAAGGAGCACAGAAGGTCGTAAAGTGGTCGTCGCAACCATACCGTCTCGAAACTAAAGTCGCGACGACCACTTTACGACCTTTTGTGCTCCTTGGGAGTTGAGTCTGCACCATTTTCCAATATTTTGAAACATTTTCGAAAAAATCGTTGACATAAAAATAGAGACTTGGCAGCCTTTCGACCAACTAGTCTGAAATTTTGGGTTCGTCTCTCCTGGCAAAAAGGGGTCAGAGGGAGGGGTTAACGTGAATCACAGAGAAAAAGGTAAAAAAATTGCAGTATTTTGGATAACATTATCTACCAAACGGAACTTTTTCTAATATAAAATTTAGATAAGATTTAGACCACCTAAAATTTAAAGATCCGATTTCAGACAATCGAGAATTCAAATTTTTTTTGGGAATTGATCTTTGAAGGCCCAAAATCTTCAAGGACTTTTATGAAAAATTTTTCTTCGATTATAATTCTCATATGAAAAGTGCAACCGATATAAAAGAAATCAAGATTGAATTGGGTACTCTTCAATCGTCGTTTAAATCTGTAAACGCAGGATAACACCGACAACAAATTTAGTGTATTAACCTCTGTATTCCCTGCCCTTTCTATTCTTATTTGTAGAAGAAAGAAGTTGTTTAAATTAATAAAAAATACTAGGGGGCTGTTCATAAAATATGTCAGTGGGGAAGGAGTTTTTAAATCCCACACAAAAAAACGTGAAAAATGGTGAATAAGGAAGGAGGAGGAATTAAAAAGGCGACGAATTTTATGGACAACATCTAATTAAATTTTATTTCTTCTTTTATTTGTTACCGGACTTCCCTCCATAACTCCGATATAACTTTACAAATTTAGCCTCAATCACGGTACACTATTAAAAAGTTATGAGGCAGACTAAAAAAAATGCGATCTTGTGGTTTGGTGAAGGTGGTAGATGCAGCATTATTTAACAACAAAGTAAAAAAAGTAAATAAAAAAAGTCTTTTCTAGTTTCAGTTTGGAGTTGGCGAAACATCTGTATTTAAAATGTAGCACGAAGCAGAACCATGGAAAAAGTAACAACAAATTTTCAAACGAAAAACTGGGAAATTTTTTGTAAAACTCGGTGAAAAAAAAATATATTGTTAGAGGAACGAGGGCAAAAAAGCCAACAACAGCAATAACAAAAAAAAAATAACAAGAAAAGAAAATTGTGCACAACATATCGAGACCAAAAAAAAAAAAGAAGTGAAGCTGAGAAACATTTAATTACAAATGTTTTTGTGGCCAAAGCCGCAGATAAGGGAGAACTAGCAGTTGTTGATGCTGTAGTACTTTTTCTTGTTATTTTTAAAGTAGTATTTGTTGTACTTATTGTTGACATTTTGAATGGTTCATCATTTTTAAGTGGCCGAACTTTGTTTTTCTTTGGTAGCGAATTCTGTTCATTTTGTTGTGGTTGATGTTGTCGTTTATCAAATTGATGATTTTCATGTTCATGTTGTTGTTGTTGGTGATGGTGATTTGAAACTACCTTAATTTCATTGTCCTGTGATGACAGGATCTGCGCCCTGGATAAATGATACTGATAAATGACCATGTATACACATGTCGTCGTTAAGAAGATAGTCAGGTACATTTTGAATGAGGTTCTCATTGTCATTGCTGGATTATATTTATATATTGCGATACTATTTTAATATTATTAATAATATTATTGATGCACTTAGGTATTTTGTTGTTCATTAGTTTGAATCTGAAATGAAAAATCAAATAAAAAAGAAATATTAGATTTTTTTCACAATTGTTCTTTTCTTTTTTAAATTTTTTAGTGCTAAAAAAATCAGAAATATTTTTCTACTGTAATTTGAGATTCTTGGCTTTCTGACCATTGAACTCTATTAGCTTTTTTCACCTGAGGGTAGAGATGACATATTTTATTCGTATCTATCCCAGATAAGGTGCGCGAGGGGAGGAGGAGAGAAAAAACGAAGGTTGGAACGAATCACCAATCAGAAAGATATTGCAAAATTGTATTTTCTTCTAGGAAACAAAACATGACTTGGAAGAAATTTAAAAAGTCAAATCCGGGTACAACAGAAGAAAAATGCGCCGCAGGTGATTTTTTATACCCGTATGGTGAAACCAAAGGGTATACAAACTTTGCCTTACCGTTTGTAACGCCAAGATCCCGTCATCACACAAAAAAATGAATTATACCAGTGTGTTTAGAATGATAAAAAAAATTGATTTTCGCATGTCAGTCCGTCCGTCTGTCTGTCCGTCTGTGGCGCGGATTGCGGGCGCACGGATTGAGCTAGAGACTTGAAATTTTGCGTGGGTCCGTTTTTCGTAAAATGCGAGGCTAAGTTCGTTAATGGGCAAAAATGGACCATTAGGGGGGTACCCCCCATACGAACGAAAACGTTTTTTGCGAATACCTCAAAAACGGTGCATCTTATCAAAAAAGTGCAAGAACAAAAATTATTTAGAATATCATTATACATAAAACTCCCATACATCAAAATCCAATTGGAATAAATTTTAAAAAATCTTATTGGAAAGTTTAACTTCAAAGTGGAATTTTGGTACAACTGTTCAAATTTTGATACGAATATCACCATACGGGTCTCCAATGATTGCCAGATAGGCAATTATAGCTTTTGTTATGTTTTTTCATTAAAATCATAGGTTTTTGTTTTGAATATTTGTTCATTTGGAATCTATACATATTGTGTGGACTCACCGAGACTGTATCTAAACCGGCATCGGAAGTCTGAAGATTCAGCGAAAGGAAAGGGGCAGTCTATAAAATATGTCATGCAAATTTTTACCATCCGAACCCTCCACCCCCACCACCCCATTCTTTCATCACGCTTTTTCCCGATTCTTTGCATGAAATTTTGCATCGCATATCGCTTTGATTGGTTTTGATTCACCGAAATTTCAATCAATCAGTGGTTTTTGGTTTTCGGTTCCTATTTGGAGGTTTTTGCATTTCCTGGTCATATTAGTTATATTTTTTAAGATACAGTGCACGGAGACACATTTTTTTGGGTACTAGATTAATGTAAAAAAGTCCTTTGTTCTAAATATGGTTACAAGAAAATTATAAGGTCTTTTCTAGTCTTTTCTATTTTACCACCTCAAAAATGCAAATTTGAGTCGAACGGAACCATCAAAAACTTCTGGTTTTCGGTTTGGTTACAGAATTTGTTTGTTTTTAAAACTAGTTTGGTTTGATTTTTGTTTGTTCCGGACATGCTTTTTGAAAATGGTTTGCTTTTGGTGCGTTTAGGCAATCTTTTTTCAGACTGACTGATTCAATTTACGATTTGGTTTTGGTTTACTAAAATTTCAATGGTTCAGTAACTCGGTTCAAAAACTCGGTTTACATCTGTACTAAAAATTTTGTGAAACTCTAATGCTACATTTACACGAATGACAAATTTGTCATTTTTTTCTTGTCATTATGTTAATTTCCGTGTAAATGGCATAATTTTTGTAATTTTTTCTGTCAGAAAATGTCAATCTCTCATAACAGAATGAACTTGTCCATTCTTTTATGCCAGATTGTCATTCGTGCAAACGCAATATTAGTTATGACAAAAGTTGAATACTAAAGTTGTCATAACTAATATTGCGTTTGCACGAATGACAATCTGGCATAAAAGAATGAACAAGTTCATTCTTTTATGAGAGATTGACATTTTCTGACAGAAAAAATTACAAAAATTATGCCATTTACACGGGAATTAACATAATGACAAGAAAAAAATGACAAATTTGTCATTCGTGTAAATGTAGCATAAAAGGCTTGTTTAGGACTGTTTTTTTCGAATCTCATTTTATCTTTGGCTCATTCCCACAGCTCTTCCCAAAATTTATTGAATGTTATGTTAAAACCAACTGACTATTTTCAACTCAATGACACGAAATTAAAAGCTTCAAACAATTTAACAATAATGAATTCCATTTATTTCCTGCTTTTAATTTATGAATGCTGTTGTGCATAAATTATGGAGTTAAAAAAAGAAAAAAAAACTGATCCTTTTAAATTTTATAAAACTAAGAGGATCACGTTTATGAGACCATTATTAACATTCTATGAATAAGAAATAAATGTTTGAAGATTTTTTCGGTTTCACCATCTACTATCCGTCTTTCCTAACTTGTCTTAATCCCCGACATTCGGTTGGCATTTAAAGGATTAGGGAAATCGTCCTATTTTACAATAAACACATATTTATGAACTTGGGATAGGCTGCTTACATACGAATTAACCGAGCCCACACAAACACCACACCCGATACACATAAATATATTCGTTTCGTATAGAGAGAGACTACAAGTGAATTTCCGGCAAAGGCAACATCATTAAAAATCTAATTCGTGTTTTATTTCTTCCTGTAAAACCTTAATGCCGACATTTGCTTAGTGCAAAAGTCAAGATATGCCAAGTAAACATTTTATACGTTCTACTACGCCTGATGGGAAAGGAAGTTTTCATTGCGGTTACATTTGGGATCTAATTCAACAATCATGGCGACAATAAATCTAATCCAATATTAATCTAATCTGAATTAATAATAAATTTCAATGTTACAAAGTCGTGTAGTCAGAATTTTAAAAACCCTATGCGGAAAATTGTTACATTTTATTGCATTGTTTTATGTTTGGATTTGTGCGTATGACTTTAAATAATTAATATTCGATTAATAAAATGTAAATAATACAGAATTTGGTAGGAAATTGTCATCTATTTCTACAAGTTCTTGATTTATTTGTTTTTAAACTCGATATGTTTTGATTTTTTAAATCAATCAGTATTTCTGACGGAAATTGTAGGATTTTTCGGAGATTTCCAACATTTAAGGATAGGTCTGAGAATAGATTTTATAATAAATTTTGTTTTCAAACTTTTTAGTCTTTTTTTAGTCGAAACAAACTTTTCTAACTCCCTCCACATGGTACGAACCCCCTCCCCTGCTATCTCCCAAACTACTAAATAGATTTTGATACGGTTTTTAATGTTCGGTAGGCCGTCTGTTACGAAAAACTTTTGCTGAAATCAATCCCTCCTGTATTATAAGAACCCCCTCTCGATCTAACGCACTGATTCAATATATCGAAATTTAAGTAAAAACATCACTTTTCCATGTATAAAAATGGTATATCCCACAAAAACTTGTCACTATAAAGTAGTATAATTTCATTTTCGAACAACTAATGTATCTTTCAACTAAATGACGAATACTGAAAATTGAAATACCTTATTGTTAGCTATATTAAAACGACGTTATTTTCTTAAGAAAAAAGGGCTGCAGAAAGCTGTGCACACACATTGTACAGCAATTGAACTTTTAAAAAACAAATGACAAAACATTGTGCACATGACTGAGTGAGTACCTATGGTTGCACTCAGTTTTAGTATTTTTATACCCGTATGGTGACACCAAAAGGTATATTAAAATTGCCTTAACGTTTGTAATGCCAAGATCCCCTCATCACACACAAAAATGAATTACACCAGTCTGTTTAGAATGAAAAAAAAATGAATTTTGCATGTCCGTCCATCCGTCTGTCCGCCAGATTAGCAATTATAGCTTTGTTATGTTTCTTGATAAAACTGTTAATATTGCAAAAAATATCATGATATCAGGTTTCATTTTGCAGGAAATTTTCAAATACCAAGTATTATTTTAAAAGAATTTCCAAAATTTCAGCGCCAACCCGAAAACACCTCTCAATTCAAAGATAATTTAGAACATAACAAAAGCTATAATTGCCAATCTGGCAATCATTGGAGACCCGTATGGTGATATTCGTATCAAAATTCGAACAGTTGTAGCAAAATTCCACTTTGAAGTCAAACTTTCCAATAAGATTTTTTAAAATTTATTCCAATCGGATTTTGATGTATGGGAGTTTTATGTAGAATCGTATTATAAATAACTTTTGTTCTTGGACTTTTTTGATAAGATGCACCGTTTTTGAGATATTCACAAAAAACGATTTCGTTCGTAAGGGGGGTACCCCCCTAATGGTCCATTTTTGCCCATTAACGAACTTAGCATCGCATTTTACGAAAAACGGATCTGTGCAAACTTTCAAGTCTCTAGCTCAATCCGTGCGCCCGCAATCCGCGCCACAGACAGACGGACAGACAGACAGACGGACAGACAGACAGACAGACAGACGGACGGACATGCAGAAATTAAATATTTTTATCATTCTAAACACACTGGTGTAATTCATTTTTTTGTGCGATGACGGGATCTTGGCGTTACAAACGGTAAGGCAAAGTTAATATACCCTTTGGTTTCACCATACGGGTATAAAAATTTGTTTAATTTTCACATCAAGCGAAATATGATCTATATAGGAATTTTCGCATATTTTACAGTTTCCTAAAAAAAACAAACAATAAACCATCAATTTAACCTTTCGACAGACGGCAGAATTGTAAAACTTTTTTATGACCAATAACAGCAAAGTCATCAATTGAGTTATGAAACGTTTAACGTGTTTTACTATTGAATGAAAAATAGCGACAAAAACCACTTACAAAATAAAACGTAATACGAGAAGAAAAGTCATGAAAACACAAAAAAAAGAAAATGAAAATAAAAGAATACCTTTTCTTTGACTTGGATAATCTTTTCGACGATTGCTCCCTGAATTTTAAAGTAAACAATTTCCATGTTATGCAAAATCTTCTTTTAAAGTAAACCGCTTCAGATTTTACTCCAAGTGGGGTGGAGAATGTGGGAAAGTGTAATGTGGAAATTTCAGGTATTCAAATTATCGCTTATGCCTCCTTTGTAACTCCTATTACCCATTCGAAGTGAAGAAAATGAATCAGAAAGTTGTGACTTTTTTTATTTTTATTTTTTTGACAGTGAATATATTTTCAAGTAGCGTCCGTATTGTGTTACGGAAACATCATTCAGGGTTACTATGGTTACGGTATGTTAAAATAAGAAGCACTCGTTTCACTTCAAATAAATTTTTATCTTTGATAAAGCAGAACTTGATTAAATTAAGCCATTTTGATTTGAAAATCTTTTTAACCTAAAAGCCAATTTACACATGAAAAAAAAATACTCAAGTTGTATAACATCGATTCTGGCAACTTCATCGCTAGAGTGCTACGCCACTGAACTTGTTAGGCCTCTGAAACTGTTCTAGGCACTGATTACAATCGCGATTTTTCCTTGAATTTCTCCGCGAATTTTAGTCATCTATCGCAGAATAAAATAATTTAGCAAAAGTTGTCAAAATTTGAATTTTTTCGGACGGTTTTATTTTAACAAAATCGAGTTCGGGCACCTTTTAGATACAAATTTCTGAACTTTATGTCACAGTATACACAGCTGTGCAACATGAATTGAGTTTTGAAGAATAAAATTCACGCAATAAAGTGTCAGGTGTAAACGGCGCGTTAGTTTCGCAATCTTTAAGGTAGAACCAGAAACATACGTCCGTGCGTCCGCCATGCGTCCGTCAGGTTGACAGTTCGATGCGGTCAAAGTAAAATCAACGGGCTGCTATGAGTACTCTCCTAATAATGCGTTTGTCCGATGCGGCAACGCACCGTCACCGCATAGAGTAGGTCGACTTTCTACTTTTACATGTGGCAACGCACGAAATTTCTCATTTCGCAAAAAAGTTTGGTTACGATTTAAGCAATTTAAGTATGGAACAAATTGAAAGTAATTGTTTCGACGATAAACTAATAGAAGAAGTGCAAAAAAAGTGAAGAAGTAGTGATTCGTTGCCGTACCCAACTGTCACCGCATAAAACTGTCTACCGGACGGACGCATAACGAACGCATCAACGTACGATTCAGGTTCTAGCTTTATTGCCAAACTAAACCCGGCTTAAAATTCCGTCTAAACTGTTTCAATTACATTCTCCCATATATAATGTAATGTTTTAAAAGGAATTTAATAAAATATAATTTTCTAATACCATTTTGTTTGTAATTATGTGATATATTGGGAACCCTGTCAAAGCAGTCAGCTATTCGTTCAGCAATAACACAATAAACGCAAATAAATTAGCAAGTTTCAGATAAATCAGTTTCAATTTCATCACAAACTAACAGTCAAAAGTACAGCCGGAATATTGAATATCGGATTTTGGTTAATATATGAAGCTGTAACCGCAATTAAACGCAACCGAAAATAAAAAAATTCACGTAATTGAGCTTCCCGCTAAATTGAGTTACTAGTCACGTGTTGTCAAGGTTAAACATCATCGTGCTCAAATATCATGCATCATTGGACAGTGAATATATAAATGCATGATGTATAGAAAATTTTGAAAACCACGGAATTTAAAAAAGTTTGTAGTGATCAACATGAGAGTTTCTTATAACTACAGAAAGTAATTTTTTTAAATTAAGAAGTAGCGGAAAAACAAAAAAATCTGACAGCACATGAGTTTTTTTTCAATTTACAATAACGCGACAAATAAAATATTAGCTTATATAAAAACATGATTTTTTTACAAAATCTTAAATATCTCGATCACGGTAAAATATATCCATTTACGGTAAAAGGGAAAAATGTAGAGAATTTAAATATAATTATTCTTATTTTAAACGATAATCGATAATGTCAGAGACAAAACTGTGGAGAAGACCATTATCATTAATTCATCTCATACTGAAAGCCAGTAAAAAGTCATCTTTTTCGAGCTAATCGCAATAAAATAACGGTATATCGCCATACCAGTTAAATATATAGAGTTTTAATAAAGGACAAAAGTGTAGGAAATTTTATTGTCTCTAAGTTTTGTCATAGTTAAGACTACTAAAAAGCGCGTAATTTCGGAGTAAATCGCGAAAAGCGAAATTGTGATTTTTAAAAAGCCGCCATTTTGGCTAATTCCGGTTAACGGATTTGCAGCAAAACTTGGGAGGATCGTCCCATTCCAGGACCAAACACGAATGTAAAAGTTCATGGCTCTAGTTTTTGAGAAATTTTGTACACAGACTAACAGAAAGACGGACTGAACTAATGATTTATTTCATTTTTATACCCGTATGGTGAAACCAAAGGGTATATTAACTTTGCCTTACCGTTTGTAACGCCAAGATCCCGTCATCACACATAAAAATGAATTACACCAGTGTGTTTAGAAGGATAAAAATAATAAATTTCTGCATGTCCGTCCGTCTGTCCGTCTGTCTGTCCGTCTGTCTGTCTGTCTGTCTGTGGCGCGGATTGCGGGCGCACGGATTGAGCTAGAGACTTGAAATTTTGCGCAGATCCGTTTTTCGTAAAATGCGAGGCTAAGTTCGTTAATAGGTAAAAATGGACCATTAGGGGCGGTACCCCCCATACGAACGAAAACGGTTTTTATGAATATCTCGAAAACGGTGCATCTTATCAAAAAAGTCTAAGAACAAAAGTTATTTAGGATATGATTCTACATAAAACTCCCATACATCAAAATTCGATTGGAATAAATTTTAAAAAATCTTATTGGAAAGTTTGACTTCAAAGTGGAATTTTGGTACAACTGTTCGAATTTTGATACGAATATCACCATACGGGTTTTCAATAATTGCCAGATTGGCAATTATAGCTTTTGTTATGTTTGTATAAAAAAAAGTCTTCATACTAGGGTTTAACTGGAAATTTGATAGATTTATATTAATTTTATTTGCAATACCTACCCGGGTTTAAAGTCATAAAGATAAGTAGATCCCAAACAAAATAATAAATATTAAAAACCCATTCCGTAACACAATAATATCAACCGATATTTGACATCAAATAAAGGGGTAAGCCATAAAAATAATCAAATTGCAAGGCCAGTTGATTACTATTTACTGCTGCTGGGACTTTTTTTTTGATATTACTAGCAGACTACCTTATCTTGATGCTATGGAAAAATTTGTAATTGATAAAATTTTTATAAGCGAAAATCTGATTTATTATTCCTTTTGAACATTTAAGCCTTCCGTTATTAATCTTCTCCACCTGATTACAATCCGCAATAAAAAAAAGTTTTAAATTACTGGAAATCATACTCTTTCCTAGATAAGAATTAACTCCATTTTATGTTACATTTCCATTAAGTTAATTAATTGATTCTGAACGACCGGGAATAAAAGAAAGAAAGCAAGGAAAAACTCGAAAAAAAAGTTGAGAAAAAAACTTTACTCATTTCTTATAAAATATTTCCTAAAGAAAGGAATTTAGGTCGAACAAAATCTCTCTAATAAATTCTTAAATTACTGTAAGCATGCAAAAATTATTCGAAAACTTTATGGAGAGATTTTCTATAATTAAACCGGAAATATTTCAAACTCTTATCGAAAAGTTATATAATTTGATACGAAAATATTTCCACATTGTAATTACAGTAATAAATTTCTTATATTATTATACTTTATTAACTTATAGAAAAATATATAGAAACTTTGATTATTCTTCTTAATTTAGAATGTTGAGAATAGTTTGTAGAAGTTTTTTTTTGCTGAAAATCACTTCATTTTTCCAGAGATTTTATCACTAAAATTCAGTTATGGTGGGTTTCACGAGGTGTTTAGCAAAAAGACCGTGCTAAAACCGGCTAAAGTTTTGTGAAACTCGCTATTAAAGTTTCATTTCATTTTAAATGGTTGAAATTTCATTGAAAACTTATTATCTGGGATTAAAATTTTCTGTTAGTAAAAAAAAGAACGGAAATATAACACTAGCCGCTTGTTGCAGAGTTTTCTAATGCCCGCCACTTATTATCGCCCATACGTAATAAAATATACTGTATATTAGAGCTCATTAAAATTTAGTAGAATTCTAAGATTCTATCACATTTTTTTCTACCATGATGTGGAAATTTATTTATTATTTTATCTTCGATTAATCTACACGCAAAAAAAAATACTAAGTCTAACTATTTTTAATGTGGAATCGTGACTATAACTAAAATAGTGAATTTAAATTACCAAAATAGTCAATTCAACCACAAAATAGTAAGTTTTACTATAAAGTACAGGGTGGGCCAGAATAGACGCGGGGGTTTGAATTCTTTATAAATTTTTTTATTTTAGCGAAACCTATAATTTTTTTTTCAAATACATGTAGTTGATTGATGGGGAATATTTTTGGTCTAAACATGGAAAATTATATCCCGCAAGTGGTGGCCATTTTCTGCTTCGCAAATCCGTGCTCTTTCCAAGACATTTTCCATAACCTTTCGTGTTATGGCCTCGATTTCACTGCGAATGTTGGTTGTCAATTGGCTGATGGTTGTTGGCTTGTTGACGTACACCTTTTCTTTCAAATATCCCCAAAGGAAACAATCTGGAGGCGTTAGATCAGGTGAACGCGGAGGCCAATTGAAATCGCAACTTTTCGAAATAATGCGTCCGCCAAACATGTCCCGTTAAAGAGCCATTGAGCCCACCGCCCACCGGTTCGTTGTTCTATTGTGTACAGGTCCATTTTAAATTGCCCAAGTCTTCTTAACAAAATGCTGAAACAAAATTAAAAAAATAAAAATAAAAAAAAAATTATAAAGACTTCAAACCCCTGCGTCTATTCTGGCCCACCCTGTAGTTAAATTTATTACAAAAATATCCGATTTTGGCTCTTTTTTGTAATTAAAATAAACTATTTTAGTTATAGTCACATTATAAAATACTTAGAGTTACTATTTTGTCCCTGTGTGTACATGCGTAAATATTTTTTTTGCCTGTCTGTTCGCAAGTATGTTTTTTCTGGCAACTTGGGAAAACGGCTCAACCGATTTCAAAGAAATTTTATACACAGGCAGGGCTACTTACAAAAGATAAGTTACTTAACCTCCGCTTATCACTCGATTGGGACAAGACTTTCTGAGCTAAAAAAGGATTTTGCAGAGAATCAACTGACATTAAAAAAATTAACTGTCTCTCTGACGTCACGTTCCTACGCAGCTCTCAACTATATAGCTGAAGACATTTCGATAAGATTTTCATCTTCATATAAAAAAAAAGTTTCCGTCCCACTTCTCCTGTACCCCTCTCCTGCTATCTTCTGAACTACTGATGCGATTCAAGTTCTCAGGGGCTGCCCAAATTTCACGCAAATTTTCGGCCGTTTGATTCCCCCTCCCCTCTATATTATAGAAGAATTCACCCTTATTTTACTATACAAGAATTCACCCTTATTTTACTATACAGGAATTCACCCTTCCCCGATTACTACGGACCGTCCCTTCTTTAAACATTTAAACTACTGGACCGATTTTGATCCAGGAGTGGTATTCCGTAACTTGATTCAAGCGTTTGTTTCGAGTTAGAAGAAAAAGTGGTATTTGCTATCTCGGTTTCTCTCTGTCATTTATTTTGGTCAAAACAGAGACAGCGAATACTTCTTGTTCTTCTAACTCGAAACAAACGCTTGAAACAAGTTACGGAATATTACTCCTGGTTTCGTGATTAGGAGCTGGCAAAAATTATTGCTCCGCTTTTTCTCTTTTAAACAAAATTCTGATTTATCCTTTGTAAATGATATTTTATCAGTTATGAGTTTTTTTTCAAAATGTATAAAAAAAAAAATATATTTCAAATTTACCAAAACATTTCTATTATAATTTATACTCCCTTGGGACCAAAGTTCTAAATTTAGACATTTAAACCTGTCGTTACCAATTACATTGCCAATTAGCTCTTTTTTCACTTACAGCTGAACAACTGAAGGTGTAAAAATCTTTCTATTTGTGACATTTTTTCAGTCAATAAACATTTGCTTGAATACACTTCTCCGAAATTAATTTTCTCGGAAAAAATAATTAGAAGCCTCCTGTGATATGACGTGAAAACATCGAAAAAATAGACCCGGAATATCAATTGGAAAAACCGGTGAAGATATAAATTGGGCTTCTCATTAGTTAGGATTCAATTTCAAAAGCGGAACCAAATAATCGAATCCTTATTATTCCAATACAAGGTAAACAGGTTTCTTTTGAATTATAATGTTAATTACTTGCTTTTATATAAATAATTTAAAGTAATGCCGCGAAAGGATACCGCAAATAAATGAAAAGGGAACTTTTCCACTAGGAAAAACATCTTTTTCATCATCAGTGATGGTGACGGGTGACGTTGAAGGTGAGTTGACTTGATTGCCTCGGTTGAAAATTAATTTTCTAATTTTGTAATTGAAGATTGATGGACTTTTTAACAAGTTCAACATTTTCCGAGTCAAAAAGTTATACTTAAATTGACGACAATGGTAGGTGCTTGAAGACCTAAAATTTAAGGAAATTGAAAAGTATTTTCTGTGAAAATGGCAAATTTGTAAATTAGCAGTTTTATTTGTCATGATTGAATCTACGAGTTAAATTTTAGCATTCACTTTACTTTCAGAGTGTTTTTCAACACTTCGCACAGAAATAATTTTCTTGTAAAGGAAAATAATTTAAAAAAAATCTAAAAAAAACACGATTTGTGGCACAGTGAGCCCTGAACATTTAAAAACCGAATTTTAAAGAAAACCTAAGTAAACATTTCAAAAGTAAATTCCAAGGAAAAATTGAAGAAATACCGTTTACTAGGGATTATAAAATATGGCTTTTTTGATTTAGCCAAAAACTTTGGCCTACAATATTATAGTAGTTAAAATCCAGTTACATACGCTATAGTTTACCAGAGTGATTTTTCTTTTTGTTATCCATTTTCACATATGTGTGTAATAAAACTGTCGCCAGGTCTGAAGAGCGTTGTTACATATATGTATATGCGAAAACGGGTATCAGCAGAGAAATCACTCTGGTTGTCATAGCGTGTGTGGCGGACTTAAACCGGTCAAGTAATTTTTTATTCGCACTTATTTTTCTCAAAAGAAATGTTGATTTTTACAACAAAAAAAACATTTTTACAACAAAAAAAAAGCAAACTGTTGCTCCTTCCAAACATTGTAACATTGAAACTAGTCTTATCGTATTCAGTAACTAATTCCGATTCCACGAATTTTCTGTGCATTGTAATGTAAATATGTACACCCCCGTAAGTCGAATTTGAGTGTTATCAGAAGGGATTTGCACTTATAATATTTTTGGTTAGCAACGTAAGGTAAAATTTCTTAATTAATAATTATTCATCATAAATAATTCGGTGTGTTTGACGTCAGTTTCATGCCAATAACAACAGACGTTGAGGTAAATTTTCGTTGGAATATTAACAATAAAATTTATTGTGATATTAAAGTTATTGCCTTTATTAAAGCTATTACATCTACCAGTATTTATGTTCCGTAGAAAAAATAAGTGGCAGAGCCAGACTCCTGGTTTTGAAATTCTATGGTTATTAACAATAAAGAGTTAATTTATGATGCATAAACAAATACAGGATTTTGTATTAAGTTATTATGTCGATCAATTACAAACAGAACAAAGTTTTTCGGTCATTAAATGAATTGTTATAAAACTCTAGCGCAAGGGTGGAGGAGGGCGGTTCAGACAAGCGCAAATTAGCATGACCTATTTTACAAAAAATTGCGAAAACGCGTAACGAGAGACGGAGAAAAGTTTGAAAAACCGAAAACTAGCGTGTTGTATTTTAGAAACACCCGTAGTCAAAAATTGGAAATCAGTTGATCCTAATTGACCCTAAAGATATCAATTAAAGAGACGATATGCAAAGGTTAAACCAGTGTTGTCCACCTCCAAGCTCTTCACAAGCACATTTTTAGTTGTTCGTCCTGAAATCTTACGCGGGGTACCAGGCAGGAGAAGAAAAATGAGTGAATTTTATGAAAAATGAAAAAAGTAGAAATTTCTGATATCTTGAAAAAATTACATTGAAAATATCCAAAACTGATTCTTCAATTTTAAACCAAGAAACCAAAAATATTCGGATTTGTTCAAGTTTTTATCAGAACATTAAAAGACGATTACCACCAAGAACTTTGTAATCAGTTGCAATTTTTTTTATTGGATTTGTGTACGATTAAAGACCGCCGGAAGTTTTCCCATAGATACGAAGCCACACCACATTGCGAATGAGTTTTGTTGTGTTGGGTGTCGGGAAATGCGTCAGCGGGCCATGACTAGCGAAATGTGGCCACACACTGACTGTACAACTTCCGCAAATTGTGTGATAAAAATCCTCATGTTAATTAAGAACAAGGGCACCGCACAAAGATACGCACAATTTCTCTTATCTTGGGCTTTTCTTCTCGGTTTGTTTTGTTCAGTTTTTATCGTTTGTATTTCCGATAAGGATTCCAGTTCAAGTGTTTGCTATGCTGTGCTGTGGGCCTCCTTGAAACTTGAAAATGATTCCTGGAAAATCCTGCAAGTCTCGATTCGGATAATACCTCGAGAGGATGTGCCACAAACAGACGAATTAGGCCAATGATATCATTTATCACACGAATTTTCGGTTCATCATTAAGTGGTTATTATATTTTTTTAAGGAATAGAATAAATGAATCAAATACCCAGAAAAAATACAAATAAAATAAACTAAGCCAGAGAATAAAAGAAAAAAAAATACGCCTATAGAATGTATGGTAGCTAGCATGAAAGTATTGAATCATTTTTAGTATATTTATGCCATTTCATTCAGTAAATTGCTTTCCATGCCATGTAAAAGGGATAAGCGAGGTCAGAAAGGACATTTAACGCATATACGTGCTGGTTAAATAGAAGGTGGTTCAACGAATCACTAATTACGACTAACTCATCATGACTTGTTTTTTCGCTTTTTACACGCACTCAATCATAACATTTTTTGAGTTGTATTTACATTAGAACTGAAAGAAACCGAATCAGCGAGTCCTGTAATTAAATCCCGCACTCTAATATCATTAAAATATTATCAGATAATTTACTGGAAATTATTACGAAAATTTGAATTTTTCATCATTATATGACCGAGGTTTTTTTTCCAAAAACCATACTTTTAGACAACGTATAAGAAAGTAGAAATGGAATTATTTTATTGAGACGTTGTTGACGTCTGTACCTTCTCAAGTCATGTTTATTGATGTACAACAACACAAAGTCGGATCTTGGCATTTTCATACTCAGGTTTCATAACAATTTTCTTCTTTGCAGCAGCGACCATGATTTTTCATATAATGGACGAGATTTCAACATTTGTAAGGTTCCTCCACTCATCGTCAGTAAGAGGCGCGATAACTTCTAAAATTTTTGATTATGAAATATTTCTTCCTAAAGATCTTGTCTGCGGTGCAACTTCTATAGTTTGCTAAAGAAAAAAGATACCGTAAAACCGACACAAAGCTTTTTTTAAAGAATAAATAACGTTCTTAGAAAAACAATCGACATATCAACTTTTAAAAAAATTCAAAAAAATCCACGTATGAAAAAATTAAGAAATAAAAAAAAATATTTTGTGGCATTCCATAAAGTATTTTATACTATTTTTGGCCCTTTACAAAAGATATAAGGATAGGGGGTTTAAAATGAAAAGAGGGTGAGTGCTTTAAAATATTCTTTTCACTATTTCCAACCGAATGGTAATAACGGGATCGAAATCGGTTCAGTGGATCAAAAGATACAAGGAGAGGGGGTTTAAAGTTAGGGGAATGGTGAATTCTTGTACGCTGAAACATTCGTACCATTATTTCCATTATTTCCAACCCAATAGCAAGACGCTAGCCAAATTAATTCAGTAAATCAAAAGCCACAACGGGGTGGGGGTTTAATTGAGGGAAGAAGAGTGAATTCTTTTACATTGAAATATTTCCGAATGGCCAAAACGGGATCGAAATCGGTTCAGTGGATCAAAAGGTACAAGGAGAGGGGGTTTAAAGTTAGGGGAATGGTGAATTCTTGTACGCTGAAACATTCGTACCATTATTTCCATTATTTCCAACCCAATAGCAAGACGCTAGCCAAATTAATTCAGTAAATCAAAAGCCACAACGGGATGGGGGTTTAATTGAGGGAAGAAGAGTGAATTCTTTTACATTGAAATATTTCCGAATGGCCAAAACGGGATCGAAATCGGTTCAGTGGATCAAAAGGTACAAGGAGAGGGGGTTTAAAGTTAGGGGAATGGTGAATTCTTGTACGCTGAAACATTCGTACCATTATTTCCATTATTTCCAACCCAATAGCAAGACGCTAGCCAAATTAATTCAGTAAATCAAAAGCCACAACGGGGTGGGGGTTTAATTGAGGGAAGAAGAGTGAATTCTTTTACATTGAAATATTTCCGAATGGCCAAAACGGGATCGAAATCGGTTCAGTGGATCAAAAGGTACAATTAGGGGGGAGAGGGTGGTTCAAATTTATGGGAGATGGACAAACAAACACACAAACTCTCACTTCAAATTCATACCCCCTCCGTACCCGTCGGGGGTAACAAAAGTGACCCAAATCGGTACAACACAAATAATCCAGTACATATAAAAATTAAGAAAGCTGCATACACATGAATATTTGCAATTAACAACCAACTATACAGAAATATAAAAGTAGAAAATATTTTTGATATAACAAGTCATAGACAGCCCACAGTAATCAACATCAACATATTGCGCTATGAATAGAGCATAAGTTATAAATATCTGTTATTCAACACTTCAATAGGATTACGTTACTCATTCGGGAAAAATTACTTGTAACGGCATGTGATTCATCTATTATATACATTATTGCATTGGATCCTTTTCATTCGATAACTTCTTCACGTCCACCTTATGGTCCGGACTAGGCGCCACACCATCGAATTCCCCCTACAGCGCAACAGAATAAATGTTGATGAGATTAATCACTCCCATGTGCATTAGCCGTACATATACTCATTTTTTATTACGCTCAACTTATTTAGTTTTTTTCTCCTCCATTTTTGTGTGTTTCTGGTCATAATCACGCAAGTAGTCACGAAAATGAACCGATATATGTATGAAAATGTAAAAGGGCGGCTATCTAAGGGCTGATATCCATCCGATAAGCAAATCTATTGTAATGCAATGCTGAATAGTGAATAAACCGCGTCCGTCGACTGAATTATAGTACGGGAATATCAAAAACCGATTATCGGAATTCTACATTGCGGCTGAAATTCCAAATGGATCCCAATGGATTTGAGTTGATTTGCTTGCTTAATGATTGTCTGATTGTCTGGACGAGAGTGCTTTCAGCTAATGAAACCGCCATACTAGAACCCCAAAAAGTTAGAAGTTTTGTAATTCACCACATCCACAATCCCCAAAATAATAGGAAAGTTCAGGTGAATGGACGACATTTGGTTGTCAGACAATGTAGATAACATAAGTTTACCATAATTAAACATCAACATCCTTTCAGGAATTTTTTATCCTTTATCCATCTAATATCAGAAGGTAATAACCTAACCTGCATTGTTTTTTCTAGGGATTAGATATTTATAGTGAAACTTGCATGAGTGTACAAAATGTTTTTGTGTGTTTTTCTTTTCATATTCAAAAATTCAGTGTATATCAAGGATGTCCCAAAAACAACTTCGTGTTAGGGAAAATCGTGTAAAAGACGTTTTGAATTTAAAAAAAAGTTTTGATATTTGTCTGATAAAAAAAAGATTTAAATACATTTTTAAATATGGGAGAAAAGCGTAACCAATTTTTTGAACAGTTAAGAGAGCAAATTAAATCTTTAATCGAAACCTACTTGTTAACAAAAAAAAAATTGGTCTAAGTCCTTTTTCAAAGATTCTTGTACCGGTAATTTTAGTTCTCTTTCGCCGAGTCATTCTGCAGCAAAAAAAAACATTTTCACATTCCTATGGCAAACATGTGCATTTTCACCTGCCAACAATGTAGCCTTTGTGTCTGGAAAGCCAAGTACGCTTCAGGCAATCCGTCAGATAGCGTTACCTATTTTCCATATTCCGTTTCAGATCATATCGCACGTTATTAGCAGCGGTAGACACGGTTTAAAAAATGATTTGAAAAATGGGTAAAAAGTTTAATTTAAAAAGCCTGTGGCAAAGCGTTGTTGCTTTGAAGTCATATTTAAGCGGAAAAATTATCTGTGCGACAAGAGTTTCATACACGTACGAATATATTTTAGGTGGAAATCATTTATACCTTTGTTAGAATAGGAATAGTGCGTATATGTAGTTTTAATTAAATGCGAAAATAATGAAATAGCGCTGACAGAAACATTCCTTTGAAGAAATTTAAAAGACAGCGTTTATTAACAGTGAAATCGTTTATGAGTATTTAAACAGCAGAATAATTCAGGTACCACAAACAATTAATGATATTTTAGTCAAAATACGTTCCGAACGATATCCTCGCCAGGTAGCCGATTAAAAATTAAAATGAACATCTTAACCTTAATCGGAGTATCACTTTAAATGGGGGTAAGTTTAAAATTCAACGAAAGTTTTGTTGTAAATCAGTAGATTACATTACTGAGAAAGTTTCCTTTATGGTTTTTCCTTTCGCAGGTATTAAAAGTGCCTGATATTGCGTCAATTTTTAACACTCACAGCAATTTTATATCATGATGATGTTAAACTTTTTTAATTATCTATTCTACTCACACAATTCACTGTATAGGTGCGCATATTTACCATTAAAATGAAAAACTTTTTGCCTTTGGAGGATTAGGGTATCTTTACCTTAAGGCTTCAAATCTGTCGGCGAATAATGGTGTAAAAATATAATAATAAATAAGCTTGCTTGAAGAAATTAATTACCTTCAGTTTTTTTCCTCTGCAGTTTTTTAAGACTTAAAAGAGATTCTTTTAATCAAAAATTAAAGGGAACGCTTCTGTAGAAGAATTAATTGCAGCAACTTATTTTCGAACTCAAACAATTTAAGACATCAATTTTTTTTTTCTGTGTTGGGATTAAATCTTTTATTTAGTATTGTTTTCGAATAAATTCTAGAAACCTCTATTTTGATTTTTTCGAAATGTGAAAGAATTTTTCATTTTTGATGGTTTAGTTAATTGTTGGCACTTCTAACACAGCTACCCTCTTCCCCATTCGTTAAATATTTTCACGATTATCCATGATACAGCCTAAGCCGATTGCAGTAAAATTTTTACGGGGCGGAAATTCTAACATGATAAAAAATACGTTACGTTAGAGTGTAAAACCCTTAAACCCATTAAAATTATGTACTTTTTCTAACATTTTTGCTAAAAAGTACTCTTATGTAACGCAAACCAAGTAATTATTGTTATACCCGTATGGTGAAACCAAAGGGTATATTAACTTTGCCTTACCGTTTGTAACGCCAAGATCCCGTCATCACACACAAAAATGAATTACACCAGTGTGTTTAGAATGATAAAAATAATTAATTTCTGCATGTCCGTCCGTCTGTCCGTCTGTCTGTCCGTCTGTCTGTCTGTCCGTCTGTCTGTGGCGCGGATTGCGGGCGCACGGATTGAGCTAGAGGCTTGAATTTTTGCACAGATCCGTTTTTCGTAAAATGCGAGGCTAAGTTCGTTAATGGGCAAAAATGGACCATTAGGGGGGGTACCCCCCATACGAACGAAAACGATTTTTGCGAATATCTCAAAAACGGTACATCATATCAAAAAAGTGCAAGAACAAAAGTTATTTAGGATATGATTCTACATAAAACTCCCATACACCAAAATCCGATTGGAACAAATTTTAAAAAATCTTATTGGAAAGTTTGAGTTCAAAGTGGAATTTTGGTATAACTGTTCGAATTTTGATACGAATATCACCATACGGGTCTCCAATGATTGCCAGATTGGCAATTATAGCTTTTGTTATGTTTTTATTCTTACATTTCCAATCATTGAAACCATTTGAATTTTCTTGCAGAAACCCCCTTTTTCTTTTTCAATAAACATACAAGTGTAAAATTAATTGATACTCGTTAATATTGTAATTTTAATGCCAAAGCTGAATACGTGTCTGATGATACAACCGTAAATTATACTCTATCCTCATTAAGTATGTGGTAATTACATTTTGATCAATAGATTTTGATTGTAAATTAAATTCAAATTACGAAGAGATACTTCAGAAATCAATATTTTTTCAATTAGTCTACGAAGAAGTACTTCTTTTCTCATACACGCATTTTTCAAACTGCCTTTTCGCGGGCTGTGGTAGACATATTTTAGTGAAATGAAAAGCTTCAAATTTTCAAATTCAAAAATGCTTTTTTTTTAATAATGATTGTTTTCTGATTTTTCGAGTAATTTCTAAATCATTACGAATTGCTTACCATGTTTGGATATCTGGTGGTAGATATTGAAGTTTTGCCGACATAATAAAATTTGGCTGCGGAACAAAATGCTTTTTTTTGCTTTACATTTTTTAAAGATGAAATTATCTGGAAAGAGAAACAATTATTAAATAAAGATAAGGAAATTTTTCCTTTGAAAATCGCAAGATATCATTTTTATGTATAATATAGTAGATATTATTTTTATGTAGGGATTTTCCTGCATAGAAATAAATTTGATAACAAATAAATAAAAGCTTTTAAAAAAGATTTTCCCAGAAAAATCTGCCCACAAATCTAAACATAACAAAAGCTATAATTGCCAATCTGGCAATCATTGGAGACCCGTATGCTGATATTCGTATCAAAATTCGAACAGTTGTACCAAAATTCCACTTTGAAGTCAAACTTCCCAATAAGATTTTTTAAAATTTATTCCAATCGGATTTTGATGTATGGGAGTTTTATGTAGAATCATATCCTAAATAACTTTTGTTCTTGCACTTTTTTCATAAGATGCACCGTTTTTGAGATATTCACAAAAACCGTTTTCGTTCGTATGGGGGGTACCCCCCCTAATGGTCCATTTTTGCCCATTAACGAACCTAGCCTCGCATTTTACGAAAAACAGATCTGCGCAAAAATTCAAGTGTCTAGCTCAATCCGTGCGCCCGCAATCCGCGCCACAGACAGACAGACAGACGGACGGACAGACAGACAGACGGACAGACGGACAGACAGACAGACAGACGGACAGACATGCAGAAATTAATTATTTTTATCATTCTAAACACACTGGTGTAATTCATTTTTATGTGTGATGACGGGATCTTGGCGTTACAAACGGTAAGGCAAAGTTAATATACCCTTTGGTTTCACCATTCGGGTATAAAAACGGTTACTCGGAAATATTAAAGAATTTGACAAATTCTAAAGATATGCAATTTGTTACGCGGTGAACTTTCAAAATATAAAAATAATGAAAAGGATTTTGTTAGAGAATTTCTTAAAATAATTTTATCAACTACCCGAAATTGCGGATTTTTAGAATTTTTTCGGTTATTTTTTTTAGTTTTTAAATTTTGATTGTGTTTGCATTATCCGTGGGTCCATTTTTTTAATAAAATAAAATGGTAAAATAAAATGTTGTAGCCCACTTAATTGTCGGAGTATTTTACTCAAAAACCTTTCAATGCAGAGTGCGCTTTTTCCTTTTGTATTTATGGGAGGAGCAAGCAGAAAGGAAATTATTGTACATTTTTAACTACCTCTCGTAATATTCTCTATCCAATGCCGAAACCCCCAATAAAATTCGTTGACTGGTTTCTGATATAGCAGGATAGGGGGCAGATGGGGAAGAAGATGGCGGATTTTCTTTGTGTTATATGCTCTCTAAAGAGCCCTTTATCCAACCCGAGCCCCATCCAAACCCCATAAAAATTCTTTTACTGTTATGAGACAGAAGCTGAGGGGTCAGAGGGGGTCAGAGGGGGTCAGATGGGGTCATAGGGGGTCAGAGGGGGTCAGAGGGGGTTAGAGGGGGACGGGGTCTTCTGATGCAAACGTGGCTAAAAACATCCGCGCCATCGCAAGTAATCCAACGCAATTTGGTTCAATGTTCTTCATTTAGGGGCTCAAAAGTTACAGGGGAACATTATCCTTTGACAGCTACAACCGAAAACATTTACTTTTCTTTTCTAGGAAATCGCCTAAAAATAGGAACCAAAAGCAAAATTAGATAGAAATATTTATTTTCCTCTCCATCTCCATAATACCGTCGTGTCTCAATAATTTGAATCTCGATAGCCTCGAATTCGCCCTCGCCCTCGCCCTTGCTATAATAACTGAAAAATTCAATAAAACTCTTTTAACCTGCAAGTATTTTCACAATTTAATAAATTTTTTGCAGTTTAATGAAATCCACGTGAAATAAATCGTTTTAATAAAAGAATTCTCATAGCTATAAAAGGATTAATTTTGTTCAATGCTATTAAAATTTATATCTGTTAAATCCTTTTGAATAGTTAATTGAAATATTCCATTAAAATATTGAAATACTTGTTAGAAAACCGAATGAATCAGATGCTTTAAAAATCATGTTTAAAATTTCCATATGTATGCCAAGTAACGAAACTAAACCACAATCTGACTGTTCCCCTCTATCCATATCTCTCCATCCCTATTAGGTTGGGATGGATGATAACAATTGGGATAGTAAAAGCCACTTAAATTAGACAAGTATTATCCAACAATTTATTGTTATTCTCTCGAAAACGATTTGAATTATTACGAAGGCACTCAGTGTCCAATTCAATAAACAAACATAGAAATTACCATTAATCAATGGAACAAGCAAACAACTTCTACTCGTATATAAACACAAT
Organism: Chrysopilus asiliformis; assembly: GCA_964034945.1. Lineage (NCBI taxonomy): Eukaryota > Metazoa > Arthropoda > Insecta > Diptera > Rhagionidae > Chrysopilus > Chrysopilus asiliformis. The sequence continues at coordinate 22,520,504 of OZ035962.1, forward strand.
TCCAGCTAAAGCTTCCCAGCTATATATATACGCGATTATAGGCTAGGAAGCTATCATTCAGAATAGATATTTTAGTGCAGAATCGTTTATTAGGACCTTAAAGTGTGTATTTTGCCCGAACAGCACTTCAAAACAGTAAATATAAGTAGTCCTAAATAGTTTTGTTCAACGGACTACTTTGCGGTGAATGTAAGTAACCATCAACCACCCCAAAACTGGAGCAACAAAAGAGCGCTTGGTGTTCAGGGGGTAACTAAATAGGTTCCTATAGTTGTTTTCTATCCGTCTAAAGTGGTTCTGAGTTATGCTGAGCGAATCAGTGAAAAAACAACAACAAAAAAAACCATTTCACCCCTGCCCCAATTTCGAGTTCACATCCAATTTCAATTCAATCCAATCTCAAAGTATCATTCAGCAAAACATGTGGAGATAAATAGACCTAGACCTAGAAACCACCGGGCAGCCAGCCATCCAGCCAACATCAAGTCCAAGTGGATGTGGATTAATGGGAAAATATAGACGAGAAGTTATGATGGGTGTCCAAAAGAGGCCTTAAGATCTGTCCATCATACATTCACGTCCAACCGGCTATTTATTCATCCCAATGGCGATCCGTTGAGCTCCTCCAAAATCCAATGTTGCCATCAGTTATTCTCGTCTTTATACCTATTAGATGGACTTTTGTGCGTCAGAGAATCTATCATTTTTCAACTACATATGCTGCTGTCATACGTGTTGTTTTTCCAATATTTTTTTTGGGGGAGGTTTCGAAAAGGATTTCCAGGTTTTGTTTTTTTTTTTTTATATAAATCAACAGTGGCTTTACGATTGAAATTTTAATTTATCAAGTGCCTAGTGTATAGTGAGGAGTGAGTGGGGGAGGGGGGGGTTTAAGACAAGTCACTTAATCGACGTAAGTAGGGGAAAATCTCCAAAATTTTAAGAAAACCAACAAAAGCTATTATTTCCTGCTCGGGTTCCTCGGTCTCCAAATAAAACCAATTCGGATATCTGAAAATTTCGAAGAAGTGACCATAGACAAGTCACGTTAATTTTAGATTATTTAGAACCAACCTTTTCCTCCTACACTCAGAAAAATGTCCAGGTCAACTTTTTGTCAGGTTAACTCTGACCTTACAGAGGTGTCTGTAAGCCAGCTAGCGGTCAGAGTTAACCTATCTAAGGTCAACTCGTGCAGCTCCCAATGCCCTACTTCACCTGCTGGTGGCTTAATTTCAGAATTTCTCCGACCACAGGTCAACTCAGTTTTACTTGCCCACATGCAGGCGAACGCGCGCCTGCCCGAGGCCAATTACGCCGTATGTAGGTCGTCGAGTTAGCCTCCATTTTTCTGAGTGTAGTCCCATTTTTGTGTTAATTCGTGTATGGAGTTCAACCGCGCTGTTACAAATACCCATCTCCCTCAGCCTAAAAGTGTGACGTATTTTATGAACAGCTTTGAAAAATGAAAACAAACGAAAAAGGGTCACTTTAAAGAAAAAAAAGTACATTAAAATGAAAATGTGGAGATTTTATTCATTCACACATTTTAAATAAGGAAAATTCGAATGAAATGTGACTAGACCTGGAAACCCTGTACTACGCACTGACGACCAATATCTGTGATGTTCTCCCAACTAGCAGATTCGGGCAGGTCACCAATTACGTAGTCAACATCACCGTCATCGCTACCACTTGACGTTCGACTGCTTGTCGCCAAATTCTGTCAATAGTTTAAGTCGTTCGGAATGTCGACGTAGAGTGGAGAATCTCGGCCAGGCCATACTTGTACACGGGTTTGGCAAAACATGGACTGCCTGCAGTTAGGTCATAAGTTGAGTGGAGCCTTGATTGGGTGAAATTTTCATTTCCTCTTGGCAAAGTGGATTTATTGAGGTCACCATTAAGCTATAATAACAGAAAAAAAATCGCTTCATCGTTGCTAGAAGCGCAAAACGAACAAAAAAAAAGTCATACAACACATTGACACATATATGGGATTTTCATAAAAGGGATGGTCTCTGTGGCGGGCGTCCTGGTCGAAGATAAAAAACGTGGGCGTCATGGGCGCCAATTGAGGAGGGTATAGAAAAGAATACAATCGACCTTTTGCAGGTTGGCACACACAACAAAAGTGGCGGTAGAAGGGGTGAAAAGCCACAGGCCACGAACTGCGACTGTCATTTCTACTACGATGCGGTGTAAAATCTTTGGCACGAAAAGCTCTCACGTACCCATTGGGATTAAGGAGGAAGGCTGAAGGCTTGCCAGGTCACCATCGCACGGCATCGAGTCGCACCGTCTGGTTTAGCGAATGTTTCTCATTAAATAAAAAACAAAAGAAAATGTTTGGCAGTTTTTCACAATGAACACCGATGACAGTTTCGGGAATGTAAAAAAGGGTAACACAACAAGAATATGTCAGTGGCCTTGCTGTAGCATGCGATAAGGTTAAATGGGAATTCGTTTTTTTTTGTCATTTTTTTCAGAAAGTTAAATAACTGAATTTATTTATTGCAAATTTTTTGACAGGGAAATGTATAGAATATTCAAAATAAAAAAAAAGACATATTCTGAATTCTGTTCTGAAAGTCGATTCGTTTTCTATGTTAACTCAAATGAAAAAGTTTTGTTTTTGTCCCGAATTATTCGATTTAATCTTGCGAAAGAAAATTTTCGTCTGCGGCGGAGTCTTTTCATAAATTTCTACCTTCATCGTGGCTTTATTTTAAATTCGCTTAGCTGCAAAATCCCTGCCCAGATATTTTTGGACCCAAAGATCGATTCTCTAAAAACAGGTCTTCAAAATTTTTGGTTACCTAAAAAACGTTATTAGATTTTCTGTTGTAGAGAATGGATTCAAAAAGGGTTTGAATTTTTAGGACTCTCAAATAATTTATTTCAAATTTAGAGAGTTTTGCAACTACGCTCCGCCTTCGGAAAATACGAGCCAAATTTTGCCGTGTTTTGATCAAATCGATGGCAAAATGTAATTTTTACTCATCATGTGGTCCCAAATCAGTAATAAATTGCCGTAAAAATCGCCCTTAAACCAAATGTATTGATTTTATTGAAACATACGGAGCAGCAAAGCCAGAAAAATTCTATAGGCTTACACAATCAAATCTCCAATCCAGTGAATTTTTTTTATTCCTGTTTCTTTATGTAACTTATTGTTCGTCTTCACTTTTACTTTTTTTCTCAGTAGATTTAAGCTCGGAACATTTATTTTTACGTTAATCCGTTCCTTTCATGTGTCCGTTGTCATCTTAAAAAGTGAGTGCTTTTACAACATGACTTAACTAAGACAAACAGAAAATGTTACACGTTCAAAGTATTCCTTTTTGTAACTAAATAAATAGAAGAAAAAAGGAAGAAAAAAGAATTTTTGGCCAAAACAAACGTCACTTTCTTTATTCTTTAAAGCTGAAAGAAAGAAAATTGTTGATGAAGAGATTCATTTCGTAAACCTATTCCCCATTTCCGCATTCAACTTACTTTTCTAGCTATCAGTGGGTCCGGTCCGGTCCGGTTCGGCCCTTTGGCCTTTTTTCCTTTTAGCAAGGATATAAAAGTTTTAGCGAAGCAAATTAAAAAGGACTTGCTAAAGTTGTCCCACATTCCTTAAATAAGTTACGATCCAAGATGAAAATAAGCAAAAGCATGCCAAAGCGGAGAGGGGAAAGGGATTTGGAAGTTGGAAAGAAATCCTTGGGAAAAAGTAAGTCCTTATAAAAAAAAGTAATTCAGGATTAATACCGATGAAAAAAACATTTCGTTTGCTGACTGAGCTGGCAGCCATCCTGAAATGTCAATTCGATTTTACCTTCCATAGGGGGAAGGGTTCAACATGCCAGGAACCTCATTGGATTTTTTGACGTTAATATTCAAGCGATTGAAAGGAGAGCCAAAAGGAATCAAAAGGATAAAATGCCACAATGTCCCGCCACGCTATTTGGAGCCACCAAATGATGGCTATATATGAAGAAGGATACGACATCTCTAGAATACTTTCGTCCAAGGAATTTGTCATTAGTGTCTTGAATTCAACACGAACATCGGTCGGTCGTCCTATAATCCATCCACCTACATTCACATTCAGAGTCGTCCACGAAAAAGCGAAAATCTACAACAGGCGACATGATGGTCGTAAAAACCCCCAACAATCTCAATTCCCCGACCAAATATTATATGAATGAATATTTTAAATGCGATGCCATGCAACCGACATAAGACGACAGCAAAATGAAGAAAAAACCTTTAAAGATCTGGATTTGTAGATTTTCAGGAAATCAGAGCAACTCCTTTTTTTCAATTTTTAAATGTTTTTTAAGTGTGCCCGGATTTTCTCCTCATATTCAAACATCCCTCTTGATACCTTTTTGGAATTTTTTTTTGTGCATCACACAAGGAGCAAAAGAAGAAAATCTACCCTAGTCAGATTCAGGAAAAGGAAGAAAAGATACCTTTTTAATTGACTATCCAGGTGTTTTCAGACATGGAGATTAGTGGCGTCGGCTTAAGTGGAATTTGAATAGAAAAAGATAGCAACTAAGAATAGAATTGAAAGCTGGCTTATTCACCTTAGAAATGTATTTCTTTATAGATTCCTTAATACAAAAAAAAAATGTTAAAGCAACTCTTGTCGTGACCGAGTTTTTCGTATTTTCGTTTGCTAAATTTTGGGAAATATATTTTTCATTTGAACAAAACAATTTCACTGAAATTAGATCGTAAACTCAATTGTAACTAATTAAGAAAAATCTTTTGAAATAAAAATTTCTTTTGTTAAACTAAAATGTGAACCCGTCAGAACCGGGTTAAATCTTTTTGCAAAAGAGTTTTGTACAAAAAACCCCAGAAATAACTCAAATATTTAGGAAAAACAACTTTTTCCCTCTCAGAACTTCAAAAAAAAACTTTTTCCCTCTCAGAAAAATGGGAGTAAGGATATTTTCGTTATCCTTACAGGACCTGCCGTTTGGAATTTTGAAATTATAACACAAGATTCGAGATTAGTGTCCCCGAAAACTCCCGGGAGACATTTCTCAGCCTCCTAGCTGGAAGGCTTCATGACAAAAATCAATGTTTTAAAACACCAACCTCAAACTATTTCCTGTTTACCCCTTAGTGAAAGACCCCGATTTCGAACTACCCCGCCTTAGTAAGCGTCTACGAGATGAGTAGAGCATACTGTGAAAATTTCAGAATTTCAGCTTCAGGAGTCTGGACTACACTTTGATGAGCCAGTCAGTCAACAATTTTATATTAGAAAGCCCGAAATTATTCAAAAATAAATTATTGAAACCCCTAAAGGTCGAGAAAATAAAATAATTTTGCAAATTTCAATATTTTAACATTAAATTCGTAATCAGGGACCTTTAAAACCTCTACTGCAAATTTCCCCGAAAAAAAAAAACAGAATATCCGGGACCATCCTGCGGTCTCCCTTCTGCTAGCGGATTTCCCATGTAAAGGGCTGATGAAAATCCCCTCAATGGTTCAGGAGACAGTAGGGGAGTTAGGGGAGGTTACTTTTTTAATAGCAGGCGTTTGTCGGCGAAATTCTTTATTTAAAGAATACAGAAAACCGCATCCTATTCGGTCGAACAATTCAAAAGTTATCAGAGGAGGGGTATTGAAAGAGCGGAGAAGGAAAAAAATGAATTATGCAAATATTACACAATTTTCCATAACTGGTATTTGTATTGTTTTCTGTATTTAAAGGAAGTAATCTAATTCTTTTTTGGGAAAATATATATAAAGAAATAAAAACAAAATCATTTAAAAAAAATTCTGCCAATCATGCACAACGCCCTCCGTCAATTCAAAACCATTTCTACAAAGAAAACCATTTCTACAAAGAAAACCATTCCGAGCAATCGTATAAATCAAAGTAATTGCAAAAAAGATTTAATTAAAGTTCCATAATCTTCAAGTTATACCAAGCATCTAATCTGGTATCCTTTAGCAATTACATCACAGAATTAGAGATGATGTAACTTAAACATAAGTTCTCTACAAAATAATGATGATAATTCTCTTAGGTAAAAGGGTGGATATACATACCCCCGAAGCTCACATTCACAAACCATACAACATATCACTAAAGTTCCAGTAATAAATAAAGGTAGATATTTTCTGAAGCATGAAAGATATTCGTATCCTGTCCCTTTAAAATCTCATTAATTGGCTTTTTGTGATTTATGTGGAATCCGATTTCGACATCTTTCGAAAATCTATATTTAGAGATTGTTTTATTTTCTTATTCCAGAAAAGACGTACAAGCGACCGAATAACAGGAAGAAATATTTATAAGAAAAGAAGGAAAAACAAGACATGTAATATTTTATTTATTTTCTTAAGGTTTTTCGGTCAAGCAAAATCGAATGGATTCTATTGAATTCGAACATTACTTGAATGGATAAAAAAAAAATGATAACATGGCAAATACGTTTTTATAAATATTGGAGATTAAAATAAAAGAGCCCACAGAATTTTCACAGAAAAGGTAGAGTTTAAATGTATAAAAATATCTTCAAAGATCTTCAAAGATCTTCAAAGCCTCCAATGACTTTTTTGAATATTCGCTAAAATTTCCCTTCATTTCATTTTAAGAAAATATTTTTTTTAACGCAAATGAAGCATCTCAACTCATATTTCTTCACACTACATTCTAAGTTCCCAAAAGGTTTGGTGGCTATATTTATTTTTGTCTAATCCGAGCCAAGAGCTGGGGGTGATGAAGGATAGCTGAAACGGATCGGGAACGAAACAGAAAATTTTATACAGAAAAACATTTTCAAAATACCAATAAACAAAAGCGTTACATGCGCAAACTTTTGAGAAACAAACGCCTTAGATGGAAATTTGTTGAAAAAATGCGAAACAGGCAAAACAAATATAATTTGCAGCAACCCTCAGCATATTTAGTGATCGTTTTTTTTCTGTTTCATATATTATATGACTAAATTGAAAAATCGGGGACACAAGTTTAGTTTCTAGGATGCCAGGACATCATGTTTAAATCCGGGACTGTCTCGGCTAATCCGGGATTTATGGTCACCCTATTAAAAGGGTTTTTTTAAACGAGGCTTTTCTGTTCGCTATCGTACCTGTTATCGTATTTGACAAAGATTGGAATCTTGTATGATTTACAACATTTGTAAGGTTTGTTTGAATCTTGTATGATTTACAACATTTGTAACCAAGCACCTGTGCATAAATTTCGTCACGATCATTTTAGGCTTTTCGCTCCATCTTCCCTCTAGTCGCAATTTTGTGCGATTTTTTTGCGTTGAGTCAAAGGTAGTGTGACGTCGGTACACTACCGCAGACCTACACCCTCTGTCCCCCTAAATGTGTGACGCATTTAGTCATCCATGATGTCATTATGCTAAAGAACAATTTAAGTGCTCTTAATATAAGTCAAAAATAAATCATCAAAAAAAGAAAATTTAAAAAAAAATATCCTTCAAAGTTAAAAAAATCCCAAAACTGAAAAAATTAATAATATTTTTTTTTGCTTTTACTCATTACGTGTTCGCCTGGAAAAATCACCTAAAATGCTTTCAGAATAATTCTGATTGATCTAATTGTTTTCGATGTTTCGTGCTAGGATATCACATGAACTGATAAAGTGATTTTCTACGTTGACTTCCTTTAAGAATATTAAATTACACTGGAAGGTTTTCATTTATGTAAGTTAATTGTAGTATGTTATATGACTTAATTTAATTATTTTGAAGGAATTATATCATTTAATAAACTTCAAAGAAAATATTTAATAAAAATAATAACTGTATAAATTCAATGATATACCAAAAAAATTACTTACGCACATTGAATGTTGGAAATTAAATTATATTTAACGAAAAGAAAATTGTATTCTTATGCTCGCATAATCAAGAAGAAAATCGTAATGAAGAACTAAATCGGGAATTTCGTATTGTTATTAAATTTCTTACTGCTGGCAATAGAGAAAACTAGGCGGGGTACGAGTAATAAAAACATTTAAACGCGAAAACTCGTTATTACGGTTTCGGCCTGTTTCGGCCAAATATTACATATTCGACCTAGTTTCGGTTTCGGTCGAAATTTGGCCGTCGTAAATTATAAAAAAAAATTTCTTGTTTTCAAAAATATTTAAATTTTTCATTCAAAATTTAATTTTGTCAACTAAATTTAAACTTTTTGGTCATACTTGCTATAAAAAAAGGTTCGGTTTCGGCCCCAAAATCGGCGTAAAAACGAAAAATGAGGCGAAAATTTTTATTGAATAAAAAAAAGTAAATTTTATGTGGGATAAGAACTATGGCTAGAAATGCAAAATTTGTAAATGTTGCTATCTAGCAACAGTGAAATCCGTCAAACATTGATGGAATTGCAACATTTGTAATGTATTAAAACACATCAACAGCACAAGGCGATGGCTTTTTTACTCAACGGCGCAAGGCGATGGCTTTTAGGCACTAACTGCATTAGTCTTTTTGTTTTTATGCTATAAAACTCCTTTTATCTCGACTTTTGGAAAAAAAACTTACAAAGAAAGACATCATTCTTTGAGACATTTTAATACATACAAAATATGAAACTGAAAATTTTGTTTAACTTAACTTGCTGTAATTGAAAAGAACTAAAACTTTACTAAAGTACATTTTCGTGTGTTGAAACTAGAGACTTCTTATTACAGCGTGTCGTCAGGAAAAACTTTATTAAACCGCGAAGACCATCTTTACCGGATTTATTTATTTTTTTTTTGTTAAGGCACGCAATATTTTTTTGAAACACCCTCTCAATTTTTACATATTTAACAAAGTAAGTTTTTTCCTCTTGTTGCTTTGGAAATTATGTGCTGATTCATTTGTATACTTGAGAACTTCATTAATTCGAATGTTCAGAATTTAGAGATTATGACAATTTTCCTCCATGACCAAGTATACCCGAGCAAGTCGACCCCATCTTTCTATCTTCTCGCACTTAGAAATTTCCCTTCATCTCATGGATATTTTCTTTCCTTTCAAATAGAATTTAATAAGCAATAAAAAAAAGTTTATTCCACCCATACTGCGCCTTGTACATTTTCCCCTGTCCATTTGCTGTTTTCGTGTATCTTGCAGATTCTTGAAACGATTAAACCCGGGTAGAGACAACAACAAAAAAGTGAGCAATTACAGCCATTTAGAGAATGGTAGAATTTCTGAATAAGCAAAATCTAAAATTTATTTTCATTTCTTTCGATTTTTTTCCAGCTGGATTCGTTCTATTTAGCTAACTTAAATCGCCCCCGGCGCACCAGTTGAAGATGAATGGAAGAGGGATGAGTTTGGAGTTCAGGTATGTATTCGATTAGGGAGGATATCAAATAATATTAAATGGCAAAATGGTAAAATCGTAAATGTCAGCTCGATGCTGAACCAATGCCAATGGCAAACGAGGGATAGACTTTGCTGACCTTCACTTCAATTTCCCTGACATCAGCGATTTTCCCAATTGGATATTGGAAATCCAGCTTATCCCACCTTATTTCTCAACATAAGCAAAGTTTTATTGAATGGGAAGAGGTAAACATTTTCCATTTTCCATTTTCCATTTTCCAGTCGTAATAAACGTTAAAGCTATTTCAACCCTTCAACCTTTGCTTGCAATTTTTCTTACCTTTACTGTTTTCCATTAATTAAAACCTGCTATAGCATAAAATTTTTCTGAGAAGAATCTGCAGAATCAGATTGGAAAAACTTAGAAGGATTTCACGTTGAAAAAAATCTTTCCCCTATTAAAATTCTAATTAAACGAGAGTATATTTAAAAAAAGATTAAAAAGTAGAGATAGAGTTTGTTTTTCACAGATTCCAAAGTACATATTTTTGAAATGGAAAAATGATTCGAAGCAATTTTTGTTTTTACTTGACTGCTTCGCGAAATTTTCCTCTACAAAGAAATATAAACAGAATAATTATCGGTGAAGTGCGATAAAAACCATGAAAAACTGCATTATGTTAATTAGCAACAATAGGAAGTAGAACAGCTTCAATAGTCATACTTAAAAAAAGCCACAAGAAATCAGTAATTAACTCATAAATAACAAACCGCAGTCAAGTTTGAATTCTTTTTTCTTTTCAGTTTTACTGTTTAAACGAATATAACAAAAAAAATTGTAACATTTTCTGTAGATGTTGTGGGGGAAGGCGTGAATACCATTTGTCTATTGTTTCTAAATTTACGTATTTTGAATTAACTTACAGGTTTTTCAAAAAAAAAAAAAAGTGGAATAAAATGGTTTAATAGACAGGGCCGTGCGAGGGCAAAGCGGTGCCCAGAGCAAAACCTGTATTTGGCACCCCCTCCCTTTCTGAAAAAAAAATTATGAAATTAAAAATCGTACCCCACACCGCGACTTTCTGAAAATGTTAGGCGACCCCTCACCAACCCCGATGCTGTACTTTTAGTAAAATTCACTGTCCCCATTAAAATTTCCCGGGGAAATTTACTAGGCTTCTTTTTTTTAGAAAAAAGGCACCGTAAGCAGAGAACAAATAATCTAGAGAACAAACTCTTAGAACAAATTTTTAGAGAAAATTTTTCCACTGTGAGATGAAGCAAGAGGATCCAAGGTAACACGGAAAAAATTATCCATTCGATTACTCCATCTCATTGAATAGATACGACGAAAATGATTAGAAAATGTTCTCTCTGCTTCGTGCTCCCTAGTCTAAAAGTAATTAACTTTTAGGCCGTAGCTAGTGAATGATAGGGACATTTTTCCCCCCTTCGAAGGGGAAATTTGTCAAAAATTTGTTCGGCAGAGTTTTTTCTATATATTCCTTATTCTATGCCGTAAGTTGCTAAGAGCACTTCCCCAGCAAAATAACACCCCAGGTGTCCCTTTTCCAGGTGTCAAGTGGTCCGCACTGAGATTTTGTGCATAAAAATTTAATTAATTAACGTAGCAGAAATTTATTAATCAAATATGTAACGATAATTTTGGTCTCTTAAAACCCTCCCCGCGCTCCCTCCCTCGAATCGTGCATTTTATACCATCACACATTACCACCTCCTACCTTGAAATGCGTGAATAATTTTATAGACTACCGCATAAGTCCATAAACTCACTTTCGACTTATTAAGCTTGAAAATAAAATTTAACCAACAAAACAAATTTTTTTATTGAAACAGATGTGACTCGTCGGAATTAAAAAAGTTTAAAATTAAGATTTTTAGTTCATGAAGCATTTTTCAAATATTTTTTCTCAATAATGTGTGGTGGGCATAAGTTAAACAACTCATGACAGCCTTATAGGCGCCTTTTTAAAAAAAACTTTATTATATTTACGTCGTCATCATTGTACCACCCCCACCACTTAAGTATCCTCCGAGGTCGTGGAAAAATCGCTTTTCCTGGCAGAAAAACTTTCAAATGCGTATGTCCTTGTGAAATAAAAAAACGACAAAACGACACCGGCGCCCAACCAGTAGAAATTTGCGGAAGTTGGAGATGGTGGAATTTTTGAAATCTTTTCGAGTCCCATTCACCGACACACACAAATTGGTAATTTGTTCCAAAGTTTATCCGTGCGTGGAATGAAGGAGTTTAAAAAACTTCCCAATCCTCCCGAAGGAGTGCTCTATATTTGAATCACTTTTTTTCTTGCGTAGAGCCGCGCCGGGGGCGCAGTTGGTGCACAAATGAGTCTGGCAATGAAGCATTTTATATACTGTGGGCACCAGGCAGTGAAATCTCATTAGAGTCTCATTCCCATAAAAATTCCGACAACAAACAGGAAAGGATCTGGTTTGGTCATCAGACAATTTTCGTATACACATAAGACGTTAAGTATTTATTTTTAAAAATATCTTTCAGAGATGAAATGTTGTAAAAAACATTCGGTAGTTCAGTAAAAAATTGATAGACAGCCAAGCAGGCAAAGAATTGATGATTTTTGATTAACGCTTTCATTTTCGGTGTCCTCTCTGGAGGCCATGCCTACTGTAACTTTCAGGTGCAAAAAGCTATAGTTATAAGGTGTTGTTTTTTGGACTGTCTATAAAATACGTGATATTAGTTTTCAGCATTTCAACCACCCCCCCCCCCTCCCCCTCCTCCTCCTCCACCTCACCATCCTTATGTTTTTTTTTGCGATTTTTTGTATGAAGTTAAGTACCGCCGAAAAACTACTGCATACCCCTACCCCTAAAAGTAATTAAGACCTTTTCATCAGTACAGCTTTTATAACAATTTAAATAATATAACAAAATATACGTAAATGTGAATGTTTTTATATATGGCTTGAACATTTAAAATCGTGGGAGTATAACAATACTTTTTTACACTAAAATATAAGAAAGTAAAAGAACTCGTACTGTTAAAAATGTAATAAGTAAATATTGTACAAATGTAAGTAGGACGTGGATATTATGCGTGATATGTGATGATATTTCCAAGTAATGTTGATGACACACAAGATGAATTTGTCAGCAATTAGAAACATCACAACCAATTGAAACTGACAGACTGTTACAGAAATTCGAAAATACTTCATAAATATGAAAATCCACTTCGATTATCCCTGAGGGATGCGAAAATCGAACTTACAAAAAAATATGACAAATATAGACAACATTATAAATATGGGGTAGTAATCTGTAAAAGTGCACGATCGTTTGTATTCAATTAAAACGAATTTATTCTGTATATTTCTTTCGGTCGCATGAAGACTTGCCCCTCATAATAATCACCACATAATCTATGCTCTCCTTGTACAAATAAAAAAGCAATTTCCGTTTTGGTATTTCTGGCAGTGGTTGGGGGTTGATGCCGTTGCCAACGTACGGGAAATAGGGGAGATCAACTAGCCAGGAACCCAGAAGCACCCTGAATAAATAAATGCACGTGTCATTCTATCACTTTCGCCGTCTAATCGATAATCCGATCCCCAAATAAACATGCACAGCATCATGTTGTGTCTTACCTTTCCCACTTGCTCTTGGCATTCGAAATTCTACCCTTTCGGCGGCTCACCCGCCCGCCCGTTGTGATTGACGGGAGTGATGTGGGGTGTTAAGCCGGGTTGCACATCATCAATTTGTATGAAAATTCTGTGGTCCCTTGTTATCTAAATTAGTGCATAGTCCTATAAATATCGACAATTATGTCAACTATTTATAAACTGTACTCTACTTAGTTCTCGTTTTTAGTGTAAATTGAGTGAAAAGGAGAAGGTATTCAATTAATACCATTGTTTGTTTTTTTTTTCTTGGAATAATATAAATTAATTTTAAATTTAATAACCGTTTCGTATACATTCCTGATGTTCGTTTTCGACTTTAATTAAAAAATTATGGAAATTCTGCATCTTAAGCTGTGCTGAAGTTCTTTTAGATATAGTGACATTATTCTTTTCGTGTTTTTTTTTCTGCAAATAAAAAATTAGTTTAAAAAAGTACACTCAGAAAGACTGAATTATAGGGTAACCATACGCGTGAGAAATACCCGGCCCGAAAAGTCTATGGGGGCAGAATTATTAAAAGCAAGCGTCGAGGTAGAGGTGGAGCGACCAATTAAGCCAGGACGCAAGATATTTGCTCGAGATATCGAATTAGATAACCGCGGCGCAAGACCGAGTCGTCCGAAAATCGAGTTGGTTCTCGAGTTAAGGAGTTTCAAAATGGTCATCAATTTGACGCGTTTTAAACTCAGAAAAATAATAAACCTAATCCAAATCAACTTTAACCTATAGCAGTAAGACTGAGTTATCAAAATACCTATCTTAGGTCAACCCTTACCCCCGTCGTACACTTCAACTAAGCTATGTGAGCGAGGCTAGCTATAGTTACATAGCCTAGCTGGGTTAGCTCACCTCGTTGCACACTTGAGCTAAGCTACGCGGCGATATTTTCGGTAAATATATGCATTTTTCCACTTTATCTGCAGCCATTTTTAGATATAAATTATTTAACGCGATTGAAAATATTCCGCAAAAGAATTCAATTTTCACGTTTTCCTTACACTTTTATGTCCACAAAATACTACACTTTTGCAAACACCGATTCTACACTGTATAACGCCGAAAATATTTATATGGGAGTGTCAGCGATGCCAGCGAAGTCGTTCGCGTAGTTGAGGTCTGAACTACGCGAGCGAGCTTAGTCCGCGTCGCCCATGACTACGCGATGTAGTTTCATAGTTTCGCTGAAGTGTGCGGTCGCCAATGCAAATGCTAAGGATTTTACTTTCAGCGAGAAACTGAGCTAAGTTTCGCTTAGCTGAAGTGTGCGACGGCGGTTATGCCCTACATTACTTGTGTCAGATTAAATTTTCGAATTTCTCCCACTATTGATTAACACATTTTTACTTTTCCTAATGCAGGCGATTGCGCGCCTAGCATAGGGTAAATTTTCCTGCAGGAAGCCAATTACGCCGTGCGGAAGTCGACGACTTTTACTCAATTTTTCTGAGAGTGGTAGAAAAAAGTATACACAAAGTGCTGGTAGTTCTTGTGTAGAAAAAATTAACCTTGGCGCATTTTATTATATAATTTTCGATTATAATATGATGGCTGCATCAAAAAAAATTTCTCTCCGTGTAGTAGATTAAAAAATTCAATCTACAAAATATAAGTCATATTTCGGCAATCTTCCTTTACCGTTTATTCAAAAGAGTCTGTTACACAAACTCCACTGTCTACTTTCAGACAAAGAGTTTTATCATCCTATACACACATGTGAAAAAAGTCATGTTGTGATAAAATTGAATCCTTTTTATTAGAAATCAAAGAGAATAACATGAAAATAAAAACATACAAAGTGAAAAAAAGAAAAACTTTGTCCCTCTACTGCAAGTCAGACAGAGTAAAAAAAGGATACTAAAATACCAGCCAGATTACAATTGAAGAGGAGGTGCATCACTTCCTGATTTTAAGTATGGGAATATCCGCATAGCAGTACTCAGACATTTCCCACTCAATAATTACACAAACATGCGGTTTTACGTTTTGCGTTCATTTCTTTTTTAGTTGAAAATGGAAAAGCATTTCCCATTTCAACATCAAACCGATTCCAACTTCCCATTGCAAGGATGAGGAGGTGCGCTTTGGCATATTTATGTTTAGATACGTACATAATTTATATTCATCCCTGAGTAATCCGGATGCATTAACAAAAAAAACAGGAAAACAAAATTCGTATTTGATGTTTACGATTGTGTGGATACTTACAACCGGGAAAACCGACAACCAACATCAATCTATGCGATTTTCACGACAGAAACATAAATTAGGTCTCTACCAATGCGTTTTATCGTGCGGTTTGTTTTTATATCGAAAATCCCGTATAAACGAAAATAGCCCAAACCAAAATAGTTTTTTTTTCTAATTTTAATCTGTAATTGGCTAAAAACTATTAACTGTCACGGTTTGATATGGTTTTAGTGGATTATTTATATTTTATCAATTTTAATTTTGTTAAGGTCGTTTTCCTACTGATAAAAAAAAGAAATCTTTTTCATATTTTCACATTTTTTACGCATCGGCATTTGGATTTTTATAAATGCTTTTTGTCTAACAGAGGAGGGAACCGATAAAATCAAATGCAAATCAACAGAAACCGATACGATGTATAGATAAATGTATACCTAGATAAATGATTATGTATAGAATAAATGAGGGAAATTAATGTTTGTGGGATCTATTATATGTGTCTGATTCTTATCAAAAGAAATCTAATGTGGCTACCAAATAATTTTTTTACTTTTATGATGTGGGAGTATGTGAAAAAAAAGGCAAAATTCTATAAATATGATAACATGACACAGCAATTGAATATTTTAAATAAAAATAGAACGAAAGATTCTTTTAAAAAGCAAAATAAAAATCATATTTAATGCAAATTAGAAATTAGGACCGAAACTAAATGGGTTAAGGGGAAGACGTTGTCTGTCTGTCTACATATAGAACAATACTTTAGTATACTTCGTACTTCGAAAAAAAAGCTAAAAAACTTGCGAATGAACTGAGCTAGAGGCTTGAAATTTCCTACCAAGTTAAATATCCTTATGGAAATTTGAGGTATGGAAAAGTTATGTAAAATCGTGTTCTAATTAGGTAGGGTGACCATAAGTCCAGGCAAACCATACGTCCAGAATTGGCCAATTAAAGTTTGTTCATGATTTTTTTCGAAAAAAATTAACAACCGTTTTTTTCAAATGGGATATGGGGTAAGTTTACAATTAAAAACTGTCCAGAATTTGTGATATTATAAATTAATTGAAAGCTTATAAAAATACCTTCGAAACGTGTTTAATATCAGACCTCCATTCGTTTACAGTTGCGATATTTTCTCGAATTTTATTCAGAATTTATTCAGCGAATTTTATTCATCTATCGTAGAATAAATTCACGTAACAAAAATTGTCAAAAAATTGAATTTATTTCGACGGTTTATATGAAAAAGTTCAAGGTCAGACGCCCGTCAGGAATAAACTTCTGAATTTTGTGTGTTAGTGTAATCGGTTGTTCAACATAAATTTAGTGTTGAAGAATAAAATTCGTGAAATAAAGTGTCAGATGTAAAAGATCCCTAAGGATTTCAAAGTGAACACCCCCTACTCCGGCTGTGAGTTATATTTTTTTCGCCTGCGGCGCATTTTTTCACCGAAGTTTCACCTAGCTCGCAAAAGTGTAGTTTTGGGTTAAAAATACTAATTTATGACACTATTCTCTTGATTGATATTTCAACAATTTCAGTAGCATTTGGAATGGAATAGTACGAAAAATTGAGTTAATTTTTGCTTGAGCCTGTGTTACTTTTGATGTAAAGCATTGCTTCGTAGTCTATTTAAAAAATGTCGCCTGCGGCTTTTATTTACTAATTCTTTTTGGCCGGGTGGTATTTACTGATTTTCGCTCAAGTCACGTTTTGTTTTCTGGAAGAAAACACGACTTTTGTTTGTTTTCAGCCGTCTTTCCTTTACTCCCCTGGTTCATTTGGTCACGGATTGACATAAGGCCCTATTACAGAATCCGATACGAATGATTCGGATCGTAAACTCAATGTTGTTGTTAGTATTTTATACCAACAACAACATTGAGTTTACGATCCGAACCATTCGTATCGGATTCTGTGATAGGGCCTATAAATATTTATGGTCACAGCTATGCAAAATTGTAAGTCTCTTTCAGATCAACGGACGAACAAGCTTAAATTTACAGATTTTTGTTATTCTAAAAACATTGGTGCAGTTTACTTTTTTGTCCGTAAATCGGCTTTGTGCGTTCTAAGCGCAACCAAAATCCTGTATATCTTTTGAATGCTCTACTTATATCTTATCAATATCTTACAAAAAAAGTATTGTTTTTTCCAAAATGAAAAAAAAACTACAAAGTCACTGAAAAGACATTTTTATCGAAAATTTTGTCAAGTAATTTTTTTATAAACACAATAAACTACTCGAATAACACTTTATCATGCTACCTTCATATAGGAAAAAAAAATATTACATCGCATCATGAATGATAACAGAATGCTAATCAAAACAAACAAAAACCGAAATTACTTCTGGAAAAGTAATAAATAATTCCAGACGAATATTCGTTAATTATTTCAATAAAATTTCACCACACGTAATAATAATTATATCCTCGTTGAGCCCAACAAAAAGGATATTGAATGGAAAGTTTATGTTGAAAGCATTTTCGTGGCATACACATGAAAACGCTCGATACCCTTGGTGGCCCTTATTCTCTACCCCATTGAATGTCTCCCTTGGTAAAAAAAACAACCTATATCATACTGCCCAACAAACACAAAGCCGCCACACATGTTTTTTTTCTCGTCTTTCAGTTTGCGAGCTCATAACCCTAAAAACAAGGAAAAATTCGAGAAAAGTTCTTCGAGCCTATTCTTGTCCAGTGTTCAGTGCTTTCCATATTCAACTCAAATGAAAAATCAATTTTTCCCGTTTGTTACCCCAAAGGATACAAAAAAAAACCCACATAAACAGAACAAAATTCGGCTCGTTTTTGCCCAAAAAAATTACCTTGTTAGCAGCAGTAACAGCGTTTTGTTGATCCAACCAGGAGGCAATCCAGTCAGGCAAGAGTAACAGCAGCAAATTGCCCTTTATGTGATCCAATATTACACAGGATCCGATTGTATCCTTTTAACACCACTCTAACTATAACTAACTACCACAGCACAATTTAGTAGTGGGAGAAAGAACAAAATAACCAAGCAACGGAAGGAGAAGAAAAACCAGGAAAAAACTTTTTCTCTATTTAGTTAACTGCTTTTCCACTTAATATTCATCTATAATACAAACAATCTTTTGACACTTTTGCGTCCCAAACAATTTTCCCCGGCTTGTGTTGTTTCCCGGAAACTATGTACAGACCTGTGTGGGGAATTAAACAAAAAAAAAATGAAAAGATTTACAACGGGAACTGAGTTGGACTTCTTTATAACTTTTCGTTTGAAAATTTTAGTTTATTGTACCACAAGGGGAAATTTTTCGAGGGTTGCGAGAAAAATAGGTGAGGTTTTTAGGACATCCATTTAAAAAAAGGCGAAGATATCAACCCCACAGGAACCGCACTTTGAATCGGGTTTAGGTTTACGGTCAACATGTTATTTATATCAGTTTTTTTACATGTTTTAAACCAATTTGTACCACGTTTATAAAAAAGTTGTGAGTATTTACAGGGTCGTAGCAATTGTGAGGTTTTTTAACATAATTGTAAGATTTCTTAGCTGAATTGCTAACTTAGGCCTCGTCTCGATTAAACATAAACTTCACTTATTTTCATGTCCTGCCAAAAAAACATCCTTTGGTGAAAGCATTTTTCGGGACATTTATGACATGCTGAATAAAAATGTTGGGAAAAATCTATCAGCAAGTGTCGTTTAAGAAATTGAGACCTAAAATTTAAAAAATATCCAACAAAAAATCACCACCGTCGGGAATTTGTGAGGTTTGTCTAATAAAATGGTGATATTTTTGGGAAATTGCAAGGTTTGTGAAAGAAAATATAAGGTTTTTAATTAAAATTGTTAACTTTATATATTTAACAGGAAAGTCTCGTCGAGTAGATAATTTTAGTATTATTTTTCATTTCCACTTTCCTTTATTTGAAAAAACTATACAAATTTTTTAATTTCAAAAAAAATTGTGGGGTTTTACATCAAAATAGGCGGAAAACTGCGGAATTCGTGAAGATTGTATTTGCAATTGTAAGATTTCGAATGCAAATTGCGAAATTTAAGAACCAATCTTGATCTTTTATTTAACAGTTAACCACTACGACTTATTAAAAATCACTAAAGTGCTAAAGTAATATTAAAAATATATAATTTTTGTAAAGAAATCTGAGTTTTACACAGTTCTGTATTAACAGTGAAAAACTTTGAAATTTTAGGCCAAATTTACTTTTGATTCAAAAACCATACAAAATTTTTTGTGAAAATTGTTAAGCTTAGTATTGTACAGTAGTAACACATATTCCAGAAAAACTGTGAAATACAAAACTGTTTGGAACAAAACTGACAGTAATTTTCACTGTCTGTATGTTTTAACATTTACAAATAGTTGTATTAAACTTGGACTTAGCTTTGCGGAAAACCAGTGGAAAATTGACGGAAAATCGACAATAAGAAGGAAATTAAGAGCACTCCTTTTTTATTCAGGGTCAAATGGAAAATACATAAATGTATTACACACGTAGGTATTTATTATCAAAAGAAAAAGGGAACCGAAATAAAGGAAATATTTTTCCTAGGCAATAATCCGACACCAAGGAAATGCTAAGCGGAGGCACGAAAAATCGTTAATAGGTTCCTTTCAGTTGAACAGCACGCAGCCCAGAGCGCGACAGCACAGGAACAACAGCAGGAGCAGCGGGGGGTTTCTTTTCGACCGTTTTGATGGTGGGAACAGGAGGGGTACGGGTTGTCCTGGCTTTTTCTAGCCTCCTGAATGGTCTGCCATTAAACAGGCACTTTCGTCGTCTTATGCTCAAGTACAAGAAGGAATCCCGGCGCCCAACAATATGACGATTTTCTTCCTTATCCTGTATCGCTTCCCCTGTCCGCCGCACTCACCATCACCCGCGCGCGTGATCCCTGTTGGTCCTTCTGTTCTTTCCACAGATTTCTGGCTTGTAGGCGCTCGCTGCTTTGCTTCTGTTGCTGTTGATGTCTCCTTGTTCAGGTTAAATTGCTCCGATAACGTTTTCCTATTTTATTCCCTCTTTATTTATTATTGTACTATTTTTTATATATACACACGTACTATTGTACATCGTCCTGATCCGTTCCTTTTGCACAATCGAAAGTCTTTCCGCACTTTGCCCAGCAGCCTATATACACAAACAGTCCCATACACAAATATATTTATATCTATCTATAGGGGGAAAAAAACTCAACGAACCTATATTTACATAAAGACGTCACAGGGACATTCTGTTATTAAACAGAATTGCTTGAATTTGGATTAATGACTTAACATTCGGAAAACTTAAACACCGATTTGTACGAAATTCTGTGCGTTTTCGTGGGTTTTCTTACGCTTTGCGGTAGCCGTGAAAATGTGTCACTATTGCTAGTAAGCCACCGATCCCGGAAAATTTTCTGCACTTAATATTTATGTCCGTAAGCGTATCTGTCTATTTGGTCGGCTGATGGTGATCCGATGAAAGTATCCGTTCGACTAAATGGAAAACACCACGAGACGCCGCACTGAGCCCCATATATTTCTGTGCCCAGAGAGTTTTCCCGTTGCGATAAAGCGTCGAGCTTCTGGATTGTAAATCGGGTTGGGATTTGGGGTGGCGAACATGAAACACTGCTGTCCACGGCAACGGAATAGAACATAGAAGCATTCGCACGTGGAATGGAATGGAACGAAACACACAACTTTAACCGAAGAACAACAACATTATGTTTTGGTATAGAGCATAAAAGCAGCATATACCGGAAACCTTTAGCAAAATTCTATTCGGGGGGGATTTTGGCGTGAGAATTAAATACTATCGAGACATAGAATCGACCCAGACCTAACCGAGGAGAGCCACAGCCAAAGTGGAGACAGATTGGCCAAACACTTCGTATAGATCTACGATTATTAACCCTTTGCCACAGCAACGTTCACATGTGTGTCTAGCATATGTTACTCAATAATTGAGATTTTCCTCTTGCGTGCAAAAATTCTCATAAAACGAAGCGATACTAGTAACCAAGAAGGTAAACATTAGTCCCTTTGGATCTGCATTAACCAGTATTTTTCATAGTGTGTGGTGGAAATGTGAGAAAAGTGGGAAAATCGTGTTCGCTACTGCGCGAAAAGTCGACACATTTATAACAATTGACTGTTGCCAGCAACACTTCCAAAGTTGATTTTTGTGTGATGTTGTTTTAGCCAGGGTTTTCGTTTACTGCTAGTAAATTACTTAATCAACTTTAAGAGGGGAAAAACCAAACTTGGCACGGCGCTAAAAATCGCAAAAACTGCTAAATCGAGTGCGAAATTTGTCGATTTGTCAAACTACAAAAAAAAACTTGTAAAGGCATCGTTTTGTAGGGCCTTAAATTGCAGGAAAAAATCTGGTAAGACCTCGCTTTTTGTAGGGTCAAAAAATACGGAATAAAATCTGGTCGAAGCGCAAAATTTGTAAGGCTAATAGCGAGTTTCACAAAACTTTTTGCGGCTGCTAATCGAAGTAAAACTCGCCGTAAAAATCGCAAAAAACGGGTAAATTTCGAAAAGTGTGTGGTTAAAAATTACAGGGAAAAATCTGGCAAGACTGCGAAATTAGTTGAGGAAAAATTCTAAAGAAAACTTCAAAAATATAATTAATATCTGATGTAAACAGCACATGGCTTTCTTATGCAAAATCTAAATTCACCTGCGGTGCATTTTATCAAACAATTTTCAATAGTGGGATGTTTGTTTCTAAAACGTAATTTTTGTGGTATTTTGAAATTATATAATCACAAACAAAAATTGAGACAGACCCTTTTACCTCTGATCGGGTTTTCAAAATCTTCACGACTAATTTTACTTCCCCGCCCCTCCCAACCCACACACCCTCTTCAACCAAGCGGAATTCTTTTATTATAGAAAATTTCAAAATATCACTGTTTGATATTGTGAATGGCAGTCATTAAATATACAAAATATCAAAATATGGAAAATTCTCTCTAATCCGCCACTCGTAAATAACATTTTCTGTTACATACCAAATGATAACATACCCAAGAGCCATTTCGTGATATCATTCTGTTTTTTATACTAAAAGAGTTCTCCTATCTTAATATGGCTCCGAATAGCTGCCTAAACTTTTGTGGTTTATTTAAAATTGCAAAGCATATGCTTTGAGTAGATTTAAATGCTATGAAAATTTAGCAACTGAAACCGCGATCGCTTAATTTACATATTTGTAAAGTGCAGCCATGTTTCCCATTTGATAACAAATATTGGGCTCACATTGTATTAAAATTAGATACTCGTACAAATGAAAATTAATACAAATAACACAACAATTTATTTCAAATGTACAGGAAGCACGAGCACAATTCAATCCGTAAATCATTTATCTTGTTTTGAACATCTGAGACATTCTGCCTTTAATATGAAATGTTTTATCAAGAGACCAGTGTGTCATCTCATCACGAAAATATTCAACCGCCCACTCTTGTTATTATCAAATACAATAAAAGCATTCACATTTTTTTTTTGCACAGCATAATCAATTTGCAGAAATTTCTTTCAGTTAATTTCTGTAAGAATTCTTTCCTTTTTTTATACTTCTTATCGATTTAATGAATTTTTGAAAGAATTTGATAAGCAAATTTCAGATAGAACAACTGGAAAAAGGTTGCCTTAATAAAAAAATTGAAATTTTTTATGAAATATTATAAAATTCCTAGAAAAGTCAGTAAAAAATTTCCATAAGAAAAATGCCTTGAATAATTAGAAATATATTAACAACCGCAGGGAGTGGTCGCGAAGTGGTACTAGTACTATTATAATTGCCAGACCATCCGAATTATGTACATACATTCAGAACGATCCGTTTTTGTTGAAATTGTCCGTTTTTATTGAACTTCGCGCAAAAAAATGTTTCAACATTTTCGTAGTTAATTTACAGTTTATTTCTAATCTCTTGCTTTTACTACCAGTTTTTGCTGAAACCTAGTAAAAATATAACTACAATAAGTACAATAAATTTTACTGTTCTTTCCCAGTAAATAAAGTTTCCTGTTTCTCTCAAAAAAATTTACTGTAGTTTAGTAAATTTTACTGGGAAACAGTAAAAAAGAATATTTACTGTTTTCCCAGTAACATCAAAAAGGAAAATTATGGTCACATGGATTTAGCTGAAAAATTGCAATTTTCTCGAAAACAGTGAATTCTATTGAAAAATTTATAAAGGTAAAATTTGTTTAGAATAGGATTTTACATAACTCATCCATACATCGAAATCCAATCGGGCTACTCCTGTCCCCCTCTCCTATAAAAATGGATTTTTTTAAATAAATATTTTCTGTTATCATATAGAGTATTCGACGATTGGCCCCTGGCAATTGTAGCTTTTCTTATGTTTTTATCCAGATTTTTGGAGAATTTTTTAGGAAGAAAATCAATTTAATTGAGCTGCCTGCTAAAGTTTAAATCGAGTAGTTTTAACTTTTTTTTAATGTTCAAAAGTGACATCAAAACCCAGCAATATTTAACATTAATAAACTTACCACATTAGAAATATGAATCAGGTTTATAAAATTGCCGAATTTCATCTTCAGTAATAATCGAAGAAATCTCAGGGCCATAAACAATATCTCGCTAAAAATATTTTTTATTCAAATTTACTGTCTCTTCAATAAATAATTAAATTAATAACAAAAGTGTCATAAATTTTGATGACTGATTCAACAAAACAATGAGAATTCCGTAAAATACAAATGAAATCTTTAGACATTTTTGAAAGTGGAACTCATAGAATGCCTTCCATCTTCTCCTGCCTAGCATCCTGATAATGATTGATGAATTCTTTAAGAAAAACGAAGGTCATAAACGAATTTAGTAAAATCGACGCTAACATTTCTCTATAATAAAGTGATATAATTAATAGACTTTATAAGGGAAATTTTTTATTTAAATATGAAAAAAAAATTAAAAATCGTAAAATGAAAAATTGATTTTCCATTATTTTCACTTTCACGCAATGAAGTGAAAAGCGTAGAAAAGCAAAACAGCAATTTGTTATGATTTTTTCAAAACCCATTTAAAAGAATGGTCCTGGGATACTCGTAATAATCACCTTCACGTTATTAAAAATCATCGCTTTTTGCCTTTGGTTTCTACGAGTATATCCTAAGGCTATTTGGCTAGCTGCGATTACATGTTTGCCTGATACAGTACAGAACTGACTCTCCATTGAATCTTTTTCGCTTGAGTGGAAAGATGAAAAAAAACTCATTTAAAAATTAATTCATTTAATTACTGTCTGTCATGCTTTCATAGGCAGGGCGATTTTAATAGCCTAAAGTCAGACGGTGAGCAGGACACCCTCGTTCAAATTAATGCACTCCGTGTATCCTGATGGCTTTACCGCCAGACATGTCGGTCGCAAACCTATTTAACCCTTGGGGTTGCTTCGTTACCAAATCAAGGGTTTTCACAGCCATCTAACCAGGGTCGGATCTAGACGTGAAAACACTCCCTAATACAATCGATCCGAATAAAAATATATGCAACATTATGGAACCAGAACTTGGTTAAAAATGAAAACATAAGAAAAAACTGAAATCGTCAAATACTCTATATGAGAACAGACTGAATTTTGATTTAAAAAAGATATATTTGTATAAGGGAGGAAGGAAGAAGTGGTCCATTTACAGTTCAGGTGGTAAATTTATGTAATTTTCGCGCTTTACGAGGTTTTAAACGATTCCATGAAGCCTCTTATTAAAAAGGCTACCTTATTCATATTTTTTGTCATGATAAACACACCCAAAAAAATTGATAAAATTAATTTTTTTAGGTTCAAAATTAATCACACATTTTTCAATATGATAAAAATAATGTTAATTTTATCAAATTTAAAAAAAATTGTTGGTGCATTGTCAGAAAGAACATCGTTTGACGAATCTAAAAGAATATTATTTAATTCTTTTCTATTTTTTATGGACTTTTCTTATTTTCAGTAACAAATTTTAATTTTTTTGAAAGTCTTCATAAAGTAAATTTGTAACTGCTAAATATAAATAAAGGTTTTACCCTTTGAGGCACGCATTTTTCAGAAAGTCCGAATCATATGAAAATTTATATGAGGTTCAAAATACCGGATCCAAGATGGCGGACGTAAACAAGAAAAACTGCGATAATTTCGATGACAATGGATATTGTGGGGTATTTCTGGTCAGTGATGAATTTGTCGGAATCTGCGTTCCAAATTCTAAAATTAGTTTTCCGAGATGGCGGGTTCAAGATGACTGACCATAGAATTTTTATTAAGTTAGCTAAAATTGTACTCTGGCCAGTTTTTTAAAGGATTTCTTTAACTATTTGGTAGTCTTTCCGGTAATATTATAGCTCTGAATGGGATTTGGCTAGATTTAAAATTTTGCGTAAATGCGTTTTTGTAACTATGTTTATAAGATTCGAACAAATTTTCTCGGAAACGGCGCACCACATAAAAAAAAATTTGCCATATATCATAATCCAATTAATTCAAGCCAATAGGTGCAACCGTTTATTGAAACAGGTCCAGATCCGACCCTGTTATCAACCCTGAAATTTAATGTTGAAAGACCTGCTTTAAATCATGCTCCCGATGGTCATGACTCACTTCCGACAAGCAACGTAACAGATCGCAACGTCACGGTATTGCAAAAACAAACAACGAAAGCATTTTACCGTTATTTCCCCTAAATGAAACATTTTGCGAAAGTACTCAACCATATAGCCTAGATGCAAACGGCTCTGAGGTACACATTCAAAAAAAAAAGGTACAAATAAAAAATTAAACCATCCATATTACTCGTCGTAACATAACGTTTTCATACGTTCGACTGGCTGTGAAATGAGGCGAATTCTAAATAGGGGTAGAACAAGGCGCTAAACTGTCTATGCCCACGCAACAATTTAGGGGATGGGAGATCAGTTTCTTAATTATTCCTCAAGAACATTGGGGTGTAACAAATGAATGCGTACTTAAAACGAAATATGTTGATATTTTACCTGAAATGCCGGCAAAAAACGCAAAAAGGAAGCATAAAAGAGAATATAATAAATAATAAGAGGGTAATAAAAATAACCCCCTCATTCAATATTTCAAGGTCAAAATTTGATTATGACCATTCAGACCTGCCTCTGATGCCCCTAGTGTCCATTCATCCCTTACTTTGTGTTGCGATAATGTTAGAATTCTGTCAGTCATGAACATAACAAGACGACGGACGGCTGATTGAATGCGTATTTGCACAAAAGGACAAAAAATAAACAACGATGAGTTATTGGTTCTATTTCTTCCACAGTAACTTTCGAGTCATTGGAGTAGGGGGATTGGATGTTACAAAAGATGAAGGAAAAAAGTAAGTCAGCCTAAGGCTCTATTTTCGCTCCCTATTTTCCTATTTAGCCCCATTGATCCCATTTACCCTAAATATTTTTTACATCACTTATTCTTAAGCTTTCTTCCTTTCTCTCTCTCTTGTGTGCTCTCGATTTTTCATTCTTCTAGACCAGTGGTTCCCAAACTCTTATGGTCCACGGACCCCTTTTCATAGTCAAAACTTGCCCACGGACCCCTTTTCTACATAAAAGCTACATAAATGCATAATAGAAAAATTACAAATTTAACTTTGATGTCTTGAATGGTAAATGGTGACGTAAAAATAAAATATAAATAACACATTTTGATGAAGAAGTATTTATTGAAATCATTAAAAAAAAAAAAAAAAAAAAAAAAAAAATGTTTGTGAGTAGCAACCGCAAATCCCCACAAGTACTAATTTCTAGTCGGTTTCTTTTTTTTTGTGATGAGGCTCATAGCGGCACTGAATCTACGTTCTACCAAATAGGAAGACGGAAAAGCAATCAACAGCTTCTGTTATTTATTTTAACTTCCATATTAACGCGTATTTTGTGTCAATTTGACACAATTTTCGAATTCAAATCCACTTATTTCTTTGTTTTTTTTTTATTAAATTGATCTGAGATTTTGGCGCAAGGTAAAAATCGTATATGAATTTTTAATTTTTCTAATTGGCTTTACAGTTAGGTGTCACATGGTTGCTGTACAAAAAATTCCCTTAATCTGTCGTTCATGTGTCAAATTGACACAATGGTAAAAACTTAAACATTACGCTGCGCCAACAAGATGTTTCATGCACATTTTTTATTTGAATTGAAATGGTATCAACAGGAATACAATTTGCCATTGTTTCCAAAAAAAAATCTTATTCCAATGTCCACAGTGTACGATGTGATAAATGTGTAAAATCTACTTGTCCATCTCACCGTTTCACAATCTGTGAAAAATGTGGAACCAACGTTCAATTTTCTTGATTCCTTTTTTATGTAATTTTGTATGTTATCAATAAGAACAAATTATTTTTTTTTGCTTTTCTCAATAAAAAAAATAATGATCAATCGAGAAAACTTAATTTTGTTACAATTAACACTAAAAATATGGGATTTTCTGGTATTGTGTCAATTTGACACATGAAATACTTTTAAGTAACTTTAAATGAGTTACGGATGAGGGTTAATAAAAATGTGTCACAATTTTTTTTATTTTATATTAAACCTTGCGCGGACCCCCTGACGTTGTTCAGGGACCCCCAAATCAATTTTAATTTTCCACGGACCCCCTGAATGATCCCGGGGACCCCTGGGGGTCCGTAGGGACCACTTTGGGAACCACTGTTCTAGACATTTCTGACAGCTATAAATAGGGGCAGAATATTTTCTCAACCAACAACAACAACAGTCCACAGGACATTCTCATGAGATTCCCCTTTACACAAATTTCCCCTGTCATGCAGCAGCGATGTGGAGAAATCAGGACGAAATCCTTGAATTGAGCATGCGTTCGTTATAGGCTGATTCCATTTATCTAAATGTCAACTTTTCTCCTAACCGGAAATTTCATTCATTATATCTCACTCTCATAATTTTGACATTTACTCAATACCATGAAGAATTACCCTTTGTTTGGCGAGTGTCCTTTCAAGAAATAGGAAAATTGCTAAATCAAGATAATGCGTTTGACTTGAATACTGCTACTGCGGTATTTCTTATTTCAAGTTACAGCAGAAAATTGTTGCATACATTTAAATGGTAAATTTTCACCTATCCAAGGTACCTATACAAACGTGTACGACTTTATCATTTCAGATACTGCCAATTTTCGAATATTTGAACAGGAAGGAAATTACGATTTGTTATCCGTCCTGAACCAAAACATTATTCGACTTAATTGAAAAGTTTTATTGCGGTTCAATAATGCGGATACGTTTTGTAACTTTTCATCCTTTTACGATTTCTTTGTTCGTCGATTATCTGCACGTTTCTATCTTAATTTTCATAAATTGTAATTGGAAACGACTTCATTTTACCTTTTGTTTGTTGCCATCCGTTTTATAAATTGGTAAGATACGTCCTAATATTTTTTCTGTATTGGGGATGTGAGACAACAATAAACGATGTTCTATCACGGCGCCATCTAAAACCCTAATGAAACAATTAACCTACGGATTTTATTTGTAAGAAGGGTGACAAATTACGAGGGTATTTTTATCTTGCATTACTGAACTAATTTACTTTGATTGTTTGGGGGTTATGAACTTTTGTTAATGGATTGTATCCCTCAGAAAACTATTTTCGTCAATAAATTACTGTTTTTAAATTATTTTATTTTATTGAAGGTATTTTAATCAACATTTTTACATCTTAGCCCCCCGGTGTCAGGTGCGAATAAGGTAATTTTCGCTAGGGACTGTGCAGCTCTTAAGTTAAATCTTCGCGCCGTATTCTGTTTAAAAATTTCACATTTCTTAATTCCTTTTTCTTGGTTTTCGTCCAGCTGAAGATTTATTTTCAACATAAATTTGTTGTTTCGTTGGTGTTCCGTTTCAGCCATCCACTCTCTCTCCCCGCTCATATTGTCACAGATTGACCGAAACAAAATAAGGTCACCCTATGTATAAGCCATCTTATCTGTAATTGCTACTACTCCTCCTATATTCTTATCTTCGCTCTCTTTTCCATTTAGCTTATTTTCTTAGTAAATGTTCAATTGATCCAAAAAGCCAAGGTAAGATAGTGTATCATATTTTCTTGATTCGACAAATTTTCTCGCGTGAGCGTAATTATAAATTAAAAAAAAAGTATTTCGCATTTTGTACTTTAAATTTGTGTCACTGATTTGCTTTTTTTATAAATTTCACATAGTATTCGGGTATTTACCTAATGCCCATAATGTTTTATAGAGCAATAGCCATTAAAATGGTAATAAATAAAAGTTCAAATGGTACCGTAGCACAACTTAATATGACCACCATGTCCAAAGATGGATGAGCAATCGGAACGTTGAGCTGAATTTTAAAGCAGGTAACCAACCTGTAATTATGAAAGCAAAAGTTACGGCTTAATCGACAGTTACATATGTTGAACAAGTGACAAAATAAGAAACATGTAAAACATACCCACAATTACAAACAAATATTAACCTTGAACTAATAACGACCGGAGCAAAGTGTAGAAAAGAAAACAAATTGAAACATTTGTAGAAATTGTTTTGAGGATCCTCCCAATAACTCCATTAATCTAGAGACTTTGGCAACAAGCCCCATTCATCAAAATCAAATGCCCGGTGCGAAAAAAAAAAATACAAAAAAAAGTAACAATAAGCAATAGGTAAAGTTTAACTGAAGAAGCAGCCAAGAAAAAACTTTCTACATTTACGATGTTTTAAATGCAAACACAATGTTTGGCCAAGTTTTTAAAGAAAAATTGTGTAACAAGTTTTTTGTATGGTCATCCGACATTTGTCGTCATTGTCCGACTATGTCCACAACCAATTCTAAGTCGATTTCGGATGATTTGCCCAACAATATCACCATTCAAACGAAGAACATTATTACGTTATTATTTAAACATAAATTTTCACTTTTTTTTAGTAAATCTCCGGTATGTTTATCTTACCTGTTCCTATGCTTCTATGCTGACCGACCACTCTGGCAAACGATTTGTTTATTTAACATCATCAGGTGCTTAAGAAAATTCTTCTCAACCGGATACTAATAGAATATAATCATAGTCACAAGTAATGCAATCATAATTCAAACACGGATTTAATGTCGTCCGGATGAAGTTTATTTCAATCTCGAAAAACCACGAAAAAAATTAGTTTTTTTTTTAAATTTTATTTATTCAATTTTTTCTCTCATCGTTTTTGTCGGTTTTTGTGATTTGCACATTTTTTGTTCGCATAACTTAAATATTAAACATAATTAATTTGACCTAAGATGCTAAAATAATGTACAAATTCTATAATCTAATTTCTTAAAGCTATTTTTGTCGTGATACACGTTGGTGATTTTTTTTTTGTCTGTGGGCTTTTATTTTTAAATGGCTAATACGGCTAAGAAGTCATTTTGTACTCTTACCAGCTGGAATTTAATAATTTATCAGTAATCTTAATTTATTTTAAATTAAAAAAAATTGCTTACCCTTTATTCCAACCACCATAGCCGCCGTTATAACCACCCCCATGACCTCCATAACCGCCTCCGTAACCCCCATAACCGCCTCCGTAACCCCCATAACCGCCCCCGTAACCTCCATAACCGCCTCCGTAACCTCCATGACCGCCTCCGTAACCACCATGACCTCCACCATAACCTCCGCCGTATCCTCGACCGAATCCGCCGCTTAATCCGTAACCAACTGCCGCGACTTTAGCTGCTCCTAAGCCGACAACTCTGAAAAGTTCGAAAGAAAAGTTAGAAAAATTTGAAGAATTTCGGACCCGAGTTCAGATTTTCCATGCTATGAAATGCGCAACGAAATTCAGTCCCCATTTAGACCTGTGATTTTTTTTTTGATTTCTCCACTAATTTTATTCAAAAATTATTCTGCGAATTTTATTCATCTATCATAGAATAATTTCACTTAGCGAAAGCTCTCGAAATCTGAGTTTATTCGGCCAGTGAAACGTGAATTAGTGTCGCAGAATAAAATTCACGGAATAAAGTGACAGATGTGAATTTTTGTTTGCATTTCAAACTCACGCATGGGGAACCTAGTTTCTGATAAGAAAAAAACATGAGTTGTGAGAAAACGGACCGAGTAATTAAAAAAAAAAGTCAATTTTTGAGAAAATCGAAAAAAAACACACAACAAAAACCCCAGCTCAAAAACTATTTAACTGATTGAACTGAAATTTTCCCTTCTGTCTTCTGAAAAGAAAAAACCATAGAAGACAGGAAAATATGTAGATAAATATTATCTTTTTTTCTCCTCAGATCCAGAATTTTTTACCTTACGCTTGTATTATATTAGTTTTTTAACTTTTCACAATAAAAACACAGTAGAACAATTTAAGAAAAATCTGTTATTGCCAATCGGTGATGAACTTTGCCTAATTCAAAAATTTTGTATATAACGGTTGAAAATTTTAGATGCAACCTTTTTCAATTAGAAAACTTCCTGCAAAACTTGTGGTCCTTGCAAAAGATAGAAAAAGTCCTTAACTTTTTTAGTCTTTAAAACTTCAACAAAAAATTGTCGACAAATGCACTCGGCACCAGAGAATGAGAGGGGGAGGAGGAAAACAACTGAAATAGTCCCGAGTTGTTCTGCACATTGCGAATTCCGGTGTACTACGACATAAGAACTCGATTGGAATACTTATACAGTAGAATCCCGATAATTCGTACTTCAAGGGACCAGCAAATTCATACGAATTAGCGGGATATACGAATTATCGGGGTACGAATTATCGGGATTCTACTGTACCACAATTGCCCCAAACTTCATAAGAATTATAAAGGGAGGCAAAAATCGCTCGGTCAGTCGGAGGAATTTATACTGTTTGTGTTTAACTATTGAATCATTTCTGATTCATGGTTTTACTCGACACTGTGAAGTTTGGAGCTCAAGACGCCTAGGCGCGGCTTGCTATGCGGACGGGTTTATAAAACGTGGGCTCATTTTTAAACACGTTCACGATCAATATATCACTAATCTGTATTTAAATCAACTACGTTTGTGTTAAAATCCACAATTTCCGTGATCTCTAAAAATATTTATTTAACAATCAGCCGTTAAATCACTTAATCACGCTGCATAGTTGATTTAATCACGTTCGTTGTTAATTTCATCATATTTATTATATTTTTGGTTAATCACGGAACGTAATTGCATCAACCAATGTTTTTCCTTCCGTGTATGAAAACAGGATTAAAAAATAGAAAAATTCATTTTTAAAGTAGGAAACTAACTTCAAATAAAGTGTGTGCACGAAAAAATTTGGTCGGAAACAAATGTTCATAACTTTTGCAAATGTAGTAGTAAATTTTTTTTTTCTACACAAAATAACTGCATTCCGTGGCCATTTTGACTGTACTGTTAGAAAAGAACAACAATGCGTTATTTAAATCAGGGGTTTGAAACAGCGTGACGTCCGTGAAATCATTGTGCACAAATATCAAGAAAATTCTGGCATGTCGCACAATGACATAGCAAAATTTTTGAAAATCGGGAAATCAACTGTCACAAGTGTTCTTAAAAAATATAGGGAGACTTTATCCATCGATAGGAAGATAGGAAGTGGTAGAAAAAAAGTGTTCGAATCAAAAAAAAACAGCGAAATCAGTGGTTGCAGCTTTTAAGCGCAATCCTGGTTTATCTGTGAGAGATGTCGCAAAAAAAGTTAATATGTCTTCATCTTACGTACAAAAAGTACGTAACGAGCTAACTTGAAGTCCTTTAAAGTAAATGCAGCTCCAAATCGAAACGATAAGCAGGATAAAACTGCAAAAACTCGTGCGCGTAAATTATACGATAACGTGATTCGCAATTTCGACTGCACAATAATGGATGATGAAACTTATGTAAAAGCCGATTTCAAACAAATTCCGGGGCAACAATTTTATACCGCAAAGAAACGAGGCTTGGTTTCTGAAAAATTTAAAATAAAAAAACTTGATAAATTTCCAAAAAAATATTTAGTTTGGCAGGCAATATGCACTTGTGGTCTCAAGAGTGGTATTTTCGTAACAACAGGGACGATTAATCAACAAATTTATGTTAAAAAGTGTTTACAAAAGTTTTTATTGCCTTTGATTAAATTACACAAGGGTTCAGTACTCTTTTGGCCCGATTTAGCCACACCTCACTACGGCGGCCTAGCTATGGATTGGTATAGGAAAAATGGTGTGTCTATAGTGACAAAAGAGGTAAATCCATCAAACTGCCCACAACTCAGACCTATTGAGACTTTTTGGGCAATAGTGAAACGGAAACTCTTAAAAACTAAGGGTACTGTGAAAAATGAACAGGGATTTAAGCGGAAGTGGAAAAAGGCGGCTGATTCTATGCCTGAAGCAGTTGTGCAAAGCTTAATGGCGAATGTCAAATCAAAAGTCCGGAAATTTGCACTTCCAAGAAGCAAATAATTTTTTTTTTAATTTTTATAAAAACTACTCTAAATAAAGTTAGTTTTGTAATATCAATGATTTTTAATTGCATGGTAATAACTTAGTATTAGTTGTAATTGTTCGACCAAATTTTTTCGTGCACACACTTTATTAAAAAAAACTTGAAAAACATCTTGAGGAAATCAATAAAAATCGTTGTATTCATTTATATAAAAAATTGCATAAAAGCCATCTTTAATTATTCAGATCGAAATTGTCTACAATCAAAAAAATTGACAAATATTGTCTTCACAGAACATTTCAATGGCAGACCATGAAAACTATCGAACCAGAAAGAAAATTTCATTAGCAAGTAAAAAAAAATGCGCCTTGGAAAAACTTTTTGTTTTTGAATTTCGAATAGCGAAAAAACCTTGAAATCTTTGCCAAAATTTCAAGAATATTGGTCCAAAATTTGGAGCAACAAATTTTCATTTAACTAACTTTTAATCGCAACACATTTTTTTTTTGAATTGTCACGTTTTTCCAGATTTTTTACAATTTTTGTAGAAATTTTTTTGTTATTTACAAAAATGAATTTTTATAGTTCTCGAGAGTGAATTTTTGAAATTTATAGATTTGGGTGTAAAATTCTAATTTATAAAAAAAATAGTTTTAAAAAAACTGACCCGGCTTTCAATAATCCCAATTTCGCCAATCCTATTTTGGCAAGTAATAGCGGTGCTCTTTTCGGTCGATTCAAATCTCCTTCGGATGAATCACTGTCGCCACTTCCGGGTGCCACTGCATCCTCCAAAATTAAGACCGCTGAGGGTTCTTCAATATTCTTCACAGTCTCGCCAACATCCTCATTAGTTGCAGGTAACACTTGCTCCTCATAAGGTGCAGCTAAAGCCAACGAACACAATACGGCCAACACTATTAGATGCTTCATTACTGCACAGATAAAAGGAAAACCAAAAAAAAAACAATCGATCAGTTAAGAAACAGCACACAAAAACGCGAATGGTAACAATTCAAACAAATGAACTTAATTACCGCAGCTAATTACGGAACTCACTTGTAAATGATGTAAGCAAAGTTGATAAATTACTAAAACTGTGATTAATAATCAGCGAATCAAGTCTTAAGATCCTGGTATTCCTAGTGGAGGATATTTTGGTTGGGTCTGCGTTCGGACACGTTCTCCTTTTTCCGTTTATCGCGGAACTGATGCTACCAAATTGGTCGTCTTAATATTTATGCATTAACCAACAGATCGATCTGATTCCCCACCTTCCCAATTTTGTCACGTAAATGTTGAAAGGCAACGCAAACCACCCGACACACCAATAACATTTCGGATTCATCGGCAATACGGATTCAACACTGCTCTGATACGTGCTCGACTTCAACTATGTACATTGCGATCGTCACGACGGACGCCGCGCGTCATACGCAAATAGCATCTTCTTCATGTGAATCTCATTACACCTGAGTACAGGTAAAATTCAATGATGTCCATTAGGCATACCCCACCTTCTCTCAGACC
The DNA here is from genome assembly GCA_964034945.1 of Chrysopilus asiliformis. NCBI lineage: Eukaryota > Metazoa > Arthropoda > Insecta > Diptera > Rhagionidae > Chrysopilus > Chrysopilus asiliformis. The sequence continues at coordinate 22,555,688 of OZ035962.1, forward strand.
AAACAAACCAAGGTCTAGGCGTATGCGTAGATTTCAAAGACTTCGAGATACCCCCATCTTAAACATTCCGAGCACCTCCGATCTTAATGGTTTGAATCGTCCGTGCGGCATTCGCGACAGTCAACCACTTTAGATACTCCAAGATCGTGGAAATTATGCGTATTATGAACCGGTGGGAAAACCTGTCTCATCTCATGGTATAGGAATTTTTAAAGGTCTCCTTCGATGACCGCGCGAACCCGCAATTGGATCTCCTCATCGGTGCGTCCGCTAATAATTCATCACCCTCAGCCCGTGGAAGAGGCGACTCTGTGACTTCTGACCCCAAATTAATTCACCGGCCAAGCCCCACAAAAACAGTCGATTATGCAAGGTTAAGGTTATAAACTCTCATAATCCAAGATGCCGCCAGAAACCGCACCATAATTGTTGGCCACTGGAGACGGGTTCCAAAAGAAAGCGAAACATCTCAACTGCTTTATAGTGTTGTTTACCAATTTCCATTGATCACTTAGCAACAGGTGAATTCCACCTGTATTCCACCTGGGGCTAAGATATTTGTGTTTGTTTTCCCATTTTTGGAAACTTTCGGGGAGCTGATTTCAGTTCAATACCTGCTAAAATGGATGCTTGCCAAATCTAATTACCAAAACGGGTAGATTTGATTTCAAAAGAATCCACATCAATTTCACGATTTATGGTCATTTTAGATGCCAAACTGTCTGATCCGGTTATCCATATATTCTTTACCTGCAAAATTCAGATATACCCCGCTCTGGAAGCTGCGCGCCATACTTTTCGAATCTTGACTATACATTTTCCTCATTATTAAACGTTTTGTATATTATTTAGGAATTAAAAATTACTGCAAGTGGTCTTGATGCGCCCGAAAGGACAACAACTTTACTCTCGTATTCTGTGTAATTGAGGTTAACCGCAAAATATGATAGTAATTTTTATGCAGTTATCCAACTTGATCCACTTCCGGAGACAATCGTTGGTGAACTTGAAAGATTTTTTGTTGCGGATGTTTTTTTTGATATATGCCTGAAATTTAATTAACACAAATAAAATTGTGAAAAACCAGAATAATTTTAAACGCATTTATTTACTTTTACGGTGGGCAATTCAAAAAATGTGTTGAAATTATTAATTTTATTATTTTATACAAGTTACTATGACAGTATTGTATTAATAAAATTTTCAATCTTTAAGCTTTTGCTCCTAAACCGATAGTTTTTTTTAAATTTTATTCCCCGCAAAGAAAAATTTGGTATTTAATATCGAACCCACCCCATCTATGTAAACCCCTCTCCCACTATTTCTCCCAATTCTGACAGGATTTTGATCCGGATTTCATATTAAGATAATATCATGCGTAATGGAAATTTTTGGTCACTAAAATCTGCCTAGAATCTACGGTAGGCGCTGCCTAATGCTATCTTTTGGGAGTGTACAAATTTGGACCGAATTTTTGCAAAATAAACCCTTATTCAGATTTACGACGATTGATCAATGAATTTTTTTCTTGAAATCGATGAGAAGGTTTTGTAAAATATGAGTGGGCAATTTTCTATGGTTTTTGGTCAGTTCAAAATCATTTTCAACGAAACCTGTGTCTAAAAATTACTAAGAATACGCGCCTATATATTTCTAAATAAAAATGTCACTTGATGATCAAAATCGATGGTTTTTTTTCTTGGTTTCTTTTATTGACTAAGAAATCAAAAAAAAAACCCCGGTAAAAATATTTGTACCCGATCCATGACAATGATTCCTTCTGAAAATCCAACGAAAAAAGTATTTGACATCGATTTGTCATCATATATCATAATCATTAAAATATTTTAACACTTTTCATTGTTTGCTTTGAATATCAATTTGTTACTCCATTCGCCATTTTCCATGAATTGGACTTTTTCAGTCAATTACCGGTAATAAGAATTGGATCTTGATGTATTACTTGAAATCTAAGAATAGAAGTGAATAATGTCACACCTATTTTTTAATTTCGATAATTTTGTGATAATCTTAGCTTCTTTGATCATAAAATTTATGGTTTTTATTTAGCGCAAATGTGTTTTTATCAATCATTTTGGATATTTTAATTGTTTGTGTGATTTATGGGCATGATATTTTCATATGGTTTTTGATAAAAATTGTGTACATAGTTTAAAAAACATAAGAAAAGCTACAATTGCCAGGAGCCAATCGTCAAATACATTATATGATGACAGACAAAATGTTTATTTTAAACATAACAAAAGCTATAATTGCCAATCTGGCAATTATTGAAAATCCGTATGGGGATTTAAGTGAATGGCGAACAGTTGTTTCAAAATTCCACTTTGAAGTCAAACTTTTCAATAAGATTTTTGATAATATGCACCGTTTTTGATATATTCGCAAAAAACGTTTTCTTTCGTCCCCATTTTTGCCCATTATCGAACTTAGCCTTGCATTTTACGAAAATCGAATCTGCGTAAAATTTCAAGTCTGTAGCTCAATTCGTGCGCCCGCGATCCGCGCGACAGACAGACGGACGGACGCAAAAATTAATTATTTTTATACCCGTATGGTTATCATTCTAAACACACTGATGTAACTCATTTTTGTGTGTGATGACGGGATCTTGGCGTTACAAACGATAAGGCAAATTTAATATACCCTTTGGTTTCACCATACGGGTATAAAAAATCCCTTCGTATAGGAGGGAGGGAAATGAGTGGTCCGATTGGATTTCGATGTATGGATGAGTTATGTAAAATCTTATTCTAAATACATTTTATCTTCATAAATTTTTCAATATAACTCACTGTTTTCGAGAAAATTGCGAAAAACTGTTTCGTTTGTATGGGGGATAGGGAAGGAATGGACCAATTTTGCCCGTTCAAGAACTTAGTCTAGCCACTTCCGAAAATCGTAACTATACAAAATTTCAAATCTCTAGCTCAATCGTTTCGAAAGTAAAGGTGTTCACGGACGGACAGACGGACGAACATGCGGAAATCAAAATCTATTATCATCCATAACACCCTGCAGATCATTTTTGTGTCCGATGATTGGTTCTATATGATTCTCATATAGAGTATAAAAAGGTGTTATAAGTTAGGAAAACATATTTCAACAATATGTTATAAACATAACAAAAGCTATAATTGCCAATCTAGCAATCATTGGAGACCCGTATGGTGATATTCGTATCACAATTCGAGCAGTTGTACCAAAATTCTACTTTGAAGTCAAACTTTCCAATAAGATTTTTTAAAATTTATTCCAATCGGATTTTGATGTATGGGAGTTTTATGTAAAATCATATCCTAAATAACTTTTGTTTTTGGACTTTTTTGATGAGACGCACTGTTTTTGCGATATTTACAAAAAACGTTTTCGTTCGTATGGGGGGTACCCCCCTAATGGTCCATTTTTGCCCATTAACGAACTTAGCCTCGCATTTTACAAAAAACGGATCTGTGCAAAATTTCAAGTCTCTAGCTCAATCCGGTCGCCTGCAATCCGCGCCACAGACAGACAGACGGACAGACGGACAGACAGACGGACAGACAGACGGACAGACAGACGGACAGACAGACGGACAGAAAGACGGACAGACAGACGGACAGACAGACGGACAGACAGACGGACAGACAGACGGACAGACAGACGGACAGACAGACGGACAGACAGACGGACAGACAGACGGACAGACAGACGGACAGACAGACGGACAGACAGACGGACAGACAGACGGACAGACAGACGGACAGACAGACGGACAGACAGACGGACAGACAGGCAGATGAATAGACATGCCGACGAACATGCGGAAATCAAAATCTTTTGTCAACCCTAACACCCTGGTGTTTTTCTGTCCAATGATTGGTTCGACGCGTTACAGACGATATAGTAAATCTAATATACTCCTATATGATATATCATATAGAGTATAATGCTACATTTACACGAATGACAAATTTGTCATTTTTTTCTTGTCATTATGTTAATTCCCGTGTAAATGGCATAATTTTTGTAATTTTTTCTGTCAGAAAATGTCAATCTCTCATAAAGGAATGAACTTGTCCATTCTTTTATGCCAAATTGTCATTCGTACAAACGCAATATTAGTTATGACAAAAGTTGAATACTAAAGTTGTCATAACTAATATTGCGTTTGTACGAATGACAATCTGGCATAAAAGAATGGACAAGTTCATTCTTTTATGAGAGATTGACATTTTCTGACAGAAAAAATTACAAAAATTATGCCATTTACACGGGAATTAACATAATGACAAGAAAAAAATGACAAATTTGTCATTCGTGTAAATGTAGCATAAGTATCGGTCAAAAATTAGGGATATATCGTCAGTGATAGTGCAATACCGCGTATGAGCAGTTTGTAAATACCGCGTATCTACAAAAGTAGCAATTTTGAGATTTCGGGCCTAAATGTTCGAAGTGATGAATTGCTTACTTTAGGAGTCATGCCATCCGAGGTTATGTATGTATAAAGGGAGTCATAATGAGGTCCCAAAAAATCTTAGACGAGAAAATCTCTTTAAAGGGTTAGAAATATCAATTTTTCTTCCCCCTGTAAAATATTCAAAATGTAGATACGCGGTATTTACAAACTGCTCATACGCGGTATTGCACTATCACCGACGATATATAATCTGAAGTTTTTCAGGCATGTTTTTAAATTGACCCGTCATTTGATTTAACTGTTTTCCTTTATAGTCAAAAATCAAATGTTTTTTGTTTGAATTAAAAGAAAATGTGGTAAAAATAAATACCGAACCATTCATTTTAAATGCATGTTATTGCATCGTTGCTTTCTCTGACAGAAAAAATCATTTGGTTTGAATACTTTTCATTACAATCTAATACAAAAACCCTTAACGTTTTAGCGAAATTTTTTATTTGATTCAACTGACGTTTCGTTGAATCTAATGGCAATTTTTCCTTAGAATACATACATCGAATATTTAACCTCCTTCTTTTTCTAAGACGGCCAAATGATATGACACGATATAAAAGCAAAAAATCAATCCGAAAATAATATTTATCTCGCTTTTATTTCTGATACCCAACATAAAAGTATTTTATATTAAAAAAATCACTAATTTGACTATTTTCTGACATGATTTTTATCACATAGGGTATAGAAATTCTTAATTAAATTTACGAACAATCAAACTAGCTATTATCACGAATTATCGTCTACAAAAGTCATAGAATTATTTACGAGTCTTTATAATCGTATTGATCATTAATCCGATTATTTCGTCATCATCCCCAAATTGTATAGATAAGCATAAAACATTTCTTTGTTGTCGTTATTCACTAGCAAAAGTATAGGAAATAAACGAATTCACCCAGTAAAATAGAAACATAATTCAGTTCCCATCGAATTTCGTGAATTTCTCCAAAATTTTCAATTAGCACCCGACATCAGAGCCATCATGAAATTTTATTGTACAGAAATTATGTTTTAACACTTCATCCGTGAAAATTTGAAAATTTGTAAATTCGGCAAATAAAACCAATGTTCGAAAAAAAACGCGCTGAGAAAACATAAATAAGAGACCACATTGAAGTCGCATATTCGACGTTAAAAAATCACCTTTAAGCGAGATTTGTTTTTCTTTTTTATATTCTCACATATGTATAAACTTACATAATTTTGGAAAAGACCCGTGCGAAGGTTATTTGTGACCGTTGGCCTGAAAGATCTTACCATCGTCGCATTCATTAGCATCCATTATTAACAATAAGAAGAGTTAATGTGTATTGAAATTCACCAACACATTGGCATTTATGCTTTTTGCACTACGGTAAACTTGGGGTTGGGTGGTATAAAAACCTGAAGTTCCTGTGATATTCAAGTAAAACAAACAGCAAGAAACCGAAAAATCTGTACATGAAGGCTGTAAGAATTTTCTGCTTCTTTTAAACAGCTTGATATTAAATATACACATTCGGATGGACAAAACGAGTCTTTTGAATTAGCCTCGAAATCGAAATGTTTACTTTCTGTTTAGGCAAACTGGATTTCTGCAAGAATTTCGATGACTCTAGCAGATTTTCGATGGAGAATCCGCGAAATTCAGCACAATTTAAAAATGAGTTAATTAAAACGACGAGGATTTCTAGCACTTTAAGAAGAAGCTTATAACTTCAACTCCTAAAAAATAAAAATAAAAACTATTCCGTTGTAAATAACATTATTGGAAAATTGCAAACATTATTGGAGATGAAAAGTTCCGGTTACGGCAAGAAAAATACAGGAAAAATTGAATCAAAATTTCAGCTCTATCGGTCGACTGGTTTTTAAGTTAGAGATTTTGAAATCGAGTTATGGCTTATTGTGGCTCAGATTTTCCATTTTATTTGTTTTTTTTTTTCGTCGGTTAAGAATTTTCCGCAACTTAAATTTCCAGCGCTTTTCGATATTTAAAGATTTTTGCTATTTGGGGAGAAAAAGTGAAACAAAATAGAAACAATTAGCCAAAAAATGAAAGCTGATCTTACCTACTTTTAACAACTTTAATGTAATTTTCACTTTTTTCGGAAAACCTCCCCGTCATCACGATTTTTTGTATATTTTTATTTTGTGTTGGATCTAATACCGTCGTTACACTACCGCAGATTTCCTCCGCTTCCCACGCCCTCAAATGGATTACGTTTTTTGTGTCAATCAGCTCCTATCTTGGAAAAGATACGATGCAAATTTTACCGTGACTCTGCACTTTTTTTGAATTGAATTTTGAATTGAAAAATGTCTAAAAAAAATTCTTTGATATTTCAGCGCTGAAATTTTTTATAGAATATCTCTCTGGATTTTTTTCGTCACTAAATCGAGGTTTGATTGGTCAAATAATATGATAAAAAAACTTCTTCGGATAAAAAATCGTAATTATAGAGGCCCGTTAGATGTTTTTACTTGCAAAACAACTGGCCAAGGGCAACTCCTGCGACTTTTTCACGTGGGGACAATCAAAAGAAAAAACCGTTTTTTTTTCAATTTTTAATTTTTTCTATAGACGATTTCTTAATTATTTTTCAACTCAGTTTAACTTTTTTTAAATATAAGTTTTGTGTTTTAAAAATTTTCTTAATTGCATTATTATACACACTGGAAATGCTTAACATCGTTTAAAGAATTTCAATTATTCACTCGAAATATGGAAATAAGGTCAAGACAACCAGGCAGGAAGAAAAGTTTAAAATTCGAGACTTTGCTCAGACATTTTAATTTTCCGCATGCAGTTGAAATCACAAAAACCAAAGTCCATAAATCCGTATATTTTATTCCTCAAGAATTTCATTTCTCAAGATGCCTTTGAGAAGGAAACAACCATAATTCCGTATATTAACACGACTTTACCAACAACAATGTGGTTGGCTTTAGTTAATATGACTTGACTTGTTTTGAATACGAAAATAAATTCAAAATGTGTAAAAACCTGAGAAGTGCTTCAAAGAGGTCAAGGCTAAGGAATGATTTTTTTTGTGAAAATACAGGCTATATAATAAATGAATTGAAATACATACCATGCATATGTGGAAGCCACACATAATCAACACACACACAGATAAGTATATATAGGATAGCCCTTTTCTAGCCAATTCTGGTTTTCTCTGGTTAGAATCTATGGCATATGTGGAATTAATTTATATGCAAATTGGAAAACTACCACGAAACTTTTTTGTTCCTTATTCACCTCCATGTAATTGCAAATTTAAAACTATAGCTTCGTCATGTGTCAAACTTATTTATTCGCATGAAGGGATTTTCTGGACAAATATTTTGTAAAAATAATATATACAATATGTAATATTCAAAGAAAAATTATTTATTACATATGAGGCTAGTTTAAAAAGTTTCAAGCAATTTTAATTTTTTCCTTTCTTTGTTTTTTCCTTCTTTTCTTTGCATTCTTCCTAGACATTAAAAACAATTTAATCAATCGGTCAAGAGGTTTTCGAGCTAAAGCTTTGGAAAGCGAGATTAGAATCGTTTTTTGCCAAAAGGTTTTTTTAAATTTGGATTGAAATGCAGCTGCGGAAATTAATTTTAAGTCTATTATTGCTGGTATCTAATTTACTTAAGGTTTTTGATAGCAAACAAATAGTACACGGATGTGAAAATCGCTACATATTAAATTTTTGTGATAACCTACATAACGGTAGCTTTCGATTAAAAGGATTGCCTTTTCGATTCTGGAGAATCCTATAACTTAAGTATGTAGAAAAATCCTTTCTTGTATACTAAGGGTTTCGTCCAGGCCACTTCGCGGTCCAATATCCAAAATATAGGTACATAAATCAAGGAAGCTGGGGAACCTTGGGATGACCTATAGTATAAAACACGGCATACAGACAACCAAGGTATGCTGTAAACTCAAATCTGACATTTCGTTGCTACGTCACTTGTGCCGATTAGTTCGTCAAGTGCAGAAGGAATTTTGTATTCTGGATGGTTTTTTTTAAATTTGTGCGATTTAAATAAGATATTGGTAAATTAGTAGACTGATTGCATTAAATAGTGATCAATAAACATAAAAATTAATTTAAAAAAGTCGGCACAAATGACGTCACACCTGACTATCAAAAGTTTACAGCATACCTTGGTTGTCTGTATGCCGTGGTATAAAACACGCTCCTTGATGTCAGTGAGCTCCCCTGAAAGTTTCAGCCAGATCGATTTGGTGGTACTAGAGTTTTTAGCGAACAGACAGACAGACACTTCCCTTCTCTGCCATCGGCCTCGAGTACTACTCGGCCTCTAGCCTCGCACTGAACTACGTCAAAATCGATTTAAAGCTTTATAACATATATAACATCTTAAAGGTTAAAATCCATTAAAGGTTAACCCCAAGGGGTTGGACCGCGGAGCTAGTTTGACCATAAAAGCGCTGCAATAAGCGCTTTCAAAACAAAAATTACGTCTATAATTTTAGTTATAATTTAACTATTTTGGTTATTACAAACAAGAAATTATGTAAAATTTCCAATAAATTTAATATTTTATGTACTTTTATAACTCAATAAAAATTAATTAACATTTTAAATTGCCCAAAACTCAAATCCGGATCCATTAGTAACGTGAAAATAACCACAAAATTTTCAAAAAAAAATTCTTTTTGTTAATTTTCTTTGAAATAAATATAGAGAATTATATAATATATGTATTATATGATTTCGATTAGCATCTGGATGTGATATCACAGATATTCTAGCTTATATTCTAAATAAATATTTTCGGTATTTAATTAACACAAGGAATCCCGTCAAAATTTTTAATTTTATTACCATTTGGACAAAAGTTTTAATAAAAAAAATTTACGAGTAAGTAGAAAAATCCCCTCTTTTATTAAAACATCAGTTCTGTTAGTTAATGTTGTTAATTTTTGGATGTCGCACGTCAATCTGGTTATGAAGATGTTTTCCATTAATATGAATATTCCAGTAAATAATTTTAGAAAAAAATACGAAAAAACAAACATTTTGTCATTTGATAATTTTAGCTATAGTGGAAATTTGGTTTTCTAGCAAGGGTATAAAAGTAGTGATCGTAGGACTTGGTCAGTCATTTCGTGCGGTTATTCAATCAAAAATGAAATTCTTACAATTTACGGTTTTACTGGCTTTGATCGTCATCGCAAGTGCCGCGACGTTCAGTAAGTTTTGTTCACCTTGGCGGATAATTGGATTAATAATAATTGGAATTGGATAAAACATACGAAATTATAAAATTTGGATATTTCAACAGTTGTTCCTGAAGGTTTGCTGGTTCGTGTTGCCAGATCACCTGGACGGGGAAGATTCGGGGGTGGTTTTGGAGGTGGTGGCTTCGCTGATGGCGGCTACGGAGGCTACGGGGGAGGTGGTCGTCGTGGCCATGGGGGTGGCTTTTATCCAGGCGGTGGATATGATGGAGGAGGGGGCGGATTTGGACCAGGAGGTGGAGGCGGATTTAGACCTGGAGGCGGTTTCGGAGGTGGTGGCTTAAGCGGAAGTTCAGCTGCGGCTCAATCCCAAAGTTTTAATCAAGGTTAATTTCATAGATATATGAAAAAGATCTCAATATCCTTAAAATTCAAAAAAAATAGGTGGTCTGGGAGGTTTCGGAGGTGGTGGACTCGGTGGTAGTGCTGCCAGTGCTCAGTCACAATCCTTTAATCAAGGTAGTGTTTTAAACATTCGAAAATATCAAATACGGTAATTTTCAAAATATATTCAACTTTAGATGGTGGTTTTGGTGGATTAGGCGGAGGACTAAGCGGTAGTTCGGCTGCTGCTCAATCCCAAAGTTTTAATCAGGGTAAGATAATTGTGCAGAAAAGCCTATGAGAAATTTGAAATAACGTTTGATTTGCAACTTTTCAACAAAATTTTATTAAAAACTCTTATTACAATTTCAGATGGTGGCTTCGGAGGATTCGGCGGAGGAGGCTCAGCTGCTAATGCTGCTGCACAAACCGTTAGTGTTGGATAATCTAAAATTGCGAAATGCTTGAAATTTTTCTTAAAAGGACTGTTAGTTTATTTGTTTTATTATTAAAGTTTTAAACATATTAGAAGAAATCTTTTTTTTTATATATACCTATGCCATAAAATTTTGCAACTATCATTATAACAGTTGTTTATGAGTGGATAACAAAACAGAAATGTCTTGAAATTCAAAATAAAACCAGTTTATTCTAAAGTTTATTGGTTTAACAAATATGTGCTAATCCAAATCCAAATATGTTAATTTCCGAATGTCTGAACACAGTAAACACTTGAAAAATTATGAAACTATACCGGATTCTTATATAAAAATTTAAAAAAAATGGGATAAACAAAATTTTAAATATTAATGACTAGCGAGAATTCTATGGTGCTGAAAAAATGAATTTTAATTTTTAGGGTCGCCGTTTTTATCGAGAAAACATTGATCAAGGGGGCCGTTCGCGGCAACTATTCTTAAAAAATTAAGTTGAGCTTAGCCTAGCGAATCCATAGACATTCTAAAGGTATTATCCCACATAAGTTCATGTGATTTGAAAATTAAGATTAAATAATAAAGAAGAATAAGAAAGTTCAAGAAAGAACTTATAAAATGAATTTTCTTAATTTTGCGATGATTTTTAAATTTGGAAATATTTTCTATCATCAATCAAGATCATTATTTATTGCTCTAAAACAAAAATGCCTATGCACGAGTGGTTCAGGTACTTGTCCTCAAATCTGATAGGATATTACTTAAAGTTTATTGACTTTATCCGTTTTACATATTAAAACCAGTTTCAAACTACTTGTACATAAATCTCCTCTCCTCATACTGCCAAGAGTAAATGCAAAACAATAAAACATGAGTCAAGAAATTGATTATTTGAATCTTGCAAATTAATTTTCCGGTCAGTGAATTTCAAGTCGCCATAACCAAAACAAAAGAGACGCACTCGATCAAAGTTTTTTCCGTTGTTTGAGCTAAAAAAAATTCGGTTGAGATTGAAGTTATTATTTACACTGCAAAGTGGTATACTTGAAGCACTAAATGGATGGGCGACTTTGGTTTGATGTCAATCCTCAGCTTTTGATGAGGGAATCCCCAACGGGTCCAAAAAAATTAATGCTGGCTGCCATGAAGAAAATGAAGAAATCATCAAAACACAAGAACGAATTAGCTAAGCAATACCTGAAACAAACATCTCTTTTATGAGTAAATAAATGGGGAAAAATTTAAATATATTATATAGAAAAAATATTCATATTATATTTGGAGAAATACATTTGGTCAGGTTTTAAAGATAATTGAGAAGAGAGACCTTGCGGTCTTCAGATTTCGGATATATAGGAGGAACCTGTATAAAAGACAGTCTCCAGTTAATTTTGGCAGTCATTTGATTATTGACCAACGTGAACACTTCCCAAAAATGAAACCGTTTACTTTAGTTATTCTTTTCGCGGTGCTAGTGGCTGCTGCTAGTGCGGCGACCTTCAGTAAGTTTCCAGTGCTTTTTCTAAGCGATTAAGTGGATTTGTAACGATAATCTTCGCATTTTTTGCAGTCCTTCCAGAGGAGATCCTAGAACACTCCCGTGTTGCCAGATCCCCACAACATCGACAACGTCCTGGAGGCGGTCATCGTCCTCATCGTCCTGGAGGCGGCGGTCATCGTCCCGGCGGGGGTGGTCAATATCCCGGTGGGGGTGGTTTTGGCGGTTTTGGCGGAAGTGCAAGCTCCGCCAATGCTGCTAGTCAATCGTTCAATCAAGGAGGTTTCGGAGGCGGTGCCAGTGCTGCCAACGCTCAATCGCAGTCCTTTAACGGTAAATAATGTTTTTAACAACTTTGGCAAAAGAAATCACAATAATTCAAACAATTTGAAAATACAGCTGGTGGATTCGGCGGAGGCGGAAGCGCTGCTAATGCTGGTAGCCAGTCTTTCAATCAAGGCGGAGGTTTCGGAAGACCAGGTGGATTCAGCGGAGGTGCAAGCTCTGCTAATGCTGCTAGCCAGTCTTTCAACGGTAGAATTTTTTTCTTTTTTGCCAACAAAAAATTACATTTTTTAAATTCCTGTTCAGGTGGAGGATTCGGAGGTAGTGCAAGTTCTGCAAATGCTGCTAGTCAATCGTTTAATCAGGGAGGAGGAGGTTTCGGAAGGCCAGGTTTTGGAGGCAGTGCGGCCAACGCTGGTGCGCAAACTATATCCGTTGGTTAAATTTAATTTTCTGTAAAAAAAATCCGTTAAATTTTTGTTATTACGATAAGATTAAAATATTTTTTAACTAAAAAGAAGTTTTTTCGTTGCAATTTTACATAAATTATACCCTCAGTGAAATTTCAATTGTTTATTTTATTCAAATTATCTCCAGTAAAATTCAACTTGTTTTCTACGTTGAATTTACCTAGAACTTGATTTATTTTAACAGTTTTTTTGTAATTCCTCCATGAAAACTTTTAAATCTTTTAAGTTCTATTAGTTTTTGGAATTTTATGTCCATAGAGATATTTTGCCGAAATGTAATTTGTATAACTACAGAACCTGTTAAACGACTCTTGAACCTGAATTTCAAGATACTTAAAACTTGTTAATTTACAACGTTTGGGACATGCGGAAAGTAAATTCTCATCACCTTGTCTTCGCCTCAAACATAAAAGGCTAATTTGATCATCATTTTATCGAATTGAGATGATTTTTTTTACACGTGTTGATCTTTTTTGTATGTTTCTCATTTAAATCACAACTAAAAGAGGTTTTTACGCGGTAAAAATATCGCAATATTAATAAAAAGTTTCAAATTACATAATTTTATGTTTTTTTATGCTGGATACTTTTTTTAAAGAAGGATGTAAGTCAGATTATTTTGCAAAACTACATCCAATTGCAAACTCAAATAAAATTCTGGGCTCGGTCAATGGAAAGTCATTTATTTTTGCTATTATCGCATCGAGCGTTAAATGAATGGATTGAAGGCTATACCCGCCGGAAGATTCAAATCGGAAAACGGTATTACGTCACTACCTTTTGGATGGAAAAACTGGTTTCTCACATAGTTTGTTTCATTTTTCTCTTGCACATTATTCGCTTTATTTATGAATCGATTTTTTTTCTCTTGATAAATTCTTGTTTACTTTTCCAGTTCGAAAGTTTCGGTTTGTGTGTCGCATCTAACAAAACGAACAAATAAAATCATAGAATAATTCATTCATGGATTTTATCTCATCACATCTTTGAATTTTTCGGGCTGTTTCACGTATGTTTATTCGTTGTTACGTTATTTAGATGGGTATCCTAAATCAAACATAACGATGTTCACACGTGCTTTCAATTTATGCATCGATCGTATAGGTAGATAAATGTTGTTAAGGTGTTCATAGCCAATAACAGAATCTATTCAAAAATAAAAATTTCTTTTTTTTTCCTACATAATGCCGAGGGAACAAAATCTGCCGATTTGTTTATTAAATTTGAAATTACTTTTTTTTTCAATTTCATTCATTCAAATATAACGTGCCCTATATTTTTACACAAGATTTATAAATTCAATTTATTCAAAAATAATACATTGTGCCTTAAATAGAGTTAATAACAATTCATTAAACTTTTCACTCATTTAAATACTATTAACAGAAGCTCTCAATATGCCATTGCCACCATATGGATTGTAATGTATAGAAAAGTTAAATAACATTGTTTCTATACAAGGCACATTTTCTAGAAAACTTTCAATATTAGATTTAGTTCATAATCCAACTAAAAGTTCATATAGCAAATCGTATTTTTTACTACTTTTTATTGTTTAGTATTAATTTATTCTTAACACCATTTTTGTTCAAATATTGTTTGGCGATTATATATAATAATACTTATATTTTAAAAAAGAGAAACACTTTTCCAAAAAAAACCTCTATTTTTCTTTAACAACATCTAGCGGGGGATTGCGTTGAAAATTCAAAAAGGAACAGCCTAATCGTCATTTTTCAACATCCGTTTTTCAAAACCGGAAACAACCACTTTAGCGAAACCTTTGGTTTGGAACTTGACTAGCTTCTGGCCAATGAAAAACTGAGGCTACAAATTGTAAGCATATGGAAATTTTATACGAAGAAAAACTGTCAGAAAAACTGCAGCGGCTGCAAAAATTGACAATTTTTCTTCGTGCTGCGCAGCGAAAATATCCGTATCTAATTTAGCCATAAAAATTCACCCTAAAATGATCGATTCTTTGATCAATATTTTTCCAACAGATGTCGCTAGTATCTTGGTCTGAATAAACTCCATAACTTATTGCTAGTTGGCGCTAGTAGTATTTTTTTGACAGTTCGTGTTTGTTTTGATTTTTGCTTGAATTTAAAATTTTACTGATTTCTTCGTAGGTTTTTTCACAAAATTGTTCAGTATAAGCTGAAAAAAAAATATTTACATTATTCTTGAATCAATTCTGTGAACAAAGTTATCAAAAAACCCGAAACCGGGTGAAATTTAAGGATTTTGATTGTGAAAGCGACGCCCAAAAAGTAAAAAGTATTTTTTATGGGATAACAATTTTATGAAATTTACACAGCGATAAACATGAACTGAGAGAAATGGACTTCAATATATTAGAGAACCTCAATTCAAATCTGTGTCCGCCAAGCGTTAGAAGTAATTAATAATTAAAGGAAAAGAAATTTAACTTTTGCAATTTTTGTTTTAGATTTGTATTTAAACGAAGCATCAAAAAATTTCCGTACAGGAAATGTCCTCGATTCAGTTTTCTACCAAACTAATTCCTTAACAATTGGTTTCAAGAACAAATACTTCAACTATATCCCAGGTGAGACTCCGCTGAATTTAATTCACTTGTCAAAATCATAAACGACTTTTTTTTCAGGAGAAGTTAGCTTTAGACATCTTCGAGTGGCTAAAAATCTCCAAGGAAAAGAAAAAAATAAAGAGTAGCTTCATTGAAATAATTTTTACTTTCGATTTCACTTAAATTTTGTTTTAGGCCGGGTCCCTGGGTTAAATTTGCCAAGAGTGTGTCGAAGGAAACTAAGACGTCGAATTGTGAAAAAGCTGACATGATTTCTTTTGAAACAGATCCGAAAACTGGAATAGAATGGATCATGGATAAGTGCAGGAAGTTACCTGAAGGTCGGTTGTTGAATAGATTTGATTTTGAAGCTAATTTTAATACGACTTTCATTTGCAAACAGAGTGGAATGTGATACAACTCTGTAAGGGATTTAATCCGGATGTTTCTTTTTCCTTGGAGTGCGTAATACCTTATCAAATAGCTCCAATTTATATCACTCTGTTGAAACACCCACGTACACATGATAAAACAGCGGAGCCTGTTTGCATCGAGGTTCAGCCAACAGAAATTATCCATGGTAGGTTTTTTAATTAGCGAAATCAATGTCGGACTCTGGTGCACCTGGAAAATTTTTCAAATAGGGTTTTGTAAAAATACGTAACACTTGTGGGTGAGGGGTGGAAGGGGTCCGAAAAGCCAAAAACTCGCCTGACGTATTTTATAGCCACCTGCTAAATCAAATATTTGATACAACTTTTTTATTGCAGCGACTTTTACGCAAATAATCCAAAGCATCAGAGAGAAATGCGAATTTAAAGGCCAGTACACGGTCGAAGACAAAGCAAAATATTGGAAGGAATTGAAAGAATTAAAAAATCAAATCGATGTAAGACTTTTTATAAAACTCTGAGAATAAACTTTCCTAACAATTCTTGTAACTTTTAGGCTGGCATTCAAGATTTACGAAAATCTTTTTCCCCGTGGCATATTCTTTTCAGTGGTAATATTGTCACGCATCAAAAACACATCGAGAAGGAAATTTTTCAAGCAGTAGATGAGTTTTGTGAGCGTGAAAAGTAACTTTTTAAAATTATTTCAACAAAAAATTGATGTGGAATTATTTTTTTTTAATTAATTTTAGTTTCGATACCCGATTTAATATTTTATTAAGTGCATTTGCAGTACAAATTCAATCGATAAGCAGTAAAGATATGATTTCAATTGCTGTTAAGTTGAACACGCCAAACGAAAAGGCAACGCAATCTGTGGTCGATTTTTTGTCTGGACTTAAGAAGCGATTTACGGAAAAGTTGCAATATATGCCATGCATACTGATAGTTGATGAAGTATGATTGAAATTTGAGGGAACATTTTTTTAATTTGATTGGGAATTTTTCATGTTTAGGGAAAGTAAAGACAACCCAAGTGATTTCAGTACAATTTTTTAACCGGTGTATGAATATAAGAGCGATATTTGTCTCTCTGTTACTTGTACAATCAGGTGAATCTCGTTTTTATCTCGTAGGCATGGATTTTCTTTGACCTTTTTCCATGAAATTCACATCCATTAGCACTGATGCAATGTAAAATTTTTGTCTTAATTGAAAAGATTTGAGTTTTTCTTTACTTCACCTTGGAAGTTGTCCATAAAATACTTTAAATATTCTATAAAAAATTTCAAAAGTCTCAGACGAAGGAAAAAGGGAAGCCTCCAGATCTGAAATATCAAAAATTAGCGTCACGTATTTTATGGACAATCCCTTTCCTAGCAACACAAGAGGTTATAAAGTGGTCCCCGCGACCACAAAATCACCAAATTCATTAGAATTGAATACGCGACGGCCATTTTATAACTTCTGGTGTTAGTCTAGTTGGTTTTTCAAGAATTGTTCACTAAATATTTGGATTTTTTTTAAATTTCAGTTATTGGATATGATTTTTTGGGAAACCCTCGCTTTAGATAAAGAAATTTGCCGAATGAGTTCGTTTGGGATTCTAATAAATTTGTTTGAAAAGTACAACAATAAAATTAGTCATGGATATTTAAGGAAAAGTGTAAAATATGGACATTCAGTGATTAATCCAGGTAAGGAGATTAATTATACTCCAGTTGTCTGTCTGTCCATGATCTTTCAAAAGCATCTATTATGCATAGATAAGTTTCTCGTGAAAGACAAGGCTAAGTTTTTAAACACACGATTTCGCAATTTAAGTCTAATCGAGATAAAGTTTATGTGAAAGCCTTTTTTTTGTCAATTTCCAATCAATTACTCTGGTAACTCGGACAAAAATACCTTATTTTTTTAATAACAAACTTTTTCAGACAAAACCCTGCCAAAAATGGAAAAACGAATGAAAATATTTTTCGATTATTGGCTGCCAAAATGGAGCTGCAAAGTTGGTGAAACTCTTTCAAATCAAACATTGCCGACATATTTAACTGGTGATGTTTATGTGTAAGTAAACTGTTTTAATTATATCCCGACCTTTTGGGATTTTCATATTTTTTCTTTGAATAAATTTGGTCTACATGTCACATATTTTCCTTCTACAAACGATTCTTCGTCTCAGAATCTCTATTTATTCTTACTTTGTTGTTAAGTTTTGCTAATCTCGACCTTTTGAATAAGGAAAAAAGTCTAATAATGTTTGGCTGTCTTTAAAAATTTTTCACACACTTATTTTTCAGTTACTCTGGCCATGGTTCCGGGCTTCAATTCGTAAACGGCCATAAAATCACCAAAATGGAGATGAGTTGCATAACTTTTCTGTTTGGCTGTGAATCAATAAAATTGAAATCAGATGGACTGCATAGCGAAATGACAGGAGCTCACCTCTATTATCACGCTGCCTCTTGGTAAACCTTCTCTAAAACTAAAACCACTAATACTAAAATCCCAATGGTGTGTTTAACGAAACTTAAATAAAGTTAGCGGGCGAATTTCAAGCAAAAAAAAACCTGCTAACTGGATTTACTGACCGCAAAAGTTTCATGATACGCACCATAAATCTAAAAAAAAAGATTTGAAAAAAATTGATTTTTTTATTATTACAGTCCAGCGATAGTCGGTTGTCTAGTTACCGCTTTAGATTTTGAACTAGATTTAATTTCATCGAATATTTTAAGTGAATGGATTCCATCTGAACAGAAAATTCATTGGGCAAACGTTGATAAAAAGATTTGGAGAAAGGATGAAGAAATACAAAGTAAATATATCCAAATGTTAATTTAAAAACAATTTTATTTATGTATTTGTAATAATTTTAATATTAATCGAACTTTATTTTATTATTGATTTTTTAGAATGCAAATCACAAGCAAAAGCGACTGTTACCAAATATGAGCCAAGATTACCGTTAATTGTTACAAAAATAAGAAGCGAAGCATCTGAAGATTTTAGTACTAAAGCTTTTGTCGTTTATCGCGGATTGCCGGCATGGAATTATGATGCTGAACAAATTCTTTAACGAAACCAATTTCATTTCATTATGGCGTTTAATAAATGATTTTTTTGTATTTTTTTATAATACTATTTGCAGTTTGTTTACATTTTTAGTAATCGAATTGGATTTTTTTTCACACTCTGAAATTTCACTTTAAATGCCTATTAAGACGCTTCATTATAGTGTATATAAAATCAGTCCTTGTAACTACGAAATAAAATAAATCTCGAAAAGTATTAACTGCTGAAGACATCGTCATGCACATTAACCCCAAACGCGAACATTTTGATCCCAACTGCAGGACGTTAGGCACATTCCATTTGGTGACATTGCAATTGAAGTTACACGATTTTCATGTCCACTTAATACACCTGTAATAAATATTCAAATAGCATAATTTATTATTGGTTGCAGACCGTTTCATTTAAAATGAAAGTAAAATCAATAAAAGTGTCTGCGAAATACTGCAGGTTGTTTGAAATATATGTTCTTCGTACTGTTATTGATTTCACTGCGTTAATAGCGATATACTCAGTGGCGTAGAAAGAATTTTTTTCCCCAAAATTGTCCTTTCTCCACCCCGTCTTATTACACTATCGACAATACTTTTAAAGAATTTCTTACCATTGTGAGTTTCTTTCAATGCGTCCCAGGCATGAATATTACCATCTACACCACCACACATAATGTAGCGTCCACTCAACGATAGAGCTAAATTTATGAACGAAAAAATTAAATTAAATAAAAATCGCATCAATAAAGTTTAAAATATTCATGGTGTCGTTATGCAAAAAATGCGTTTTTTTTTTAAATAACAAAAAAATTTTGTTTAAACACAGATTTTTTTTTATCACTAAAGGACTGCCCATGAAATACGTCACACTTATTTACTCCTCCCTCCTGCTTGTGGCGTTCTTTTTTTCATGTTTTTGATTAAGCAAATTTAACTAAAATGAAGTAAATGTAGATGATTTCTCAAAAACTACTTGAGCTAGAGTTATGAAATTTTACAGGCATGTTGTACCATCGAAAAACCGTTAGTTTTTATTAACGTGAAATATTGTCTTTTACTGTTATCCGCTGTCTTCTACCGTTATCGAGACACTTTCATTAAAATGTCAAAAATTATATTTTTAAGCCTAGTACGCAGTTCGAGTAAAATGAAATTTTAACGCGGTCTCCAAATTGGCACATTAAAACCGAAGTAAAAACTGTTTGTGGAGAAAAAACATTGACAGCCGAGCACACACAATTAAAAAACCACACTCGTTAAGAAAACTGGAAACAGAACCTCTATTATTTTCATCTGTCAAATTTTTACCTCGAATTTAATGTACCGAACAGTTAAAATGCTGGTAAAATCAAGTGGAGACTTTCTACGCCAACTAGTGAGGCAACATTGCAACATGAGTTTTTCACATCATTTTACCAGCGAACTGCGTACCGCCTGGTAAAATTTCTGAGGTTAAATTTAAGCGCAGTGTTAAATTTGTATGGAAAATTCCATTTTACTCGAACTGCATACTAGGCTTTACGAATTGCTTAAAAACTAACGGTTTTTCGAAAAAAAAGAAGAATTACAGAGATTAAAATTCTCTACATTTTTTCCTTTTGCGATAAATCAATATCTTTTAAAACAGTCGACTTATTTCAGACTTCAGATGTTTTTATTTAAACTAATATTTTATTCGTCGAGCTATAGTGTAAAATGCGCAGGGACATAGATTTTGTATAAAACAGTCATGTGCAGTTCACATTACATTAAAAAATATCAGTTGTGGTCAACACAAAACTTTCTTCTACAAAATCTACGACCCTGCGCAATTTACGCTAGAGCCCTGTCGCGTTGTTAACCTAGGACGACCTCCCAATAAATTCTTGGTTTATTCAAAAATATTAAAAACGTACAAAATTTGAGATAACTTGAGAACTGTAAAAGATATCAATTTACGGTAAATGGCAAAAATGTAGAAAATGTTAACATCTTTAATTATTCTTTTAATTGATTTGTCGAAAAACCGTTAGTTTGCAAATTATTCACAAAAATATGATTTTTTACATATTAATGAAAATATCTCAATAACGGTAAAATATAACGGATAACGGTGAAAGACAAAATTGTGCAGAATGCCATTCTCATTAATTCACTTCATACATTCAGTCAGCAAAAACCCGTTAGTTTTCGAGATAATCGCAAAAAACTGTTTTTTTTTGGAAATAACGGTTTATCTCGATAACAGGTGGAGATATCGAGTTATAGCTAAAGACAAAAGTGTGGGAAATTTTATTTTCTCCAAGTTTGTCATACTTATGACCACTAAAAGACGCGTAGTTTGGGAGTAAATCGAGAAAAACGAAATTGCCATTTTTGAAAAACCGCCATTTTGGATACTTCCGGTTAACGGATTTCCACCAAAAGTTGATAGGATCGTCCCATTTCAGGACCCAACATGCCTATAAAATTTCATGGCGCTAGCTCTATTAGTTTTTGAGAAATCTTGTACACAGACTGACAGACAGACTGACAGACAGAAAGACATTTTTTAAATATGACTCCAATCGACTCAGGAGTGATCGGGAAATGTTTTTTAGGCAAAA
The DNA here is from genome assembly GCA_964034945.1 of Chrysopilus asiliformis. Classification (NCBI taxonomy): domain Eukaryota; kingdom Metazoa; phylum Arthropoda; class Insecta; order Diptera; family Rhagionidae; genus Chrysopilus; species Chrysopilus asiliformis. Next base: position 22,577,026 of record OZ035962.1, read on the forward strand.
TTAAGAGGTCGAAATTTTTCATGAATACAATACTTTATTATACTCCGTAGAAGAAAGTAAAAATACGCTTACCCCTAATTTATTCACTAGGAGTTAAGCCGAGTTAGTGAGTTAAGGGAGTTAGCTAACCTTATTTTCCATGTTAAAGGTGAGTTAAGGGAGTTAAGGCGATTTAACTCCTAGTGAATAAATTGGCCGTTAACGGACTAATATTTGGTCAATATCCGATTACAACAATTTTAATTAAATTTTTTTTTTCACGTGCTGAAACTAATTGATTTTTTGTTTATTTTGTTGCGTTTTTACGCCCTTCTGCCTAGTTGTGTGGCGTATTTTATGAACAGTGCCTAAGAAATAAGAAAAAAACCAATTACCGCATGAAGTGAAGCCAATCTTGGATGGTGATGCATATTGCGCTATTTGTTGGTCGGACCGAATATCGTAAAGCCGAGCTGTTGTGTCTTCAGATCCAGTTGCGAATGTAAAACCGCTATTGTGATACTAACGGAATTTTCAAGTTATTTAATAAGTTTATCTAAAAGTAATTTTCAACAAAATTCAACTTACACAAACGCTATTTACATCGGAATCATGTCCAAAGAATTGTTGTTTGGGGGAACATTCTCGAAGATCCCAAAGTTTGCAGGTTTTATCAACCGACCCCGTTATATAAGAATTCATATCCGTAGCTAGTGATATCGTAACAACATCACCAACATGTCCATTAAATTCTCTATCCCTTTTGCCCGTCTCTAAATCCCAATGGCAACTAAAAAATTAGGAAATTTGTTAAAACAGCCTAAACTACTGTTGAAAAACAAAACTAATTCCATAACGGGCTATCCATAAAATATGTCACGTTAATTTTGCTTTTTCGTGATTTTTTTGTATGGGATACCGCAGTGTGTGACGTGCTTGATGGACAGCCCAAAAAAAAATTGAAATTCGGTACATTTTCATATCTCCCGATCCCGTTATAATGTGGTTATCATCTATAAAACGACATGAACTCAAGAATCCCTCATAGCCCAATAATTCTCGGGTCATTTTTGCAACTCCTGATTGATCACGATTGTTAATATCATAAACGGTGCACTGATTGTCCATTCCTCCGCATGCAACAAAATTTCCCGATGGTGAAAATGCGACACTCATCACCCAAGCTGATCGCAAAGGAATAACCTAGAAAATACATTTTTTTTTAATTTTTAATTTTTTATATATGAAAAGTTTTTTGATTTTACTTGCACTTTATTTCCGGTCCATGTGTCCCAAATAATTAATTTTCCGTCCAATGATCCCGTAACACAGTGTCTAGAATCGCCTGCAAAATGCACTGAATTCACTTTATTGATATGTCCTTTTAACATTTTCTTGGTTGTTAGGCGAATTTTTGGTATGTCGCCCATATCGCCACACTTGTCTGCTAATTTACAGTCAGATTTAGCCTTTTGATCTTCCTATTTGAACAGAAATGTGAATTTCTTTTAATCAAAACTTGATAGTAAAAAATGTGGTTTATAATAAAAATAATTGCAATCACAAAAAGTTTTTCTTTTTATATGGAGGAGAAGAGAACGATATTTCGATTTCACCCGTTAACGGCTTGGCCTTGAATTTTATGAAAAAACGTGAACACCGAAGGACTAAAATATCGACACATATTTTATGGATTGCCTAAATGGTTTTATTCAAATTGGTGTAATAACAAAAGTGGTTTAACAATAAAATTGGTTTAATTTGCTTTACATTTTGTATCTGGAAATTTATTCTACGCATTTAAAATTTTAAAAAAAAAACGCGGTTTGAGAGATTCTCTTTGAAAAAAACAGTCACAGAATAAAAATTTTTCTTTATAAAAAGATCAATAAAATTGAAGCCATATTGCCTTTTGCGTCACCAATAATCCAATTGTTAAATACTTCTTCCCTTCTAAATGAAGGAAAAATTTAAAACATGGCAAAGCAATTCATTTATTTTTAAATGTTTTCTTTGTATACAAAATAGTTTTTTAAAGATTTCTGATTTTTACCCAGAGATAAAACAAACATTTTTATTAACAAAACATTAAAATTGGAATTCTGGATTTAAAAAAAACAAATGTTGAAAATTATTAGGCTCTTTTTTCTAAAAAAAAATCGCGAAAACCCAATTTTTAATTGTAAATTTTTCATTATCCACATTTATAAATTAGTTTAAACCACTGGAATTGTCTATAGAGACCACATTATTCACTCAGTATTATTTGCTCGAGTTAATTCGAGCAGCATCCAACCTAAAATATTTCGCAAATTAGGTGGTCTGTCGAAATTTTGATCGGTTTAAAATTACACCACCCCCCCAATATTATTACCCTCAGGGACGTAGATATTCACTTTTATTAGTGTCGGATAAATTTATTAAACACTATCCTCACCTGAAATTTTGCAATCGCCTTTTGAACTTCATCTTTCAGTGCTGTTACCTCAGGATCTTCCTTTCCCATTGTGTTGGTTTCTTAAACCTTTTTCTCAAAATTTAAGACGAAATATTTTTTTTTAATAAAATTAATATACTAGATTTTTGTTATTAATATTTATTAGTAAATAACTAATTTTTGTCGGATGAATATTTAATTTTGATGAATATTTTAGACGACAGCTGCTGACCGAATTAAATATTCCAAGAAATTCATTTGTTGAAATGAAGAAATACACTGAGTCTCTGTTTACCGTGCCATGAAGCCAAAAATTACGAAAAACTTTAATGCAATTAAGTTAAATGGATTACAATAAAATTCTAGGGCAATTAAAGTGGTATTGGTGGTAAAACGTTTCAATGTTTCGTTCGCAGTAAATTTTAAGGGAGAAAATGCCCTTAGAAATTTTTGTTGAATACAAAAATCATATGTTCGCTGTTTTCTATGTTCATATGTGCAAGAAAAACTTTTTTTGCGTATATCTACTTTAATTCGACGGTTCGTTGATTCGACATGAAAACATGATTTTCCCCTACGTTAAAATATTGAAACGTTTTTATCCACGATTCTTATGCGTTTTATGTAGTTCCACTATTAAAAGTGATGATTGATCCTTTGTTTCACTAACCTTTAATTGGATAACATAATTGCAATAAAATTGATTTTAAAAAATTATGGTGTTTTAACTCGTCTTCAAAAATTGTATAAACGGCAATTGAACTTTTAATGTAAATTTCAAATTCTTTTTTTTAAGAATAGGGATTTTTTTAAATTACCCTTTATTAAAGTAATTTTAATTTAAAAAAAAAAAATAAAGGAAAAAAACAAAAACACCTTTAAAGATAAGAACGCGTTGAATAGACAGTTTAAAATACACTGGCTGTAAAAAATTGATTTTAACACCTAAGCAGATGAACATTAAATTAGGTATTCTTCAAAAGAAATTTTATCCAATTTCAATAAATTTATGATTTTGTTAATCAGTTTTATTGCACTTGGAAAACCTGAAAAATTTCAGAAATTTTTCAAAACAAATACAATTTCATTATCATTGTAATAAAATTATTTAAATTAATAAAATTGATAAACAAAGTTGAAATGCATATAGGCGAATGTGAGCCAAAAACAGTCAACCCTTTATCAGGGACGAAAGTTATAAATTAATTTCTGTTATATCTTGCTAACTGTGTATAAATTATGAAATAATAAGGTTTTCAAAAAAAACTTTAGAAATTTCATAATTCAATTACACCTAAAACATCTGCGGATTTAATTAAAATTTAAATAGATTGTTTAGTATTTTCAATTTTTTTAAGCATTTCAGTGATAAGGTTTGTATTTGTAAGAGCTTATAACTGATTAAAGAAACATTATTTTATAGAAGCATGCTGATAACAAGTAAAGTAGCAGGCATGCAAAAAAAATTTTGCAAAAGATTGCTATAACTTGAGACACTTTTCTTTTCTACGACGTAATGGTACGAGTTGTAAAACATTTGTAAGCATCGATTACAAAACAGAAAGAAAAGAATCCAATCATCCGTTTAATCTACATCGTCATGCCTCCAGACTACTCAATACCGCGGTTGAAGAAAGTTCGCAACAATACCGTTTTTGTCTTTAATTATTTTTATTTGACGAAACGAACTTCCGACACTTTTCGCCATGGGATTTGTTATTGTAATTCGCGAATTGGTAACTGGCGATATAAAAGCCTTTAAAATAAGAAAAATTCTGTAAGAAAATTTTTATTTTCTCAAAACCATGCGGGAGTTAGGTTCGACCTTAGCTGTGGTGGTCACATTTATTTCTAGTGCTGTTTTTGGACAATATTGTTCAGTGGTTCTTAAGGGAACAAATTGTGATGTTATCTATAATAGACCGACGATTGGTATGTGAAGTGATATTTAGTTGGAAAATATACTTTTTTTATCAGCTGTTGGAAATATGTTAATACAGGAATTATGGAAAGTTATTTTCGAAGCTAATATAAATTGTCAATTAAAAACAAATTGGTTACTTTATTAACAAAATATTGATACTGTGATGATATACCGATAAAAAGATGTTGTTTTTCAACAACATTTTTCAACTCCGGCATTTTTTGAATATCTAATTTACATAAATTTTAAAATTTCGCGCTATGAATCGATTTCAATCCATTTCCCATTCGCTGACAACTCTGTAAAATGGCAGCTTTATAGAAGCGATTGTCAACTGTATATCGGTAACATACGTGATATTTACCCTAAAACCATCCAATCATACTTTTTTGAATGAATCTGTCAATCTACTGTCTTTTTTGAATCTCCGTCTTGGCCACAGTTCTTCACTTTCTTGTAATAAGTTCGGTTCACTCAGCAAATCCACGGGAATTCTAGACCTGGAAATCTAATACTCATAAAAAACCATGACACTCTACTACAGAACGATTCTAGTTACTTTGTGCATTTTAAAATTTATAAATTCATCAAAAGGTTTGTAGATTTTTTTTACTTTTTCTAATAATTCATGGTTGTTTATCCACTTTCGATCATTCACTGAATTGGAGCATATACAAATGCTATAAATAGACTGCAGTCCATTTGAAATTCATACAGATGCTGGAAGAACGCTTCTCGTTTGTTGGTAGTTTGCGCGAAACTCCACAGAAATTAAACTATCCGCATTCGTTCCTCTTCGCTTATGGTCAATTAAAATTTGGCTCAACAGATGAATTAATTGTTTGTATGATTGTTGGCCAGCAAATCGGTTAATTTTGGGTTTATGAAGGCCGGTATGGCGTCTACGTGATTTGTTATTCGATATCTTTTGTCCCAAGTAGCCAATCTCGGATTTCCTATATGTCTGGTATCTGGTAGTTGCTCGATGATCTCAACGGTCCCGAGTAATCAAGCATAGTTTAAAATAATCCTACGTTCCATCCCGCCGCTTATCTTCTTCATCCAGAAATTAATTTAATGACGAAACTGAAGAATTGCTGCTCTACATTCAATGATACCAATTAATTGTCCCAATGAAGTCATTGTTCCCATATTCCTAACACTTTCTAGGAATTAAGCGAAATCGGTTATCATAAAACACTTTCCCATTCATTTTAAGCCGTTAAATGCAAATTCGGAATAGAGAAAATAATTTTTTTTTGGTTTTTCATATTGAGAATTTTTTCATCTTAATGTTGGTCAATCGAGAAATAGCCGAAAAACATGATAAGCTTGGCAGTTTTTTGAACCAAGAATGTCTTTTTCTGCTGATAAGGCAATCTAACTGGAAGCCAGTCGTGAAAATAGAACTACAAAAACATTTATTCGTAAAAGGAAATATAATTTTTCACTAGAATGTTCTGTTCTGAATCTGTTGCTATTACACCGATTATATACATATAGATATAGTGTATAGTGCATTCATTTCATTAACTTTGTTTTATTATTTGCAGCTGCAGATAATGTGAGAATATTTACAGTCGCCACTGAAGCCAACGATGGCTATGAGCGGTACATACGATCAGCCAAGTATTATGGGCTGCAGGTAAATGAAATTGTTTACTTAAAACTATTGAAAACATGTTTTATGTTATTTGGAATTCTGATTTATTTTTAGGTTCAAACTTTGGGAATGGGCAAGGAGTGGCAGGGTGGAGATATGCGCGGACACGGGGGTGGTTTCAAGGTGAATTTATTAAAGGAAGCTGTAGAACCGTACAAGGACGATGAAAACACAATAATCATATTTACTGATAGGTAAATAAATATTGAAATTAAAAAAAATAAAAAAACTTTTTTTTAATAATAACAAATTTTAATTTTTATTCTTGTAAAAATTCAACCTTTTGATCGAAAAGTCGAATTTGTACTAACAATTTTGATTAAAATTGAAAACAAAAAATGTTTTTCATTTCTAGCTACGACGTAGTTTTCACATCAAACTTGGATGACATTTTGAGTAAATTTAGAAAATTCGGTGCGAAAATTCTCTTTGGTGCTGAGCACTACTGCTGGCCAGATGAATCTCTAAAGTCGATGTATCCAACAGTGACTGCAAAGTCGGCACGATTCCTGAATTCTGGATTATTTATGGGTTATGCTTCCAGCATTTATGACCTGCTGAAGACCCCAATTTCGGATGCCGACGATGATCAACTTTATTATACTCAAGCGTACTTAGATAATGACTTAAGAAATAATTTAGGAATCCAATTGGATCATAAATCGGAAATATTCCAAAACTTACATGGAGCTAGAGGTAATTTAAGTAGTTTTTGTTAGTTGATTTTCAAGATTTTGGTCAAGTATGAAAGGAAGAAATTTATTTAATTTTGATTTTTTCCAGCCGATGTCAAACTAGACGTAGATACAAGCACCGGGCAAGGCTCTCTACAAAATCTAAATTTTATGACTCATCCGAGTGTCGTTCATGGCAATGGCCTTAGTAAAATTTATTTAAATGCATTTAGTAATTATTTAGCTGGCAATTTTGAGGATCAAAAGTGTAAATTGTGCGAGGATACGAAACTTGAAATTGATGTAGGGAATTTCAAATATAAATGAAAGGGAAATTTGATTTAATATTTATGTCTTTTTTTCAGGAAAATAAAATCCCAATCGTTTCATTATCGTTGTTTGTGATAAAACCAATGCCATTTTTTGAAGAATTCCTGGATCGAATTTTAGAACTTAAATATCCAAGAAAGTCCATCAATTTGTTCCTGTATTGTAATGTAAGTTAATTGGCTTTAAAAATTATATGTACTGTCATTTTACAGAAATTTTGGATGCATGAGCTTGAGAAAATTACAAATTTATGGAAAATTGCAAAACATAAAATTATACAGTTTTGTTGAACAGTTTACCTTTGGCTGTTGATCTGTTTGTAATGAAACAATATTCGGTTAGCTAAAGACTGCGACGTTTCGGCTTAATATTCGTGACATTTTCAAACAGTTCGCTATTTATTGTAAGCTTCTTTAAAAATTCGCATTTGAAATTATTACTGTCGCCTTGTCTGTTGACTATAATTTTTAAGCGATTAATCAAACAATTAGTAAAAGCAATAAAAGAAATGTACATCTTCATTATTAAGTTAACCAACTGTAACGAAATGACTGTTACGATACTCAAATTTTCATGTATGTGCCGTGCAATGTGTAACGAATCTTTGTTGTAATGTACCGAAATTCTTTCAAAACCGAAATTTTAAATTTGAATTTCTACGCGAATTTTATTCAAAATTTGTTCAGCGAATTTCATTCATCTATCACAGAATATATTCAGTTAGCAAAAGTTATCAAATATGAATTTATTCGGACGGTTTTATATGAAAAAAATCTAGTTCGGGCGTCTTAAAAGCCTTACCAAATTTTTAAATCCCTAATTAAGTTTCAACAACACATTGAAAAACTAATTTCCATACTATTTTTATTCAATAAAGATTTTCTCACTATTTCTAGGTGCCATATCACGAAGAATTAGTGAAAAAATTCATATCAAATCACGGTGATGACTATAAAACCATAAAAACAGTGCTGAGCTCGCAGAAAATCGAAGAGGCTGAAGCGAGAGGGCTATCGACGTAAGTTTAGAATACACTTTCGATTTAAATGCAGAACAAAATTTCAATTTTTTCCCCCTTTAAATATTCTAACAACAGCCAACAAGCGCAACAAAAGAAAAGTGACTACCTATTTTCCGTCGATGCTGAAGCTCACTTGGATAATCCCGAAGTCCTAAGGGATCTTATCAAATTTAACAAGTAGAAAAATCGAATTTCTTAATTTTGGCATAAAATTATTTTACAAAAAAAAACTTTCAGATCATTTATCGCCCCAGTCCTAGTACGGCCAAGTGAAATGTGGAGTAATTTCTGGGGTGCACTAAGCGAATCCGGATACTATGCTAGATCCCATGATTACGTTGATATAGTGAAAAACAACATAAGGTTTGTCAAAAAAATAATGATCAACTTTATTATCTTGTTATCACTTTTTTGAGGCACAAAAATATCTTTTTTCTCATTTATATGGAATCTCATTTATATTGAGAGCTAAAAAAGAGAAGGGAAAAATAATAAAAAAATAGTTTTGAATTCACATAAAATTCAATCAAATGCAATCGAAAAATCCGTTTTAAAACTTCGACGATCAATTGAATACATGTTGTCCGCTGTACACTCGTAAACGCCAGCATCCATTTGCGTAGCCGGATCGATTTCGATTTTCGACTTGACCCGATCGTCTCCCAAGTACCATTCGTGGATCTTTAAAACGAATTGATGTTCATTAGAAATTAATTTGAAAGGGGGTGACAATTTAACTTACGTGCAAGTAGAGGTGCTGAAATATTTCCGTTCCATCTTTATACCAAGTGATTTGCGGTCGTGGATTGCCTCTTGCTACACACAGGAAAGCAATCTTATGGCCTAAAACGTATTCAAAATCAAAGTGTGATGCTTGGAGGATTTTTGCACCCTGAAAAGATCTCGGAAAAATGATACAAATTTGAAGTGGTTTGAAATGAAAGTGATTTACATTTTTATTGTTGTAATACTGATCAGATTCTGGGTCTCGATACTTTCCAGTGATTGGCAAACCGATTTGTACCTTTGGGAAATTCACAAAAGTAAAAATTTTTTTTAATAGAAATTCACTATTTGGAGGATTATTTGATTTTCTTCCAAACTCACTCTCGATTTGGATCCTTTCCGTGTACGACCACGTCTTGCATCGGATAAATTTGTAATTAATAGTAATCCAACCACAATCGTCAATAATTTAATCCTCATTTTCACACTGTTTTTATTATTTCACCGATCGTATGAATTTCCCACTCCAAACGTTTGAATTAGGCGTGTATAACTGTTTCACGATAGACGATCGATCATAAACGAAAGTCGATATCACTTTTGATAATAATAAATTTTTTAACACATTTAGTGCGCGCTACCGGAGCAAATAAGACTATACAAGTAGAGGTACGTTGCACAAATTGACCTATCATTGGTGTAGATGCGGCGATGATCTCTGAAACCCTTCTGATAGTACAATTACTCGTGGCATTAGCGATCATCAGAAATCTCGCGGATGTTTCAAATAAAATCACTCCAAGTGAAATTGTTTTAGTTTAGCCGTTTGACCTATCATCATCCTCATCAGCCATTTATGATCACCCACCAATCACATAAAACCTGGCCGACCACCATCACACCGCACCATACCGTCCGAGATAGCTTAAATCCCGAAAAAAACCAACAACGGCTGCTATCATCCCCAATTGCGCACCGGTTCCCTTACTTACCTCGGGTTTGATATTTTTCGTGAGTCTTCTCTCTATTGACTGACTTATGACATGTTGTTATATTTTATAAATTCTACAACACAACTCTAGCGAATGCGGTCTGGTCGCTATCTACCTTATTTTCATTCTGCATTAAATTATATATTCGTGAATATGTTATGCATGTTTAGTTAAATTGAACCAATTGTAAAGGCTTTTTATTTTATTTTTCTGCGCTCTTTATTATTAATAAAAAAAAATATTCCAATATAATATTTAGTTATAGAATGACAGCAAAAAATAAAATAATACCAATCGCTTATGATGGTTTTTACAACAAAACAAACAGAGATGGCTCTGTTGATAACGTTTTGTTTCAACAAAAACAATTTATCCAAAATTTCAATGATGATGGCGTTGTGTATATTTGATTCATGCAGAAAATGAATTAACATTTGTTGTTTGGCTGGTATAAAAAATTATTCTGAAAGTGAATTATAGTAGAATTTAATGATGGCTGTTTGCTTGTTGGTTGGATAGATTCCATGCAATGCTTAGTAGTTAATCATAACATAATCAGTGCGAAAACCTCTCCGGTCAATGGCATATTGATTGTCCGCTTGGCATTCGTAGTACCCTTGAATTTTATGTATATTTCATAAGGGAAAAGGGATGATGGTGGAAGAGGTGAAGAAAAATTAAGAGTTTTAAATTAATTCAGGTTCAGTTCTTTTGTATTGTGATTAAATTTTCAAGTGGTTTGGGCTCAGTTGATGTTTCACGATCAAAGTTATTTCCATAAATTACTTTTTGCGATGTCACACACAGTGGCGTAGCAAAGGTTGCTAACTATCGTAAAATTGGGGGCTCTCGGTCTGCGACAATGTGACGGCACGGCGTTACTAAATCCCATACAAAAAATCACAAAAAAAAACAGACGGTGTCGAAGGGAAGGATGACTAGCGTGACGTATTTTATTAACAGCCTCTTATGTAAAATCAAATCCTAAACACTTTTGTTTTTACAATTGAAGAAAAAATCGTTTTCGAGAAAATTGCGAAAATCTTTTCCATTTTTATGGAAAAGGGGAGAAGGACTGATTAAATTGTTACCATTTTCGGACTTAAAATAATTTTTTGCACGAAATTTCAAGTTTTTACCTCAGACATTGTTTTGTACAGAAAATTTCAATATTATACCCGACTTTCTATCATATGAGGTTCAATTATGTGAGATGAGGTCATGTTTCTTATTTTTAAGATTTAAGTCAGAACTTTAAAATGTATTAGAAGGGAATTTTGAATTTCCGTAAATGTTTGACTTCCTTAAATTTTCCAAAAGTAAATTTTACAAAGAATATTAATAAATGCAAATCACAACTGAGCCCAAATTTAATTAAAATTTTCGAAATTCAACATACCTGCGTCCATTTGTGTTGTCGGATCGATTTCCATTTTCGATTTAATTATATCATTGCCAATTGATGATTCATGGACCTAAACATTTAGATTTGCATTACTTTTTCTTATACTTTCTCAAAAGAAAAATGTAAACTACTTGGAAGAATCGATGTTGATACAATTCAGCACCATCCTTAAACCATGTGATTGTTGGTCGTGGAATTCCTGGATTAATAAAATTTGATTAGTTTGAAATTTTAATTATTTTCTATTTTTAGGAATAAAGTAAAGAAATGTCTTAACCCTCATGTGAACAATTATCAGAAATTTAGATATTTTCATTTTAAATTTGTTTCAGAAAATAAATTAAAATCTGTGGCAAAAAGCCATAACATCTTAAGTAGTCTTTCTACAGATTTTTTGAACAGAACCAAAAACCGCTGAGTCAATGAAATTTTAGTGAACCAAAACCAAATCATAAACCGAACCTCTTGGAAAAAAAAGATGATTTGACCGAACCAAGAGAGTTTTTAGAGCGAAGTTTGTGGCCAAACCAAATATCCGAATTTTTTAATATTCATATTTTGTTCATATTTGGTTCATATTTGAATTTTTGAGATCCAAATATTTTATTATTTTCTATTTTCGGTAAGATCTATAGTTTATCCTTTTTACATTAATCTAATACCCAAAAAACCTGACCTATATCACAAAAAATACCCAAAAAACCTGACCTATATCTCAAAAAATATTAATAATATTACCACAAAACTCTAAAACCACGGAATCGATGGAACTTAGAGCGTGTGCGAAACGGTGTAATTGCATGATAACTCTAATACGTACGCGAATTTTCCAAATTGTTAATTCGTCTTCAACTTTCGCTAATTTTTTAACATCTCGCCGCGTATTTAAATATATGTACTTTACGTAAATTTCTTTGATCTATCAAATAAATAATTTCTGTAACCAAGAGCAAGGCAGTGAAAACTAATCTGTCTGACGAGGGCTTCGTCTTTCTTCTGAGGCCGAAACAAATCTACCTACACTGTAAAAATAACACAATGCCACAGTGCACTGGAGTTATAGCAAGTTAACCTCTTACGAATATATTGCAAGTCGATATTAACAGAGTGTCTTTTTTGTTATCCCCACACGATGTGAAGTTTTTGAATAAAGCATTTTTGGTGTTTGCAACGTATTTGGTACCTAAAAATACTCTTCTAGTGTCAAATACCCACCAAAATTCCTAGTAAAAACTGCAGAGAAAATCTGTTGTCTAAAAGACACTGACAAACAGACAGAAAATTTTACCTATCCAGATTCTGTTCTCAATGTTTTGTAAATGACAATAAAATGCGACCGAACGAAGTAACAAAAAACAAAGAAAAATTACCTCTAAAATTAATTTTATTATTATTAATTTATTTATTTACCTTGGGCCATGCAAAAGAATGTGATTTTCCGGCCCAGCATGTAGTCAAACTCAAAATGCGATGATTTTATGATTTTCGCACCCTAAGTGAAGCATGAAATTATTAAACATAAGCAAAACAACAAACAAAAAACTGCGTGTCCATTTTGCGGCGTATTGGAATCATGTTTGTGGGTACCGGATGGTTTTTTTTTTGTTAAAATTTTGTCAAATTCAAATCTTCCGTTTTGAATAATTGATTTGAAAACTTGTGATCATTTTTTGTGTGATGAAAATTTACACATTTAACAAAAAAATTTACACATACATCTTAGAAGCTAGTGATTTAATAATTGGAATAAAAAGAATCAAACATGAAATTCTGAAAAACCGGCCTTTTTAAAACTATGCATGAATTTTTATTCAACTTAAAATTTTTCATTGCTTTAAAAACAAATAATTGGCAAAAAACATAACAAATCGCCAATTCAGGTCAAATTTTCAAAGGATTCTCTATTAATGGACACGAGTTTTTGTTATCTTCTACAAAATTACATGCTCGTGTTCATAATAATTAACAGCTTCAGGTGAACGATGTTGAATAACGGCTGGTTTCTTTCCAGTGTAATTCCTTATCATCGTCCTGCCAATGCCCCGTCCGGCCAGTCCAATTTATGTAGAAAACGAAAAAAAAGTAGTTTTATTATTTTTCTGTTTTGGCAATATAAGATTTTTTCAAATTACTTTGTGCCGTCACACAATTATTAAAAATCAAAGCGTACGCAACGATAAATACCAACAGAATTAACTTCATTCCTTTTTTTTCTACTTTAATTTACTTCGTTTAAGCGTTTTCGGCCGTCGTCTAACTACTCTTAGAGGTGATTTTATTTTATTTTAATGAAAATGATTAACTTTGGCAATCGCAAATCTGCAACGTTACTAGCGGGCGGTCCAATAAATTAATTTTTGTGTGGTAAGCAACCACCCGAAACACTTTTGGGGGCACCGATTTGTCACAGAACCGATCGTATACTAAACAGCGCCCTCAGATGGACAGAATTCCATTGCAACGAGCAACATCTCCCAAAGCTGTAAAGATTCATCATCGTCAATATCTATTCGTATAGCAACATTGTTGTGAATTTGTTTAGCTAGTGATTATCATTACCTACTGACCATCGTTTGCCTTTGCAAATATCCCTAATTCTGTTTTGTGTCACGACATATTCATCAACAGTCGCTTGTCTCGGAGATGTTGATTAAGTTATTTGGTCCACTTGCGATTGTAATCACTTCGAATCAAATCTTAGCTACGCATTCGGATTTTGTCCGATTGAATGAAGAGCATTTCCAGAGTCTGACGATTGTTTCTTTCCTTGTGACGTTGATATTCTGCGCAGTGTTAGCAGTCTTTGTTCTTCAAGGGAATCCACTTAATTTGTTAGGAAATGAAATACTAAACTACATTTCCCAAGGGGGTGTTTCAAAAGTACCTCACATGATGTGGCTTTAAAACATTGAAAATGCAGCTAGATATTTTTTTTACACACAGATCCTTTGATTGGAATTTAATGTATGTAAAAGTAATAAAAAATCCCAGGGTAGGTTGATAAAGTTCCAAAGAAAAATCCAGAGAGAAATTCGATAAAAGATTTCAATGCTGAAATTTTATTAAATTTTTTTTGAATCGTTTTAAAATGTCCTAGAGCATAAAATAAACAGAAAATGACGGAATTTGAACAAATGGACAGAAACGTTATTCTTTTATTTATATAGATTAACGCACCTCTTCTTTATCAACACGCTTTTATACAAAACTTTTTATACCCGTATGGTGAAACCAAAGGGTATACAGTAGAACGCGCTTAAATGCAACACGCGTAAATGCAAGACTCGTGTAATTGCACGCAAAATTTGTGCATGGAGGATTTTTAAGCATTTTTCATATAAATATACACGGATAAATGAAACACGCTTAATTGCAATACTTGCTTAAATGCAACCATTTTCACATCCGCAAAAGTATAAATTATATGAAATTTTACACGCTTAAATGCACATGTGCAAAAATGAAATGTAATTACACAAAAAAAAGTGATTATTGTTATTTTTATTTGATAAAATGAATTCCTAATTAGGTTCTTTGTTTTTGTGTAGCCTTGTTGAATTTAAATGTTTATTACAGGAATATTAAAGTTGCATGTTTATCTTTTACTCGCATAATTGCACATTCATGTGCATTTATCCGTGCTTCTGTGCTACGTATAAATGCAAAACACGGATAAATGCACATAAAATTCTGCGAAATTCGATGTGCATTTAAGCGTATTCTACTGTATTAGATTTGCCTTACCGTTTGTAACGCCAAGATCCCGTCATCACACACAAAAATGAATTACACCAGTGTGTTTAGAATGACAAAAAAAATTGAATGTTGTATGTCCGTCCGTCTGTCTGTCCGTCTGTCTGTGGCGCGGATTGCGGGCGCACGGATTGAGCTAGAGACTTGAAATTTTGCACAGATCCGTTTTTCGTAAAATGCGAGGCCAAGTTCGTTAATGGGCAAAAATGGACCATTAGGGGTGGTACCCCCATACGAACGAAATCGTTTTTTGTGAATATCTCAAAAACGGTGCATCTTATCAAAAAAGTCCAAGAACAAAAGTTATTTAGGATATGATTCTACATAAAACTCCCATACATCAAAATCCGATTGGAATAAATTTTAAAAAATCTTATTGGAAAGTTTGACTTCAAATTGGAATTTTGGTATAACTGTTCGAATTTTGATACGAATATCACCATACGGGTCTCCAATGATTGCCACATTGGCAATTATAGCTTTTGTTATGTTTTTCTTGTGAAATGAGATATTAGCATCATATGGGGTAGAAAAATCATCTTTTGCTACAAGGATTTCCCCTTGGCTACCCTCGCCCATCTGATGGTGTAAAACACTTCGTCTTGAATAGGTCTCTAGGTTGGTTTTGGGATCGGATGGATCTGATATAAAACAATAAATTGTTTCTCAGCAAAAGTGCCATGACTAGCACCGAATTAAGTCAATTTACATCTGGCCACGTATTACATTAGTTTGTCACTTCAAATTGTTTAATTTAGTTACTGATGTTCGTTTATGGAGCTTCTCCTCTCCACTAATAATTTATGGTTTTATTTAATGGACTCGTATATGAAGAAGTTTTTTTTTATGTCGTATGCCTGTAATGAATATTGCCGAGTTCCGTCCAGATTAAAATTGAAAACAGAAAGTGCTTGGGGTATTTTCGGAAATAATGTTTACAATGGAATTTTTTTTCTTGTGCGTAGTATTTTGAGAGTGCAATTTGAAAAACCTTGAAAAAAGACAATTATTTAAAAGAAATTCTTTTAGTAAAATATCGCTGTCTGGCCGTACGTTAGAAATTGGATAGTAGCACGTCGGGCACATTCAGATAAACCGAGGTTTCCTAACACTTTTCTTCTCCATTTACACACCTACAGTTTTACACAGGATTTGAATCTGTAAATATTTTAGGTGGCATTTTGTAAATAAAAAGCATAAAATGTTGTAAAGTCGTCGCAACGCTTAAAGGTGATGGCCCAATAGAAGCTTTGCTTGCTTCGCTTGCTTTACTCGCTTTGACAGCTGAATTAAACTCCGTGTTTCCTTAAGAGAGCTGGCCCAATACAAAAGCGCTTAAAGTAAAGCGAAGCAAGCAAAGCTTCGATTTGAACAATTCTCAATTAGACGCTTTGCTTTATGAGCTTTGACAGTTCTGACAATTTAGTTTTTCACCTACTTGATGGAATAAAACACAAAATGGATTGTAAATGCTTTATAAATTGATTTTTATTGTTAAAATGTTTGCACAAACTTTTTTTTTCACTCAGAGGATATAAATACAATAAAATTGCCAGATATCAAAGCGCTCAAAGCAAAGCGTACATTGGGTCTAGGGATGTTTTGCTTGCTTTGATCGCCTCGAATGCTTCAGCAAAGTAAAGCAAGCGAAGCAAGCAAACCTTCTATTGGGCCATCACCTTTAGATTCGCAATAATTGCTTGACTTTATGGCCACGACGTCTCCTTTGCGACTTTTTGTAGGACTTGCGACTGTAAATTTGAAATTCTATTTTTATACCAAACCAACACAAAAGATCGGATACAAAAGGGATCTACACAAGGGTTTTTGAGATGACAAAAAATTTTAATTTCCACTCTTCTTTTTGACTAATATTTATGTAAGACTTATTTTTTTCTGAATTCCAGAGGAATGTGGAATATGCCGTACGTATCAACAGTTTATTTGGCAAAGAGTTCAATACTCGAGAAATTTAATTTCAATCATGAGACATACGATCCAGATATGGTTCTATGCGCTCATTTGAGAGATAAGGTAAGCTAAAACTACCTAAAAAATTTAAAATTTTAAAGATATTGTTTGTTGTTTTAGGGTGTATTTATGTACGTCGTCAATATGGAATACTACGGCCATTTGGTTAATAATGACGACTTCAATCCAAGCAACACGAGACCAGATTTTTACATGCTATTCTCAAACCCCAGTGACTGGCAGCGACGATACATTCATCCAGAATATATTGAACTGTTAAAACCAAATGTCACATTTAAGCAGGTATATTTAAAAAGAAATTTCCTCATATTTGAACATTTTATTATTGATTTTAATCCTTTTATAGCCCTGTACAGATGTTTACTGGCTCCCAATCGCGACGGAAAGGTTTTGCAAGGATTTAATCGCGATTATGGAAGCTTTCGGCAAGTGGTCAGATGGATCTAATAATGTAGTGTTTTCTTTTTTCACTGAAAAAAAACTTTTTTAATTTTAATTTTTTATCACAGGACAAGCGGCTTGAAGGTGGATATGAAGCCGTTCCTACCAGAGACATTCACATGAATCAAGTAAGTAAAAACGCGATCTCAAGAAAAATTTCGAATCCGAAAAAAAATTTTCTTATATGTCAAGAAATATATTTTCTAATCGAAATTTCAAATACATATTAAGTATTTTTTACTGTCTATTTTAATGTTTTTTTTTTATTATTTTTTTTTATTCAATTTTAGGTTGGTTTAGATGCCATGTGGCTTCATTTCCTAAAACTTTACGTTCGTCCACTTCAAGAAACCATTTATACAGGATACTATCACAACGTAAGATTTTGTTCGATATTTGAGTTAGAAGAAAAGCCTTACTAAGCTTATAATTGCAGCCACCACGATCCCTAATGAATTTCGTAGTCCGCTATAGAATAGATGAACAGCCATATTTGAGACCGCATCATGATTCCTCCACATACACGATAAATATTGCATTAAACCGAGCCGGTATCGATTACGAGGGAGGCGGTTGTAGATTCATACGATACAATTGCTCAGTTACCGATACAAAAATGGGATGGATGCTTATGCATCCTGGACGATTAACACATTTCCATGAGGGACTTAAAACATTGAGCGGCACCAGATACATTATGATCTCGTTTGTGGATCCATAAATTCAATTTTATTTCTAAAACAACAAAAAAAAATACCTAAAAAATTACCAAAGTAATACTAACAACAAATCGGAATTATTTCGATGCATTTCTATTCATGAAATGAAACTCAACTATTATTATTATATGCTCAAAACCATTTTTTTTAAGAATAAAGAATCATATTTTTAATGTTTGAAATTGACTTTTACTCTAATTAGTGATTATATTTTGGTGCTGGAATAGAGAAAGCTACTGATATTCCAGGTAGCAATTTATAAAAAACGCACTTTTCACAAGAGCTCGTAAAGTGGTCGTTACACTTTAAATTCACACTAATTTCCCAATTCACAACCTCTTATGATACTTAGGATTGATGTAAATGCCTAACTTTTATGTTTATTAAAATTCTGTTATGAACTCGTTTTCGAAAAAAAAACCAGAAGTCAATGAATTCGCCCCTTCCCCTTAATAATAATTTAGCAGGCCACCTTTTCCAGAAATTCGCAAAAGTAGAAGGCATTTTTCCTTAGGGGGCTCCAAAACCTCGAGGGCACAATCTGGGTGTTAACGAATTTTCGAGTTTTCAATATTTTTTGTATAAATAAATTCAACATAAATTTTTCAAGATATGAGGTTTATTTATGCAAAAAAGGCATCATCTTACTGCTAGGTGCATAAAGCTATGTTTTTTTCGTTTTACATAAATCAACGCCGAGCATAAATCATAAATTTTTCGTAATGCCTATAAAATGATTTTAGAGTGGCTGAAAATAGCCCGCAGGTATTAAAAAGTGGATAGATATGGGTTTCTTTTTTTTTCAAGTTTTGAAATTTTCTTTGAGCACAAAAAAATATTGTGAAAAATGTTTGAATAACGACTAGGGTAGAAGTAAGTTGTTATTCTGCATTGATAAAAATAACTAATTACGCAATTTAAAAATACAACTCCGGTAAAATTGTTTGCCAGTCTTAAGGGGTTTCAACGGTTGGAAACACCGTTTAACTTTTCTAAAAAAAACCCTACCACTTGTGACAACAAAATATAACGATCAATAACAAAAAAAAATGCATGAACTAATACTATTAACAAAATTTAAAAAAACAAATATTTAGAAACTTAAGGCTCGGTTTACATCTGGCACTTTATTCAAGTTGCACAACCGTTTATTATGACACAACATTCTAAAATCTATTCCCAAAAGACGCCGGAACTGGATTTTTTTTATTCAAAATGGCTGGAATAAATTCGAATTTTGGTACAAAATTTTAAATTTAAAATTAAATTAAAAAGTAAATTAAATTTTAATTTTAATATAGTAAATTTTTAATTTTTTTAAATTTTTGCTAAGTGGATTTATTTTGCCATCGATGAATAAAATTCGCGGAATAAATTTTGAATAAAATTCGCGAAGAAATTCAAGAAAAAATCGCAAGTGTAAACGGGGCCTAACAACAACTAATTTGTTAGAACAATTGGGTAAAACGTGGTAAAACCCAAGGAAGGTCTGACGCACTAACTTTTTATTTTTGAAAACAAAAATTCTTTCGTGGGATAAGCATATAAAAGGATGAATTTAGAAATGAAAGATCAGTTTCAATTAATTCTGTATTGAAAAAGCATTCACTTCAATTATTCTAAAATGGCACGTTATTTAGCGATTTTTTCTTTAATGTTAGTCGTTGTTTTGGCAATTTGCTCCATGGTAAGTTATCAAACAAAATCGTTTTATATGTTTTACAGAAAATGTTTTTATTATTATTTTTAGGGTGCTTCAGCATGCACAGCTAGTGGACAGCCGGTAAATATACAACAGAGTATCGCAAAAGTTATTGATCGATTTCCGTATAGCCTTTAACTTTTGTTTAAATTAAATAAAAAAACGATAAGTTTTCGGTATACTTTTCAACAATTTTGTGAATAATATTTTCACTGACGAAAAAAAAAACATTACAGTGAAAGCTCTCATACGTAGACACTTATGGAAGGTGTCTCCCTGGTTAAGTTTAAAAGAAAAAACTTTTAATATTGAAAATATGATTTTGGTAATAAAAAATGTGTCCGTTCAAAGTAATTGTCAGCTTGTCAGTGGGCTTTCACTGTATACAAAAAATCTAAGGGCTATTAATAACGGATATTGGCTTTTACGGCACTACTTTTAATAGAAGTAAGCAAAATAAAAAATGTTTTTTTAATAAACTGTTATTTTAGTGTACATCCAGATGGGATTGTTGTAGCGAAAAGTGTAAACAAGATCACTTATCAGCAGAAACTCTCCATTGCGCTTAAGATCGTTAAGAGATTTTTATTTTTCTGCAAATCATTAAATGATGTAATTCAATTTATTGGGCTTTTATTCTAAAAAATGTGTTATAATTAATATCGAAAGAGATTTTTTTTCGAATTGTGATATTGAGGAAATTTCTTCTAAAAACATAATTAGATTATAATTGTGTAATTTCGACCTTCGCAAGAATGGAGGTTGAAATCAGCCGAAATTTATTGAAATGGTCTAAAAAATTATATTATTTGCACATACAGTCAAACTTCGATAAGTTAAATTTGGGCAGAGAGGAAATTTCGAGTTATTGAGGATTTCGAGATCTCGAAGTTCGACATATTGTGAGTAATATTGGACCAGTTGAAGTTATCGAAGGTAACGTCTCGTTGTCGAGATAAAAAAACATAGAAAAGTTCAAGGGGATTAGAAGCTCATCAAGTTATCGAAAAATTGATATTACTCACAAGAATTAAATAAGAATTATATTTGCAGGACACCCTAGATAAGTCGACTCTGAAATATTCGACAACTAAAACTAGTTGTCGAATATTTCAAGGTAATTGAGGTTCATATAGTGTAGAAATACAGCAGTTTTAAAAAAAGAAAAGCGAGTTTTCAAGGAACTACAAGCTATCGAGGTGAAACTAAATAGGAATCAGTTTTTTTGTTCTGAGTTCTACTAGAATTTGCTCTATTTTAAAGGAATAACAAGAAAGTTTAAGGAAAATATGACCATAATAATAAATAAAAGCACCACCACTAATTTATTATAACAATTGAAATAAACTCTGATGCTTTCCCATTATCAACTTGATGATAATTCTTTTTCGTGATGGACATAAAACGCTGAGTTTGGATTTAGTATCAAATCAGTCTTTCTCGAAAAAGCATCTACTCTGATTACTATAAAATGGCACGGTATTTGGCGATTTTCCCTCTATTGCTGATACTAGTTTTGGCAATTTGCGCGATGGTTAGTTACCAAAAAAAATTTCGCTGTTAAATTTTATAAATTAATCGTTTTGAATTGTTTTTCAGAGTGCAACAGGGTGCAAAAGCCTTGGTCAGAGCGTAAATATAAGACAACTTCAAACGAATAAAGATTTTCTTTTTATTACCTATTAAATATTATTTTAGTGTACCACAAATAGGGGCTGCTGTAAAAGATATCGATGTACACTAAATCGTGCATCCCAGGCCATTTGCGTTCGCAGTGTACGATCGAAATTGCGGCGAGCGAAGAAATTTCGAGGTCGAAAAATTTGGAGACAGCAAAATTGGGGATGGCGACAAGATTGGTAGACAAAAAATAAATAAATCCATAAAAATGGAAAAGTTTTTGAAAAAAAAAATATTTATTATAATAATTTAATTTATTGCTACAAATTAATTGAAATTTGTAGCTTTTTTATCCAATATATTTTGCAGTTTAAAAAAAGTTGGCATAGCATTGTATTTCTCGAAATTTCACGATAT
Organism: Chrysopilus asiliformis; assembly: GCA_964034945.1. Lineage (NCBI taxonomy): Eukaryota > Metazoa > Arthropoda > Insecta > Diptera > Rhagionidae > Chrysopilus > Chrysopilus asiliformis. The sequence continues at coordinate 22,598,821 of OZ035962.1, forward strand.
AGACTTCTGATGAAAGCAATACAATTAGAAAATTCAGTATGCCATTGAATAAAAAACTTTTTGAATTTATTAAAATGGACTTCTTCATTGAATATACTTATCTTTTCAGTTTTAACACTTGACACAACAAAAACTATAATCCAATAATAACAAACTTTACAAGAGTTTAAAAACCAATTATTTATCTCGCTTTTCTATTTCTTTTCTTGAACAAAATCTGAATTTTGAAAGGAAAATTTATTAATCTTTCTTGAAAAAAAAAATATTTTTATTATTCTATAATAAAATGTCATGTTATTTGGATATTTTCCCTTGGTATTGATAGTAATTTTACCAATTTACACCATTGTTAGATATTAACAAATTTCCATTAAAACTATTAGCAAAATTGGTCAGTTTTTAGAGTGCGTCAAAGTACCAATGCGTTGCTGAGCCGGAATATATAACTATCTAATTTTGAACGATTACAGTGTAATACCGATAGGGAATGTTTTCATAATAATTGATGTGCTCTGAATTTTGGATTTTTGGATTTCGCATGTGTACGACAAACCAGAATCATTGGAAACAACTATAATTTTTTCCCCTTATGAAACAAATTGTTTAAAAACTATAAGTGTCCTTAATATGACACTGAATTTAATTTTAAACAAAAAAAAACTGTTTAAACGTGTTTAGTTTTCAACCTTTGTTGTCGTGACTCTGGAGGCGGGAAATTTTCTTGTTTAAGGCATCTTTTGAAGAATCAACATCTGCAAACGCGAAACACCCAAAAAAGAATTTTTTATCATCCTATAAGACTTCATTTTTCTCTATTGTAAAATGCAACATTCTTCACTCAAAATTCATCATTAAAGCGTGTTACATCTATTGGAATGAATTCAGTAAAAAAATTTAATTTATGGTAAATTTAAATTAGTAAATTTTATTCAACAATGTTGTGCATAGTATATATACATGAAAATCACACTATTTGTTAATTTAAGTCAGAAACATTATAAATAATTTAATGGTCACTTTGGTGTTGGTACCCCTTGATAAAGGGTAGACCAGTGGGAACTTTCTGCTGATACTCGTAATACTCTTCGCCAAAGAAATTTAGTAATGTAATCTCTTCTAGAAATATTCTATCTTTAAAGAATTTCCAGCTAACTGATGAGTACATCACAATGCAAAATGGATTAAAAAGTAGAAGCTGAAAGAGTTTAATTTAATTTTTGAAAATTTTCTTAACGGAGAACATGTGAAAGCCTCACTTGAGTGCCAATTGACCACAGAAACCATCCAGCATAGGATGGATGACGCATAAAACTGTAAACTCCACAAGTGACTAACGTGTGGTCTGCCGCTTTTTCGAATTGAACCTAGAATAAATTGTAAAGTTATTCTGGGTTACCTACAATAATTTTTTGTCTGCTAGGTCAAAAATTTTGATTTAATCTTTTATTTTTCAACGTGGCAAATTTGATATATCAAATGACTTAACTCACCAAATGATTAAAATTCGTACTGGCTGTAATCATAGCCAATTTCCGTAAGACCTCCCCAAAGACACAGAGTGTGAATCCAATGATCCAGAATATAAAGTACGTCTTAATATCTAAAAGCAAAAAAAATTAAGATCTCTGACTTCTTGTAGTACCAATAATAACTCCTACTAGGGTACAACCATGCCTCCACGATAAACTCCACCCAACTGAGTGCAGCAGCGACCGCATAGTGCACGGAATGATTAAGGATAAAGGAATCAATGCCAAGGGTTTTGGGATTACACCACGCAATGGCCAGGAATTCGCTGTAATGGAAGAACGAAAGCACAGCAGCGTAAAGGCCAAAGGGTTTCCAGGAAGTTGGCGAATTAGTTGTGATCAACACACCACCGGCAAAGATAAATCCCAGAAAGGATGCTCGAATAGCAATCTGCAAAAGGATAGAAATATAAATTCTTCACAGTACAATAAATTACGAATATTACCTGGTAGTCATTCCCCTTCAGACCGAACCGCAGCAGAAGGTTCAGCAAGACGTAGTAGAACAGGGGGCCCCAGAAGAGCGCCTGTTTGAAATTGGGAACAAAATCGAAGAATAGCTGCGGTATCGAGAGCGATAATATTAAAATAACCGTCCCTAGAAAACAATACAAACTGAGTTTTCCTTCGTAGCACAACATTTACGCGGAGTTTTCCAATATGTTTCGCAACAACAAATTACTGTTCTGCGTTTTTTAAATAAGTTGTTAAATAGTTTGGCCTGCTAGATTATAGCCAAATCAAAAAGCCGACATGCTGACATAATATTTACAAAATCGAACTGCAAAATTTACGATACGTAAATATGACAGTTAAATGACAGCCTACATATTTTGTTAAGGCGTAATTTAGACGATCAATGAAACTGGGCAACTTTTCGTTTCTTTCCTAGACAACAAATAAATAAAATTATTATAGCGATGGAGCGGAATTTATCTGGAGGCTGAAAATTTTGCCCTCGTGCTTTCAAAAATTTGGTTCTGGTTTTTGTTCCTCAAAATTTCAATGGCCACCAATGGTTTTTGGTTTTCTATCGAAAATAGTAAATTAGAGCTTTTAATAATAAGAACTTTTCAATCTCACAAATTTAATGTAATTAAATAGTGGTGTGTCGGTTAATTCAAATTTTTAGAAAACATTGCAAGAATCTGAAAGTAAATTTTAAAGAAATATTTTTTCACATTGGTTATTTCCGGTTATCGGAATTTAACTTACTATTGGTTGGTTAATCGTATTAAACTTCTGCGAAAAATTTCACGCCTTCAAAGTAGTTTGAAAGAAATCTTATATACCGCTTTAACCTGCTGCCTACAGGTAACCATTTTTGTATGATAAATTAATGAAACTCACTGGGTTGGCTCCTTAGAACTCAAATAACATTAACATAAAAAATTGATTTTTTTACAACTGTACATATTTAGCAAATACTCAAAAATAAAGTATTCGAAAACAACTGCATTTAGCAAAAGATCAATTTAGTGGATGACGTATTAATTTAACTGTGGCAAATGTTTGCGCCAATATAAGTTTATCCCATAATTTTTTTATGTACACTAGAAGGTAGTGGAACCGACACGAAAGTTCAAATAAAAAGTTTTAGGTAAAATTTGAAGGTCAACGTTTTGTATAAACAAAATAGGTTTTTTCTAAATATTTGAACAAAACATTTTTTATATTACGATATTTAAAAAAAAACCTACAATTTGAACAACTGAATATTTTCCGTTGACATATCATTAATGCAATTTTAACACTTGTAACAACAAATATGAAAAGTCAATTTACCTATTAGGAGCTTCATTAATTTATTGAAACAATTGGATTAAATTTCGATGATGTTAGCTTCGAAAAAAAATGGTTTTCTTTTGGCTAATATAAAAACCTAAATTTGGAAAAAAAGCTCAGTTTAAATTCATTTTTTGTTGAAAACATATTCAATTTGATTATTCTAAAATGGCAGGTTACTTGGAAATCTGTTCTTTGATGCTAATTTTAGTTTTAGCATTTTGCACCATGATTAGGAGTCAAAAGATCATGATCCCAGAATGCGCAAAGATGGGCGAGAAGGTGAGTTATATTATAGCGATCAATGAATAAAAATATAAATAAATTTGTTGTTTCAGTGTGATAGGATTACTGAGTGTTGTGACGATGTTAGATGTTCTCGAGAAATTAAAAGTCTTGATTATTTCTGTGCTGAGTGAAACAGTATATTCATTTATTTACCCTGAATTGTCAAAGATTTTAATAAATAAAAAATATGTCAAAATACAAGTATTTTATACATCTTTTTGAGAGCTGTGGTAAATTACTTTAAAAAAATCAGTTAATACAATATTTTATACAAAACTAACATTATTTTTAAGCTATAGTGTAGTTTTTAAGTTTTTTATAAGACAACGAATTTTCAATATATTTTTTCTCCTTTTCTACAAGTGTAAAAATAAATCAATATTTCCTTTTTTCAACTTTGGAGTAAAAAAATTAATAAAAGCGTCCAAATTTTAAACTGATAAAAACTCGTAAATGGTTTTTGATTAAAAATAGAATAATAAAAGAATTTAAAATGTTCCGAAAGAGGTGACTTTTGTAGTCCACTTTTCCAATACGACAACCCACTTTTCCCTAAAACGAGCACACTGGATTCGCCACAGCGAAATCAGTTTGATCAGTTTTTCTGTGAGCACGTTGCCGTCTTCACGTTGCCGGTTTTCGTCTTCAGATAATTTCTGGATAAAAAGTTTCATTCCAACACTAATAACACAATAAACATAAATGGTAAGCGGAATTACATTTAATTTATGAAAAACTTGCGTTTACATTTGAGAGGAGTCGCATTTTCTTGGATGCTGGGGAACATTCTGGAACTTGGCGATGGTTCTTTCCTGTTGAAATTCTAATTTGAATGATGAAATTTCCCTTTGTCCCGCAGGCAGCACTAGGAAGAAGACTAATCCCACTCCTGGACAGAGTCCTAATTCAACGTGCGGAAGCTGTTACCACGACGAAAGGGGGAATCGTTATCCCGGAAAAAGCACAGGCCAAAGTCCTTCGTGGAACAGTAGTCGCTGTTGGCCCCGGCGCGTACAATTCTGTGAGCTTCTAGACCCGGTTTTTTTTAATTTACCACTAAATAATGGCTCAAATCTATGATTTCAGAAAGGCGAGCGAGTTCCAGTTAGTGTGAAAGTTGGGGACAGTGTTTTACTTCCAGAATACGGTGGCACAAAGGTAAAGAATTAGGCTCTCGCTGCTGGAGGCCATTTATAATGTTACGCAACACCAAACGCCGGCATTGAAATTGTTTTTGTTTTTTTGAATTTTGCAGGTTGAATTGGAGGAGAACAAGGAATTCCATCTATTCAAGGAAGCCGATATCCTTGGAAAACTAGAATAGGCAGGAACCTCTTCCCCCTCCCAGCTTCACTGATTCGGCCGAATCCGAAGAGGATTATTTTTTGTTTTTCTACTTTTTTTACTATTAGTGTTAAAAATGGTATCACGCAGCCAATCTAAATAAAAAATAAAATAGTTCTTAATATTACTTTGGTTTATTCCTTAATTTCTACATTCACGTTAGTTTATTTTTTGAATTGCCGCGGAATTTTCCCTACGCAGGCGGCACTTTCTTCAGGCAGAACTTCCTTGGCTATTTTTACAAGAGCTTCAAAGGATCGTGGTTCCCATATCGCCAAATCCGAGAGGGTTTTCCTGAAATTAATGGGATATAATGGAAATTCCGAAAGACTTTCGAAGGGTTTACTTGTTAACGAGAATATCACTTTTCGCCAGTCCATCCTGCAGGACTTGCCGTGTTATTCCATAGGGACTACATCCAGCTTCCAATCTAGTTTCCCACAGCTAGAAACCAGTGATTTATTAAAGAATTAAACAAAAAAACAGAATTCAGTTTACCTCTGACATGTCGGCCTTTTTTAATTTTCTTCCCTTCGTCGCATAGACAAGAGCTCTGTGCACAATTTTAATAGCAATTGAATAACAATTCCTTCTTCGTCCGACATAGTGCTACAATTAAGCAATTAAACATTTTATTATATAAATTTTTAGCGAAAAACACTGGGAAACTTTACCAAAACTTTGAATAAAAAACGAGTTTTAGATCAAAGTGTTTACTTACAGCTGCCAATTTAAAGACCTTCCGCTTCCTCCAGAATTCATCTGGCCCTCGAGATCGCACAAATAACGCCAAAGTTTGAAAAACCATTTCCGTGAAACGAGAAAAACTTTAAAAAATACTTTTTAAGGTTATACCACCCAGTTTCGCTGCCCAAGGAATGGTTTCTAGTTATTTTTAACCGAAAATAAGTCGAATGTGGCTCAAAAACGTGTGATATCGCTGGGATAGCAGTTTTTTCTTCGCTTAACAGGTATTCATTTTATTTGGGTCCAAATTCGAGTTTAACCCACTTCGTTCAGAATTTGGTCCGAAAACACTTTGACAACCGAAACAAATGATATAAAAAGCTGAGCAAAGTTTGCGGCCGCTCTGTTGATTACGGATTTTTGATTCGTTTGAATACTGCTTCAAGATTAATTTCATTTTACCAACTAGACATTTTTTTCGGTGCTCAAGTGCTGTGAATTCCGTTTTCCGTGTGCAAATTCGTGAAAAGTTTTGTAGAAAAATGGCATCCAGACTTCCTGCCGATGATCAACTAAACGACTATAAGAAAAGCCAAAAGGTTTGTCAACAGCAATTTCCCAATTATTTCCTCTGCATTTGATGTTTTTTGTTAAGATAATATTTAAGTATTTACGCGGCTTGTGATAATTAGGGTGATTACTTGCAACTTTTAATCAACCTTCGTACTTTTGTATTGTTTCAAGTTCTGCTTTTGAATTTCATTATTTTTACATTTTTTGTGTTATAATGTTTTATTCCTGTAATAGTACTTTTGTTTTTGTATAAAGACTTAAATAAATCTGGCGGGTATTGACAAAATCCATTTTATTTAAAAAAGAAAAAAAAATGCCGGGCGTTTCATGTTTTTATGGCTATTCAGTCAACAACAAGTAGTTTTTTTCTATTAAACCAATCTAGCCCAATAAAATTTTATTTGAATAAAATATTTCGGCCACGAAATATCCACGACTCAGATCTGAACAAAACGTGAATGCTTGGAAGTAATAAAAAAAATATTTTAATTTTATCAGTTGTGTGCCTCTAATTGGTTTAATTATTTTGCAAAAAGAGAGAAAAAAATTGGCAACTGATGTTTACTTTATAAATAGAACTAGTAACTCAAGAGGGGATAGAATGGAAAAGTAAATAGGAAAGAAATATCAAGCGGTTGAGCTTCACTATCTTTAAAGAATGGAGGGTAGACACCATAAATATTCAAGAAGCAAACAAAAACGCTCAGCAAAGTTTTAAGCCGCGTTAAATTTACTGCGCAAATGGAAGTTAATGCAGTTTACCTCCCCGCATCCACTAGCTGTGATGTTGTTGTCAAATTACTTAGTTGTCGCTATTCAAATTTTTATCTTAATAATATTTCTTTCATTTGTTTTTGATGAAGAATGGTAGGGGGTGGGTCCGATTTTGTTCTAGGCTCTGTATATTGTGTATCTTGACATGGAAAAACTTAAAATTCGATGAATATGAGTCGAGATTTTAGATTCAAAAAATCGAATGAAATCTTGTAAAAATGCTATTTAGTCAAATTTCTAACATTTTCTGTTTAATCTTTCTATCTGAAACTAACCGGTTTTGAAATAATGGTCAAAAGTCGTGGTTTGTTTTTTTGAAAACCATCAAACAAACAACTGTTTTACTGTAGGAGGTTCTCTTTTAACAAAACATCACTTTTAAGGCCACGCGATTCGGATTTGATGTCCGTTATACCTCTGTCTCACTCTATATGGACTGTTCAAGGACGAAAATTATGTTCACAAACCGAAATATTGTTCAAAAATCGAAACATTGTTCACAAACCGTGGCGTTTTTTGGGTTCATCACAAATCGTAGATCACAAATCGAAATTCCACTTTAGTTTGGTGGTTTTTTCAACAGTAGGTTTTGCGACTTTTGACTGAACGACATTAAAAAAATAGTTCTATGTAATCCAATAAAAGGACTATTACCGGTGCCAAAATATGCGTGACCCAGTTTTAATATAAAAATTGTTTTAATTACAATAACTAATCGATAGCCTATTTATTGTTTTGTAATTCGGCTTCATAAAAAATCAATATCAAATATAGAGCGCTTCATTTCTCTCGTATTTCATTTAGTTTTACAAAAAAAGTCCTCACACAAAACCACAAAAAATAGACAACTTTTATCACATTTGTCTACAATAAAAAAATACAATATTCCGATATTAGATTAGGGATATTGCATCGTCTTGCGTTTTTTTATCTTGACAGTTAAACATCAAAAATACCACATCATATCAGAATTGGTAATAAATAGGTCTTAAAATAATTGAGAAATAATTTAGTCCCAATTCTATTCAAAGACTCAATTAATATTTTTTTTTATCTAAAATAGCAAACCGCAATTGTGTGGAATACGAGTAATTAATGTTTTAATCTTTATTAATACTGAGATAAGCTACGTTTATCCAACTTAACTGATCTGACAAGCAGAAAAGCCGAAGAATGGAAAAAACAAAAAAAAATCTGTTAAACACATTTAGTTTTTTTTTCATAGAATTTTAACTACAAATGACCGAGTCTGTAATTCTCTTCGTCTTATTCACAACCTTCCATTGTTCAATTTCGTAAAATTAAACTAGCAGCAAAAAATGTAAACAAACATGTGAAGTTGGTCAAAAATGTGCTACGCGAACATGATTTGGGATTTGTTATTAACTGGAAAGTAAAAAAAAATGTTAAGAAAACGTGAGTTACCTGATTTTGAAAGATGGATGGTTTTGGAAGTCATATTTTTTTGTGATTAGCTGAGAGAAAAGCATAACATAATCTATAATTGCCAGCGGGTAATCGTGAAATCCCCAATTAAATATTATTTTGATACACTCGTCTCTCTTTCTACCTTGCTGTTATTTAGGAATAGCAAAAGGAATTCTTTGCAGCAGACGCCATGGCAGGCCCTGCCTCAGGTGGAGCGACGAAGTAAGTCAGGACGCAAGAGATTTGCTCGGGATATCGAATTGGATGACCGCGGCGCAAGACCGGGTTGTCTGGAAAGCCTTGTTAGGCAAACCTAGATTTGACTCCTGGTTGTAGCACCGTTGATGATGGAAAGCACCCTTTCGTAAAGACGAGAGAAGTCCGATGGCTCCAAAACTTTTGAGAAAAGCAAAATTCAAAATTATTGATCAATAAACCCTAACCCGGCCCTTATACGCGTCTGTAGAGCTGACACAGTCTCGTGTAAATTCACTGACTGCCAGTTCGCTAAATGAATTTTAATTCGTTGTCAGTAATTTGACATTTGAAGTCTGTGCTACTGAGAGACTTTATCTTTATCGTCGCGTGTAAGAGCCGGGTAAGTTTCAAAATATTTAAAAGCCAACTTAAGGTAACTGGGATCTGTGCTTCGCTCCCGTGAGATGCCAATTATCCGGGTTCAACTGTGTTCTCATCAATGCTACACGAAACTATTGAAATTTTCAAAATATGCACGGCCTTTTGTGTCGAAATTTCGACGGTATAGTAAAGAAATTCGGCCAATGATCCGCAATTTACATTATTTAAAAGACTGAACGTCTGTAAAATTTGTCTTTCTATTTGACTTAACATAAAGATACTTTTTGCCATCTCATCATCAACATTATAATAGATTTCTTTCATCAAAAATTTCCGTAACATAAAAAAATATACGTAATACTATCGGTATTTTTTTTTTTGTGTCGTGAAACTTGATCTCGATTAATTCAATCGATTTGCAATAATTAAAAAATATTTCCATTAAATCTGAACATTTGAACTTGAGTCACGCCTGCATATCAATTAATAAATGAATGGAACAAATGATGCAACTTGTGAAATTATTGAACGGTTTGTAACACAAAAATTAGTAACCGCAAAATGAAATCAAGGAAATGATTTTTTCACATGAATAACTCTTCCTAAATAGTTTTTATTTCTCAAACAATGGAAATTTTTCAGTTTGATTTTTTTAGGTCGGCAATTTTCTTTGTTTTGATGGAATTTGGATGTGTAAAATAGTTATAAATTGTGAGTAACGGTATGTCAATAAAATACGTCCATTAAATGAGGAAAAGGGTCGACAATCGTATTTTGAGTAAACAAATTTCTTGTTTTGAGTCCTTGTTTTTTCATTCTTGTGAATTTTGTTCACTTCTTCAGGCACTAAAAACTGAGTTTTCGGTTTTTTAAATAGGTCATAAGAATGATGAAAACATGTAGGAGGCTGTCCATAAAATACGTCACTCTTTCGCTTGTTGAACCCTTCCTCCCCCCTCACCCAGATTTTGAACAGTTTACCCTCCCAAAAAAATGTGAGACGAGTTTTAGGCTATGAAAAACTCTTTATAAGAATTTTCGGACTTCAACAACCACAATTCACCCATAATTTTTTTTTTTTGAGAGAAGATATCTTTAGGCTGTTTCTATTTAGATGATTTTAAAGTATTTTAAACATCTTTATTTAGAAAAAGCAATTTAATTTTAAACAAACAAAAATTAAAAAAAAATTATGAGAATTCCATCGTTTGGATTTTAAACTCACGCTTACAGAATCCGGCCTCTGGAAAATCACGCAAATGTTAATAAAAATTTATTGACATCAACTGAGGTTCACAATATTTTTTAGATGGAAGCTAGACAGACAGCTTGAAAGGTAAATAAACCTATTAAAGTCTGGGAAATTCAATAACAGGCCGATTTCTTTTTGAAAAACTGCGAGAATTCAAATAATATGATCGAAAACAGTCTGTTTTTGTCAAAAAGGTTGGAAATTTCAAAAGAATTGTGTCAAAATAATCAAGACCTTAAGTTTGATGTAAACCTACATTTACGTAGGGTTGCTCCCTCCTATGCGAACCAACCAAGAATTTTGATATAAGAAATCATTAAAGAATTTCGAAAAACCTTGAATGAGTCTCTTCTGTAAAGTTATATCACGGCTTGTTATTTTATAAAAAATGCTAATTAAAACGAGTATGTGGAAAACTAACAAACATACATGCAACCCAAGTAATATCAGCTCAACCCGACTTAGATTTAATCCGCTACGTGTTGAGCATAATTTCAAATAGTCAGGTGTGGTGTCTCAGCCACCTCACCGATTATAGCAGCGTCTTTCTATTTCTAACAATTTTATCATGACTTATCTCTACTACACACGAATCACCAATCTTTTAACCTTTGATTGACTTTGAGCAGAAATTATCAACCCACCCGAGTTTTTTTAAACTTCGATTCCAGCCACCGTGCACCGGCCGGCCGGCTAAAATTTTTTTTGCAAAAATCTATATTTGAAAATTCACAAACCTCTCGTTTATTTGTTGATAAACTTTCAAGTCGACGGAAATGTCGCCAGAGCAACCCCCGTCCCCCTTCGTACTTCGATTTGCTTCTATAGTGGAAAAGAAAAATAACACCAAGCTTCTTGATAAAGTTGGACGAGAGGAAAAAACCAGCATATAATCAAGACAGTTGAGTAAATAAATTGGGAAAAATAAAAACAAAATTCATTTCTTTTGGATGTGGTGTTTTGGAATCGAAGTCAAAGTTGGAGACCGGTTCCAAACGACGACAACGACTTGGAATGGAAGTCAAGCAACTTGGCAACGGCCGATCTGATTTGATTTCGTATTCAAATAGCGATCTGTGCGGCTGTAAATAACATAAATATAATTCCAGTTACTATAACTATGTTAAAAAGTAACTAATTTCTCGGCGTGAATGTGAATATGGTTGCTGCGTATGGGCGGTTTATATGCACCCAAAATGGGGCACGAATCCAAGAAGTCACCCAAACACACTGCGCCGTCGCTTTTAAGAGTAGTTATAGTTGCTGCAACTACAATAAAGCCAAGCATAGTGTGTCTTTTGATCGTTTATCAGTAGAGAGTCATGATCAACGACAAACCGAACTGAAAATAAATAAAAACTTCTGCTGGCTGGCCAAACCTGATCAATATGAAAATGGCTGGTCTGATGGTGACGTGCAAGTTCATTGCTCTGACACAATTTTTCCTATCTTTCCTTCATTAGGTAGAAAAACAGATAAAACCTCTCAAGTCTTTCACGTAACCGCATTCGAAGTAAGTTTTAAAAAAATCGTAATATTCGGTTCTATTTGATTTGATTTCAAATTCCCCATCAGCTAAACGTTCGTTTATTCGCATCGTTATTTTGCGTCAATTGCATAATTATCATAGGAAAATTACAAATGATTTGCTTATCATATAAAATGAATCGAATGTTGTTTTTTCTTTCATTCACATGACTTCTTGACCTTCGCGTGGTTCACAGCTGGACAAATGACCCCATTTACGACTGACTGGGTTCACGCTCGGTTCAGTTTATAAATTCTGAAAGTAAATTCACGCATTTCTTTTGTTTGGACTCCATTTAGGTTGCTGGTATCGATTTATTACTTTGGTAGATGGTTTTAGTTTCATATTTTTTTCTTTTCGGGTATGCAAATTGCTATTACAGGGAGGCGGATGTTACCTGTGTACCTGGAGGGATTAGCTAAACTGGATTTTATGGATTTCTATCTGAAATGAATAATTAATAGCAAAGTAGATATTCCTGATAAAATACTATGCTATCGGTAGTTTTTTTTTTAGAAAAGCCACCATTTGAATATCGAATTTGTTTTTTGTGCTTAAAAACCTGTTTAAATTTTTTTTTTTTAATTTTATAATTTTTTTATTTAAATATTTTAGGGTCCGTCCATAAAACTCCATAAACAATGCCTTAATTTTAACCTTTTCGGAACTTATCGCGATTTTTCTATGGATTCAGTATCGCCCTCCTTCTTAATCACACTTGTGTTTTATGGGCAGTCATATAGTCTATTGTATTAGCAAATTTACAAATATGTTCAAAAAAAATTAGTCCGACAGCACTATTCTTTTTACAAGTTGTCTGTAATTCCGACTCTGTCTCCAAAACCCAATTCAGACTAACGATTGCGATTACGATTGAAGCTTCTCGACCAATGAGATCACAGCTTTCAACGATAGAAATATGAAAGCTTTGATCTCATTGGTGGAGAAAGCGCAATCGTAATCGCAATCGTTAGTCTAAGTTGGGCTTAACGATTGCGATTAAGATTGCGATTACGATTAAGATTGCGATTACGATTAAGCTTCCTCGACCAATGAGATCAAAGCTTTCATGTCCCTATCGTTGAAAGCTTTGTTTTGTAATCTCAATAGTTTGTCTGAATTGGGTTTAATTCCGATTATAATAGTTTTTTTTTCATTAACTCGGTAATAACACTAGGCAACAAATTAATACCTTTTGGGTTGTAGTGTTTATAAGAATTAAATTACGGATATTTTATTTACTGAGATATGGCAGTTGTTTATTAACTTTTTACAATTTTTTATAATTAACACATAAACCATGACATTGGCTCAAAACATTATTAAATTTTAGTAAAAAAAATCTTAATTAGGAGAAATGTGTTAAAATGTGCATAGTTTTTGAGTCATCTGTAATTTTGTTAAGGTTTTTTTTTCAGATTGTTTGAGATTTTTCTTTACACATTAATTTGGGATGGATGCATAAATTAATTTTCATGTGCAAAATTTCTTGTTTAAACATTTTAACTTCACTTTTTGATAGTATTTGTGAATTTTTTCGATGAGTTGAAAAATAATCACAGCAATTCTGGAATCTGAAGTTAAAACGTAAAACCAAACCCAATCGATTCGATTGGCCACTCAATTGGTATTCTGGAATTTTGAAATATGGCAACGAGTAATTCTACTCTCAAAACGTTACTAGATCATACGCAATCGAACTGAAGTGAAACGCATGGATTCAAGAATACAAATTGCGTTCAATCGAGGGGAAATTAACGTTGCGTCGGATTCCAGAATAGGCATGAATTAAAAATAAATTGAATCGAAAAACCAGAAATCCTTCATATTTGAATTTGATCTTTTTTTACAATATTTTTTCTACCAGTAAACTTCATGTAAAACCGTCACAAGTGAATGAAAACGAAATTTTTGATAAAATTAAACTTTTTTCATTGAATTTGATTAATATTTAAATTTTTTTCACAATTATTTGATTGAAAATTTCGTGTTTTATTCACTTTCTTACGTAATTCGCAGTAAAACAAATTATCAAGTCATAAAATATTGTTCTGTATAAATGCAATCTTATCTCATATTTTTTTAAATGCCAGTCAATTGGTTTGATATGAAACTTATTTATAATTTTAATTGAATTCAGATAAGTTTTTTTGTCTGGTTTTTTGAAAAAATTGCCGTTTCTGAACTGAAATTGCCAAAATTTTTGGTCCAGAAAATAAAAAAAAATTTTTTTTTTTTGCAAAAAATTAAATGACAAAGTTTGACTCTGACAGACAGACAATTAAATAAAATATTTAAAAAAATGGCACTTACGCACTTCATTCTCTGTCGGTCAAACGCATGTGACCTCTGAACCGTCCATTGTCGGAGGTGGAAATTGGGCGTTCCAATAAAAAAATACAGCGGAATTAAGAAATGACAATCTTTAAGGCAAGTTTTTTTTCGGAAGACACCAAGTCCAATTGGAAGACTGAATCCGAATTTGGATTTTTGGATTTATGCAATATTGATGGTATTCCAACACTTGTAAAGGGTTGGTTGTCCATGAAATACCTCATGCTAATTTTCGTTTTTTTGATTTCTCCCCCTTCGCCTCATAGCGCTTTTCTTTAAGGAGTCAGTACCGCGTCCCACTATCACAGATTTAACCATAAAACTGCTGTATTCTGATAAAATTCTCAATAATTTTCAAATTAAATCCGTAACAATGATTGACTTTGTTTACTTTACGCAATACAAAATACAAGATTTGTTTTCATTTAAAACAAAAAATAAAAATTTGAAAAAAATTGCGATAAGACTAACTGGCTCCAAGTCTCAGATAAATTTTTCCACTTTCTTATCACACCGAAAACCAATAATACAACTTTCCACATGCCCATGATGTGGAAAATAAGTATAACTTGATATTTCCAACAGCGATAAATACAAATGACATAAGAAAAAAAAATGAAAATCATCAACTGATAAGGAAATTCGTTGTTCTATTATAAACAATTTAATATTTTTTCTTAATTTAATAGTTTAATGGATCTTTCTAGTAACGTGGCTTCTATTACCACCACACCTTAATGGCGGATCATCTTTCTTAACGACGCGTCGGGTGCAACGTTGTCGCTGAGAATCAAAAAAAAATGTGTAGATAACTATTTCAACGTTATCTTTAGGCTTTTTTAAACTCAACATAAAAAATCGAAGAGAATCTCCAAAGATATCAAAAGTTTTCTGTCTGTTTAAAAAAGTGTCAGGTATGGAAAAACGATTCTTTTTCGTTTCAACGATTTTAACTGTAGTTCCAAATTGGGAACGATGTATTTTTTGATACCTTTTATCTAATTTGGGCTGAAAGCGATTAAATTATTCAATCGTTGACCGGTTTTCCAAAAATCTGGACCTTACACCCATAAAACTGACTTTTGGATCGGTATCAAAAGGTGAGAGCAAGAAAACTTCAACCTGTTTTTTTCTTTTGCAAATGTTTTTTTTTGCAAATCATTTGATTTCTATTTTTTTTTTGCGAATTTTGTTTTGAAAGAATATTACTAACACTAATACAGCAAAAATTAAAAGATTTATGGAGTTTTTTTATATAATAGTGTAGTTTTTTCATGTCGAAAATGAGATTTTTCTGGTATTATCTACCTGACCTCTTGTTTAGGTAAGAAATTTTATTTTGATTTTCGGTAATTATCATTACTTAAAACATAGGTTGACAAAGTGATGAGATTTTAGATAATTTCTAAATTGTTTTTTTTTGATAGTAAATTTTTTTCTTCATCAAGGTTCCGATTTGGGCTTTCGGATCCACCATTGTGACAATTTTTTGCAAATTTTAGTATAAAGTTTTATACCACCATCCATCTTTGCAGACTCCTTGTCCTCCTTTAAATGTGCAGCTCAAGTGTGGCTAGTCCGATACCACAATTAATACCTTAACCTTTTTTAGTTGAGGTGTCATAACAATTTTACTCTTTGTTTACGCAGCTCAGTACTGTGGCAAGATCGGGGTGGGACGAGCACATTTTATGATTGGTAAATTTTGATTTTAATAAGAAGGTGGCGAGCGAAGTCCGGTCGGAGATGGCAAGATGGCATTGATCAGGACACGCATAGAATTGGGATACAAAACTGTAGGTTGTCGGCACGCGACTAATCCTGCAAAAAACACCGCAAAGGATCAAGACGGAAAGCCGGCTGCTTGTACTTTTATATATCTGAGGCCTTATTACCGAACACGATACGATTGGATCGAGTCGTAAACTCCATGTTGTTGTTAGTGTAAAACACTAACAACAACATTGAATTTACGATACGAACTAATCGTATCGTGTTCGGCAATAAGGCCTCTGTATTCTCGGACTTGGCTCGAAAACCATTAAACCGATTTGTTTCCGCTTTTTTGCTAAATGCTCCGCCAAAATCACATTTGTAAGGTGTTGCAACCAGTCAACAGGAATAGTCGTGATATGAATTTAAGCGTATGTTTTTGGGGCTTCGAAGTTTGCACTGCAATCTTTGACATTTTCGGTCTCCTAAAAACCACGTCGGATCTTCAATTTACTAAAGGTTTAAATTTTTAATTGACCCTAAAAATAAATTGTGAGAAAGTGGGGTGAGGGGAAGTACTAAATTTCAATTAGTATTATTATTTTTCGTGACTTTCCTAGAGTTTCCTTCGGCATTTTCTTTCATTGTTTGTCTGGATATTCTTTCATCGTCCATGCGTTCCCGTGTAGATTTATATTTTTTAGTGTTTGATTTTTTTTTTGTGAAATATTTAATATTTTCCCTCTTTTTTCCAGGGCAAAACTAGCGCCGTGACAACTGGCTATGGAGCACCAATTGGTACACGAGATGCTGTGTTAACAGTTGGCCCCAGAGGTCCATTGCTAATGCAAGACGCCAACTTCCAGGATGAGCTTTCCCATTTCGATCGTGAAAGGATCCCAGAGCGTGTCGTCCACGCGAAGGGAGCTGGTGCCTTCGGTTACTTTGAAGTTACCCACGATATAAGCAAGTACACTGCGGCCAAGGTATTCGAATCGATTGGCAAGCGTACACCGATCGCAGTTCGTTTCTCAACGGTCGGTGGAGAGAGCGGTTCCGCCGATACCGTCCGTGATCCTCGAGGATTCGCTATGAAATTCTACACCGATGATGGAATCTGGGATTTGGTTGGAAATAACACGCCAATCTTCTTTATTCGTGATCCAATTCTGTTCCCTAGCTTCATTCACACACAGAAACGTAACCCGCAAACGCACTTGAAGGATCCCGACATGTTCTGGGACTTTATTACGTTAAGACCTGAAACTACTCATCAGGTAAATTTACATGAAACGAAAAAATTAAGTTTTTGATAATCAAATACTTTTTTTTTGTAGGTGATGTTCCTGTTCTCCGATCGTGGTATTCCCGATGGCTATCGCCACATGAACGGCTACGGCTCGCACACTTTCAAATTGGTAAATGATAAGGGCGAGAGTGTGTACTGTAAATTCCACAACAAGACGAACCAAGGCATTCGCAATTTAGACGTGAAGAAAGCCGATGATTTGTCCGGTGGTGATCCAGACTACAGCCTTCGTGATTTGTACAATTCCATCGCAAAGGGACAATTCCCAAGCTGGACAATGTATCTCCAAGTGATGACATTCGAGCAAGCCAAGAAATTTAAATACAATCCATTTGATTTGACTAAAATCTGGCCGCACAAGGAATACCCACTGATCCCAGTTGGAAAATTTGTCCTGGATCGTAACCCAAGCAACTACTTTGCCGAAGTCGAACAGATCGCCTTCAGTCCGGCTCACATGATTCCTGGCATCGAACCATCACCCGATAAGATGTTGCAAGGACGTCTCTTTTCATACGGTGACACTCACCGTCACCGCTTGGGTGCCAATTACCTGCAATTGCCAGTCAATTGCCCGTACCGAGTCTCAACCAAGAACTACCAACGCGATGGACCAGCTACCTACACTGATAATCAATCGGGAGCCCCCAACTACTACCCGAACTCGTTCAGTGGACCGCAGGATTGCCCACGTGCCAAAAAACTCGCTGTACCGTTCAACGTCAGCGGAGAGGTAGACCGGATTAGCAGTGGAGACCTCGAGGATAACTTCTCTCAGCCACGTGACTTCTGGAATAATATTCTGTCGCAGGATGAACGCAAGAGGCTCGTTTCAAATATTGCTGGCCATTTGAAGAACGCCTCCGGATTCATTCAGGAGCGCGCTGTCAAGAACTTTGAGCAAGTTAGTCCCGAATTTGGCAAACAATTGACTGAGAGTCTGCGCTTGTATCACTCTTCTAACTTGTAAGGCTATGGTGCTAGAACAACAAATGATTATGAAGAAAATATTGTTTCATTATTAATAAAGTTTTTTATATTCACATACTATTACTAAATGTTTATCGGTGATTTGTTCTCCGGGGCAAATTCACATTTGTCTTATTTTTAAATACATTCTTTTTAGTAAATTATGTTTCATTTTGGAAGGAGAGCTGTCAATTTTTTTATATCGACAATGGCAATACGACTGATTGCGTCACATAATTTTACCACACTTCAAAATGCATATGAAAAGCCTAAATCACTCATTGAAAACATTTAATCGAATTGAGTATTTTTTTAAACGAGTTACACAATTGAGTCTAATCTAAAGTGGTTAGAAAATTTTTCAAGAAGCAATAATTCATTGGCCTGATATAAAATAATTTATATCTTATCATAAATAAAAATCAATTAAAATCACTTGATGAAGATTAGTGGATTTTCCAAAGAAAACATATTTTTTACCTTTTTGTACGGATCCCGAGTGATTGATAAAATCAAAGAACGCAAATAAAATCAAAGTTGCAATCTTATAGGCTGTTTTAACAAAAAAAAATATATTGGAGAGCCAATATCACAGAAATTTGGTTTATGAATACCCTTTTTTAAACAGTTTTGGAACAATGAAACAGAAACAGCGGTCAAGTGATTCAAAAAGACTGTGGGGAAAATCTAAAACAAAAATGTTGGCCAAGAAAAATCAAGCTTTAGATTACCCGTCTTTAAAAGTCAAACCCCACTTGACTGATTGAGGCGAAGTTTTCGATCATGTTTTCTCGAAGGAAAATCGGTGAGAGAAGAGACTTTTTACAATGATAGGTACAAATCGTTTTTTGTCGGTTTTGCGAATGTGGAGTCAATTGGATGTTTGCAGTAAATGTGAAGTTGTTCAATTGGAATTCGACGACAAATGAAGGAATTTTTTCAAGGATCGAACCGTATCTGACCTTTCTTAAATATACGTACAATTTATGCTTTAACTTAGCGAATAAACTCTTAGTTTTACAAAATCTGAAATATCTCGATAACGTCCAAAGGTATCGATTTATTGTTACAAGCAAAAACCCAGAGACTTTTAATATCCTTAATTATTTCTTTTAACCATTTTAGTTTAAAAGTAATTTGCAAAAATATTTTTTTCCAGATATTAATGAAAATATCTCAACAACTGTAAAATATAGCTATAACTGTAAAAGTATGATTGTAGGAAATCTTATTCTCTTTAGTTCTTCTTATGTCATATATTAAATCACAAAAAGACTATTTTCACCGGTCTCATTGTTCACTTTTTAGATTATAGGTTTTCTAATCGCAATAAACTTTTTTTTTCAAATAACGGTATATTTTGATATTGATTTGAGATACGGAATTCTAGTAAAAGAAAAAGGTGTAGTCTTCAACTTTGGTCATCTATAAGACTACTGAAAATGCGTAGTTTCCGAGTAAATCGTGAAAAACTAATTTGACACTTTTTAAAAGTCGCCATTTTGGTCCCTTCCGGTTAACGGAGCAATAACCCCTGAAAGATTTCATGACTGACTTAAATAGTTTTTGAGAAATGTAGTACACAGACAGAAGGATATTTTTGTAATATAACTTCAATCGACTTGAGAACGGATAATGTATTTAGGCAATATTAAGATGTGGAAAAATATCAATTTCATCACCAGAATAATTTATTATACTACTTATTTTGTAAAAGAAAGTAAAAACTAATAAAAACTTGTTTCGGGTTTCTTTTTCGAATTTTAATTTTATTTGAATTTTTTGGGGTTTTTTCGCATTACACTGTCGGCAATGAAATAGAATATTTTTATCATTATGACTATTTTGTATTTCCCGTCATATTTACGAACTTTTTCGAATTTGCAACTTCCGCCAATCGTTGTGGAAATCCGCCCTCAAATTTCCATAGATGGATTTCCGACGTTGCCAACTTCAGCGAGTTCTTTATTTTTTATGCAAAATAATTTGGTCATGCGATTTTTTTTGGAATCTTTCAGTTTTTCTAATTTCCGAGAAGCTGTAAATTCACCAAACTGTCAGGCAATGTAACGGGAGTGCGAATAAGCCCATTAGAAGATAATTTCCGACCAAATGTTTCTGGGGGATCTAAAATAGAGCTGTTGTCATAAATGCGTATCGATCGAGATGGCAACACTTGGAGTTTTGATGTATTTTACGTAAAATCGTATTTTGTGCCAAAAAATCTGTGGTTTTCGAATCCAGTGGGCCGCAATCGAAGTGGTTTTCCAAAAGGCGTTAATTGCAGGACAGGCGAAATCCCCCGCCGAAAATCTGCCCGCGACCCGAAGAACAGACAGCGAGAAGAAGCAACCAAAACCATCGAGAGCAGTCCATCGCAGCAGCAGCGAACGAAATAATAGGTGGGACGGAAAGGGGGCTGCGGTCCCGCGAAATGGCTGGACACCAATCGGATTTGACTGCTTCGGAACCAGAATTATTGGACTCTGAAGTTCAGGTAAAGCGGGGCGGAAGTGAAGAAGCGGTTGAAGTGCTCGGGTGAATTGTTGAAGCAGGGAAGAAAGGGAAGCAAGACACGCAAAACCGCTGCCGAAAGTCTGCTGCCTGCTACGTTTCAACTGCACGAACGTGTGAATGTGTGTTGTCCACTAGTTTTCGATGTGAAGGGCCAACAAATGTCAAATTTCCGACCTAACCTCAAAGTCCTAATCAAAACGCCATTCTCTGTGTCGACATCCAGAGATTTATTCGTGTGTCTAAAGGGATTTTATTCGCGCTTCCTTGAAGTTCTTCCCACGGGGAAATATACTAGCGCTTCGCAAGTTCTGCTAGTGAAGAAGATATTTTCGAAATACATTTGTGGACTCCAGTGGGTTCGAAGTTCGATGTGATAACCTTGTCAAATTTGCAATCGCCGCACAATTGCAATTATAAACAGGCAGGGAGGTTGCCTAGCGCTCCACAGGAGTATCGCAGTGAATTCCATTTGTTTCAGTCCCATTTCTATTTTTGAACTGTTTGTTTATGTGATGTAATTTTGGATTTATCAGCAGCGGAGAAGCAGGACAAAAGTGCGTCGTTCTCGTCGTCTTCATTCGAATGCATTTTAAGGCGCTAAATTAGTGTTCTCTAAATGACACACTGGACGGTAAACAAAATCACTTGATAGTATCTTTTCTTTTGGTGAAAATAACAAAAGTCCGCTAGGACGAGTGATTTTTTAATTTCAGGGAAAAGTCCAAGGGTTTGGCTGTAAATTTCATGTACAAGATAGGCAAATATACACAGTTATGTTCACTATCTTGTTATCAGCCACTAGAGAATTACTCAAAAGACTGCAAATTGCAAACTAGAGGCATGATAATCAATTCACGAACGAAATATTTATGTTAAATGCCTTTAAATACAGTAGTATCTCTATAATCCGAACAATTCATTGCACACCCTGATTCCGTTTATCTAGTTCGATTTTCGGGAGATTGAAAAACAAAAAATCAGGCAAGATTAGCATTAATATTTGTTTTTAATTGACAATTTAAACAAATATGATAATTTTATTTTATTTTTAAGAGAAAATCTTTGGCTATTTGTATACATAAGGGCCAATTAATTTGCATGAAAACATGTTTTCGGAAAAAATCAGAGTTTATCCTATTATTTGGGCGTTTTAAAAGTCGTTTGCACCACCGTAACGATCAAAAACCATCGATTTTGAAGATTTCTTTTAGCAAAACAAGTGCAGTTTAAAATTTCGTACTGTATATCGAGTAGATACTCCATTAGTTTCCGAATCATTTGGTAAATTTCTAATGAATCCGCTAGAATTAGAACCGTACCTTACCATCATTGACCACACACATATGCCTAAATACGACTCTCCGCATTCAGCAATTCACTCCACACTTTTTTACCGTGTGTTTACACGTTTCTTGAGTAGACATGGTGCAGTAGGTGCAGCATTCTTCAAACGACAACTTAAAACCTTCGCTGCCGTCATACTTATTAATTGAATGGTTCATTATTTCCAGACGCAAGTTCGTAATCGCATGGTGACAACAACAGACACGGGATCAGCGGGGAATACGGTTGTTTCAGTGCCAGTATCCTTGCCAGTGGGATCTCTGATAGCGGGAGGTGCATTTAATATGATAATACCTGACCAATTGCCACATTTCAAACAAGTGCTGTGCGTGGATAACAACGGCGTCATATCCGGTAGAACCGTCGTCAGGGATGTTGGCGGTTCAGATCTAGAAGCAACACACATAGTCATCCAACAGCCAAGTCAGGCGACGACGCAACAGACCGATAATATCGGCAATAACGGTGGGCAAGACGGCAATAGTATGAATGATCATACGGGTCAACAGTTAGCACAATCAAATGTCAGCTGGGCTGATACGGCTCAACTGGAAATACTTCCAATACGTTGTAAGACGACAACGGCTGAACTGTACAAAAGTAAATTGGGTTCGGGCGGGCGGGGGCGATGTGTCAAATACAAGGACAAATGGTTCACGCCCAGCGAATTCGAGAACTTCTGCGGACGAGGCTCTAGTAAAGACTGGAAACGTTCAATCCGTTACGGTGGACGAAGTTTACAAGCCCTGATCGATGAAGGCATCCTAACGCCGCATGCGACTAGCTGTACTTGTACCGCTTGCTGTGATGATGATTCAAGTAAGTTCGTTTGGGAATTTTTCATTTTCAAAACTAGAAATTGCGATTCAAGTGCGCTTCATTGACTAAATTGGATTTTGTTTAATATATAGCAGCGTCTGGCCCCGTTCGTCTATTCACACCATACAAAAGACGAAGAAGGAATCAAGTCGATCAGGAGCTAAACGATTCATCGAAACGGAAACGAATCGTTTCAAATATCAAGACCGAAGATGTTATCATACCAGACCAAAATCTAGTTACTAAAGAGGAGCAATGGCAGGCGTTAGCCGATGGAATTGACGGCACAACAGAGTACTTGGACCAAACTTCACAGTCAGGTAAATCAATTTCACTATCATTAAAAATATTTATAAAACATTAGCTAAGAAGGTTTCTACTTCTTGGTAAATCGTCATTTGGTCGCCAAAATCATCAAATTCTTGGGTTTATTTCAGATGAGGACCAAACCTGGAATGGTATGAACATAACAATCTTGTTATTAAAACAATTATTGGCATAGTGAGTGGTAGTAGTAGGGATAAATGCTTTTGACAGTTAGTAATGGGACCAGATTTTTCCGTAGAATAATATAAAGACCGTTTGTGTAGACTGTGTAGCACTTATGCGGCTAAATATGTAACTGAATAGCGTAGGGTGTTGGTATATAAAGTCAAAATGTATGTAGATATTTATGCTCAAGCAAAGAAAAATTATCTTGCAATAAGAAAATGTTTTTAGGATTTGGTGATAAAAATTGAAAAATTTTGGGTTTCTTGGTGAGTTATTTTTGAATAAGATTTGCTTCTCTCAAAACCAAATTTTTAATTCATTTGTACTGAATTTCTAATGGCAAACGATTGGATATTGGGAACTCATTCAATTGAAACATAGGAAGGTAAAACGTCCGTCAAGTATCGGTCCCGAAGCATGGACCA
This sequence comes from Chrysopilus asiliformis, assembly GCA_964034945.1. Taxonomy (NCBI): domain Eukaryota; kingdom Metazoa; phylum Arthropoda; class Insecta; order Diptera; family Rhagionidae; genus Chrysopilus; species Chrysopilus asiliformis. Next base: position 22,622,510 of record OZ035962.1, read on the forward strand.
TCTTCAGAACAACTACTAGGCTTCTATAGTTGATATGGCGATCAAACAGACAAGAGCGGACGCGTTAGAGAGTTCAATTTGTTGAAAATAATAAAATATTGACCTTACATTTCGAAAAATTGAAAATCAGTGATTAACCCTATTTTATGAAACTGAAAAACAGCACATTTTAGAATTTGGTTTGTGAGGGGCTACTAAAGAACGAGGAGACGTTTGTATAAAATTTTCCAGTGACAAAATTTCGTGGTGATAAATAGGTTCTTAAGCCACGTTCAATATGTCCATTCCATCAAAAAAGCTTTAGCTAGCTCTAATACATATGGCATATCAAGTGCATTGCGTCATCGCATTGCACTGGTTTTAAAGGCAGCCAAACAAATTTAGATGTTAAGTACTCTACAAAAGATTTATATTTGCACAACCAAGAGATGCAGATTGAGTGGGGAGCTGATATTGCAATCAGCGCATATGCGATCATTAATTGGGTCCATTGTGCGTTGTGTGGCTATTATTTATTCGTATTTATTGGTCACAACTAAAATAAAATAAGAGCAAATCAAGATTATGCAAATACAACTCTTTTGTGAAGGGAGAAAAGTCTAAATTTGTTTGGCCGATTTCGCGTTAGAAAATGTTTATCTCGTTTGAATATGAGTGTGTATGCGTATGTTTTTTTTAATTGATCACAAAATTGGTGTAAGGGTGTTCTCTCTTCAATTTCATTTAAATTAAAAATATCTATAATTTTAGTATTCATTAAAAGAATTTTCCTTTTTCAATCGTTCAGCAACCGAAACAGTTTTACCAATTAAGCGGCTGGAAGCAGTCTACACAACGATGGTTAAGGCCACAAACGATTTTAAGCGACTATACCTAGAAATAAAGGACATTTGTACGAGACAAGTGGAGCGATTGCAACGAGAACGAGATACGGCGCTAATAGCGGCACGTGTCCATTCAGATGTTGAAGACCCAAATATAACGGGCCAAATATCTGGCAATGAATTGGTGGCAGAAAAGAAGGTAAATCTACAATCGAATTGCTTTTGGAAAAATTACTGAAAAAAAAAATTCGTTTTCAGTGTGCAAATTGTAACCGAGAGGCTGTGGCTGAATGTTCATTATGTCGAAGGACACCGTACTGTTCGACATTCTGCCAACGTAAAGATTGGAATGCACATCAAGTGGAATGCACACGGGATCCAAATGAAAGCACACAACAAATTATGCTATTGGTTGAGGATCAGGCGTAATATTCAATGCGGACAGTGTTTTAGACCACCTTTCAGAACGAGTTCAAAACTAACTAAGAAAAAGTAAAATTATTAAATCGATATAATAAAAAAAAAACTAAAAAAGGCAAAAAAATTGAATGAAAATCACATGTTAAGATACGAGGTAATAGCAGAAATGCTAATGATAAATGTTAAAAAATTTTGCGGCATGTCAGTAATTCTTTTTTTTTTCTTATTAAAACACTTAAAACACAGACACACGTGAAACACAAACACAATTTCTGTAAATCTAAAATAATGAATAGGTTTACCGGTGAGCATAGTGTAATATTTTTTTTTTAAAAAAACAATGTTTTTAAGTAATTGTACTTTTATTAAAACATCAGTAGAATAATTTAATAAAAAATGGTAATAAAATTAAGTAAAATTTTAAACGAAATTGTATTTTTACTTTGGTTTGCGAAAAAGGCAAGTGTTTTTGGGTTTGCGAAAAAGGCAATCGAAATTATGTGCAGTGAATTCTGTATAAGCCAGAGTCGCACACGGAACCAGGAAAGTTTTTCTGCGGTAGTGTGACGGTGGTATTAACTCCCATAAAAAAATCCGTTCAAAGGGATTATGGCGCGGGAGGAGCGGGTTGTTTGAAACGGTCTAGATTTTTCAAACTTACTCCACCCCTTAACTGTAACCCTCTCCATTGCTATCACCTGAACCTCTGAAATTTTAAAAAAATATGTTGAACAAGAAATAAAAAAAAATTGTAAATATTTAAAAACCATCGACCGAAAAAATTAATAAAATAATGATTAAAGTAAATTGAAAAGTGATGTGCGTCGCGTCGTATAACCGACTTTGTAGTTGAATTTGCCTCACACTACTTTTAAATCTACTCCAATGACTATTTTATGCTTTTTCAATAAATATGTTTTAATAGAGGGTATTTCAAAACTTTTTCTTTTGTTTTTTTCACCTATTCTAAGAGTTTTTATCTTTCTTCCAAAAATTTTTAACAGAATGGCGAAAACGGTTAGGGAATCAAAAGATATAAGGAGAGGGGTGTTGAGTTGATAAGGCTAAGCCGAGTTCTTGTACACTGCGACCTTCTTTGCATTGGTTTTAACCGAATGGTGCATCGAAAGAGTTATGACAAAAGGACAAATAACAGCACAAACGCATTCAAGTACTCCATTCCGCGGAAATAGAGTTTTGAAATAAAAAAAACAATAATAGGTTCAGAACGATAGTATATATTTGATAAATCGATGTTTTTTTTTAAATTACACTTCACAGCTTTTTCTTCATGTTTGTTTTAAGAAAATTTGGCCGCTAATAATTGCCAAGTGGATTTCCGACCCAAGGATAACTGTTTGGACAATCACCACAAACCGTCAAATAACGCTCTTCATTGCCTTTGCTTAGTTTGCAAATCCTAGTTTTACAAGCAGATGGTTGCCGGTGTCTACAATTCGACCAGGCACGCGTTGTCATATTCGCTAGTGGGACGGGATTTTTCACCCAATTGATTACGTCTGTGCCACCGACCTATTTTGGAAAAATTGAAGAAAAACAGATTTGTAAAAATTGAAATTAAAAAAAAAAACGACAAAAAACGTTTCTTACCAAATACACATCTGGCAGAGATTGCAGATAATCAACGAATTGGACATAAGCTTGAAAGTGATATGGAGACAAATTGAACCAAGCTGCATGAACATAAAATCCAAAAGGCGCTTTATTCGTCAGATAGGTGCGATTGAAATTTTCAACCATAAATTCGAAAAGGTCATCTGTTCGATCAGGACTGAAAATTTAAATTTTCTGAATAAGAAGAATCTGTTAGGAGCACTTTTTCAAAGAAAAAGAAAAAAAGACATTCACATTTCCAAGCAAGCATCCACCATGGCGCAGATTTCCTTCCTTCCGTCGATCCAAGTCAACATTGGCAACACCCAAACATCTTTCCAGGTCTTAGTTGGGCACGGACCAATAACACAATCCTGCGTCGAGGCGTATTCCAAAGAGTATGGCCAAAGTCCAGGACTAGTGTGTCGCGTTGGCCAGGAGCAATCGTAAAGGAATTTCTGCTCCTGCAGCATTTGAAAACTGTTATCGCCGGACATTTGTAAAAACGGAAGTCGGATTCCTTGCATTGCGTTTGCTGGAATTGCAGCGAATCTCGAGATCAAATCCCTTTCATCGGCGAATTCTTTTGCCAATGACGAAACGTTAATTTGCTTCCAGTAGTCCGTTGACACATTATGCGTAATCGAGTGTAATGCGATCTCGTGTCCTTCATTGTAGAGGGTGTTGACCATTTTATAGTCCGTATACTCATGAGACACGAAGAATGTAGCCGCCGAAGGACATCCATCACGGTTTCTCCGATTGTTCAGCGCGTCCTGATAGTAATGGAAATTACCGATATTCACGCCATCGTCGAATGTTAGAAGGACGAATTGTGGGGTTTCATTGCGTCTCAATCCTCCAGGAATTTCCGTTGACGAACAGCGGCAGGCAGGTGGTTGGCAATACCGCGAATCACAAATAGCTGCTTCGCGTTCTGAAATTGATTTTGCGTCCAGAGAAATAGCGAGGAAGAAAATTCCGAATACAGTTTTTACGTTTTTAATCCACATTTTTTTTTTGTCAGTTCGAGGACACGGTTGAGGTGCGAAATTTAACCGAAATAAACGCCGCAAATGCGATTTGCTCTTTTTATAGCAATTCGTAGGTGGAGGCAAATTATAATCTTATCAATGAAATCAATCAATTGACGATTGTTGCCATTAAAGTGTAATGCGATTGTAAAATTAGTCATAAGTAATTCAAGTGCCGATAGATACGTAATAAAATATATGTAATTATTGGTACTTAAATTGAGGGTATTTGTTTGTTTTTTATTAAGCGCCAATTGAGACAGAAATGGAATTGAATATCGAAAGTTCTCTTCACGATACATTTAGTAGATTTTTTTTTACAAAATGATTGATAAGAAATTTGGACCAGTAAACCACATACGTTAAAAATGTATTGATCTAGGAAAAAAAAAATAAAATATAAATTCTTCGCCAAACATCAGCTTGAGTTGAAATTTTCGCAAATGTATTCTTTTTTACTACCTGTTATTTTCACATCCAAATTTAATACTCATGGAATTTAAAGACAAAATATGTTAGCCACTTGTAAGTAATGGCGGATGTAAATAAAAACATAACAAAAGCTATAATTGCCAATCTGGCAATCATTGGAGACCCGTATGGTGATATTCGTATCAAAATTCGAACAATTGTACCAAAATTCCACTTTGAAGTCAAACTTTCCAATAAGAATTTTTAAAATTTATTCCAATCGGATTTTGATGTATGGGAGTTTTATGTAGAATCATATCCTAAATAACTTTTGTTCTTGGACTTTTTTGATAAGATGCACCGTTTTTGAGGTATTCGCAAAAAAACGTTTTCGTTCGTATGGGGGGTACCCCCCCTAATGGTCCATTTTTGCCCATTAACGAACTTAGCCTCACATTTTACGAAAAACGGATCCGCGCAAAATTTCAAGTCTCTAGCTCAATCCATGCGCCCGCAATCCGCGCCACAGACAGACAGACGGACGGACGGACATGGAAAATTCAATTTTTTTTTATCATTCTAAACACACTGGTGTAATTCATTTTTGTGTGTGATGACGGGATCTTGGCGTTACAAACGGTAAGGCAAAGTTAATATACCCTTTGGTTTCACCATACGGGTATAATTATACATCTGAAATTATAAAATACCATTTTCTATACTTACCTTTTTTTTGTGCGCCGGAAAACATCTACTTGAACCACTTGAAAAATCCATTCAAAATAAATAAAACCAGGCAATTTCGAAATAACTACTTTTGTCTATATTTTTCTTATTGATAATACAACAACATAATTAATTACTTTAATTTATCATTTCTATAATTTTAATTTTCTTTCGCGAAGGGATTTTTTTTCACATTTTCAATATGATTTCATCACTTTTCCCTCATATCACGATTTTTACATTGAATCATAATTTTCTGAATTATTTGATTTGGTTTTAATATTACTTTGCTTTATTATTCAAATATCTATTTACAATTTTAGTTTCCAGATTTTATTACGATAAGTATTTTAAGTGGTTGACAGAGTTTTCTTTTTAGAGTTTTCTATTTTGATGAAATTAAATATCGGAAAAATTGATTGAATTTCAATTTGATTCTGTTCTACATACTTTTTTAAAATCACTTTTTTTTTAATTTTACGAGAGGTAAAACATATAGCGAGATATTTTCTAAATTTTAAATGTTTTTTTAAATTTGATTTTTTTTAAAATGTTGGTTATAATCACTTAATTTTTTTTTACTTTTTTTTACCAATTTTACTACATTTGTTTGGTTTTAACAAAAAGAAAACGTTTCATTTTTGTTTTACATATATCACAACTCTGAATTACATATACAGCAATTATTATTTTGATTCCGATTCTATTTTAAGTGTACTTAGATTTTTATTTTATAATCGATTGTTTTTAATAAATCTTGTGGTGTGAGAGAAAGTACAAAGAATGTTAAAAAATTCGTAAACGAAAATAGTGAAATTATTCAAATGTTCACTCAGAAAAATGGAGGCTAACTCGACGACCTACACACGGCGTAATTGGCCTCGGGCAGGAGCGCGTTCGCCTGCATGTGGGCAAGTAAAACTGAGTTGACCTGTGGTCGGAGAAATTCTGAAATTAAGCCACCAGCAGGTGAAGTAGGGCATTGGGAGCTGCACGAGTTGACTTTAGATAGGTTAACTCTGACCGCTAGCTGGCTTACAGACACCTCTGTAAGGTCAGAGTTAACCTGACAAAAAGTTCACCTGGACATTTTTCTGAGTGTTCAGAGGTTGATAGTGTGGGGAAAATTACCTTCTCACGGTTCGACCCGAGTAGGGCTCGGGCAACTGATGTTGACAAAGTACTTCAAGCTTGAGAGATGCTCGGGCAGTGCTTTTTTGTACGTTAAAATGTGTAAAAGATGGCCAGTGAAACACGGATTTAGCATTTTTGCTAATACATAATTAACAACACAAAACAGATTTTAGTTTGCCCATTTTTGGATTATTTAGAGGCAGAAATCGCATAAGAAGATAATAAAAACACAAAGATTAAAGAAATGTAGCTGGTTTTGAATCTTCCCCCCAGGATATTTCATCATTTAATAAAACCTTTATCTACGGTATCTGAAATTTTGGTTTGAAATCTTCCCTTTTTTCATTAATTATAATTTTTGTAATAATAAATTCGTACTGTTCGATGTGTTATTTTGTTAATTATTTGTTCAATTAATTAATTTAAATAAATATCTATTTTATAATTAAGTACTTTGGTTTATTTTAAAATCAACAATTGGTTTGATTCGTTATCCTGACACATTAAATTTGTATTAGAGTTCTTATGAGTTATAGTTCTTAAAAGATATTAGTGTGGTTTGTTTGTTGGCATTTTTAATTTAATTAATCTTAATTTCGTGTTGCTATTTTATTGATTTTTACTCTAATTATTGAATTTTACAGTAAATAGGGTAAGTACAGATTTTTTTTTGCCTGCACACGTTTTTCCTGGTTTTTACTGTATGTTAGGGATGTTAAGAAAATTCCTGGCTATTAATATCTTTTAATTTATTTTTTATTATATATAACGTTCAAATTAAATTTCATTTAGTTAATTATTGTTGTATATTCAGTTTTTTTTGTACAAAATTAAGTAAAAATAATCAAAATTAATATTTATTAGTTGCAGTTTTTTAATATTTTCACGCTTATTTATTTGTTTTTTGTGGTTTTCCTGTCTTATTTTTTAGAAAGTATTTGATCTTCTTTAGTTTTTTTTGACTATTCTTTAATTAATTAATAATAAATGATTTTTATACATTTTGAAATATTTTTATACATAAAATTTATTTAATTATTATTTGTAATAATAATGTATAATCAATATTTTAGTTACAATTAAAAAAGTCAGTCTTTATAATGAAAAAAACATTTTTTTAAGAAAATGTTTTTCTTTGTTTATTTATTAATTTATTAATATTATTTTTTTAAATTTTATTCAGTTAATAATAATAATGTATTAATAATTCGTATTTTATATAAATATTTTTTTCATCAAGATATTAAAAATAATTTTGTCGTGTTCTGTTGTTACTTTTTTGTTGCTGTGTCGCGTGATTTTTAATTATAAGACATTTTGAAATACTTGTTTGGGTAGTTTTTGGTATGTATTTTAGTGGGACGCATAATATCAAACATTCAAAGTGTTCTTTGTATAAAATTTAAAATAGTTTAGTCAGTTTCGCTTGTGTTATCCTCAAATTTTTTGTAGAATTATGAGTAAATTTTACTACTATTATTCCTTTTAGTTGTCCTCTCAAAATGTCTTTCCGAGTAAAATTAACGTGGGAAAAACTAATTTAGCACACTGATTTGTAACTACAGCTTAAAGATTTTTTTTTATAGAAGAGCTGGAATTCCTGTATGTATTACCCAAAAATGGAAATAAAAAAGAATTTAAAAAATAAATAGGGTCCGACATGTTATCGCGGCGTCCCGGAAACTAATTTTTTATACCAGTTTTTCCAATCTATAATTTATCAAATGCTAGAAAAAAACCGATGACTAAATATGAAAAAAAAAATACATTTCGGCTGGGGGCTGTTGTAAATTACATGCCGCGTACAATTTTCCACAAATGGCGCATGTTTTTGAAAAGATTTCGCCTGCGGTGCATTTCTCTTTATTGTTATTTTTACAATATCCGATGTGATTATTTATAAAATGTGCAGAGCGCGATAACTTAAGATTTAAATTCTTAAAAAAATATGATTAACTTCCCACTGCACCACTGGAAAAATTCCTGCGGACCCCCATGGGTGCTAGGTGTTTCAATATTTTTGAGGTATTGGAACCCGTTAATTACATGATGTTTTGGACCCTCCTCCCCTTCCGCCCTCCTCGTCTGCTCCTTCGCAATTTAGCTCTCAAGTAAGGTCACCGATCAGTCAAAATCATTGGTGAAAAGAATTCACAAAAAAATTGGTTTCACTGTTGGTAATGCAAACTTTGATTTTTTTTTCTTAACATTTCAAGAAAAATCGTTTTAACATTTCAAGAAAAATCTTTAAGCTGAAGCTACACCTAGAAAACTCGGGTGTAAAAAAATTATACTCGATATATCAGATATTTTAATCAAATTGGAATATGTTTTTTTTTGAAAAGTAAAAGAAAAAGTTTTGTTTTTCTTCGAAAAAAAAAAGTTTGAATAAGAAGGTGTAAAAACTTTCTTCAAATTTAACAAAATAAAAGATCTAGATATTCAATTTATTCTCTAAACCAAGCAAAATTTTTACAATTTTGATTTTACTTGATTTTTTTCTCTGAATTTCATCATACTTTACATTGTTTTGTTTTTGTATAACTTCGCATTCATTTATGATTGTATAAAATTTATCTACATTATTAGTATATAAATTTAAATTTCAATTATGTTATCTTTAAGATTTTGCTTGTAATAAATCTTACTAAACTTTGATTTTTTTTCTCCATTTCTTCTCGTTTAAGTCACACAGCTAATATTTTTTTTAAATAATTTTGTCAATATATAATTTTCATTAGTTTGATTTGATTGGAAATTGAATTATTATTTTTTTAATAATTTGTTTTAGTTTTTGTCTAATAGTATATATAGAGTTGTTAATATAATTTTGGTAGATGTTTTTCTATTTATATTTATTTTTTTAAATATATTTTTTTAATATACAAATATAAAAATGTTTTTACTTATTTACTAAATTTTCATTTAAATGTGAACATTTTTAATAATAAAACTATTTTTTCTCATTACACATTTTTGAATTTTGGCACCTTGTTTCCGAAACGTTTAAAAAATATATAAAACATTTTTTTATATTACTTTTTCAAAGCATGGAAATTAATTAAGAAGAATTTTGATATTCCTAAAGTTTATCTTACCAATTTTGTAAAAAAACGTCTTTGAAAAAAAAAATATTTTTTTTTGTTGAAAGTAATAGTTTTTTCTGTGGATTTTTTTTTCAAGTTTTGAATAAATTTTTGGGCATTTATTTAGAAAAGCGTTAAAAAAATTAACTACTATTAGTGTAAATCGAATTTATTGAGCAATTCAAACAGCGATCGAGTAGTCTGAGGGATGCATTGTTGGCTGGGGCAGGGATGACTGCTGAGATGGCGGTGGCTGCTGCTGCGTTTGCGGAAGTGGTTGTTGCTGCTGTGGGGGGTTATTATTTGCGCTATTACTACCCACTGGACGAGACCACAGCGAAGATCGCATTCCTAGCTTGAGTTTTTTCAGTGTATCGATATCGCATTCGGCTTCCGACAGTTCCGGCCGATCGGGGGTGCCACCACCCTCGATTGGCACCTGATGGAAATTACCGCCCGGGGTGCTATCTTGTAACTGCAGTGGCAGTAATGTTCTCATTGTTCCCCTGTTCAGGATAATCTTCTGGTATCATATCATATCACACTATCACTATCTTTTTTTTTAATGTTTTGAGGGTTTTTTTCTGGTATTTTATGTTATTTAGTTTTTGGTTCAAATTTCTTTTTCAAACTCAAACACACACCGGATTATTTTTTATATATATAGAACAATGAATATCGAATTTTGAAGATCAAAGAAAGCCAAAAAATATACAAAAGAAAAGGTTGGTGAAATGTGTGAAATTGAGAATTTCTTTCCAAAAAAAAAACAAGTGAGTAAAACAAAACAAATGTTCAGTTTTTTTTCATAACAATCATTATTTTTTCATATGCTTTAAAAATTTCTCTACAATAAATTATATTAGTAGTAATAATTGTAATAATCATAATAAAAAGGGAGATATTCTTAATGCCTTTATTTATATAGTAGTTAGATATAGAATGAATGAATAAAAATAAACTATAATAGGAAAAAAAATATATATTTTCAGACCATGATGCGCATATCCTTTTGATTATTATTATTATTTTATTATTGTGGAAATTGAATCAACTATTGATTATTGATAATAAATTATTATCAGCATGCTATGGACCTTTACGTAATATCGTTGGAATTATTTTATTATTTAATTTGGTTGTTGTTGTTGATGTAATTGTAGTAGATGCAGTGTCGATTGGTATTGTCTTATGTGGTATGGGACGAAATTGGGACGGCATGCGGGCTGTTTTATTACTACATACATTAATTGGTGTACTACTATTTGATAGGATTGGTCCGCCACCCCCGATAACACCAACACCCCGACCAATTATTGATGTTGGTGTATTATTAGTAGTGCCACCAGAGCATTGTATGATATTACTTGGTGATGGTGATTGTGATTTTGACTGAGATTTTGATTGATTCAACATTAACGATTTGTTATTATTATTAATTTTTTGATTTTGATTGTTACTACTACGTGGGGATGTTACTAATAGCGTGGTTACATTATTTGCATTCAAATTCAAATTTGAGGACTTTGTGTGTCTTGGTGTTGTGTTTGTTGAATAGTGATGTTGTTGATACCTTGATCTGCCACGGCGCGGTAATGATTTTTGTTCAGACATTGGTGATAGATCGGACGATGTACTCGATTGTGTTCCATGGTAAATAATACCTAAATTACATATTTCTATTTTTAATTAAATTAATCTAATTCCATTTTCAAAAAAATAAATATAATATTTTAATTAAAAAGTATAACATACTATGTTTCATTTTAGCATCTAATTGATTCGATGATTCCGTTCGACTCGATGTCAGCTGATCTGGATCCGAGTCGGATTCTTCACTTTCTGGTTCAGTCTTTCTTGAATGTCGTCTTCGATTTTTTGATGTCTGCAACATAGAATCACACCACACATCATTTCATCAAAATATCCTTAAATTGTCCAATTTTTTGAAAATTCTGCACTACTAAAGTAAATAATTTTAACGAGGAATTTCCTCTAGTCTCTTCAGACGATATGACCTAAAATTTTAGCATAATCGGGCAAGTGAAAAGCAAATAAGAATTATAATTTACAAGCTTTGCTCACTAGACTTATCTGTTATCCGAAAATGTTTTACGAAAATCCATCAAACTCATTCATAAAATACGCCAATTGATTAAATTCTACCATAACCACTGCTGGTTATTTAACGTTCCTTAAAAAACTCATTGATATTTTTTGAAATAACGTTGGCTTATAAATAGGGTAACTACAGATTCCCGGATTAGCCAGGACAGTCCCGGGGCATGCCGGAAATGCCGGAAAAAATTGTCACGTATTTTTCCCATCATGGTTAATTTGTTTTGAATACCTACTAAAAAAGCGATTACATGCGAAAACTATAAATTATAGAACAGGATTTTATCAAAAGATAAACCTCTTAAGAAAATGGGGAAAATCGAACCACCCTTTACCTTCAAATGAAAAGCTTTTGTAATTTTCTCGAAAACGGCTAATTTTTTAAAAAAAATTTTCTTGACAAAAAATGTTTAGAATATGATCTACATAATTTTGCCATACTCCTTCCTCCTCCCCCATGCAAGTGGAAAAGATTTTTGCAATCATCGAATTTTCGTCCAATGACTCAAAAATGTTCGGTTGGGAAGAATTTCTCTTTGTTGGTATTTCCACAATTTTAATTATAAATATTTATAAACTGTGAAAAAGCCCGAAAAGTTGAGTTACTTTTGGATGGAGTTGGCGTAGCCCTTCAGAATTTCGCCCGCGGCGAATGTTTAATGATTTTTTTTGCCCGAAACCTCCATTTCTTAAGTCTAGTTCAACTCATTTTTTCAACGAAGCCCCTCCCACACCCTAGTTCATTTCTTAGCTTTCCCGTTACTCACCCTTCCTACTGAACTCTCGTAATTTTATTTTCTCCGAAGTTTTCATTTCCTCTCTCAAAAATCTCGCTCTGTAATTTTACTTCCACTTCCAATTCAAATATCTTTACTATCAGAAACCCTAGACCCACCATCTTTGCTATGTAAACCTCTTAAGGTGGTATATTTCAATGGATAAATGTTTAAACTGAATCTGAAATGTATATTTCCCAAAAATTGCAGGCCAATTAGCTTCAGCTCTTCAAAGAGTTACAGACAGACGGGTGGACGGATGTAAAAAAAAATGTATACACTGGCAACACTTTAAAATTCTATTAAAGAAAAGTTTTAACCAATAAGGGTAAAAATGAATGGAATTTTGAACTAAATGATTTCTGTTATGCCAATTAAAATAAATTAAACGCACGATATTATAATATGGTGATGCATTTTGCAGTTGTCTAAGTACCGCGGGTGGTGGCGGCGATGCACATCCTTCGGTTAGCGCCCGTTCATGATACATAAACGAATGCAACAGCGTATTTGCCGGACCGGTATGATGCGGTTGCGCCAAAGTACTAGCTTCGGATAGTTGAAACGTTGCATAGGGTGAAATGTCCTCTGACGTTTCTGTAATAGTTAGAAAATCTCAGTTTGAAATTATGAAATGGACAGAATGTATTACCAGGAATCTTATCACTGTTCTGCAGTGAAACTTTGTGAATGGTCGCGTAGTATCGTTCACGTTGTGCTTCATTGTTTTGACGGTTCTCTAGTGTTTCCTTTTGGATGCGATTGCTTTGTCCTGAAAGAAAATGTCATATCATGGTAATTAATTTTTCTATAGCAATGTTTATAGTGAACTTTCTAAATTTCGTTCGATGCGGAACGGCAAAGTTAATTTTAGGAACTGCTTGGAAGCAAACTTAAACTTTACTGTTCTTAAACTTTACTCAGTTACGCCGCTTAATAAAAAAGCCTTTTGCAGAGCAAGTAAAGCGTAAATTTCTTTAGACGTACCCAAAAATAACGCAATAAGTCACAGCATTGGTTATGGCATAACACTTACTATGTTTATAGCACATTATAGACAGAGCGACCGTACAAATAACGCCAGATACTATGGCGATCACTGGAATTAATAAATTTGCATCGGCGTAAAAAATGTTGGCACGATGTCCGCGCTGAACGATTTCCGGGGGAGGTGGTTCTCCATCCTTCGTCAAAGTTACAAATGAAAACTCTGAGTTCGAAACTCCAGCAACGTTATGGGCTTCCATTTTGATTTGGTAAAGTGTCGATGGCGATAATGCAGATATTGTGAATCTCCGCTGTGGCTTTAACGCGTTCGATACTGCAATCACAAGGATTTTTTACTTGAAAATCATTAAAATTAAGTCTACAAAATATAGCACGTTACCTAATATCCATTCCTTGTCAATTCCGTCATTGATAGCGCGATATTGCAGTACAAAATATAAAATCGGACAGCCATTGTCCGGCCATGCGTGAAGTTTGATTGCTACGGATGTCGAGTTGGCTGCTAAAAGCGTGGCAGTGGATGGTATCCCTGGTGATTGTCCCTGAGTACGTACATGCAATGTGGTGCTAGCTGATGATGTACCGATTTTATTATGAGCAGTTAGATAGATTTGATATGTGCTTCCGCATAGCAGACCCTTCAGTTCATGGCTGGACGCATGTCTGGACAAATATTTCTCCTCCAGATTCCCATGCGAACGTCGGTAGTGCAGTGTGTAACCCGTTATCGGTGCATTTCCGGTGGAGCCACCTTTCCAGTGCATGAGAATGCTGCTGGAAGTGGCGCTAGTAACGTAGAGAACAGGTGCTCCAGGTGGGACCTGAACGATCAGATTGTGTGTCAACCGATCCGTACCAACTCCATTGTCCACTTGGCAGCTGTAGTTTCCGCTATCGCTCAGCTGCAGATTGGACACGATCAAGTCTCCAGAGTCAAGCAATTGAATGTTGTGTAGAACCCCCTGACGCAAGGACATTTCCCCCTTGTACCACTCGCGTCGCGGCTTCCCTACAGCAGTACACGTCAAGGACACTGTCGATCTCCATGGACGAATAATTGGTCCCCCAAAAGATACGATCCGGGCAGGAACTCTATTTGTCGTAATTTGGGAAGCGACGCGGGAGCTTTTGCCCTCTCCGACCCGCGTCGAGGCAGTCACCCAGAACTGGTACTCAATGTGCGCCTGCAGACTCTTCGCTTCAAAGTACAACTGCTGCGATGGAAGGTTCCTTTTTTCGTGATTCAGTTCTTCTCGTCCGTTAACAACTCGTGTGTACAGAGTGTATTTAGTAATGACCCCGTTTGGCTCATTAGGCGGCAACCAAGAAACGTACAAGGATTGGGGTGAACTGACCACTACTTTAATATCGGCGGGTGCTTCTGGAGCGTCTTCCTCCGTATGGCAGTATGTTGGATTTGAAATGGCACCGTCTCCCATTCGAGTATGGGCTAAAACTTGGATGCTGTAGTTGGTAAATTTCCTAAGTCCCGTAAGAACAGTCGTTAAAGCAGTCGTCTTCCTAGTCTCAACGTCGTCATTCACATTCAAAAAGTCTTCCAAAATTGGTTCGAATGTGAGTTTATAACCCTGAAGAAGTCCGTTTGTATGATGGGCAGGTGGCGGTTGCCACGATATTTGCAGAGATGTTGATGTCAAGGCCGCACACCGGATGTCGTCAGGCGGCATGCTGGGAACTAAACTCAGACGTCGAAAATTTTGTAAGATAAAATCTTTTAATATTTTAATTTATAGCCTACCGTCCTCCATTGTTTGAGCAGAAATCGGTTCGGAAAGTGGCCCTGGACCGATTTGATTAAATGCTTGGGTAACCACAGTATATCTCGCGTACTTCTGAAGCCCGCCGAGGAGGAGTTCTCCGGTTCCGCTATCACCATCTCCAGAAACCGATGTGAAGTTGTAAGTCCCAGTACTCGAGGTGGAAATTTTGTATCCGACGTTATATCCTTGAATGTCGCCATGGCGAAGCTCTGAAAGTGGTGGCAGCCAAGTCACCAATAATTCGGTGGATGAGAGTGGTCTGACTGAAAGATTGAGAGGTGGTCCAGCGGGTCTTTGTGGTTCAGTTTTGATGGTCAACTCTTGACTGGGTGCACTTTGCCCCGCCGTTCCTTCTGCTATCACGCGGAACGAATACCGCGTCGCGGGCTTAAGATTCTCGATCAGAGAAGTGTATTGAGGTGGGTCAGCTATTTCTATCTGAATCCATTGGTTGAGCAGTAGAGCTGTAGATTAGAAGGAATTTTGTAGTTAAGAACAATTTATGAATATTGAATTAATATTTCGCTAGGTGCGGTACACAATATAAAAGACTACAGTTGAAAAAAAAATCCGATTTTTTCTGACTTACGATCCAACTCCTTATATTCTACAATATATTTCGTCACTTCGGCTGCGTTTCCTCCCCGCGGCTGCCACTTAAGATTGACAGATCTGCTGGACACCATTGCGGCTTCTAGGGCGGACGGAGCCTGCGGGGGTTCCTGGACCTGCAGTTGGACAAGTTGTTGATCCTGGCCATAAGAATTGCTAGCTTGACA
Organism: Chrysopilus asiliformis; assembly: GCA_964034945.1. Classification (NCBI taxonomy): domain Eukaryota; kingdom Metazoa; phylum Arthropoda; class Insecta; order Diptera; family Rhagionidae; genus Chrysopilus; species Chrysopilus asiliformis. The sequence goes on from OZ035962.1 coordinate 22,638,221, forward strand.
AAAATATGGTCCACTATCGCTACTTTCAACGGTTGTGATTTGAACTTCGGCTGAAACGCCCTCCGGAGTGGCGTCTTGTTTGATCAAAACGCTAAAGACATTTGGTGTAATTTAGTATTTTGCTTTACAACAAATTGTATTCAAGTATACCGATAGTCTGTCGACGGATTTAATTGATGTTTTCCTGCCCTTAACCAAACTACGTTTATGGGTTTGTCGCCATTTACTTCACATTGGAGAATTGCTGTATCTCCTTTTTTGACAGTCACACTTCGGGATGGCGCCGAGAAATACGGGGAGGCTAAAATGGAGAGGTGTTGGATAGATTTATCATATTAAAAATTAAGAAAAGTTTCCCTTTCATTCAATGCTGCACTCGATAATTCGTTTTTATGAAGAACATTGTTCTAGATAGTTCTGCATAGCTCCAGAACATTTGAAAACACGCTTTAAATTTGAAATATTATTTTCTAGGTGAAATTACACTTCAAAGGACGTACAAATAGATCGAAATTTAGAGAAGAAAAAATTTACGTTAAGTCAATAATCTTCTCTAATTAAGAAAGTTTTCTGTAGTTCTTAAAAGATTTAATTACCGAAAGGTCAGGAAGTAAACATCAATTCCTTTTCAGATGTCAAACAAAACCGAAATTTGTGAAAATTGCTAAAAGTTTTCACGACGAAAATTAATCAAAAATGAAACTAGAACGTGTAAACTGAATCTTTTAGCTATTTAGGATACATTGAAATGCTCCTGAAAATCAGCAGTGGGATCACCCCCACTATGCTACAAACGATTAAGTGAACATAATTTGAACTCAATCCAATTTTGTACTTACAATTTACTTTAAGTTGTATAACTTTGCCAATTCCAGTTCCAATTCCATTATGTGCCTGACATAAATAAAAGCCCTCCCTGTCTTCCTTGACATGCTGTAACAGCAATGATCCATTAGACAGCAATTTGGTGTATGGGCGCTCTCGAACTTCCTCATAGTCACCGGATTTGCTGCCTGGAATATTAATTCAAAAACAAGGAAAGAAAAAAAAAACGAGAAAAAGATCCAGAGTTACAAAAGCTTATCACAGATAGATGACAGTATTTTAGGTATAGGTACGAACCGGTTGCCTTTTTCCATTGGATTGTGGGTGTCGGCACACCTTGCGCTTGACAGTGAAGGGTTATATGACGCTTCCTTTCGACACTGACATCGGTCGGTTCGACAATCCATCTCGGCGGAACTGCATATTTAGTTAATTTTACATGTAAGTTGATAGTCTTTTTAAGCTCGGGTATTATTTGTTAATTCTATTTTTTTTTACAAATTGTATTTAATTAAATGATATTAAAGCACTCGAAATTATTGATATTTTGATTGAATGGACGATTTGGCCAAGCATAGTTCTAAGCAGTGTGCTGGGAAGCCGTTGAAAGCTTTTTAAAACGAAGCTTTTCAAAAATAAAATTAAAATTTTGGTTAATTTTGTGGGGTTTTTTGGGGGTTTGAGAATTTACAGTGGTGATGAAATTATGCGATTTAAATTGTGAAGCCTCTTTAATTGCTATTAGTATCTTTTTTACGCTCTAATTCATTTGGGAAACCAAAAAAAATTCCAAGATCCTGTTTTTCAGTCATAGTTTTTTTTTGTCGGAATTTGAAAGTCGAGTCATGAGACAATCAGTTTTTATTAAGAATGAACTAAGAAAAAAATATTTTAATCGGCAATTAAATGTCGGCGAATTTTCCATTTGCTAACTTGGATAAAGCAAAAAATCTACAGAAAGCATGACAAATTTTTTAAGTAACCAATTTTTTTTTTCAAAACTCAATTGAGTCGTAAAAGATTAGCTGACGTTACTTCAAAATTGCCCACCCCCATTCCGCTATCCTCAAGACTATTGTCTCGAATTTCTTAGTTTTTATATAAGTCATGTTTGTCTTGAATTTTTTGACTTTCGGACAGCTTTCGTCACCCTGTATTTCAAAAGTTTCGGCAACTTCTTTGAAATCAAAATCAAGAATTATCGAAAAGATTTCATTAATATTCCAAAATTTGATTAAAACACGCTGGTAATGGAAATAATATTTCAGTTTTTTCCCAAGTTTAACACGTGGCAGATTTTTAAAAAATTTTAAACCCATATTATTCCAATAGCGTAATAGTGGAGGGAAATTGCTCAAATTTTGATTTTTATGCAACATAAAAGTATTTGAAATAAATTATTTTTCCTTTTGATTTATTTAAAATCTATATCTTCTCAGACCTCTACTATATCCATTCACGGCACCCTTAAAAAACATGCAAGGTACCGCGGCATCTAACTTACATATGTTAATCTTTAGAATTGAAAAAGTAAATTCTAAAACTTAAATTCTGATGCTTTTTCTTGGTTTAAACAGCCAACATCACGAGAAGTTATGGGCTAATTTCGTCCCGTCTATTATGGGGCTTCCCATCCAACAAATTTCAAAAACCAAGTTTAATGTGCTTCCGTGGTAACCGACTTATTCAATTGCGATGTTACTTTTGTTTGCCCTTAATAAAAAAAGGAACTAAGATTTGGTACCGTTCCAAAAATAGACCATTGGAAAGATATGGGCTAAACTCACCAAATTGTAATTAAAATTACTTGGTTGTCGGCTTGAGATTATGATAAAAATTTGGGCGGATTCGAAATCACAATTAAGAGTGAAAAAAGTAATTAAGAAAAATCCCCATACAATTTCTTTTTATCATCGTCACTCACGGTAATTCTCTTAGACTAATTAAACCAGAAAATGTTTATATTTTACCTTTTTTTTCAAAAATAAAATAATTTAGATACATTTTTACGGGGTTTGGGGTTAAAAAAAACCATAAATTCTTACAAAAAAGCCATTAAAGCGAGCATTTTAAGCAAAAAGCAATAAAGCGGGGGGTTTACGAGTGTCAGGGGCGCATAGATTTGATCACCACTGTAGATTATTTGTTATATATATATATAAAAAATTATGTTACAAAAGCGCATAAAACAAAAGCTTTTGACAACAATTAATTACTTGTTTACCTTATATTGCTTATTATAATTGGGGTTTTATAAACATATTCTGTCACTAAATAGCGATATACGGTTATGATAATTTAGAATAGGGGGAAATTACCAAAGCCAAAGCAAGTTCTTTTAAATATATTTTTTTTAATAAAGCTTCAACTGAAAAACAATTTGTTTATAATTTATTTATTATAAGCACACCACGCCGTGGGTCTACGTTGGGCCAAATTTTACTTCATCTTTCACTTTTGTACATATTTTATTTTTGTACTTTATAAAATCATAATCATGTATATGGATTTTAAATATGTAAAAAATTAAACGGAAAATTTGGAAACATTCTTTTTTCCACAAAAAAAAATAAAGTGATAGATAAAGAGCAATGCAGAATAGTGTGTTGTGTATATTAAAAATTATAATTTAATAAAAAAATTATTGTAAAATAAACTAAAAATAAAATCAAATAAATTTTGTTTAATTGCGATTTACTCTAAAATGTTCATTATTTAATATCACACATAATAATAATTAATTTTACGATAATAAAATACTGGCGGGGATTGCGAAAGCATCAATATTATGTTAATAGTATAGATTTTATTTTAAAATACGTGTTCAAAGGTATGATTTATACAATTATGTATAAGAGATATAAAAATGATGGGAAGGTTAGTTCTTTTTTTTCGAAAAATAAGTGATGACAAAAAACAATATCATAGTATTATCACTATACGAGTATAAATCGTTCAAAAATTGGATGGATAAAATTTTGGAATCAAAAATGTTTGACTTGTAACGGCTAAAAAATAAAAAAACATATTTAAAAATGTTCTGATATCATTTTTACACATTTCTGAGTGGAAAACCAAAGGTACAGAAGGTAATATTTTTTTAAAAATTGTTTAGAAATTTTTTGTTTGGTATGGTTGAAATGGTGAAAATTTGGAAGTGGTTTATTTCACAATTAAAATACGGGGGTGAGGGCGCAAATGCAAAACTATGTATGTATATAAATGCCACAACTTTGTTAAATCGATCAGAAAAGCGTTGTTAAAATACTGTTTATATAGTTTAGGCGAAAAGCAAAAAAAAAATCAATTTCTGATAATATCGAAGCACATGAATGATCGGATTTTAGTTCAACTTTAGGCGTAGGAGGTTTCAATTTCGGGGGATTTTTTCTACTCCGGATTTTTAGCACATCTATACCTGTTTTTCTGTTAATACTTAAAAAATTTACTGATTGAGAATAATTTTTCTACATTCAATAAAAAGTTTTTTGGATTGACTTAATTTAAACATGCATTTTTTTTTTGCTACCATGCAGTTGCAATTCATAATTTTAGATAGACGAAGAAGAGTTATTGAACACATTCCAAAGCTACACATGCGAACTCTACTTAGTGTGCGTGATAGATTAAAATAAAGAAATCAAACAATAAATAAATAGACATAAATTGAAATGTTGTCAACCAAGGTGTCAGGATTTTGAGAAAATTTGACGATAGTTTTGTTAAAATCTCTGGCGTTTGTCGATGAATTTGCTCAAATTTTTATTATTTGATGTCGACTTTGTAAGAATTTTAGCTTTTCTATTAAAGACTTTTAACTTTTAAAGTCGTATGTTGGAATATGATCCGAAAAAGTTGGTCCACTTAAAGTTGTGATGTCCAGCTTATGTGTATTGAATTACCACCACTCTGATTTTTTTGATTTCTCATTGCAGACAAAAACCAAATTAAGATAGTGGTGTACTAACGTTCTCAGTGGCAAGCTGACATCATCGGAACACAGTGGAGTGCAAAATTTTGATTTCAAACAAACTTTCGACATTTGAATTCTTTTCAACTTCTTATTCTCGTTTTATTCTCATGACTACCGGAAGAAGATAGTCGAATAAAAGAGCAGAACATTATAACGACACTCATTTTTTTTCAAAATCACACTCTAAACACTGCAAATTTCCATCATTGTCTGCAACACGCAAAAATTGTTTTTCTCACATCTGAATAAGGATATGAGCGGTTCAGTGTAAAATAAAAGAAACTTAGTTTGTGGCGTGAATGTTTGTATTTCACTGTACCTCAATCTACCAGGGGAAAAATGGCACTCATCCGCTCGCATCAACATCAAAAATGCTACTGAGCGAATGAATCGTCGGACTCATAGAATTCGCTCATTTTTCTGCCGCTGCTTTTAGAAAGTAGGACTTAAAATGTGACAATATTGGCCATAATTGCGTAAAATGCTTTCCTAGTCGCTTTGGGGTCCTAGTCGCTATGGGTAAAAATTTTAAGCATATGAGAAACTTGATGAGCCAAGGGTGGACAACACTGTCTTAGAGCATGAAATTGGCATAGGGGCCTGTATCGCTCTCTCTTTCTCTCACACTCTCCCGCTATCTCTTCTTTCTCTACCTCGCCCTCTCTGTCTCTCTCCTTCGCCTTATCTCTTTATCTGTTGTTCTCTTTCTTCATAGCCCTAGCTTCTAAAAACGGGCTTTTAGAAGCTAGGCTTTTTTCCTCGGAAAATATTTTAGTTTCAGAAAAATATTTAAACGGTTGACAACTTGAAAAGAAATAACAGTTTCAAAATTAACAGTAAACAAAGTTAAAAACGAAGAATTAAAAAACTGAGATAGAATTTTAGTAAAGAAATTCATAGAAAGAAAATGAAATAAACTGAACACGGTGCAATATGGTTACCTGGTGATCTGCCGCAAACCCACTGCGTGCCAAAGCAACTGGGAGGGGAAGACACATGTGAACGCAACTCGCGGATGGTATTAATAATATATATATATATGTATAATTTAATTAAAATGAAATGAAAAATCTCTCAAATAACAACAAAATTATAATCATTTTGAACAGAATCGAAAATATAAAGGATCTCTCAATAGTCAACAATTATAGCAAATTAAAAAATAAATTGGAAATTATAAAATATACTTTATTTCTTATTTTTTGTTCCTATTTTTCTTTCTTTTTTTTCAATAATTAAAAAAAATTGAATGTAATTGAGATATTTTTTTGAATTGTTTTTTTTTTCTTTTTAAAAAAAAATAAAATTTGATTTTCCTTTCTTATACTATACCTTTAACCTGCAGAGTAGCTGTGTATTTAGTTTCAGATGCAGGATTGCTCGCCACACATGTATAGTCACCGGAGTGAGTCGCAGACAAGGAGGGAATACTAAGGAGTGAGGAATATTGATCTAATAATGTGACATTGGCGCCTAACATTATGGGCAATGGCTCACCATCCTTGAGCCAGCGTAATGTTAATGGAGGATCACCACTAGATACCCCACATACAGTACGCGTTCGCATACCCTCAGCCAGTCCATCTTGGAAGGAAAAAGGCTCAATAACAGGAGGTACTGGAATTTAAGACAAATAGAGAAAAATCATAATAACCGAAAATACTAAAATTAAATCGAAAAACGAAATACTCGTTACAAAAAGGGTAATTTTTACTGAAATTACCCACTTTCACAAAATCAACGAAATTCAATCAATGCAATTCCATTTTTCCAATTCAATTACAACACAACAGTAGATCAGTATTAATAAATAGTATTTATTTCGTAGCAGAAGTTGTTGAATTACCACCAGTTTTATTTGTAGATAAAAACTATAAAATCTTTTAACATAAAAATTTAATATTTTAGCTAATTTTAATTAAATTCGAAAATTAAAATTTGTAAAAAACAAAGGAAGAAAACTAAAAATTCTTGTATTTATGTTAACAAACATTGTCAAATATAATAATATAAATTTTTTAATTATAATATAGTAAAATATATGTATAATATTTATATAGAAAATATATTAACAAATTCCATAGTATTTTCATCAAAAACAAACCAGCATTCTCTGTCTAAATAATTGAAAATTATAAAATGAAAAAAAAAAAATTAACGATCATAGAGAAAAATACATGAAAAACGGTTTCCGTGCCCAAAAATCAAAATAGTTTAAGTTGATTTACCATCGCAAGTGAAAATAGCCTTATGTCAAGTATTCTGTTTTATTCCATAAAGACTATTTTCGCATGTCAAAATCGAAACTTGAACCGTTTTGCTGTTTGTTCACAGAATTCAAAAATCAAAAATGAAAAACTATCAAACGAAGATCAAAGAAAATTGTTTCTATTTTTTTTTTATCAAATGACTTTTCTTTGTATTATTACAAGTGGTATAGTGATGAATAATAATAATAGGTTTAGAAATATTTAAAAATAAAACATATTAATGTGAAACAGTTTCCACGGTTACCATTGACCAATAGGGATTGTGTATTTTCCACTTCGGCCGCCAAATTCCGTACAACGCATGAATAATTTCCGGTATGATCGGATCCTAAATTTTCGATCACTAGAATATTATTGTATTGATCGACTTGTTTAACCGACATATGCTGGGATGGATCAATTGGTCGGCCATCTTTACGCCAACTAATCGTCAGCGGGAGATCACCCTTGACTACCGAACATGTCAATGATGCACGATCACCCATGTTCAATTGTAGTACTGATGATTGGAAAGGGCTTAGTTTTGGTGGTACTGTAATACATATATATATCGATTATGGAATAGATGGATACAATATATTTTTAAAAAAAAATAATTAAAGCAACAAATAAATTTAAAGAAAGCGTAATAAGCAGTTCAAATTTATTAAAAAATCTAGTGGATTCTCGGTTTATGAACTTAATCTATCGCTAAAGGTAGTTCATAAACCAAAGCAACTTTTGCCAAGAGTCTCGTTTTTATGCGATTTTCATGCAGGATTTATACCCGCCATTACAATATCCAAGAACGCCCTGCCCCCTTAAGGTGTGGAGAATTTTATAAAATGATCCCCAACAAAGAATTAATGCAAAATGCATAGTTTTGTCGTTTCCTACTGATCTTCTGCTATACTTTTACTTTCTCATGACTAATCTGGGGTCGAAACTATTTTCGGTGACCAAAATATAATTCATAAACCGATGGATTGTTTTTGATCAAAAAAAGTTCATAAACCTAGATTCCACTGTAGTTAATTAGGAGCTGGATAAGTTCCTTTAGGTAATGTTGGTTCTTTGCTGTAAAAATAAAATTCTATTAGTTTTAAAAAAATATCGAAAATGAATGCATCAAATCCTCAGTTCATGATTTTTAAAATTATTCACATCGAAGCTGAAACTTATTTTGTAAAAGAGCTAAAAATCCTAAAAGCTTCAAATACGAATAGCAGGTATTTTCAAATTGGAGGTATGGAAAGTTGAGAAAAAAACATTTCCGTGAAAAAAATTACATTTTTCGGAATAATCACAAAATTAAATCATCCTGTTAGCGGTTCCAGAAATTCCAGGAGAAAGGGCTAATATTTTTTTTTGTTAACATAACTTCTTTTTGGATAGCTGATTGTTTAATTGTGAAATGCGGAACAACATTCCTTTAACCCCAGAGAAGGGGGTAAGAAGTAGGGGAAACTTGGAAACGCCTCCTCATACTTGGATAATCGTCCTTTATTTATGAAAGATCAGTTAAACGGACAGGCAGCCATACAACATTTTTTTTATATATATTAACTGGTTTTCATTTTTAAAGTTTTTGATTTTTTTCCTTTACACAACATTTTGAAGTTGGGTGGTATCCTTTTGTAAAACGTCAAAATGAGCAAATCAAACCGTGCCTTTCCAGTTATGAAAGTTTTTATCCCGTCGATAGACCAATCAGAGTTCGAGTTGGTGGTAAGAAAAATAGTTTGCCTCTTAAACTTCATGTCTTGCATAGATTACAATAGCTGTGTCGACTTCAAAGGTACGTGAAGAAATAAAATGCCATGAAATATCTCTGCCCATCTATCAAAAAAATCTCATTCCAGTCAGATAAGTGATGGGATATAAAATCATTAATCAAGACTCGGCGTAAGTATTACTCTTCATTGGAAACTGTATGGCTTTCAATTTGACGGGATACTTGATGTTAATCCGTAAATACTTTTGCCTGCGGCGCATTTTCTTTTAGTAATTTTAAGTTAATTCGTTTTCTAGCCAAAAAAATTCGGCATGCGCCACTTTTTTTGAGGCATTTTATGGTTTTATTGTAATTTTGTATCACCATTTTTTGTTCCCAAATAAAATGTTGGATTTTTTAACCGAAAAAAATATAATCCGTAAGTACTTGATTTTGTACAACGGTTTTAAGAATGTTATTTTTATCCTAAACATTTTTACATTAAAATAAATTCAATTTTAAATTGATTAAGCAATGAAATTACTGACCAAGTAAAAAAATACCTAATTTCTATAGAACATGAAAAGTGAAGTCGAATTTTTTAAAAGAAATATTTTCCACAGATAATGAAAAATAATAAATGAAATTTTTCCATTATTTCAGAAATTTCGAAATGATTTTCTTTCATTTGATGTCTATATTATTATGACTACATAAAATTGTTCTCTATCGGCAGAAAGAAATTTCGAGCCAATTTTCATCATTCGATATTACCTTCATTATAATTTAAAGAAAAATTGAGTTGAAAATTGAAAGATAGATTATTAATTTAAGAAGAATTTCTTCCTTCGTTTGGAAATTTGTTCTTTCATTCGGGATTATTGAGTTTATATCTGAAAATTTATTGGAAATTTAATATATTTACGAAGAAAGGAGAGCAAAAAGCGTGATAGTTTTTTTTTGCAAAATTATTGTACTACCAGTCTTTTTAGATTTTCTTTGGCTTGAAATAATATAAATGATTGAACATATGTTTGTAGGCAAATGAAAAACTATCCTACCAGTTTCACCATTTGTGAAAACTTTTCTCTCTATCTTTTGGACGCAAAAAGCAATTTTCAAAATTTCAAACTAATCGGTCGATTGATTTTCGAGTTAGGACTTATGAAAGCAAGTGATTTTATGGTTGTTTTTTATGCATTTTTCTTACAAAAAAAATTGTCTGCGGTACATTCATTAAGCAATTTTCAATAGTGGAATATTTGCTGCCAAAAGTTTTGACTGCGGCGCAATTTTTGTAGTGTTTTGAAAATTGCAACAAACCTCCTTCCATCTGATCGAACTTTCACAACTTTTATGATTAATATTGAAGCATTAAAAAAATTTTCTCACACTTTGCCCCCCGCTCTCACCGGTAATCTGTCTCGGATTTACAAAAAAAAGATATGGTCACCTTATTATTAAATAATATTTGGTCATAATTTGCTTGTACTTTCAATCCTTTGAATTTTTTTCGAATCCGTTTTTTTCGTATCAGTAACAGTTTTTTATTACTAAAGTTTTACTCCAACTTTAAATGAAAAAATATAGAAAAAAGTTTTAGCTAAAAATTAAATAAAAAACTTTACTCCGTCTACAGCTCCAGTTACAAAGCCAGTCGAAAAAAACGATGCAATTTCCCAGTAAAACATTTGAAAATAACTTGGCAGTTATTTGAACCGTTAAATATTAATTTTTTTCTTAACTTACTTTCATAATTTCTATTCGCCCTAAGACTAAATTAAAAATGTTGACTTTGTATTACATCTAGCATATTTTACATCTAAGAATGTTTATATATTTAAAACTGTCTATATTTGTATATAATAGTTTCGACGTCTAATTAAATTTTATCCTCTTTGATAAATTTTATTTCTGGGCACAGTTTTTCACGATCTCCTCCTTGGCGTTTATTGTTAAAAAAAAGTTCTGAAAAACTAAAGTAGGTACTTGACTTTCAATTATATGCAGTTATAGACTCGACTTTTCCATCGTAATCATCATTATCAACACACAAACAAAAGCTCTATACTACCACGAATTTATATCGTCATGTTCCAGGACGATTTTCCATGGTCCGCTAGATTTCCCAAGCTTTGGTGGTAATTTTTCTTTTCTTTTCGCATAAAAATATGATTTTTTTGCATGGTTTCTTTCACAATTGGAAAAAAAAATAAAACCAAACGTTTTTTTTTCTTCATCTCTTTTCAATGTACAACGAAATCATAATCTTTTAAAATCTTTGGTCTTAAAAAACTTCCTTAGCAATTTTCTTTCAATTTTTCTTTTCTTTTTTTTACTTTTTTCATTAATCATGACGAATGAAAATGAATGCAAACGACCGAAAAGAAATGACGAAAAAAGGAAATATGGGTAAAGTAAAATTAGAGAAAATTCTTGTTTTTTCCCATTTGTTTCACTGAAAAAGAAAATTTCACTATTATCTCACGCTTCTGGTCAAAAAAAGCGTCTGCTGCTGAAAAGTTGGAAAACATTTTAATGAGTGGAAATTTTGCACTTTTAATTAGGGTTGCCAACGGAATGTTATTCAAGTTTCCGTTTTGGCTTTTCCTCCTTTGGGTGATTTTTCTTGTTTTCAAAAGTGATTATAAAAGGAGAAGAAAAGCTATTAAAGTTTGTTCTATGTGAGTATGGGAGGAAATACAATAAGTTTTTGTTTTATTGGTGGTCCTTGATTATTTTCATGGCAGAATTTTAATTTTAATGACACCTTTTCTTTCAATCAACCTTTCGTGCTAATCAAATTTTAATGTTCTTAAAAAAGGCCCCGTTTTAGGAATTTCGAAAAGTCCCGTTATAGATTATGCGAAATTCTGTGTGTTAATAAAAAAAAGTCCCTTTCGAGTATTTATTTTGCGAAATTGTGTTGTTAAAATACAGCGTTATAATGTACTAGTGCCATCATTTCCAATTTCTCGGACCGGAGGTGTACATTTTTTTTTAACAAAACCCCATTCCTGTAAACCCCTCTCATGCTATCTGTTTCACCTTTGGAGCAATTTTGACGCGGTTCGCGCCATTAACTTAAGTAATAGTTTTACATAAGTAAAAATTGTGGTTACCCGTCTTAGGACGGGCCTTAATGCTAGTTATAGTAAATAAATTTTTAGTATAACTTTAATCTTCACTCCTCCACCCGCTCAACTTGTCCCGGATTGACACAAAATAAATTTATTACGTTCTTAAACATTGCAAGATCGGTAAAATACGTTTTCACTGTATTTAAAATGTCCGCTAAAAATTTAAGCAATTAATGCCTACACCTTGGTTTTATATTTTACCAGGTAATGATATGTTGTATTTTTTTGTATCGGTTTTCCTCGACGTTTTTGATATTTTATGATGAAGGAACCTTTTCCGGAGGATATTTATATGAAAAGTGAAAGGCACAAAGTGGAAAACTTTCATTTGACCCGAACGCGTTCAAATAAATAAATTTATGTAATTTGCCGTTGGATCCGGTTAGCATCCCTAATTTCAATGCAAATTTCACAAGATAAAGGAAAGGAAAGGCTTGAAGTGGGGATAAGCGGGTGGGGTGAATATTTGAATTAAAAACATGTATGTATATATGTCGACACATATGAACAATGTTTTGGGGTGGGTCTATTTCAAACGACTATACATATATGGTTGTTTGAAAAAAAATGAAGGACCGGTTTTTTGGTCAGGACAAAAATAAACTTTACGGAGTGGACAGTGGACATGTAGGTACGTTTGGAACTTGTAAGCAATTTCATTTGAGGAAAGAGTTTCATAAAATTATTGTATGTTTGACAATTTTTTTTTGTTATGCTGTTGCAAATATATGAGCAGAAGGACCAACCTATGACTGTAACCTCGCCGCTCCTTCGGGCGCTGTGTCCCTGCTTGTTCCGTGCCCAGCATGTATAAACCCCGGAATCGGCGCTTTTCTGAACAGGACTTATGACCAGAGATCCATCCGGCTGGACTTTCTGTCGTATATCATCGGGTAGCTCCCGGCCGCTTCGTTCCCAATGGATTTCCTCGATGGGATATCCGGCCACAGGACATTTTAAATTTAGCGTCTCTCCGGCAACTGCAGTAACTTTCGGGATTAGCCTGATGTAGGGTAAACCTGCGAAAAAAAAACAATTCCACATTGCGTTAAACTCACTGATATTTATTTATTTACATGTTTTTTTGTTTGTTTTGATCTCTACTGTATTTTAAGATAAACCATTTTATATGATAAAAAAAAAACAAAATCATAAAAACAACATTGATTCATTTTTCTTCCTTGCTTTTTCCGCAACAAAAATATTTCCTTTTTCAGATGGTCTTTGCCCTTTTTATTTGCGTTGCAGGCGAAAATATTTTAAATTCAATACTTTTTTTGTTTTTTGAATTTTCTTCTGTTCTCACCATTACCACTGGCACAAATGTGAACCCATGAATTTTTTTTCTGGGATAGGTGCCGTGTTTTGTTTTTATGTTATCTGTGTTTCTGTTTCGTTGTTTTAATTCTGGGTCAGCATCAGCGTCATTGGCTTGCAGGATCCGGGACTGGATGAGTTCCGGATAAATTTCGGGATAGTCTAGCCTATCATACTCCAAAAAACGAAAGCTGATGGCCAACAAAGATCCAACAGTCACTGGTGTCCTTTTGTCCTTTATGAATACCATATGTGAGGGGGGTATGAGGATAGGTGAGGAGAACTGCAATGTAGACTGGCCCATATATGCCAAATGTCCGTGTACTCACCGTAAATATGTCCATCGGGTATCCAGAGGGATTTCAAAATGGGTTCTGATGGTCGTTCCTGCCTGGGTGCTGGGATGCGGCTGGCACAATGGCATCGTTTCATGTGTATCATGTGATACGTGGACATAAATTCATTCTATATGCATTTTCAGACAGAACTTTGTCGGACCAGTGGAACTCGGATCAGACGTACAAGTAAGGTAAGAATTTTCGTAGGTTTTGAAGGAATTTTTCGAGGGCAAGAGAAGAAGTTTCGGACCCAAGATAAAAGATGTGATTTATGAAAAAAAAATCTTCACCTTCCCGCCCCCTGTCTGAGAAACCGTGAGCCAAAATTTCATTTCTATCGGTCAAGTACTCTGGTGTTATTGCACAAAAAAATGTTGGTATCGGTTAGCTCTCGCAGAGATTATCTAGGATTCGATATCGCCTTTTAATTTTCCGTTTTGTCATTTGTAATATTTCCCTTGCGCCACAAATTTTAAGTTAATTTATATATGAGTTCCACTGTCCGATTAGTTGTCTGATGCCATTATCCAAGTCGCTTTTCATTCTGCTGGACCACCAGTGAATTTCCATAAAAACGGACGATACAAAAACACATGCAGTCCAATTGCATTGTAGTACCAGAGCTACAAGCATGGTTCCTTCTACCGCCATCAGTTTCAATGCATTGCCTAAAGTGGGAAAAAATGTTGCTTGTCCTAAATTACATACCATAAATATTGAGCCTTGCAGAATGAGACACTTTGCCAGCTCGGTTCTCAGCTAGACAGGAATATTCGCCACCATCCTCTACCATAACGTGGCTAATATTGACGTGGGAAATTACATCGCCATGCACGGTGACGTACTGTCCTATCATAAATCTGTACAAAATGAAAACAAAACACAAAAAACAATTCCATGAATACTAAAAAAACTGGGAAAAAATGCTCGTTCGAAATGCAAAAAAGCAGTCACTTTACGAAATACAGAAATTCCGGAACACGAACACGAATCGCCCAATAAAAAAGGTCCAAAATTTTGTAATTGTATAGCAATTGAGGGCAGAGAGGATGAGTCGCTGTAACAAGGATAATTTTTTCCCGAAATAGGGTTTCGTGGTGCTGCAAGTCCTTCTCGTATTGTAGGTGATTGCGAGTTTTAGTAGGGCAAAAGTTCAATTTGGCCAGAGTTGTCCTGACTGTGATTCGGCCATAAATTTTTATTCGAAACATTTAATAATATTTATTTTTTCGCTGAATTTAGATTTTATTGCAAGCACTTGCCGATTTTTATATCTGTTTTACGATTTATGAGTTTTTTTTTTAAAACGAAGTCATGTAAGTGTTTTGATTTTCCTTAGGATGGTATAGATTGAGTGAGTTTTTTGTCCAACGAAATGTCACGGAATTCTCGACACAATTTATATATTTTTTATTTGAATATCCTGGAAAGAAAAAGATGGAGTTTTTGCGTTAATTGCCACATTAACCATGATAAATTGCCTCCGATTGGTTATCTTAAAAAGGCATCAGATGCAATGGAATTTTGTAGAATTGTCAGTATGTTAATAAATATAATTTTATTGCTCATTTTATATGCCGAGAGGATTTATCGCGAGTAAATAGTTTTATGGGATGACTGTTTCCATTATCGAAATTGCATAAAAATCGATAATTAAATACCATTTTATTTAGTTTAATAAAATTGACGAAACAGTTTTCGGGCTTGGCGAAATTAACTCTTTTTGACGCGTATTTTCAGTACACACGAAGCAAAAAAAGTAAATCTAATTATTTTATAATGGGGAACCGTGGCTATTACTAAAATAGTTAATTTCAATTACAAAAATAGTCAAAATCAGATATTTTTATAATAAATTTAACTACTTAGTAGTTAATTTACTAGTTTGTCGTTACATTAACTATCGTTGTAATTAAAATTAACAATTTTTAATTGAAATTAATTATTTTAGTAAAAGTCACGATTCCCAATTAAAAAATAGTTATATTTACTACTAGCTTGCATACCCGTCGTTGCCGGGTTAAGTTTTTTTCAATTTTTTGTTTTTTGATGGTCTATGTTGAAGCTAAACTTCAGGCCAATCGGCTCAGTAGTTTCCCCGCGAAAGGGTAACATAGAGGAAGAGCTAAGTTTCGAGATCACTCCCCTACCTCCCCTACCTCTCGGGCTACTTTTTAATGGGTGTATGTTGGGGCTGGACCCCCGACGAATATCTATGCCAAATTTCAGGCCAATCGGTTCTGTAGTTTCCCCGCGAAAGAGTTACATAGCGCAAAAACTAAGTTTCGAGATCACTTTACCCCCTCCCCTTACTCCCCCACCCCTCGCGCTACTTTTCCGTATTCCTATGTTGGAACCAGAACTACCACAGACACTCATGCCAAATTTCAAGTCAATCGGTTCAGCCGTTTTTGCGTGAAAGAGGAACAGACAGACACCAACTCATTTTTATAAATTAGTATGATTATGTGTGTGTTTTAAGAACTTCAATTTGTGTTTTAAGAGCTTGACACCCGGATTATCTCCAGCTTGAATAGAAATCCGAAAATTCAATTTCTTCTCAAAAAAATACCAATTTTTATGATATTCACACAAAGTTTTATTATAGTGCTACTTAAAACTTTTTACACATTTTCATCGATACTTTGGACTAATTTGAGAGAAAAGGAAATTTGAAAAGGCGTTCTTTAGATTATTGAAGGCAGCTTGTGCGTGTTCTTTTTATATTAAAAAACAATAAGTATATTCAAATTTAATTTAAAACTATGTCCTAGCAGTTTTAGCTATTCTAATCTTTTAATTTTCAAGACATTTTTCAATATCCAGAATGATTAATTAAATAAATGTAATAACCAAATCCGAATCGCTGCAAATATCATATAAGAAATAATGATTCTAGCGTTTTCGTGGCGCCAAAATCAAATATTCACGTTTTACGACTTTGAAAAACTCCCTTAAAGGCAGACAAAAATATTAAAATATTCTTGGCAAGTTCCAAAGCTGCAATTTCCTCTAATACAATTTAAATGACAAAAATTATGTTGAAACCTTAATAATAATTTGAATAAATCGATAATTACAATCATTCGATAGAAATTTATGGGGCGTATTTTAATTAACCGAAATATGAACTTAATTAGATGAACAAAAATGGGAAATTACAAGACAGGCAGATGTACACATTGTGAATAAATTCTAATAAAATTTTTGGTATTTTGGGAAAAGGACGACAACCGCTAAAATTAAAATTCTTCTGCAAATGAAATAGACAGGAAGAATTGAAGATTTCGAGAGGACAGAGGATGTTTGACCCATGTTCAACCTTCAAAATTCGTTTTAATTAAAATATAAAGTCTCAAGAGGCAAGGAAAATATTGGATGGCAAAGTGCCGAAATTCGATCGTGATCTTGTGAAGATTTTGTCCTTTCTCCCAATGATTGACTGACATTGACTACTTGCAGTGCCGCCGTTTAAAAGTAATTTCATTATTATAAAAGGTATATCCGTCTATTTATGCCATTTGATTGATGCAATGGAACGAAACAGGATGAGCCCCGGATAGGGCATACATTAGCATCGACGAATAGCGATTTATCAAATTATCTTCATCATAAGGATGCCCTATGTTAATGATAAAATTTCCTTTTTCCCATATGATGGAAGATGTTTATAACGGAAAAGCATTTACGGTAATATGGGACGACGAGATCGGGATCGGGGGATCACACATGCTGAAATCGATTGAAATTAAGAAAGCCCTATTTCCAATTCAAGTGCTATCCATTTATGAGGAGAACTTAACGAATAAATACCGTGCTAATAGCATGAAAACAAAGGACCAAATGAGAAAGAAAAGCCGAGAAAATCATCGAGGAAGGCTTATACCACCATAGCGGAGGGTGATATCGAAGACATATTAGAGTTGACAAGAAATGGGTTTTTAATAAACACGAAATGCTTTTAAACATTTCCTCCTAGACGCAGACTAAATCCAATTATGGAGCAAATTTGTGCCTGGAAACCCAAAAGTAAACGACCTTTTTAACATCCAAGCCAAGGGCTAGAGACGGAGTTTAGCTCAACCGTATCGCTTCACAAATTTCCCAACATAAACATTGCAACAGCGTTTCGTACTGAAGGGTGACATTATAATCTGGTTTTCACAGGGTAACTTTGTAGCGAAATTATATTGGATGAGGACGTATGATGGCATGGTGAAAGGGGCGAGGGGTGTTATTGGAATGAGGTACCTTATCCAGTTAATGTTTTATCCATCGTAGACCTGGTCGGCTCAATACCTTGACTAGCTATCGGCTGGAACTTTTACTGATTTCGTATTAAAGACGATAGCAGCATTTATAGGTTATTCTATAAGGATTGAAGCGGAATTTAAGATTTTTTTTATGGAAATTTTCGAGATGACATCCAATTTCCGTTTAATTGGAAAATAATTAAATTTTCCTGCAAAATTCTCTTTAACAATTTGATGTCGTATTTGAACAGTGGTTGGGAAAAATTTAAAAATAGTAAGTCTGTGTGAATACAGTAGAAACTGGTTATAATGACATTGGATGATATAAAATATGGTCGATATAACAGCAATTTAGCGGCCATATTTCTAAATCTAGGCTTTGAGACCTCTAAAAACATATCTTCGCTTTTTTTTAATTTTTGACTGTCCATATGTTTGCTTATAAGCTTCCGCCCGTCTAAGCTCCTAGACATGACAATTATATGCTTGTACTACGTTTCTAAGCTTGTTCATTTGTTCGCTTCTATGCTCGTTCGATTCTAAGCTTTCAACTTTTCTAAGCTTGTTCGATTCTAAGCTTCTAAGCTTTTTCGCTTGTACGCTTTTAAGCTTGTACGCTTCTAAGCTTGTACGCTTCTAAGCTTGATCGCTTCTAAGCTTTCAACTTTTCTAAGCTTGTTCGATTCTAAGCTTCTAAGCTTTTTCGCTTGTACGCTTCTACGCTCGTTCGTTTCTATGCTTCTTCGAATGCAACTGTAAATCAAAACAACGCCTCAAAATACCAGCAAGCAACTAACGAGGTTATGCTTCGCGCTCGTTGCCTTGGTCGTCCAGAGCGGGGTCATGACCCCAAAATACCGCTTCTGGGGTCTCAGGGGGAGGAGTCATGACCCCCTTGACTCCCCCCTTTCACCTCTGAATCCGCGCCTGGATGTTGCAAAGTTTGCAGCTATGGTAGGAAAAATATGACAAAACCTTTTTTTTAAAAACACCTTAAGATAAACAGATCAAATTCACAATGGGATTGGCTGGAAAATCCTTATCTTCCAATAGCAACAACAATAAAAAAACAATAACAAATAAGCCCTTAATTACCTCGTTAACTGCTATGCAGGGAAAGATTTTAATTAAAATGATTTTTGCATGTGTGGTGCTCACCTCTGCCCGCAGATCTGGACTTTTATGCCCGAAAGGCAAGTCCTGGAATAGTTTTCGTGCCAGCCCGAGGATACCCAAACGACGGATTTGTGTAAATGAAGTTTCGAGGGTGTTGAATGTTGCCCGGATGAGTGTGGGTGAATTCATTTATTCGAAAAGTTTTCTTTAATACGAAAGGACCCGAAAAAAAACGATTGCAATGACCTCTTCGCCCACCGGACCGATGTCGAAAACTTGTCCGGATGTGAATGGTTTTCATAGAGGCATAGTTTGCCTTTTCTGATGGACTTGGTTCGTTCATGCGGATTCGTAAAGTTTGCCCATAGTTTTCATTTGCAGTAGTGGTTCAATTACCTTCCATTCGATGGCAGAGGAAATCCGTCCAGGGTCCATGCCACTTGAGGCGTTGGATTTCCGGCTGCTGAGCATTTGAGACTAACCGCAGGGCCCGGCTGCAAAGTCTGCTCGATGAAACTATAAAGGAGGACCGGCGGGGCATCTGAAAGAAACGAAAAATTTGCTGAAAAAATCTTACACGATTATGGGGAAAATTTTTGGGGGAAAATGAAAATCAACAGGGATTGGGGAATGTGGAAATCTGAGCGTACAAAAAAAGAGGATTGGAAAAGATTTTAGATAAAATTTTATTGCACCATAAGTGGACTTGAAAAATGGCTGGATCTGAGAGTCATCCTCACCACTATTTCTGTGTTTGTTGAGGGGTTTTTTTTTCGTTTTTTTCCTCAATTTTCCAAGTTATCATTTCCATTTTCCACATGCAGAAAGGGCTACAGGAAAATACGAGGATGGGCCAATGTCATTTCTTGGTTAAAAGCCTTTCAATCTCATCACGATTTGGATTTTATTTATCTTTTTTAACATTATTTCGGTTCGGTTTCAGGATATTTTCTTGTTGGTGGTGTTTTTCCTTTAAAGTTAATGCGTTTTTATTGACTTTTTATGGCAACCAGACAAGAGTCCTTTGCGCTCGGATAGAATTTATTTAACGTTTTTGGGCAATCAGGGTCTTCTTTTATGGACGACCTTCGCATAACTTAAACTCTTAATAAAACGTGTTTGGCTCCAATGGAAAATGAAAAGTTTTTCGCAAAAAAAAACATCATTTGGAAGCGAAGTGTTCTTTTCTTTTGGCAAGCATACTATACTCGGTTGTACGTGTGTTCTGCTATGAATAAATGCTTTCCACCTTTGAATTTTGATTTCTTGGCAGAGGTTTCAGAAGCCGAAAATACGAGGTAGGTAATGGACCCGAACGGTTATTACTTTCGGAAGCTTTAAAATAAATCAAATTCAGTCGCCAAAAAAGCAGTTTCGCTGAAGACCGCTTTCAATGGCTTTTAAATTTAGTACGGGCGAAATGGGACTAGCTGGGCTCTACCTATATAAAATTTCAATAAAAAAAAACTCCCTTTTAGGTACATTTAATTTAAATTTTAAATCACGGAAGTCATCATCATGAGTTGCTATGAGATAATTAAACTGAAATCGGAAAATTGGCGACATGTGGGATTTTTAAGGATTTAAACTTAAACCTTTTAAACCCAAAGAACTTAAACTTGTTACAGATTAAACCAAAGTGTTAAGAGCAGGGTGTGGAAATGTGAGACAGAAATTTCTGTCGATCTTTGAGAGTGGAAATTCTGATCAAAACCCAAAGCCAGGTTCATTCTTAAAATGCATATTTAGTGATAGTTTTTTTTTTATCGTTTAATAAATTGTAAAACTAAATTGAAAAACTCGGGACAAAATTTAAGTTTCTGACACCGACCTAAATCCTGTCCTTCAGCATGATAAAAATTTGGCGCCTATCTCAGATGCCCACTTCAGGCGGCATTTTTTTGGAATTTTGAAGTTTTAACACCAGTTTCGTAATTGGAGGGCCAGAAAACCTCCTATTGCTAGTTTTTTTTAGAAAAGATGAGAAAAGGATATTTTAGATATCCTTATAGGACCTGCCGTTCCGAATTTTGAAATTCCAACACCAGATTCGTGATCAGCTGCGTGAACACACTATCGGAAACCCCCTTCCCCTTATTGTGTGACGTATTTTATGGATAGCCACTAAGTACAAATTTGAACAAAATCTCAATATATTAAAGTTTTATCCAATAAATTGTTCGCTTGCATAATAAAATAAATGTGATATCTCAAAGGTATGTGAATTTTTAATTTACGACCCGGCCTGGCAGCATAAAATTAACACTCGATACGTGAAATACGCAGCCACTGCCACCATAAGCGTCCTTCAACTAAGCAGACAATACCATATCCTTCTTACCGAGGTTGTTTGCCCTGACTTCAGTCCGACTCCCACTTTTGGTCCGGTATGCAAACCATTTCTAGCAGGCAGTCAAGTCAATTCCGTGTGGAGCAATTCAATTCAAAATTACTTTTTCGCGGGATATTTTGAGCATCAAAAATGTTGTGAAAAATGAAGAAATGAATAGAAAGTCGCACAGGAAAAAAAAACGTTTTACTGTCTTTATAGAGCGATATTCGTGCATAGGAATGAATTTTCATATAAAATGAACGATAGAAAAAAAATATTCTGTTTATGGTGAGCATTTTTCGCTATTTGCGCTATTGCTTCAGCGTCCGTTCTTTCCGGGTGGAGTGGAAACTCACTCGAACTCGGAATAGGATCCGGAAAACTCCTTTAGTCTGTTAGAGGATGGTGCCCCGAGTCTAACTCCATAGCAGCTCTGAATGTTGTACTGAAAACATTATGGTCTTTATGCTGCCTTGGAATCCTAAACTCTCCGCTATTTATGCTGTAAAAATCTATTCAAAAATTTGCTACTGAACTGAGAACGAAGATAGTATTGGAATCGCGCAACACCATTCCAACAGGACATCGCATATCCTTCATTCAACTCAGCTCCCTTTCCACTATACGCGTCAACATTTAAAAGCGAAAAAATGATAATAACTTAAAAAAAACCGTTGAGGATGCACATTCACATAGACACACGAACGAATAGAACGTTTCCGTACTAGTATGATAAAATATGATAAATGAAAAAATTATTTGAACTGACAGCCCTTATTATTTGGGGATTTGGGATAAATTGCTTGATGGCGTTTTTCATTTTCTGGCATCGCGTCAGTTCTGATCCAGACTTTGTTCGCTCATCGGAGAAGGATATTCGTGTACATAAAATTTTTTTTTCGTGATTTTCTCGTTTTTCTGGTGCTCTGGGGTACTTTATTTCATCGTTTTTCCTCATGATTTCCCAACGAGAATGAAAAACGAAATGATTTTTTACATAATAAATATATTGCCCCAGCGGTGGTGTGGTGGATGAGATTAGATCCTTCTATGTGCACTTTTTCAGAATTTTTCAATAGAATCAAATGGAACCGAATAAAACGTGGAATAAAACTTATAATCGGGACTAAATATGATGGGGAAAAACGGAAATAATTTTGGTAGCAATTACCTCCTAATTGAAGTTCCGCCGACGCCTGGAATGTATCACCTTCAGGTCGTCGAACTACACACTGATACATTCCCTTATCCTCTCTGCCGACCCCACTGACCAGGAGTGTATCGCCTATCCTACCGGAACTGGGAAGCTGTCGGCCGTCCTTGTACCAGGTCATGTGCTGTGGTCCAACAGGTGAACCGTTACTCGTCACCATACACCGGAACTCAGCGGTGCCGCCCATATGAACGCTGAGAATATTTGGGGTGATTTCCACCTGGACAGGTGTTGCTACCGCGAGTCTCAGTTCGGCACTCGCTTCTCCGCCCGCGTTATTCGCTGAACATTTATAGGACCCGGCATCCTCGGCCGTCACTGCTTCGATGGCTAACACTGGGCCAAGAAGCCGAATTCTAGGCCCACTTAACACTGGTAGGGGCTCCGCACCACTATGGCTGTACCACCTGGAAATAAGTTTAAAGCTTAAATTTTTTGGCTGGAATTTTTGCGGTGTTAACAGATTTTCATCACGAAACATTATTTATTTATATTTGGTGGTATTTTACTGTCATTTTAAATAATTTTCTGAAAAACAAAAGAATAGTAATCGGAATAAAGATCTTGAGACCCGAAAATTTATGTATTTTTTTGGAGATACCGAAGTTTAATTAAAGGAAAAAAGAGATCATAACACGGGATTTCAAGAATTTGTTCGATCCAAGATAGATCATCTAGATTCTAGAAGGACTTACGGTTTCCCAAAACAAGTTCTTAGTGGAGATCCTAACACCTGGTCTCGATTAACGATTTAATATCCCATAAAATTTGTTATCCCATTGATTGACCAATTAGAGTTCTCAAGAGGTCAAGAGAAAATTCCGGAGAGAAATTTCATAGGAGATTTCAATACTGAAATTTCATGATTTTTTTTTACACTTTCAAATTCAAAATGCCGATTTTTTTAAATTTTGGGTCATGTAAAGAAGATTTAATGAGGGTTCAAATTTTTGGGAGACTAGAAAAAAAATTTGACTGACGGAAGGGGGAGGGGAGGGGGAAAACATTTTTTTGAGTGGTTTGATTTATGGTTTGGTTTTGGTTCACTAAAATTTCAATGGTTCAGTGTTTTTGGTTCGGTTAAAAAAATCTCTGCTAAAAAGAACCATTCTTCTGACTGAATTAAAGTTTTTGGCTCATATTTTCTAAGTTTCTCAGGGAAACCGCAATTTACAAAAGGACAAACTGCCACGAAATGTTGGGAAAATATTTTTGTTTTCGGTAAACTGGGACTCGAACTTCGTAATCCAAGTACCTATTCACAAAGTTGTAAATTCTATGTGCCCACATAGTTTCTATCATACATTCAACTTTTCAGTTCAATATCCTTTTGTCAACAGAAAGCGATGTTCCACAAAAGCATGAAAATGATTTTCCTTTGTATTGAAATACAGAGTTGCACTGGAAAGAATTAATGCATTAGCATGAATAAATCTGTATTGAAAGCCTGGCTTGCAAAAAAAAAAATCACAACCCAGAAATTATTTAAATACAGGGAAAATTCTACACCCAACGAATTTCAACAGGAAACAAAGTTGGGTGTTGCCTGCCCATCAGAGAGGCAGGCATGAATTTTCCAAAAAGAGTTTCGTATTTATTCTGTTTTTTTTTTGTTTTTTGTTGTGATTTTTGTTTGTTCTAAGGGTATGAACGTTTCATTTTTAAAGCTTTCGAACGCAGCCGTGCATTTCTCGACACGTTCATAATTCTAGGCTCTTTTTTGGATCATCCTCCGGGATTTTTCCAGTTGATGATGGGCTAGTGGTGGATTTCCGGACAAAGACTATAAAATTCCCAGTGATTGTGAAATTTATGAACATTTCGGTTGCTAGAGTGATGAAAATTGAGGAAAACTGATGTTGAAAATAATGTGGGGAAAAAAGATTCCGGTTCGAGTGTGATTGTAAATGCTTTTTGTTTTAATTTCCTGTATTCTGGATGATGACTTTTTCAGTTTGTTTTTAGCTTGAAAAAAATCAATAAAAGTGATTTTTCGGTTTAATCCGCATCGGGGGGTTTTGTACAAAGTAATTGTTTTATTTTTTAATTAAAATGAAAATTGATGCGAAAATATAAGACAAGCTACAATTACCAGAAGCCTCTATGTGAGAACACACAAAATATTTATTTAAAAAAATCCATTTGTATGGGAAAGGAGGGAAGGGTTAGTTCGATTGGATTTTGATGTATGGAATGGTTTCGTAAAATCATATTCTAAACACATTCTTTTCTTATAAATTTTTCGATATGATTCTCCGTTTTCGAGAAAATAGGAAACATGTATTTCACTAGTAGGAGAAGGGGTGAACGAATAGTCCAACTGGATTTAAAAGTATGGATGAGTAATGTAAAATCATATTTTAAACAGATTTTATGTCTTGAAATTTTTCAATATGACTCACCGTTTCCGAGTAGATTGCAAAAAAACGGTTTTCGTTGGCATGGGAAAGGGGACAAGGAAACCAACTTTGCCCGACTTTGCCAATTCAAGAACTTAGCCTTGTCATTTACGAGAAATGTAACTGTAAAAATTTTCAAGTCTCTAACTCAATCCTTTCGAAAGTTATGGTGTTCACGGACAGACAAACAGACGGACGAACATGTACAAAACAAAATCTTTTGTCATCCCAAACAGATTGGTGTAATTCATTCTTGATCTGCGGATTGATTGGAAGAAGCCCCGAAAAATTGATCCTTTTGCTCAAACTTTTTTAGAAGCCCAGAAACCTGAAGACTTTTTCATCAGATGTGAAGACCTTTTTTGAGAAAAAGGATTTCTAGGATTCAGGGTTGTGGTTCAGCGCCCTCAAGGAATTTTAAAAGTCGTCATTAACTCCAAATATTATTAAAATTTGATTATTTAAATTTTAAGTCTCTAGTTTTAAAACACGCCTCTACTGATGAATTGTCGCAAACCTTATAAATATTGCAATATCGTCCATGGCTTGCAATCCATGTAGGTACTAAATCCGTCATAAACTAAACTAAACTGAACCTCCAGACAAATTATTGTGTCGCGCTGAAATCTAATTACATGTTAGTATAAGAATTATATCTTTATTCAACAAACGGCTGAAAAGTTTATAAATATAATTCGCATATCCGAATATTCTTCGAACACATACGAAAACAGGTAAAGTGTTCGTCCCGGGTTTGGCAAGGAAAATACAGGATTTTTGAGCGAGGGTTTCTTTTTTTTCGTTTTTCTTGAAAACGGGTTTAAAGTCTAAACTGAAGTCAGAAATTTCAGCCACAAGTGAAGCACAACTCGCATTAAAAATCTCTAATTAGAAAACTTCTAGGCCGATTGGGCTAAAATTTTGTTTAATCTCTTCTGAGAAAAAAAAGAGCAGCGAGAGAGTAAGAGATACTGAAAATCTTTCCTTTAGAAATCACGCGTTTGCCTTGTCAGCTCCGGAACTTCTCACTCTACCCTCGTATTTTCGATATAATTAAAAGTTTTTAATATTTAAAAAAAAAATCTGAGCTATTTGAAAAAAAAGTATCTGAGCTATTCAGAAACTGATTGTATGGAAGAACGCCTAAATTTCCAAACAGTGACAGAAATTCAGTTAAAGGAAATTAAATTTACATTTGAACAAAAAAAAAATACGAATGTTTCACTATTTGTTCGAATATTTTACTAATTTTAATCAAATATGTCGAATAAAATAAAACGGAATATGATTTCAAAACGAAATTGACAAGATTTTAAAGTAGTTTTAAATTATTCATCCAATTAAAAGGAATCAAGAAAAATTCTGATTCATACCTGTATTCCGGTGATGGGCATCCCTGTGCAATACATAAAAGGACCGCTCCTTCGTCCTGGGCGACAGAGACATGCGATGTATGTTCGACAACGCTGGGCGAAACAATCCCCCTATGATCTGAAATCACAGAAAAAAGAAAAATCAGGAAAAAGGAAATTAAAATAGAGCCGTGAAGGGAATGATCCTGAACCCACGGCTAAAGAAAACATAGAAAACTGAAAAGAAAAATATACCAGTATAGAGTGGTATGGAGTAAAAGAAAAATAAAGGTTTTGGGGAGGGTGGGATATACGCAAAAAAAAAATACCTTAATACCGTTAATGCTAAAAGCTCTTAAAAGCCTTTAACTCTGTTTTGTCTTCTGCATTTGTTCTCCATGCCATGAAGACTTTTATTGTGACCGACAATGTTAACTACAAAAGTTCAGGCTCGTATTCTATCCCTTTTTTCATGGCTCCGGGGTAATAAAAAGGGATTTAGAAATCGTCGACAGAACAAGAAAACTGTGGATGAGAGAAAGGAAATTCATATTCTGTTGTTGGAGTAGTTTCCATTGGCAGGACTAAATGGGGAGCTTCTCATTATCAATTGTATGGAGACAGTGGAGATCCTGATCCTTAACTCCTTCCAGAATAGTTGTCGGAGTCGCGAGGTAGGATGGGCGAGTGGTCGTTTCAAGTTGGGGTTCAAGGAGATCCGACCAAACTAACCAGACCATACCAAGTTATCAGACGCAAACTGACTATCCAGACTTTCTGTCATACACAATTTAAATGGGTATATGGATCCGGTTCCGGTTTTCACTCACGATCGTCCTGGATCTATGTCTGAATGTAGAGACGAACTACTTTTAATGTTGCTGCTATTTCGAACAGCCATTCGCAGTCGGATCCAAGAGATTCACAGGATTCAGGACCTCGCCGCTTGATGAAAACATGAAAGGGATGAATTGTGAAGATTCCCCACGGGTACCAGCAATCCTTCTTGCATTTCGCTTTATTTTAAAAATTCCTTTTATTTTCGCTTGTAAAATTAGCATTCCATGAAAAAAAAATTAAAGAATGGGAGAAGAGAGCGCGAACCAGCGAACTCGAAACCTTATCTGATGTTCCAGAATGTACGAGTATTTCGTTTTGTCTGACAATGAATGGATTCGGGCGAATAAAAGAAAATGATAGAATTTTTATTTTTCGAACAAAAAACAGGAAATCTAGGGGATGACGACTTCTCACCGTTGATCCTGACTTTAGCTGATGAACTAACTACTACTTGTCTGGTGAGACGATGCATCGTCCGACACCGATAGGATGGAAATCTGTCGTTGTACTCGAGATTGTGAATGAGTAGCTCACCGGTGGGTAGTAAGTGAAATTTTCCATCTGAAAAATATAATAAAAATATAATAAAATTTAATGAATTTTATCAAGTTATTCGATGTTATTTTGAAATAACTCAAAGGCTTGAAATTTCTTGCAATTTTTGTAAAATTTGTTTAATCGGGGAGATAACATGATTTACATTGATTGGGATAATTTTTGAAACTAAAGGTCCGAGCAGGATAATTATGAGCGGTCTCAGATATCAGCTTGAAATCACCAGTGATAGGCATCAGCTTTGGTAGATTTTTAATGCCCTACACTGCTCCACACGGACGAGGGGGAGGCGTAATGGGAAAAATTTCAAAGTCAAGATATCTCGAAAACGGCTCGACCGTTTTCAATGAAAAAAAAAATATTGTCGGTGACAATAGGGTAATCTTGCGAAAATAATACATAAATATTTAAGAAATGAGAACGGATAGAAAAAAAAATTTGACTTTAAAAATTTTAGTTTTAAAGATTTTTTTAGGGTAGATGACTTCGGGACACACCCACAATTTTTGGCTAAAAAATCTTTGTTATCTTCTGTTTAATACACTGACGCAAAATCACGTAATTTTGCGAAATAATTTAGATCTTAAACCAAAGTGTTCACACAGAGATTAAGGTAATTTTGTTTCACATTTCAACTACAGGATTGCTATGAATTTTAGTGTAGGATTGCTATGAATTTTAGTAATATGATGAATAATACAATTCAAAACATCGATCAAATATGTGCAAACAGAATTAGACACTTTAGACGACAATGGAAATTATCTGTAATGAAAATAAACAACTATTTTCCATTTCATATCTAATCGCATCAAAAACAGGTCCATTTTTTTTGCCCCGCGTAGGTTGTTTACTAATATATCCTCTTCGCGTGCGGAACACGGCTTCTTTTTCTTATATCTCTGTCTTTCCAATCCAGCACAAATGTCAAAACTGATGTACTCACGAGAGCTGAATGAGTGATGCAGGGTTGTATTCATTGTTTTTGCTTGATTTCGTTCCTAATTTTGTAGAAATTGCATACTTTTAGTGATTTTGAAAACAGGTTAATGTACTGGAAATCTCGTGGTTTCGAGGAAGATTTCGTTCAAAATTACGAAAATCTTCAAAATTACGTAATTTTGCGTCAGTGTGAACATAGTATAACATATATTTTTGCCGAATTTTTGGGAATGGTGCAGCATAGCGCAAAATCGCAATAAATGCGGTTGCAGCGCATATTTCGAAAATTATGCGCTTTTATGAAAAAATGACCAAATTTAAAGAATATAATATTTTCTACATTGTTTTGTTTTAACGTATCTCTACACTTCTCAACATATTTAAAAAATATTAACGTTTTCTTAAAAATTTCTCGAAAACTGTGCGTTTTTGGGAACGATTTTTACGTATTTTTAATGGTTCTCGAAATATTTAAAAATATATTTGGTTTTTACATATTTTTCCGAAACTTAATATTGCAGAGGAAAGTTTTGTGTTGATCACAACTGATATTTTTATTAAAATACGCTGCTATTTAATTTTAAAATTCGCAGAAAAATCATAAAATTTGACCAAATTTGAGGCGTTGAGTACAAAACTGGCCCAAGCCACATATAATCGAGTTTTAGAAGCTTTTTCACTTTTGTACTATTATTGACTGTAAATTTTTGGAAAAAAAAAATTGTGTGGACTTAATTACCCAATGTTGAAATGTTTTTTTTTGCATTCAAAAATTTTTATCTAAAAACTCACTCGCAACAGTGATTCAAATACAAAAAAATTCACAATTTCGACAATCTTGCTCCGATAGCCTCATTTTATTACGTTACTCTGATAAAAACCCTATTTGAAAATAATTTTAATTACTTTTAAAACTTTTGTTTCAGATAAATTAGAAAATTTTATGAAAATTATTATAAATATGAAAATTTGTATAACTAGATAATTACTTATTACAGAAACGTTAATAACTATTCAATAAACCTCATCTCAATTAGATTGTGAGAATTATTTTTGATATCTTGGACAAATATGATACGAAAAACTATGCCTGGAAGGGTCATTTTAATGATAGATCATTAAGTACTAAAAATCTACTAAAAATCTAAAAAGTACTAAAAATCTAGCTTTAAACACAATAAAATTTTATTTTAAATATTGATATACAAGTTGTGGTGTATATTACCTCCCTGCAGCGATGGATAAATATAAAATGCTGGATCTTGAACCCAGGAGACCACTCGAACTAATTCCTTAACAAAGGTTGGCACAACACATCGTAATATTGCAGTGCATCCCCTGGACGCCGGCAGCACTTCAACGTCCACTTTGTAAGCCTGTGCCACAACTGCAACCAATATAGAAACAACATTTATTTATTATTATTATGATTATGCTTATGTGCTAAACATTATTGCTATTATGAATGTTCAAATATTAGAAAATAAATAAATATTATGCATCATGACGTCCAATTATTCGTTGGTTTCAATAGCTAAAAGTTATGGTAAATGTGTTCACCTCATGCTGGGATATCCTTGTAAAATGTACAACGGATTTCTTTATCAACAGCATATTAAATATAACCGTACATTATTAAATCAAACGAGTATGCATATGTGTGTATATTTTGTGGCATGCATATATGAGGTGTGGCGCTAATAATAAAACACTAATTTCCATACGGTTGAACACTTATACGTTTAAGTGCAAGTGCATATTCCCAGATTTGGAATACACTTGAGATTCAAATTCTGTGTTCATTTCAGCCCCAAAGCTAATGAGATTTAAGAAGGATCTTTGCATTCCAGATTTATACCACAATCGATTTCTATATGAGTATAACATCGAAAGCTAATATTCATAGTACTTGAATATACTTGACTATATATGTATGTATGTATCCGTATATAGACAATAATCCATTCAATCCAGTTTCTTATATTCACCGCTGTATCTTATGATATTTCTAATCAACTCTGAATATAAATCAAATATTTGCGAATCCACTTTAGTATATGATAAGCCCCTTATTTATGTACAACACCACACAAAGAATATTAGATATAGCAATTTACGATCATATATACGAATATGTTTTAATTAATTGATTATTCGGATCTAATTAATACTCACCAAACATAAACCTATTAATTCAAAATCAATTTTAATGGAAATAGTTCAATAGATTGAAAGTGTAGTGTATTAATTCATATGGAAAATATTTTCCTCTATTTCATTGATGTTTATGTGGTTGTAAATTGTATGATATGTAATTAAAAATTAAAATACCAGCAAGACCAAACCAGGCTCAGCGACGTCAAAATCCTCGTTTTTTAGGGGAAAACTAGATTCACGTTAATTTTACTGTACATTTCCTGAGATTTAAAATTCCCAGAAAAAATTTACACACAAACAAAATTTGTTTACAGGATTCGGTATAGGTAAAAGCGTGTCAAAACCAAATTTTGACACCAAAACAAGAACAAGATTTTGAAACTAAATTCAAAACCAAAATCAAATTTTTGACATTTTAGAAACTAAAATCGGAACCAAATTTTTGTAAATCTAAAAACAAAACAAAATTTTTGAAATTTTTGGAACCAATTTCAAACATAACAAAAGCTATAATTGACAATCTGGCAATCATTGGAGACCCGTATGGTGATATTCGTATCAAAATTCGAACAGTTATACCAAAATTCCACTTTGAAGTCAAACTTTCCAATAAGATTTTTTAAAATTTATTCCAATCAGATTTTGATGTATGGGAGTTTTATGTAGAATCATATCCTAAATAACTTTTGTTCTTGCACTTTTTTGATAAGATGCACTGTTTTTGAGATATTCACAAAAAAACGATTTCGTTCGTATGGGGGGTACCCCCCCTAATGGTCCATTTTTGCCCATTAACGAACTTAGCCTCGCATTTTACGAAAAACGGATCTGTGCAAACTTTCAAGTCTCTAGCTCAATCCGTGCGCCCGCAATCCGCGCCACAGACAGACGGACAGACAGACAGACAGACAGACGGACAGGCAGACAGACAGACAGACGGACGGACATGCAGAAATTAAATATTTTTATCATTCTAAACACACTGGTGCAATTCATTTTTTTGTGCGATGACGGGATCTTGGCGTTACAAACGGTAAGGCAAAGTTAATATACCCTTTGGTTTCACCATACGGGTATAAAAACTAGAAATCCAATTCATTCTTAAACAAAAATCGAACCACACTCAGAGAACTTTGCATTTGCATCCCTGGTTTTAAGTATCGTTTTGGACCACAGAATTTTATGAGCTTGTAATTGAATTTCAAGAAGGTTGTCTTTAGGAATAAAAAACCGTACCCTAAAAATTACAAAAATATGAACGTTTTGTAAATAAATACAACTAAACTCCAACTTTTAGGACAAACTGGATAATTCCATTGAAAATAGATTTTTTGATAACTTTTTTTTAAATTAAAAACAAAAGGAACAATATTTTTGAATGAAAAAATTCCCAAGGAAAAAGAATGTTTCCTCAAAACGGAAATTATATTTCGCGAACAAAAGCGTAAAATTCTATTACATTTCAAAATAAAAAAGAAAAAACTATAGCCAACGAATACAACGTAAATCTAGGGCAAAAATTCTAAGGGAAACTGATTTTTATGTAAAAGTCAGAAAAAAAAGTTATCTGTACAGAAATTTAGCTTCGCACAGCAAAAATGTTAGTGTTATTTTATATGAGAAAGCATTTCTGTGTACAAACATACATATATTCATTGGGAATTCACTGTTAGAATGTCATAAAAATAGCCGCATAGTACAAGCCTAATTCTTTTTGATTTATTTCGGGCATGTCCTTGCAGTAACTTGTGAAATTTATTTCCTGAAAATTCCTGATCCTGACATCCGACTCCCTGACAACACGAAAACACTGCATCGCATATAAAAGAATGACCGACACAAATGACTTTTCATCCCTTGTAAAAAAACATATCCCCTCGATTTGATGAGTATGAAAAATGAAATGATTTTTTTGCAATATGTGTTGGAGTTGGAGTTTTACAAGAAAATTCATCATTTTTTAGTAGAGATGCGATGATTCCGACTAATTTAGCTCAATTTCTTGGAACCCGGCTGCCAAGCAACCCGATTGAATTGGATTTCATGTGAAAAAAGGACGAAAAAGGACGTGAAGGGAAAGCAAATTCAATCCAATTTCACTGACACAAATCCATGGTAAAAAAAAACGGATGTTAGAGGATGAGAGATAGGTCTTATAGTACAGCTTGATATAATTCAAAGGATATTTGTACATGGATCATCCGTTTTTTACTTCATTTTCAACAAATTTTAAAGTTTCATAAGCTCTACATATAGAAAAAGGATCGTTTCACATCCTCGCTGATGTCCCAGTTTTCAATTCGCGCCAATTTCAAAGCGCTAACAAAATCCCTCGGCAAATAGAAAACGTACGGACGTACGGCATATGGTCCTGACTGAATATATCCTAGTGTCTAGTTTGTCTCGGAAAATGCGAGGCGAGGATTTAGGATGGATGATACTGAATTTTCATCAGAAAATATGACATAGCGTAACGAGAGAAAAGCAAATAAAAACCATGAAAAACGAAAAACCAGAAGAAAAACCTTTAGTTGGAAAAAAGTCTAAAGAACTGTCAGTGTATCACGTGAGAAGTTGAAAACGTATAGCTCGGATGGGTCGGAGCAATTGCAACGGACATTAATCCCACCTGATGCAACGGGACAAGACAGGACGATGAAAAATGTTAGTGAAAAACGAGGTTAGGCATGGATTACCGGGTGCGGAGGTCGATTTCCTTACATTTTTATATAGTTTAGATTCCATGGAAGTAAAGCATCTCATAATGTGTATTCATCGGACAGCATTTGCCATTTCTTTTTTTTTTTGCATATTACCCTTCTACAGATTTTCCGGGATAGCCGATTATTGTTATCAATTGTCGGCGATTTATAAAAACTCTCCACTGCTGACTTTGTGCTTGCCAACCGCTATTCGTCATTCGCCATTCCATTCAACTTCCAACTTTTTCCCCATACTTTCGAGTTAAAGTCTTAATTCCCATTTCCTGCTGGAAAATTCACCGAGAGAAAAGCTGAAAATCATTGAACCGGGACTTTGAGGGAAAACTTTGTTGAAAAAGTAGGTACACGGACAGATAAATGCCAGCCACAACCAACTCAGCAATCAGAATCTATGAGGATTTATGTTGGTACGTAGGGTAAAGTGTCGTAATTCGGATAGATTTTCGTGATTTTTTTTACTTATTTTTTCATGTTTTTTAAAGTATTAGGAACTGGATTAATTGAAATTTTTTGTTTGAAGTGTTTTTTAAAAGCCCTACAAGCAGTGGCGTAACTTGGAATCCGGGAAAATCTCTTCGACGCCCCCACTCAATTTTTTAAGAATAAATGTATACTAGTCATTCTTGATGAAATGCGCCGCAGGCGAAATTTTTCTTATGACTTCACTGATAAGTTTTGAACCGTTCATCCGATTGGGATCCGGTTTTCACAATTACACAAGTCAACCCTCAAGGACATTTCCGAACACTAATATCGACCCCCTCCTCTCTCTGTAAACCCCCTTTTCTGCTATGTTCTGTGATTCCTAAGGGATTTGGATCCGGTTTTCATTATTAGATAGAATAAATTTTCGCCTAATAAATCAAAGCGGTCTGGACGCAGACCCTAGTGTACAAACATTTTATGTTATAGGCCAAAATTCGTCGCAAAAACTGGATGAACTATTCTTATTACGTCTTTGGAAGAATCAGGAAATAGAATAAAGACACGATTTGGAAATACTTTTTCTATCTAGCGATGATTCTTTAGAATGAAAAAAGAATATCAAAAAACACAATTTAGTTAACTTCACCCTAATCTTCTTGGCAAATACACATAAGTAATGGTAAAAAGAAGACGGATAAGTATTCGATTACGTTTTACTACTGTTTTTCCTCGATCTGTTTTTCTAGAATTTTTTTTATTTCAAAATTGAATGCACCGGAAAAATGCATTCAATTTTAAAATAAAAAGAAGACGGAAAATACGGAAAAATACATTGAAATGCATTTGCCAATGGCATTGATTTTTATTTTGTTTTCCCATTTAGTATTTTCCTCTTTTTTATTTGCCTGTAATTGAAACAACACAGGAATAACGCGTACCGAACTGATTCGTTTAAGAGGAAAATCATTTCAAATGTTTACAAGGAAAAAAAATGAAAAGTACAAGTGGATGGCAGCTCCCACCCCCGATTCAACTCTCCATCACAACTAAAGGTAAATCTCCTGGCCGGGGTGAATTCTCAAGAAATGTAATGAGGGTGGATTGAGTTTGAGTTCGGTGAAAATGGTTTTGAATGATGCAAAGTTGCCTTTGAAACGATGTGCGGAGACATTCAGAAAGATGTTGCGAATGTTGTTAAGTACTCAAGAAAAGTTTTTCAGATTTTCCACGAGCAAAGAGCGGTTGCCAGGGTGGAAAAGTGAAGTACAGAGCTTTCCGATTTTAGTCAAATAGGAAAAGCGATTTTATGTTTACTTCTTTTGACTTCCTCTGACCGCAAAGTTTGTATATTTTTTTCTCGTCGTTTTTTTTTCACTGAGATTATGCCGGAGGCTACTTTTACATCATGAAATACTCATGAATGCGGCAGCAGCGGTTTTTCCTGTGTAAAAAACCAAAGCGTGTCGGTTTTCCTTCATTAATACGGATTTTTTACGTTCGTCTTCTTTCAGTTTTTTTTAAATAACTTTTTTACATTCTGCAGGACTTAATCATAAACTTCATCACTAATGAGTTGTTGAAGCAATGTGGAAAAAGTTTTCTGTCGGTCAGATAATAACATGAATAAATGGTGAAAAGCGGGTGGCATGGAGGAGTATTGTGAATGTACGCAGCATAAACTGAGGAGTTATAATATATTCCCTTTTTTAAATTACCAACTAAAACATTGTGCGAATATGGATTTTCAGGTCTAAAATTTTAAAGCGCCTTTTCCATAAACTACGCCATGAATTCAGGAGAAAGCGGTGGTTAGTTATATGAAACCCCCGAAATAATTGAGCAAAACCGTCACAAAAAACGTAATCTACAAAAATGTAGTAAGCTTTCGCCATAGACATTTATTCTGAGTTTTTTTTTCGTTCTTAAATGTTCAAATTTGAAAGAGGAAAAAAAATTCTGGTACTTGGTTTGGTTAAAGCATTTTGTTTTAAAAACTGATTTGGTTTTGGACGGTTCGAACATATCTTTTAAAATCTGGTTTAATTTTAGTTCGGTTTAACCGTCTTTTTTAAAAAAGGTTTGTTTTTCGTTGGGATCGGCCATATTTTTTTCAGATCTGGTTTGGTGTTGCTTCGATCCTGCCATGTTTTTTTCAAAGTGGTTCGATTTATGGTTTGGTTTTAGTTCACTCAAATTTCAATGGTTCAGCGGTTTTTGGTTTGGTTCAAAAAACCGGTTTGCATCTCTGACGATAACAGCTTTCAAATTCAAAAACCCGCATCAAAATCGGTTGCTGGTAAAAGTCGATCTTATAAATTTTCGTAACACGCATACATACATATGCGAGTTGATATAAATTTGTTGTAAAAGATTTTGATGAACAAAAATATATTCATATAAATCCTTATTTTTTGTTACCGTGTATCGATTTTAAAAGCTTCTTGTATATCACCAAAACTATTCTCTGAAATTTTTATGGATCGATTTTATTTTCTTTACGTAAAATTTCCAGAAAATAATACAAACGATTCGAAAAGTGACATACGAAGAATCTAAAATGATGAAAAATTTCTCGGAAGTACCAAATTTGATAAAATAAAGAAAGAAAAATTCTAAACTGAATTATGTTTAAAATGAACTTAAATTGTAAGTTAAATAACAAATAAATTGGACCAATTGTAAGAATGATACGAGTATGTCCTTAGGATATACACATATATAAATTTATATAGATTTCGTTTAACATGTGATGAAATAAAAAATAAAATAAATTGAAAATCTTACCTGCACGGACTTGAACATCCCTAGATATCACACGTCCAACAGTATTTGATGCTACACACCTGTAAATTGTATTGTGGATATCCTGCCTGTAAGCGGCAGCAGGAAACGGTAATAATACTAGAGTACCATTTCGTAGTACCCTTCGAACACCGCTGACATCACCGACTGATGTCCCATCGACCGATAGCCAATCAATAGTTGGCTGAGGACTACCTGATGCTGAACAGTCCAACCATCCACCCGATGAGTTCGAGAATTCCAATCTAGGCGGTGGCTCCATCACAAATCCCGGACCTCGTAAGTGTGTCTCGAACACCTCCGAGCAAATTATATCTGCAACAAGCAATAGAAACAACAAATGAGAAAACCATCAATGATAGAGAAATAACATCACAAAAGTACAAGAGAATTCAAAAAAAAAAAAATGAAAAGTTAGATAGGTAGATAAAAAAAAACCCGGATGGTCACACTGAAATCGAGGGTTGAATGGGAATACAACAACACAGTAAACAAGTGAAATTGATTTCAAATTTTTCACAATTCACTGCACTATATTGACTACCACTTGTCGTCTACATAGTATTGGGGTAGTACCCCACCTCAATGGCGATCGCGCCCCAACTTTCCAAGGACATCAACTCCACCCAGGCGATTGAGGATAAAGTGGTGGTCACTAAGGCAATGGCGTCGGGTGGAGCCAAGGGGAAGAAAGTTTTGCAATCGGACCGGAAAGGTAGCGACAACGAGGAATTGTTTCGGGATAATAAGGGAGCCATGTACTGGTATTGGAAAAAAATTGGGATAGATTCGAAGGGAAAAACTCTGAAACATTGAAATGAAATCCTCAAGCTTGAAGTGGAGAAAAGTATGAGAAACAGATGAAAAAATTTGTATCGATTGTAAAAAAAAAACAATATTGGGCAGTGGTATCTGTCAGAAAAGGACATTCTTAAGAGTGTGGCTGCATGGAAAATGCTAAATACTGTACTTTAAATTTTAATATTTTCAAAAACAAATTAATTTTTAAGTCACTCTTTAAACGAATTTCAGCAAAAAAAAATTACACATCCTCCATACTGTCTTAACTTGGTACCTAGACTTAATTTTTGTAAATATAACATTTCAATTTTTTTTCACAGCTGGATTCGGAGTTTCGCCTCTTCCAACTGAGGTTTCCCAAAAACTTTCCTTCTTCTGTAGAAATTTTCAAGTCTCTAGCTCAATCCATTCGAAAGTTATCGGATTCACGGACAGACGACGGACGGACAGGCATGCGGAAATCAAAATCTTTTATCATTCCAAACATCCTGGTATAGTTCATTTTTATAGTTCATACTAAATCTAATATAATATACTGCTATATGATTACCTTATACACTGTATAATATACAGTATAAAAATTCCCTGCAGTTGTACTTTCTAGTAAGGTTCTACTGTTACTCTCAAGTTATTAAAGCTGAAAAAATGTTTCTCAAGCTCATTATGGGGGATTATGGGAGGTGAAAGTGTGGTAGCAATTACGACGTTGTTTCACGATCTGCTACTGTCTCTGAATTCAGGATCCCCTACTCTAACTACCCTTGTCCTTTGCCAGCAATTACACTGTGCAACTTAGTTCCTTTTTCTCAATTTAATTCTTTTTCGCCTGCCGTCGCCACCCCTTTTTCTTTTATTTATTTTTTTTCTGTTTCGAATAAAACTGAAAATAAGTACAGCCTTATAAGATCCTTTTTTCTGTAGACGAGAAGATTGGTGAGGATGGCAGGATACATAACGCGTTCAGGCTTAAAGCTCAAACTGACTGTTTTTTGTATATGTTTCTAGTTTCATTCCGGAAAATTGTTTGTTGGTCGGTTTTATGGAACATGGGCGAATTTGGTATATGGCAGGCGAAACGATACTAAGACTACTTGTATCTTGTATGTATGCTTTTATGGGAAACCATATCCTTGAGCTTAACTTTTAGTGGAGAAGGCCGTTAAGATCCGCTTCTAGAGGTAGCATTAACAACTCTACGATTGTATTTAATCGTTTTGGCTGCTCTTTGGTTACTCGAATAATGGGTGAAATTTTCTGGTCCTTGCATACTTTGTTGTCGGGAGCTGTGTACAATTATTGTGTTTAATATGTGAATAACACATTGACAATATAATGGCAGTCAGCATCATAAGGAAAAGCTAGACCCCTTTTAACAAACATTAAAGGAAAAGATGAAAATTACGACATGTGTACTAGCGTTGTTATAATTTTCCAGTGAAAATGTGTTTTGCAGGATAAAAAAGGATATCAAGGATACTAAAAATAAAAGTCAAAAGCATTGATAATTCCTTTCATAATTTGCTAGAAGTCAGGCTCTCTCAGTCCAGACAATATAGTTTTATAATTCAAACTCGAATACTTTCGTTTAATGTATACACTCTGAAAAATGGAGTAGAAGTCGTTGACTTGCGTAAGGTGTAATTGGTTTCTCGCAATAAAATTTAGCCTATGCTAGGCACGCGTTCATCTGCATTAGGAAAAGTAAAAACTTGTCAATATGTGGCGAAGGAAATTCAAAAATTACACCTGCAGCGAGTAAACTAGGTCTTACACCCTAGTTTTCTTACTGCAGGTTTAATTTTTGTACGGGTTGACCTAAGATAGGTTTTTCGAGGATGTAAGGTCATGTAATGGATAACTTCGTCTGCCAGGAAATGATGCCTTTAATAAATGCCTGTAATAGTGGATACAGGACAGAGTTGACTTCTCAAAAAGTTGACTTGGATCAGTTTTATTATTTTTTTGAGTGTACTTTTCGTATATCCTGGCCAGTCGAAAGCAATATGTGTGTATGTATTTGTTTATATCGCAGAAAATATAATTATATGAATATATATTAAATGAAATAATGACAATAATTAGGAAGACAAGAATTTCTAGACAAATTTCAGTCCATAGAATGAGGATGACTACAAGGACACTCTACACCGACGTTTAATTGCCAATGGTGTGGTTGGTGAAAGTTGTTGATGAGTCTCTTATCAGTCGTTAGAAGACCATCAAAAGCCAGCCAGGATACCAAAAATATTTCAGCCAACTCAGTGTTGTACAATTCTTGTATATGAAATGAAACCAAATAGTTTGATGTTGAAAAGTTTCTCGAGTACTTAATGGACACGTCTAATTATATGAAGTCGTTGCCATTTCAACAATACTCGTAATAGTTTGAAGTACACATAATTTTTTTTATAATTTCCAAGTGCAAGTTTCTAACTAGTAAAGTTTTAAGTATCTACAAATGTTGAGAAAATCTAATTTTGGTTTTCGGAAAATTATGGAAGTGTTGCCGCGTACAGCACCATGTGGAAAGGGGCGACCCCAGAAAGAACAAAACGTGGATATGCGCTTCTAAAGCAATTTTTACCTCAATTTGAGGTAATATTGCCTTGCCTACCTCTTTTCCGAAGACATTATCCTCTATTAAAGGCGTCTGGGGGACTTTTTTATAAGGTGTTCGGGGCATTGTTTTTCTAGTGAAACATTTTGCTGTTCCGGGCGAATTCAAAAAGAACAAAAATACCTCCGGACTCCGTTTATTAGAGGGCAGCTTCCGGAGACTCTAATTTAAGGGTATATGACCTTGGCATTTAAATCTTTTCGCCTGCGCCGCAATTATTTATATGTGTTTGCATTGTTTAAATAAAAATTCTGACTGCGGCGCAGTTTATTTTTAATTTATTAAGCACCCGTACCCATTTTTTCTGCATATTGTGGATTTTTTTTTTGAATAATTTTGCCAGCGGCGCAATTTTTGTTGTACACCGAAGAATTAAGATGCCATCATATCTTTTTATCTAAATCGCAGACAAAAATTGAGAGAAATTTCTTCCCTCTGATCGGTCTTTCCCAATTTCCAAGGATATTCTAAAATACATTTTATCGTTTTTTCCTTAGTAGGAGAGATCTTTCGAAAGGATTGAGCTAAAGACTTAATATTTTGTACGGTTGTGTTTCTAGGAAATAGCAAGGCTGAGTTCTTGAACGGATAAAATCGGAAAATCGTACTATTACGGAGGAGGAATGCCTGCAATTCTTGAATTCTTTTCAAAACCTAAAAACAAACACAAAAACCATTCGACCAATTTTATCTCGTAAAGTAAAGAGGTTATATGATGTGCATTGATCGAAGAACTGGTCAAGGTTTTTTAAGAAAAGTAAAACCAGACCAATTCATCAAACGTTTATATATTATTTCTTTTTTTTCTATAAAATCATCAAGATTAAATTTCTTGATTCAAAATCTTAAAAATGTCGATGGTTTACGCTATTAAATGCGACAATTTTACAATTTTATCCTCTTTGGTACTTAAATGACTTTCCCATTTCTAGAATAGAATTAAAGAACCAACTACAGTTTGACATTAATTCTCCATTAAGGCACGTAATTACAGAATCTTTGGCTGTATCTCAATTATCCACTCGCCGCACTACTAATTACAAAATACTACAATTTTCTACTTGTCGTCCGTCGCCAAATTCGTCTGCAAATAAATACATACAAGTCGCTTTTAGAATGTATTTTCACTAGTGCTTTTGATGCTTGTATACTACCTACGTCTTGCGAAACAACACTCGAGTTTTGAAATTCTTACAACGAGGAAGACAGCAGCAAAATCCAAACCTGACACCCAATGTGGGTGGCATCAGGCTTCGAATTTACTAGAATTCTCGCAAAATTAATTACGAAACTCATTGTATTCAGGAGATGGTCTCAATTCATCCCATTTTATCCCATCCTGTTTGATTAAAGTGTCTCTGATGAAGTCCCATGGAGAGTACTTTTTTTACCCTCCAGTCTGTGGCTGAATTTTTAGTTCTTAGCAAATTGGTGGTAGTTGAACCGATTAGGAGGGGATGGCATCATGGATGGAGCAATTTTTTTTAATTAGTGCGCGAGACCGTCAAAGGAAAAACACTTTGATGGCTGCAGGTAATGAGAAAAAATGTTAACTTTGGTAAATATGCCTTCAGCTGCCTGGCTTTGTCTGTTTCAGAATAATTGAGAGGATTCAGGCAGTCGGAGATGGAGTTTTCATTCCATGGTCGGCCTTGGAGTTTGAAGTGGTTTGAATTTGTGCCTAGAAATAAAATAAAGCGATAAAACCGCAACGACGAAATTCTCATATAAAGCTCTCTCCAGTAATGGCAACGGTCGGATTTAATAATAAACAAAAGGGGTACCACAAGGTAGAGTCTTATCACCCGTACCCATTTTTCTCGTACGTGAATCTGAATTCGTGGAAGTGAAAAAGCGTAAGGACTCCGTTGTAACAATCGTTTTTTTACAGTTTACAGCTTATGGTCCTCTGCAGACATGTGCATGCATAAAGAGGTATCCTTAACTCGCTGGTTCTGCAATATGTATGTAGATTTATGCTTGGTTATGATTACATCCGCTCCTGGGTTGTTTAGGACAACGCGTATATGTCGACGGTATTGCTCACATGCTTCAACTCTTATATACTTAGCGCGGGGTGGGTTACAGGGTGTCACAAAGGATAGTGTGGTATTACAACAGATTGTTGGTGGAAGAGATATTTGCTGATTTCGCGTGTGGAGGACAGAGCGCTTATAAGCATAAAAAACAACAGAGCCATGGAAATATATGCTTTACTGTCTTTTATTATGAAGCTACCTTTAGTGTTTGCTGAGCTGCACGGTATAGTTGGCAACCATATTGTATTCTATAATCCTAATGTGGGTACATCATCATCCACCATCAACCACTAATGCCGCAGGTCACCCTCTTTCCCCCTATATCAGATTAGGCTGCGACTTCCAAATTCAGCACATCGCTATATCCTGTGTCGCAATATCCAAGGATCCGTTCGCAATTCTTCCGTACAATCTGAATATACATTGCCAGAAGTTACTATCATTTATAATATTTGGTGTTTTTGTAATGGCAATTTTCCAACACAAGCCACATGCGGGACGAAATAAAACATGAAAGAAGTGGCGGCGGAAAAACACAACGACAGGACAATCTGAAGCAACCCATGGTGGCTGTTTGGAGACCCCCTTTTGTTCGCCAAAGGCTCCCAGTTTATGCATAATTTTGAAATTTTGAGTGACGTTGATAAAGTCGGTTCGTTATAACTTTTAGAATGGCCTTCACAATCCAAGTGCGTAACATTATCCTCGTTACAGCCATCCCCTCTCTCCTTGAATGCGCCGCATTTTATGCATAAAACATTATTTCGCTCAAGAATTCATTCTCGCATCGAAGTTTTTTTTCGTATTATTATAACATTTTTCCTTGATTATTAAAACAGTTTTTTTTTCTGTTCGGTTTAATTTAATGATTGAGAACTGAAATCGGTGGGCATCCGCATCCAGATGATTTGTCATCCTTGGGTAAGTTTGAGTTTATAAAGTGCTCATCGACCATGCGAAAATGTAGGCAGGCTATGCTTACCTCATTTACATAATCATTAAATCATGTACAGAAAAATGCGCACCCGGAATATTTTTATTAAAAAAAAGGTTCAAAATTGGATCCACTGGAAACTGTTTTTTTTTTTCGCAAGAACGTGTGTGTGTGTGGGTGTGTTTGTTGTGCGTTAAAAGTGTTGTTTCAGCATAATTTTGCAGTGTGTTTGCAAACATTCTTGACGGTTCAGGATGATTTATTTACTCCTTATTTATTCCTGGAGCGTTTTGAGTCCTGCAGTTGCTCGTCTCATTTGAATAGTATTACGGGGATTTTGGCAGATTTATGCGATTTTTTTAAATTAAGCGGGAAAATGGCTAGGCGTGTTTAAATTTAATAAACCTTATCTTAAATTATTACTTAAAAACAGTTTGTTGTACATACAATTTAAAAATCGTTTGAAGAGATTAGGTTCCTTTTTCTAGTTCTAATAATGGAAAACTAAAGCCTATGAAGTATTTTAAGAACTCTTTTTACGCAGTCAAAAATATCTCTTGAAACCAAAGTAACCAAAAATTGTCACATACCGGTTATTCGGCGGTCATACAACTTTGGTTGTCAAATATATGAGGTCACAAATTGGTCGCTGCAACGTCACAGCAACAGTAAAGCAACCGTATTTGCCCAGCCTTTTTGAGACTGTTGCCCAACCATTACCGCCGAAACTCTTTTGCTACGCAGATTACAAAGTAACGTTTGCGTAATCGCTACCGCCGAAACTGTTTTGTCACGAAGCTTGAGAATGAGGAGGATGGTGGGGGCAGATCAAGAGTGACGTCACTGTAAACTTGTATTCCATGAGTATACCAGAAAATGCTGAAAGTATGGTTTCCTTGGTCGCAATGTAACTAATTCGCAGCCGGTTTTTTAGTGACTGGTTACAAAGTAACCAATTTGGAACCAGTTACATTGAGCCCGGTCACAAAGGAACCGTCGCATAAACGGACGGACGTGTCTATGATCGCAATAACTTTCATGGACAATTTTTTT
Organism: Chrysopilus asiliformis; assembly: GCA_964034945.1. Taxonomy (NCBI): domain Eukaryota; kingdom Metazoa; phylum Arthropoda; class Insecta; order Diptera; family Rhagionidae; genus Chrysopilus; species Chrysopilus asiliformis. Next base: position 22,682,331 of record OZ035962.1, read on the forward strand.
TTTTGTCTGACGAATGGTTCGATTCGTTACAAATGGTAGGTATACTAAATCTAATGCTTAAGAGGAATTTTTGACACATTCTACTAGCTTAGCGAAATTGAGAAAACTTTTCTTAAACCTGAAACCGTCCAAAAAAAAATTAATTCGAAATATTCTCGAAGTTTTTCGCGCCAAGGGAACCCTTTTTCTACAAATACACAACTTTCGCATGGCACGATCTTATGCCGTTTACACAAAACCATATCTAACTTCTTAAATTGATACATTCACAAAAGTAAAAGAACTCCTTTTAGCAAACTGTATATAGTAGCTGTGAGTACGTGAAATATCCTTGGAAAATATATTTCCGTATGGAAACTTATACTAATTCAGCCCTGGAGGACATTCAATATTTTCTATCATTCCCACAAGTTTCCTTTTGATTCTGATATAATTGTGGGAAATAACTTTTGAGCCTTTGCTATTTAATGCCGGGGAAAAAAAGATAATACCCAGAGGTCTCATCCAGACAGGAATTCTTAGACTTTCCCAACCAAAGGGCAGCGAGAAATAGTGGCAACAGCTTCTCCCCATACGCACTCGTGTGAGAAATGAAACCTATGTGTCCTTTGGCGATATTTCAATGTTTCCGGTTAAGGATGGAAAAGAAAAGTTTATCACATTCCGGATAATTTTATCGAATTTGGCCCCAAATGAATAGAATAAATAGAAAGAAGTCCTGGAAGGTGTTACGGTTGCGTGTTGTAAGTCTGGAAAATTTATGGAAAACTTGCAATAAATTGCTACTTTTTTGCTAGATCGATTTTCTATATTCTGCGGGTTTTTAAGAATATCTCCTGCAAAAAATATAGTTCCCTGTAAAAATTTCAATATTCCGTTTGACTGTTTCGATTTAAACTTATTTGTGCAATCCCACGTTTCATTAATAGTCATAAAGTCCCACTTCGAAATGTTCGATAATTTTAAAAAGCACTTTGCAAATAAATTAATTTTATAAAAACATCCATTTTAATATTCAGATATTTTTTAATCATTTTTTCCGAGGAAAGAAATTAATATTCGACAGATTGATGTCGCGTGGGTGGATAAAATTCGTTATTATTAAAAAAAAAAAACATGAAAAAGGATTTTAAGGATTTTACCATGACAACAAAGAGTATCAAAATATGATATTAAAATGAAATTCAATAAAATACAGAGGGAATTCACATTTGGAACACATTCGTGTTGGTTTTATGCATGTGGAAAAATACTGGGATTTTTTTGTCTGGATTTCAATTCAATTAATTTAACGAATGTTATTATTTTAGGCCTTATTAAATTTTCACAAAGGATAACACTATAATTAGGTCATTATGCAATTTGATACAAAACATAATAACGTGAATTATTTATCTTTCTGTTATGCAATAACTGGCATTACAATTAATAAATAATTTTTCATTTTATGGAAATGTTTTTTCTATGAATTGATATTTTTTTAATTGGTAGTTGAATTATTTCTTTTAGAACTATCTTGCATATCAGTCGTTGCCGGGTTAAAGTTTTTTTTGCACAAAAAATACCAGAAATACCTGAAAAAAGTTTACTCTTCAGAAAAAAAAAGTTTTGGGAAAAAGGATATTTTTGTTAACCTTGCAGGATCTTCCGTTTCGAATTTTGAAATTTTAGCATCAGATTTCTGTTCAGTGATCTCGAAAATATCCGAGTGAGATTTTTCAGCACCCTTTATGGCAAAAAAAAATGTTTTGAAGAACCAACGTCCTATGCACCATCAGTTTACCTCCTTAGGGGTGGAATTTCGAAAAAAAACTCGGCCTTAGTGAGCGTCTACCTGGTAAATCTATGTGAAAATTTCAAATTTCTAGCTCCAGGGGTTTGGGGTTTTGGGATGAGTTAGTCAGTCAATCAGTCAATCAGTCAATCAGTCAATCAGTCAATCAGTCAATCAGTCAATCAGTCAATCAGTCAATCAGTCAATCAGTCAATCAGTCAATCAGTCAATCAGTCAATCAGTCAATCAGTCATCAGTCAATCAGTCAATCAGTCAATCAGTCAATCAGTCAATCAGTCAATCAGTCAATCAGTCAATCAGTCAATCAATCAATCAGTGAGTGGCCAGTTATGTTTAGAAAACAAAACTTGACTTAGACGAAAATCGTCAAATCAAATATAAGGAACAAGAACTCTAAATATGCGCCACAGGGAAACTTTTTAAACAGACTGTGGCGTAATGATTTAAACTAAGAGCGAAAACCAATCAAATTTTTCGGGGTTTTCACAAAATACAACTCAAATTACAAAAATGCCAATAAAAAAAAATTCGACCCTGGCAAAATTTCGTAATTCATTATTTAGTAATATTCCATATAAATAACAGCAAATCTTTCCAAATCTGGATTTTTTTTCCAGATTTTTATCTTTAGATCTAGTACGAATCACCAAATTAATTTTGTTCCAAAAATTCAAACACATTTGCTTCAGGTAAAAATACGTCACAAAATGCGCCCCAGGCAAAAAGAAAATTTACAGCAATTCTGAGCACAGTAGTGTATATTTAGTAATATTTAGAAATTACCCAAATTGAATAATCCGGAAGAAATTAGTTTCCTGGATGCTTGATTTCGGGGCGAAAAATTTCGGAGAATTGCTGGGATTTTAAGAAAATCGATTTTACGAATGAGAAGTGAAATTAGACCAAGATTTATGGACCAAAAATGTCAACCTTCATAAATGTCGTAAATTTTAGACAGGAACTCTGAAGTCGATTGAAAATTTATATCTAATTTAACGTGTCTCAAAATTCTAACAAACTTCCTGGTTATGTCTGTGCATTAAAATGCCACCAAAAATTATTTGAAGAAGATGAAAGTTTTAAATATGGATGTCTGATGAAGCCTTAGACTAAATCAGACAACACCTAAAAATCTTTTCTATTTTTAGTGAAAAATTATTGATTTCCTCCGAGCAGATGGAATCATTTTCATTTGCAGAAAATCGAAACTCTTTGAAAGTTTAGACACGACACGATATCGAAATGGTGGGGAAAAGGCGGTTCATCTATTAGGCATATTTCTACGGCATGTTCGTATCTATCGAGACTAGACAAAAATTTTCATCCTATTGTCTGTCCATGGAGAATTTTGTGGATACCTGCCAAGTTTTGACCCCATGTCACTCATGCCATTTAAAAAGTCATTGGCATGAATTTCCCAATCTCAATCACATGAAATAGGATTGGAATTCGAATTATTTTCTCTGCATTTTTAATTTTACGTAAAATGAGAAGAAAACCGGGGAAAATATTCGATCAAAATGATGGAGGTTTAGCGCCAGGCGAGGGGAACTGGAAAAAGTTGAGAATATCCTGAAAAATCGTAAGGATAGCACTGGCGGATTTTGTGTTCCTTGTTTTTTTTTCGAAAATCAAGATAAGTTGCATAAATAATTTTAAAGCCAAATATTTTTTTCAGTTTCCCGCCAGAAGGGTTTTTCCCCAAAAGTATGCAAAGAGAGTCACTGCACCAACGGACATTCGCCTGCCAACTGCAATTCAATCGAAATGAAAAAATTTAACATTTATGAGTTACGCTCTTCGGTTTTAATGAGATGGCCAGACAGGACTCATAAATATCTGACACTCGTATGTGATGTGGCATATCCTGAACCAATAACAACCACACATATTGCTATCACCCATCACTACTACGATTGCATTTATGCAGTTTCTAAAGTCCCGGCGAATTAAATGCATTGAAATAGTCTTATATGATTCGAATCCTGGAAGCATCAGGACCAAGTCCGGTGGTTTTATCCTTGCTCATTCAAGTGGATGTTAGTCCGGTCATCCGTCCGAAGGGTTGATGGCTAGCCAACAAATTTTGTTGATTTATTTGCGTTCGGTGGTTAATGTTGAAGGACCTTAGATTAGTATTTAGTTTTGACCACGTAGTATTTATCAGATTCAGCATTAAGGACCGAAAACGACCAATGTGCATTGTGAATTTTTAATTTGTTTACAAATCGGCTCTAATGGACGCATTGACATCACATTTGGAAAATCATGATTGGTTGTCTGAATTTCAGCTATTTAAGGTAGCTATAGCTAACTGCATTAAGGGCGGGTTTTCATTAAGAAATCCCTTTGAATATCGGCTGTCGTATCATTACGAAGTCCTTTTCGTTGCGAGAAATCTACTAAGTAAAAAGTATAATAAAATCCTTTTGATTATCGTATTTGAAAATAAATTGGGGAAGTTTCTATCATTTTTAATTACAAAATTATCTTCAAACTAAACATTCCAAAGGACGAATCTGCCAATTGAGTTTTTTTTAAAGTTTAATGCTCCGTTTATACTTTTCTCTCGAATTTCTCCGCGAATTTTATTCAAAATTTGTTCCGCGAATTTTATTCATCTATAGCAGAATAAAATTACTTAGCAAAAGTTCTGAAAATTTGAATTTTTGTGAATGGTTTTATATGAAAAAATTCAAGTTCGGGCGTCTTTCAGGAATAAATTTTTGAATTTTGTGTCGTAGTGTAAACGGCTGTGCAACAAAAATGTAGTGTCTAAGAATCAAATTCGCGGAAAAATTGTCAAACAGCGCCTAAAGCCTTTTAATTCAATGCTAATTTTAGGCTTTTCAAAATCGTCCCACGTCCCTACTTCCCTCCCCCACGCGACCTCGATGGTAAGTGTGTGGCCGCGAATTTATATCAATTTGCCAGTCTATTAATTTATTGTCTTTGGTCCATACATAATATTCGCAAAGACCCGGTTGAGACGCAATGTTTTTTTCATTCGTTACTAAGTTTGTGCGTGCGAGATGCGATGGAAATTCCCACTTCGTCCCTCGCCCATAAATTTTGGAGTAACGATCAAAAAGTCACTTAAATGTATGACAGCACTGTCTTTGAATAGCAGATAAGCTCTTTCTTTCTATATGACAGAACCGATTAAATTTTTAGTGGGCTTTGCTCCAGCTCCTTAGCTCCCAACCCTGGTTACGGGCTGCTATAAGTATATTTGGAAGGGAAAGTTAAAAAAATACCTCTTTTCCTCACACTATAATTCAATACCCTTCAATTCAATGAAGTCTAAATTATATATTATAATAACACTTTAGCCAATATTTTCCGAACTTATACAAAAATTTCGAATCACATGAAATGGATTTTTTTTTAATGATTTAATACTACTCTTCATTTGGCAACTGCATTCCATAAAATTTGCAAATAGACTCCGTGAAATTTCTTAGAAAAAAAGATTAAAGGTACTTACAAAACTCCTAGCAAATAAATATGCCAATTTCTTTTCAATAAAAGGAAAAACAAAAAAAAACTCGCAGGATTCAATCATTGATAAATGAAACTGCTTACGGGAATAAAGCGTAATGTCGTCAAATTCTAGGAAAATCAGGTCCTTTTGTAATCTAACCTTCGTCTGAAGTAGGAATTAGCAATGCAATAAAAAAATTGAAAGAAGAGGAGAATCGAATGAAATCATAGAATTCAAATTGCGTAACGAATCCCATTGAGGAGATTTGATCAGCGGAAGGTGAATCTAAATAATACAGAAAAGATCTAAATCTATAGATAAATAACGATTTAGATTCAATACGAGTACGAGTAGACACACAAAGATATCATTTTATTATGACAATAATATTGTTATATTAAAAATATCCGGCAAGGCAAGGACAACTTTAGCTTTCAAAGGGTTTTCTTAACTTTCCTTGAATATTCTTTTATTGCTACTACCGTTTGTGTCTCGGATCCAATGGTAAATATTAGACATTTTTTTGCAATTATACTGAACTGAATATTGTTTCTTAGTATAGGTGAATATTCAGGGAGAAATTTTTTTATCAGTGGTTTTTGGCTTGGTTAAAAAACCTGTTTGCATCTCTGCAATTTAAGAACAATAACATAAGTAAACTAAAGACCCTTAACACGTTGGCTGCCATGTTGCACGTTTTCGTGCGACACCCAAATGTTGCCCTGAGGCCGCGTCGCAAATTTTCGTGCGACGTGGCCCCACAGGATATTTTATGTTCTCCCAGGCCATGTCGCACGACACAAAAAAACCGTTATAACTGCAAAATTAGGACCAATAATAAAGTCGCGAGTAGTCAAAAATGATTTTTAGGCACAAAGAAACAAAAAATAACAAAAAAAAGTTGGCCTCAGGTGACCAAAATCGTGAAAAGACGTTGGCACTGCACGATCAAAATCCTGAAAAGGCTTTGGCAGCCAACGTGTTAAATAAACCTTTCAAAAATTAAAAATTATTAAAAACATTAAAAAAATTAAAAAAAAATCGGTTCCAGCGAAGTTCGAACCCGGACTTCACGCGTGGAAATCCAACACTTTACAGAATTCGTTACCAAAATTTTGTAAAACCAGTTTTTAAGTAAAAAAAAAGAACTTTTTATTACGATAATCCTGTAAAAAAATGATAAAATTTGCATATTTATTTATTTTTATTATGATTTCGTTGAATTAATAATTCTTTTAGTAAATCTTTTAAGACATCAATTGCTGTAAAAAGGAATTATTTGTTTACATACTCGTATCTACTGGGTCTTTAGTAGGGTTTCTCTGTAATTCTCATAAATTACGGTATATACACGACAGAACCGTCATAATATTTTTATCAAATAAAATTCGCCCGGGGTTGGGTGCTCATAACATTCATTATAGGACTGATATGGGTTTGGTTATCCCTTCATAACCCATAAATATAAGAAAATTTGCTATATGAGATGCGAACGTCTACTGTATCGTTATCTGAAGATATACGGCCAGGCCCTCGCATAGATATGAATATTGCGCTTTGAAAATGGAATACACCTTCATATCAACAGTAAATAGCCGTGTGCTAGAAGCCACAGTAAACACACTAGGGTTAAGGCATCCAAAATGTGCCTTGAAACGGAGTGAAGATTAGATTTGTTTGTATAAGGAGACCATCGCGAGTAGAGATGGGAGCCAGCGATATGAATTGGTTTTGTCTCCTACCAAAGCGAAATGCTTACCTTTGGTGAAAAACGACAAACGCCTCGAATAAAACAATTTAATATCTGACAGGTAGACACCATGGTATACGCCAGGTTATGCTATGTTTCAGTTGACAGGATAGGGGATAGGATCGGGAAGGTCGTATAATCCTTGGCACATTCGCTACCATAATTTCTCTGGGGATCGACCATTTTAATATGACGGCCTGAGTTTATAACGTCGTAAAAGCTAATTTCCAACATAAAAAAAGTTTGCCATTTTATTTAATAATGCAATGAACGTTAGATGAAACAATAAGACATCTGATTCTAAGCAAACACCTCGAATAATCCAACAGTAGAACAAAAAAAACGCTTAATAATTCATAAAACTAACTGGACTAACGTTACACGATGATGATGTTCTGCAGGACGCTACCTATAGGAATTCTATCAGACAAGGTTCACCTCCGTAATTCCTGGTCCATGAGACCCGCATTAAAAACGCCTTTCTCCACATTCATCTCGGTTTCCACAGGATGGGGACCGTAATCCCCGGTTTTTCACCTTTCTGAAAAACCGAAATCCTCATAACTTCACAAACCCCTCACCGTTTTCTCCACCTCGCAATGCCAAGAAGAAACCGTGTTATCTTCTGTGTAGTACAGCAACAAATGTGTCAGATTAAATTTATCAGATCAGAGTTGAAATGATGGTGTGAATTTTCTCATTTCGCGTTAAAAACTTGTCTCGGCCAAAGTTCTTAAAGCTGATATTTTCGTCGTCTAAATTACCTCCAAACAACATCTAATCTTCCAAAAATATCCTCAGCGTTGTCCCCGATGTTTTGAACGTTCTGTGGATCCCATCTATCTTGGCGAATTCTGGCTATGGTATACCCTTAGATTTTTTTGGGTATAGGGGAATTGCAAAAAGCCAAAAAAGGGAAAATGGCTGAAGCAAAAAAAAAAGTATAGACGATAAACGTCACCACACAGCACTGCCGCACTAAAGTTGTTGCGGGTAAGCTTTCCTAAATTGAGACCAGAAAGTCTCTTTAAAACCCTCAATAAAGCTTCATAGGCATTGGCCAGGAACATAAAAGTTTATCTCAAATTACATCAGAAACCTTCAAGACGTCCAATAATACCGGCACAAAACACCCAAAACACCATCGCCAACCCAAAAAAATATCATACCGCCTGCCCGTAATCCCTAATAAAGGACAACAACAACAACAACGCCAACAGCAATACGGGAAGAAGGATCACCGGCCGGCGGTACGGGACAACTGACTGTTTACCCATTCAATGGAATCCTGAGAATATCAAAGCCAGGAAAAGGGAAATCTTTAAGAAAAACTGAAGGAAATCCCAGCCCAAGCAACAATTTGTAATTGGGTTTTGTGAAATTTCAGTGGTGTTTTGAAACCACGAACAACTTTGAAATCGCGAACATTTTTAAATGACGCAACATTGGAACGACGCCGATGGAATTTTAGAACGACGCAATTCGAGGTTTTGGTGTAATGGGAAATACAACTAAAAAGCATGTAAAAATCTTTCAAAATTCCACATTCTTCTGTGATAACGTGTGACAGGAAAATTTGACCTTGGGTTTTCTTGAATAAAGGTTTTAATTTTCTGCTCTGCTTCGCCAACTACAGCTCGACTTGGATGATGTGTGGGATCGCTACATTTGTAAGGTACTGAAACGTATCAACAACAAAGACCGTATTCAGTACATTTAGTATGACAGCGTGCGGCAAACTAAAACTTAACTCTGGGTGATGAGTTGTAACTAAGCCTTACGAATGTTGCAATTTCTTCTAATACCAAGAAAGTCCTTTTGCACATCGGTTTGATTGCTTTTCTATTAAGAAACGTTGCTATGGGTAGTTGCTGGACGAACTTTCTATTTGTGCTAATATTCCGCAGATTTCCCCGGCAAAACTTTCTTGGAATGACAACGCAATTCAGGTTCTCGTTTTCTAAAGTTAAGGTTTTACAACTTCTTCGCTTTTGCACCTTCAGTTTTACATGGATTGTTATCTATAGAAGTAAGTGCAACATTTGTGAGCTATTGGATTCCATCAACAGTGGGCGCCGTTACGAATAAATTCAAATGACAGGATGCCAACGCCTGGAAATTAACCAAAGGCCAGCAAATGATTATCTCAGTACTTTACCCACTGAGCTACTTTGCCACATGAGCAAATTTTTTAACCGTAAAACTTTCAGAGAATAACTGCCAGCAATAACTGCTTTCAAAACATAATTTTGCTACTTGGGTTTAACATCCCATGATACTACAGACTTTAAAAATACCACAACTTATTTCAGTGTTGTTGCCGATGTTGTTATCCTTCTTACCATCCGTGTTCATTTAGTCAGTAGTCATCGTACATTGAAGGCCGAATAACCACCAAACTGAGTTTTCTCACCCTGAAGCCCCCTCCCCCACTCCCTCACCAATCCCCGCCCCAACTAAAATTACGAGCGGTTCATTTTTCCTTCATTCCTTAAGTCCTTATTGGAGCTACCGTAGACACAAAATGCTTAGATGGGCGCTTCAGATATGAGGACAAAGTCAAGGAAACTTGAGAAAATTGCGTGGTGGGACGACAAAAAAGGACCTCATTTGCCCTCCGACAATGGGAACCAAAAAGAATCCGTCGTCTTTCATTTCCTATTGTAAGATTTTACATGTTTACTTACGTTGGTGTCTTGTGTCTGCCTTTTTTTTATCGCTAGCGGTGCGATTTGTTTTTAGTTTTTTTTTGTTGTCCCACAGGACTACCATCAGGTGTGCAACCGTTTTTTGAATAAGTGAGAATATTCGGAGTAAATATTTACTCGCCAGATAGTTCCATCGCATTTTGATGGAAAAGCTAAAGTAATTTCAGGATTCGCCATTTTTCCTGGGATTCGCGGCCTGTCTTAGTCTTGTACTTTTCCACTGATGTTTATCTCTCATCAGAGGCGGGAAAATTGCCCGAAAGATTTTTTTTATTTGTCCGTTAATGAACGGATATTTAGGAAAATGTATGAATGCCTTTTCCTCGACTTTTCGGCCAATTTAAAACGTAATAATCGCAGATAGTCATCTAAATGTTATGTCTGTAAAAGGGTCCTTATGCCTTGTTAATTGCCATAGCGTCTAAGAATATCGCGCGAATTTCACAGATATTAGAATCATTAAGGAAATATATTTCTGCCATTTGGAGTTATTTCATTTTTCATGATGCAGATAAGCATATTTTAATAAGGGTATTCATACAGACAAATAAAACTACCAATTGCGTATTTGCAGGTTTTTATGCGGAGTGTTCCAAGAGTGCACTTTTCAAATTGTGTTCGGCAATTTTCTATCAGCAGCCAAAAAATTGAAAATGCCAAGAATGATTGAAAAAGTAAAATTAATTGAAATATGGGAACAAATGTCACAAAATTAAACTCTTATTGTTGCAATTTCTCGAAATCTTCGTATTTCACGTTTGCGTAATTTTACAAGATTGTTTGCAATAGCATTTTTATTTTTACTATTGCTGTTGCTGCCGGTCATTGTAATTCAGCTTTAATGGCTCTATATTGTTTTTAATTTTAATTTTTAATGAGAGGTTTTCCCCACACAATTGAAAAATCATTACGGTTGATAATTTTTACACGCAATTGACTTTCATTGTTGAGGCTTGAATAAGTTTTTTACTCACAATCAGCTAAATCTCTCAAAAAATATAGTGAAAATTTTCTTCGGGGTTAATTATATATTTTTGAATCAAACCAAGTAGAAAATTCACACAATACCGTCTCGGGTTAGAATTTTCACCCTCTCAAAAGTTACTTTGAACGACTTTAGATGAAAGAAGAACAAAGAGGAAGTTTATTAAATATGCTAATAAGTTTGATTCATAAATATCTTTAAGCACCATAACCATGTAATAAATAAACGATTTATTAAAGATTTTCTTAGGGAGTGTGAAAATTAAACATGCTTATAAGATAAAATACCCTAAAAACTTTTGTTTAGACCACAAAGGGTACTTTTTTGAATTTTGTTAACATTTTTGGGTAAAGATTTATCTACAATTTTAGACTAAAATTTGACATTTTTTAACATCAAAATTTTATATTTTATTTTTAAATTTATAAAGTTCATAATAAATTATTGTCATACATACAGACGAAAAATATTACTAAGAAATAGTATTTTTTCAAATATCTCGAGAATCAAATGAAATGAACATTTGTTTTGTTTTTAGCTTTGCCTTTATCAGTCGTGAAAGTTTTTTCTGTTAAACCTGAATTAGGTCCAGTGCAACTGTGGCACTGTGTTATCACCGTGAAGGTTCATGTTTGTTTCGGGCTCAGGGGAGTGACGAAGCCCTCGTCAGATAGAGTAGTGTCAACTCCTCCTGCTCTCCATTACAGAAATTGTCTCCCCTGAGCCCGAAACAAACATGAACCTTCACGGTGATAACACAGTGCCACAGTTGCACTGGACCTAATTCAGGTTTAACAGAAAAAACTTTCACGACTGATAAAGGCAAAGCTAAAAACAAAACAAATGTTCATTTCATTTGAATCACAGTCGAAAACCATTCGCATTTGCAATAGTAAATGCACAAACAATAATCTCGAGAATCGTTAACGATACGCAAAAACTGGTACAGGAAAAAATGTAGAAAGTTTTCTTTTCTTTGAATTTGCTTATATACATTTTTTCTCAAAATCGCTTGGTTCCGAGAAATTTTGAAAAACACTTTATTTCTTTGAAATATCTTGAGAACCGTTAGAGATACGTACAAACCGTTAAAGCAAAAAATGTAGAAAATTTCATATCCTTAAAATTTTGTTATAGTCATTTTTTTCAAAAGCGCATTGGAGAAATATTCAAAAAACAGTATTTTTTGTCAAAAAAAAATTGTGTGGAAAGTACCCGTTATAACTAATGTTGCTTTTCCAAAAGCTGATAGAAAACTACGAGTTTCGTGAGCCTCATTCATAAAAAATTTAAAGTCGCTAGCTCAACGGGTTCTCGAGTTATTTAAGATACGTACAACGGACAGACAGACATACAGACCGACATATTGACAAAACGACAGATCGACAGACCTACAGGTTGACAGATCGACAGATCGACAGGCCGACAGACCGACAGACCGACAGACCGCCCGATTGACAGACCGACAGATTTACGGGCCGACAGATTGACAGACCGACAGATTGACAGACCGACAGAATGACAGATCGACAGACCGACAGATTGACAGACCGACAGATTGACAGACCTACAGATTGACATACCGACAGATTGACGAACCGACAGATTGGCAGATCGACAGATTGACAGACCGACAGAATGACAGACCTACAGATTGACAGACCGACAGATCGACAGATCGACAGACCGCCAGATTGACAGACCGACAGATTGACAGAACGACAGATTGACAGACCGACAGATTGACGAACCGACAGATTGACAGACCGACAGATTGACAGACCGACAGAATGACAGACCTACAGATTGACAGATCGACAGACCGACAGACCGACAGACCGCCAGATTGACAGACCGACAGATTGACAGACCGGCAGACAGACAGATCCACGGACATCATCATAATTTTGTCTGAAATGGATTTCGTACCAAAAAATTTCTATCTGCTCCCGACTAAAGTCGGTCTCCGTCACTTGTCCGTTAAGCAAAGCAACGTAAAATAGGTAGAACTTATTGAAAAAAATAGGGTTTGCATGGAAGAGTTTCTAAAAAACGAAAAAGTAAAAGGATTGCATAATTCCGAATATAATTGTTTACGCCTTAAAATACACCGAAATCAAAATTCTAAATTAACTAATCAAAATAGCCGTAAGGTTAAAAAAATCTAAAAACAATTTTAAAATAATTTAAAAATAAAACAAATTTAAGTTGCGTTTTACAATGAGATTCCCAAGTTTGTCACACGAGTTAAAATATGGCCATTTAAATGAGATTAATGAGATAATCACAAAATAAATTATGAAACCATGGTTTTATGTAATTTTGACCACATCCCATAAAAACTTGCCTGGCGGTTCCATTAGAATTACCCCGAAATTATGCTCTTCGATCGTCCATCGTGTATGCGAAATAATTGATCCTTTGCGTAAGTTAATTTTATAATGAGGTGCGGGCGGAAAACCGGGAGTGCGGAGATAGTTTTGCGAAATACGGATATGTGATAGCATTTATAAACCAACTAACAAAATGAGCAAATAATCTAAATGTTGGTTTGAATAGTGAAATGCCACAAATCAATATTTAGCATGTTCAAAGTACAAAATTTATAGCAATACAAAACGGAGGATACACGACATACATAACCAATGATATTCCATCCAATAAATACAGAAACATACACATGCTGCTGGCTGGATGAATCCTAAAACTGGGATCCTGGAATAGGTATATGAACCGATGGTATTGTGTAAGGATTCAAAAACTCGACTCGTACATGGTAAAATGTATGCAATAACTTAACAACAATAAGCCCGGCAACATCTGTTTCCATGGGCGAAATTGTATAGGGCCAAGATTTCGTAATGCCAACGAACAGCTAAACAGGATATTGGTTCTAATGTCCCGGGACCAAAACTTACACCACATCAAGGCATATATGGGAAATTACTTAAATCCGGGTTGGACTTATATTACATTTTGTAGAAATTACTAGTTTTAATAAGCTAACAGTGAATATTGTATTAAAAATATTTCATGGGTTTTAAAAATCTACGCGACTACATTATGAGGGTATTCACAATCCTCTTTTAATTTTCGGTATTCGGTATTTTCGGTAATATTAAAAGACTGAAACTATTCTGCTGTGAACATCCCACAGCACAGATTTGAGAACAGCGCTTTTATTTGATACGTGACCAAATCATGAACTGCGAATTTAATTGTAAAATATGTCACATACCTTTAAATCCATGTTTGATGTATTCGTGTGAATTTCTATTGTGGCAACGGCTATCAAAATTGAAAAAAATTGCAGTCCGATGAGATAACCAGCGAGAAAATTTGACAACTAAAAACATTACTAGCGCTACTCGCGGTTGATTCTTGATACCGAATAATCGGGCCGGAAAACACGACTCAAGGCATGTCTACAATTACCGAATCCGGTAATTCATTTTTACATGAACCAAATTACCGTCTCGGTAAAAATCTGTTAAATTTGACTGAATTACCGAGCGGTAAAATTACTCGCAATTTAAAAGAGGACTGTGAATACCCTGTATGTACATTTTTTTTTAAATTTCCACGTAGTTTTATACAATACTAGCTTGCATACCCGTTGTTGTTAGGTTAAAGTTTTTTGCATAAGTTTTTTTCGCACCAAAAAAATATATCCATAAATATCTCTGTAACCTGAGGTAAACTGAATTACGTGACAAAAGGTAAAATGTCTAGAAGAGCTATTTGAAGGTGATTCATTTCCGCATAGATTTTTACAGAAGATGCTCTTTGAACGACTGTGATTTCTTCAGCTTTTGAGGTATGACCAAATTTAATAAACCATTGGAAAGTGCATGAAAATGTTTTTGCAATATTAACATAAAAATCGGGCTAGACGTTGAATCGGGTCGAAAATTGAAAATAATAAGAATTTTTCGATTCTAAAAATTTTAATTTGAACCGAACCGAACCACAAAACAAAATCCTGGTTTTTAGTTCGATTACAGAACTTGCTTTAAAAACTGTTTTGGTTTTACTTCGATTCGGCCATCTTTTTTTAAAATCTGGTTTGGATTTGGTTCAGTTCGGTTATTTTCTTTAAACTGGTCTCGTTTCGGCCATTTTTTTTTAAAAACACTGGCCTGGTTTTAGTTCGTTTCGGCCATCTCTTTGAAAAATGGTTCGATTTTGGTGGGGTTAGCCCATTTTTTGTTAGAGTGGTTCGGTTTACGATTTGGTTTTGGTTCACTAAAATTTTAATGGTTCAACGGTTTTTAGATCGGTTCAAAAAGCCGGTTTACATCTGTGATTTTGAAATAACTGGACATAGTGAAGTTTACCTCCGGGCTACAGAAAAACTTTTTAGAAAAAACTCTCCCTTAAGGGTCTTGTGCTTCGAATTTTTAAATTCTGAGACCCGATTCGTGGTCAGCAAACGAATTATACAATATAGAAGAACATTTCTCTTCAAATCCTAAAACATTGGTCGGAAAAATTGTTTTGTTTAATACTGTTTAGTGCAATTTGTTTTTTAGATTGTTTTTTTTTTTTATTATTTAGTTAACGTAAATATCCTTTTCCCGCAATAACGCAAATATCCTTGTCCCAAATTTTTCTCGAAAAACTGGCTTTAGGGGGTTTTCGGGTTCGCTGACTACGAATCTGGTGTTAGAATTTCAAAAATCGAAATCGAAGTCCTGAAGGCATACCCATTTTTTTTCAAAAGTTTTTAAGTTTTTTCTCGATTTTTTTGGTGCCAAAAAATGCAAAAAACTGAGCAACGACGGAAATGCAAGCTAGTTTAATACATAAACAAGATAAAACTAATATTTAGGAAATTGTTTTTTATATAATCAACACGTTCAAGCACTTAATTAGTGTCATTAATAAAGTGTTTCTACTAAAAACATTTTTTTAGATTTGTGGCAATAACTTTGAAAAATTTTCTTTGTTACGAAGAGTTATTTCGAACTCGTATAACATAACAATGAGTATTTAAGTTAGTAATTTTAAGTAGGTAATAAAAAATATTTTGAGACGATTAATTTGACAGATTGGTCGTTCAAGAGTTAACTTGCAAAAAATGATTTTGAACTTAAAAAAAAAACGGTTTGAAAATCTGATAGAATCACATTCTTGGTTTTGAATGTCCTTCCATCTGGGTTCGACTGTTTTTATAAGACTAAACGGAGTAAATACAATTTAATGATATGATAAGAAGAACAATAGATGATGATAAGCCAACACCTACCGATGTTTAACCAAACGATTACAGCAATTACATGACAGCTAATCCACATGTTTTATGATCGATAATGGTTAAAGAAAAGTGACTGCTTTTTTTTTGTTGGGAAAATGTGGACGATTCGATGATAGCTGGATGCTCCAAATGTTCTCTCTATCCTACTATTGGCGATAAAATTTTGGCACTGATCACAATCACACGCACAGAACGGAATGTTGTGCCAGGTAGAAAAAAAAATCACCTCAACCGGCACAACAAAACGAATCAAATAAAACGAATTAACGAACACACTGAAAAAACGGCAATTCGTTTATTCTCAGCACATGTGGAATTTTTCACATTAGATTTTTGCGTAATTTAATTTTCGGAAAATCCACGAAAAATAAATTCTAGACACGACATGTGTTTTCAATTCGGCCGACTTCACTCATCTGGCATCCGAATTCGATCATCAACCGGAAAACGTTGCAGTCAACGAAATTCGTTCGCATGCCATCACCCGCAACAACGGAAATTTAATTTTCGTGGTTGGAAAATTAATGGGATTTTTTTTTTTGAAAACTCAAACGAAAAACAAACGAAATCCGCCTGCAATCACTTGCAGCAACAAAATCACATCACCAATCACTCACATGTTTTAATTCATTTAGGGGTGATTTCCGCCGAAAGTCCACAACGGAACTTGCGAATTTTTTTTTGGCGGGTTTTCCTCCGGAATTTTCCGGATATGAACTTTTCACTTAGAAAAAAAAATCAGTCGTTTATAAACTATAGCTAATGTTGTGTGTTTCGTCGTTGTTCCCTTGAAATCTACGATTTTTTGATGATGATTTGAAAATTTGTTGATTTTTCAATACTTGTGACTACTTGATGTATTTCTGCATGTAAATTAAAAAAAGAGGTGCCACCGCTGCTTTAGGACCGTCGTAGCATTTCCGTATGCACACCCCAAAGCTTACTCAACAACTGATTTCGAATTAAATCGGCAACGACCACTAGAGCTACGATGGTAAGTTATATCGGATAAGGGATGCGAATTTGAGTAATCGCTGATGTTCGGAATTCAGTTTTCGTCCTGTTGATGCGTATTGCCTGAAATCACCACAGTCGCAAGAGTACGCCTCAGGCCGCATTCGTTGTGAATGCGGGAAGAGAATTTTAGGATGTTTGCTTTTTACTGCTGGTTCCCGAAGGAATTTGCAACAAAATTCACAACCGTGGTGAGTTTCCTATTGCGTTTTCGAGTTTTCTGGTGCGCAGATGCCAGGAGAGTTTGTTGTTCGGAGAGGATTCGAAATCGCAATGTTCCCCAATTTCAACTGACAGTCAAAGAACCACGACCTTCTTCTTCTTATTCTTCTTGTCCCTGTAATGTTGTATTTTGATCCTGTCTTGGAAGCTACTACATTGTCGGGAGTTTGGGGTAGGAAGCTACCTTGACTGATGCTTAAAGTCATGTTAATCGGTGGCGAATGTGAGGATAGGTCGGATGGTGTAAGATTCCTCTGTGGCCAAACGATTTATGGCAGACAGTAAGCACCTGCCAGGAGAAAACTCTCGGAAAAGTCTGAAAATAACGGCGCGAAATAATTTTTATGCTGCTGGAATCCTTTCTTGTTCAATCTATTGCAAGATAAATAGCCGGAATAAAAGTCAGGTAAGACGTGAAAGTCAGGTGGATTTTGTCTTTCGTGTTCATCAGGATTTGATGCTGGTGATTTTGTCACTCTGGATTCCACGAGGTTCTCGTTTCAGTGGTGTCCCCAAGTAACGGTATATTAGGTTGATTTCAACTGCTGGGATTCACTTCATATGCGCGGGAAATGCCGCAAAGTCCTTGAATCAGCTCCGGAAGCTCGGATAACGCATGAAACCATCACTGGAACAATGGTTCGGGTAAAAGGACACCCACAGCCATCGCGATTGTTTGCAATTTTCCTAATTTGCACGACTCCTCGTGTACGGATGAATATTTCCCAATGAATGGCAGGACTGTAACTCAAACAGCGGAAAAGTTTTCAATGTTATGCAAATTTTGGTCCCGAAATTATTCCCAGAGTTCTCACGTTAGGCCGTACATGTATCTGTCTGTCTATCGTTCCATTTGCGTTGGCACTCGTCTATCCATCCTGTTTCGTCCTATTTGTTGATGAATAATGAAAATATGCTGGAATGTGAGACGGCACAGGGAGGTTTTTTTTGTGTATTCCTGAATGGTTGGAAACTTTGCATAAACTTCAACCGAAGAAGTAATTCCTTTAATCCCTTGTTGAGATGTGAGACATCAAATTAACTCGGTATTACAAGCAAAAACTTTGTCCCCAACTTTGAACTTTTGGCGTTAGCTCGTCAATTAAGTTTTGAATATTAGAAAAGGTTCTTCTGCTTCTTCTTCTTCATCATCATCATAGCGCAATCATAGGTCCTTTTCCTTCACATCATCATGAATACGTCGTCGTCGTTGGCAATGATTTTTTGTTCCTGTGTTTTCATCCTTTATATACAAAACTATCCAACAACTGAATTTCAAATTTTAACCGCCTCCACCCAAGCAACCATTTACGATTCAGGTTACAATGTGACCTTGGTCGCAAAGTGGCGGTTACAACTCCGTTTATGTGATGGTTGTTTTGTGACCGGTCACAATTAAACCATAGCAAATCGGTTAGGTCATAACCGGTGACAAAAAACCGTTAAAAATCGGTTACTTTATGACCTGCGAGAAAATTGTTGTTGTTTTTTGTTGTTTTTTATTATGCTCTTTTATAATTCACTTAAAAACAATACTGTCAAAGATTAAATAATCATCTTTGGACGTCTTCTGATGTATATTTGTGACACTAATTTACATTGTCGTCACACTTGACTTGCCCCCTCCCCCTTCCTTCTCCTTGTCAAACTTCACCGGAAAAAGTTTTCGCGATAACGGTTGTGTAACCGTTACTTTGTAACCTGCGTCACAAAATAATTTCGCGGAAACCATTGGGCAACCGTTACTTTGTAACGATCGTCACAACAAAACTGGGCATAAACGTCTGCTCAAATGTTGCGGCAACGTTACTGTGACGTTGCAGTAACCAATTTTTAATTGGTGTGTAACCATTTTTGGTTAGTTGGGCAATCTACATATACGCCACGCAGCAGGAGATTAGATTTTTGGGGTAGAAATTGTGTTGAATCGGGGATGTTCTGGTATGTCCTGCTGGTGATGGTGTTTTCATACAAAAAGCCACAAATTTCGTATTCCAACCGTATCGGTTGTGTTGCTTTAGATGGGTCAGTGTTTTTGCTGTAGCTTTGAAGGTTATGAGTTAAATTTCTCAAGATTTCACTTCATATTAGTTATTTATTCACCAACTCTTGTAATTTGCGATGGTTACAACTCCATTCCTTAATAACGAAGGAAAGTGGAGAGGTTTCAAGCAACAGACAACGGCAAATAATAAATGAAAATTGATTTCAAATAAATTAGTTACACATTGTTGGGCGAAATTTACATGATTTACATCGAATCATTATTGGGGTTGGATTTTGTTCTCTGACAATTTGACATTAAAAACATATTGTACTCAAGTTAATTTGCATATTTTATCGTTTTGTGTGGTTAGTTTGGAAACTTAATCAAAGGATTGAAATTGTAATTACCTGGAAAAGGTAAATTTCAAGTTTTTTCATGATGTGGTAAAAGTTTCCCAATAAACCTACGATATTTTCAAATGAGACTCAAAATATCATTAAATTTTTTTCGAGCAACCTGACTGATTCTTTCTCAAACTAGCTAGGGAGATTTTGACCCAATTTGTCCCGGACGTTAGTTATTGGCGGGAGTAAAAACCGGAAACGGAACAGGGGCTAATTGTGAAATTCAACAAAAATATATACAGAAATATTCTTAAGCTTTATAGAAAAACTTTAATAATATCTTCCATTATTTTTGTTAATTTTTTTATATCCATTGTAAAAGTAGTTTCTATTAACTAACAATTCGATAAAAATTCAATCAGATCAAGTTTCCTTTTATTAAATATTTTCATTTCTTATGAAGTTAAACGATTTTGACCATACAAGGAAACTGTCGTCGTACTTCAAATCGATCTATCGATAAAATTTTCATCGAAAACTTGATACCAAACCACTCTCCTCTTGAAGGCCACACATTTTAATAGTTGCTGTGGGAAATCTTCCAATACTTTTAAATCGTTACCCGATTTTCATTATTGACAATTCTTTTCGCTTCAAAACTGTTTGCGTGGTCATGTTTTTCTTAGTTTTCCCATTCGAAGGTTTTGCTCCTTTGTCAGCAAACCAATCCGTATACAATGAAATCGATCAAATTGTATTTTTTCCCTTTAGTATTTTTTTTTTTGATTTTACGAAAAGTTTGGGCCAGGAATGACGATAAGACGATAAATTCTTCCTTTGAAATCGTAAATTGAAAAGAAACCATTGATAACAATGCGAACATGTCTTTGGATTTGATTTATGAATTTTTGTTTTTTTTTTTAATTTTTTGTCCAGTTTTTTTATATGGCGGTGGAATTGAATGAAACTTTTTTTTATTATGGTGGAGCAAAAAATAAAAAAAAACGTGTAATGAGGGTTCTTATCATGAAATCTTTAAGGGGAAAATATGCTAAGGACCTTTGAATATTGGAATATACATTAAAAGAAAATCTTTTTGAAAATATAACCGCTACCATTGCCAGCGGGTAAACGCCAAATACTCTATATGAGAACAGAACGATTTTTTATATAAATTTTTCGCTTTTGTACGCGCGAGTGGAAAGAATTAGCACCCTAAACACCTTCGTGTAATTTATTTTTTTCTTCGATGATTGGCTACATCCAATATACAATGTAAGCTTGATAACTCAAAGTTTTTTCTAGACCTCGTCCGCTTCGACTTATCGGGGTTGCAGTCTATATAATTCTCATGCAGGATAAAAAATTACAATTTTCAACAAAATCGAAATTAAAATATTTCTGATATTCTAGGAATTTCTAAAACAAAATTTCTCGGAATGAAATGAATTTATATTTACGTAATAATGATACACACCTGACGTGTCACGCAGTGGCGTATTTAGGGGAAGCATACGCCCGCAATGCGAGGGGCCTCCTAAAGAATTGTGGGGCTCCAAAAGGGTCCCCTTGACTAGTGTATTTTAACCTGCGACGCAGTTTAAAAAAGAATTTGCTTGCAGCGCATTTCATTATAAAGAATTCGATTTTGGTAAAAAATGACAGATTTTTATCGAATTGTGATTATCTTATAATTTTCAATGAAACAAACAAAAATTGAGGCAAATCTTCTGTGTGATGAATCTGTCAAAATATCCTGCCACACAAAAATTTATTTTTATTAATTTTTTTGGAGAGAAAAAGAGGGGCCAAGATATAGGTTTTTGTCCCAGGCGCCACTATACCTTTGTATGACCCTACCCCCTCATTATAAAAATATACGGGTCGTAAATGACCAAATTTGTAAATCAGTGTGTCTTTCCTAAAGAAATCAAGAAAAATAATCGCCTGCGGCGCATTTTTTCGAGGATGTCTGGTGTACAAATATTCGTAGTAAAGAAGTGAACTCGCATCATCTTAACTTGAGCACCGTAACTATGGCCTCTATTACCATTGCGAGTAAAATATTTCACCCAAACAGCCCTCATGAAATTTTCGAGGAGAGATTCCTAGTTACGCCACTGGGGTCACGCTTGATTCATTTCAAATGTTAAATGTCGCAAAGCAATCATCCTACCGGCTAGATTTCCCCCCACCTATAGACATTTTCGTTCGTCTTAACATTTGGAAAGAAAAATCTATAAAAAGGTGTTCATTTAGAGAGGATTTCGTTGACTACCCTCAGTGAAAAAGCGTTATGCGAAAACATGCCCACCCTGGCTTAAGGGCTAAAATTTCCCGAAAAAGGTAGCCAACCGCCCATTATCAAAATGTATTTATTTCCATAAGTAGACGCTTCGATGCAAGCGGGTAACAAGAAAAACTCTCTGACAAACATATTAAAATAATATGAAACCCGCAAATAGGATGAATTATTTTCTTATGGGGATCTTTTTTTTCAACTTTTTTTCCCATTCGTTTCTTTTTTTTATCCCTTTTGCGTTTTCAAGCAAAAAAAAAAATCTCTATTTGCCTGAAGAATTGCTTTGATGTGAAACGGATTTATGCCAAGGTAGACGACGATGATTCCCACCTAGTTTTCAGCTTTTAGTCAACATACATATAGGAATCAGAGCCAGAACCAGAAAAATTCCCATGTTCTTTAGGTTTCCATGGAAATAACACGAGAATATCAGGTATGCTCATGTATTTTGAAGCCTTCAGGCGAATTTATTTTTATTTTTTTTTCATTCACTGCTGTTTCCTGAGCAACGCCCAATGCAGAAATTTTCTGCAATTATTTGATACCATAATAAATACTGTAATTTATAGAGATGTTATTCGATATTTCTGTTTTTCTATGGAATATTTTAAATGGCAATAAACGGAATTTATGAGAAAATGCAGATATGGGATTGTTCACTAATTTTCGGCTTAGTTGTTCATTAATTTTCAGAACCTCCTCTTCCCCGTCTTTTCCTCCTTCTTTTATGTATGGAGTTCATTAATGTCGTCACTCTATCGCAGGCACACGCTTAGCCCAGAATTTAGCCCAGAATTTGAGTCTTTCTAATTGCAGAATAGTAGATGATTTTTAAAGACCTTCTTGCTCTACTTTCTAAGACGACATCTTACAACTTCAAAAGACACCGTAATGTTTATTAGGAAATTGAAAAAAAAATCCGGAATTAAAAGACAAGTACATCCTAATGATTTAAGCTCTTTTGCTCTTGTTAATAAAAGTTGAAGTTTTGTGTACCCAAAAAATTTCTGGTTTTTAATGATGGTTTTCTTCCAGATATCCCTCAAAGAAGGCCCTTTAAAGTTACACTGCAACCACAAGTTGTTGCATTAGATTAACGAGAAAAACGACATGACAGACATATAATCATTAAAGAAGATTTGGAAGGATGAGAAAAGGGTTTAACTTTTATAACCACTGGCAGAAAACACAAATTGACGGGTCATTGTTCCATGTAGCTTTTAAATGTTTATTTCAACAAAACAGCCAAGAGCGATTCTTCGCTAACATCAAAGCGTTGGCGAGAAAATGACGGTTAGGAAATAACCCAGAATGTCTCTTTAGCTATGGTAAATACAGAGAATCCTGAAAATACTGGTTAGAGCACGGCATAGAGACAAACAAGGTATGCTGTAAACTCAAATCTGACATTTCGTTGCTACGTCACTTGTGCCGATTAGTTCGTCAAGTGCAGAAGGAATCTTGTTTTGTGGATGATTATTTAAATTTTTGTGCGATCTAAATAAGATATTTGTAAATTAGTGGACTGATTGCATTAAATAGTGACCAATAAACATAAAAATTAATTAAAAAAAGTCGGCACAAATGACGTCACACCTGACTATCAAAAGTTTACAGCATACCTTGTTTGTCTGTATGCCGTGGGTTAGAGTAAAAAAATTGAGTTCGGGGTTGTCCATAAAATACATCACTCTAATTTCAGGCATCTCCGATCGTTACATGGTAGAAAATGTGGGCCTAGTTTTTAAAATTCACTTTTTAACCTATTTGATTTAAAATTTTCCAACCGACGTGGCTTATAAACGAATTTTTGATATTTTTAAATTTCTAGAATGAGTTTTTCGACTTTTTGGAGTTTAAATGTGCCTTTTTAAACCAACTCAGATGAAAATTTAAATCTAAAACTCTAAATTTTGTACATCAGGCTTAAATTTTAAACTAAAAAGTTAAAATGTTTCCCAGATTGAGTTTTGTAAGTAAAATTTGAAAAACTCAACCGGAAAGATGTAAAATCACATCTTTTGGTTTAATTCCTCAACCATTACAGGTATAAAGTTGTCTGCATCGAGTTGTTGGAAAAGCAAATTTTCTTAACATTTCTACAGTTGAAAAGGGTTTTTTTTCTACTTTTTTTGGTTGAATTTTTAAACTTTTTGGTTGGAAATCTAAACTAGTTATTTGGCATAAAAATTCGATTTTTTTGGATTAAATATTTAACTTTGGATAAAAAATTCAACCTTTTGGGTTGTAAAATTCAATCAAAAAGATGAAAATTGAAACTATTTGGTTGGAAAATTTTTGTGATTCTGTTGTTTATAAATTGATATCGCATTTCCTCAGTTTCGCTGCGACAATCGTTTTTTTTTTTTGCTACCAACCGTTTTCGAGAAATTTACGAAACATTACGATATCTATGCAGAAGTGGATTGAAACCTTCAGCCAGTGATAATTGAATGTCACAATCTGAAAATCTCTGAAACCAAATTCGCAAAATTCCTACTACCATTTTCGAGAAAATTGTGGAGAATTTCTTATATTAAGTGGCTAGTTTTTTTAATTGCAATTTCTCTACATTCCTACAACTTAAAAAAAATAATCATAATGCTTTTTACAAGGAAAATAAAAATAGTTTTTTTTTACATATTAATACAAAAAAGCATTTATCGGACATGTTACATTCCTGCGATCAATTCGACGTTATGTGTAATTCACTCAATCCATCGTCTTGGAATTTCTACAGTTTTACAAATCGCTGGAACAGTATTTTCTTATAGAATCCTTTCTGTACGTACAATGCCAAAAGAAATTCCCATCTAGAAATAATTTTTACACAGATGTTGTTACTCTGGCACTGGATTTTCTTCTAAGAATCTTTAAATCCTTGGATAATTATATACCCAGGAGCGATTCCCGTCTCGAGGGCTCCACATCTCTTCAAATGAAAATTTGTTGCATTGTACGAACGTCAGAATAATCCTTTTTAGTGTAGCTTCAGTACAGTTTGCTTTGTACAATATTTTCTAGCCAGCTTATACCTTTTGCTGATTTCTTTTTTCAAATAATTTTTTTTAGTTTGTTCTACTACGGGGCGTACGTACATATCGTAGTTTGAAAGCACGTATCCTTTATACCACGTATGCTTAAGCGCTACGTGGCACTCGTCTTATCATCCAAACGGGGCTATGTGTGCACGTGCATATATAACACTTTTTAAAAAGAATCAGCATCATCTAGAATACATAAGAAATGAATAGATACGGCTTTTCATATCATGTGTGGACAGAGCGGCAAAATCTACCTTAGATTGTGAAGGTGTGGTGTAGCGTATTTTTAGTAGAGCATCAACAAGAAGCAAAAAAAAGTCGCAAAAAAAAACAAAATGAAATGATACGAACATGTGGTTTTCACAGTGCATAGGCTCATCGCATCCATCATCACTAAACATATTCGCGCATTGCCTCTTTAACTTTTGCAGGAGACATACGAGGGTTGTTCGAAAATCCAAAAATGCTAAGTTCAAGAAAGTCAATAACAAAATGCAATTAGGCTTTGTGAATGGCAGGAACGAAAACAGGGTTTCTAGAATTATAACATTTGTAAGGTACCAACAATTTACAAATGTTGCAACTTCGATCATGCCACCTTAATCAGTGGTGCCAAAAATTTGGCTGGTGACCGCTATTGTTTGATGTTAACAGTACCATCGATCTAGACTAGTCTCACGGCTTCTGCTGTTGATGGCTAGCAAAACCTTATAAATGTTGCAGTCCCATTGATGATCCGTTAAATTATTACGAAATTTCATTTTTTAGAGTCCATGTTGATGTTTATCGAGGGAGAGGGAAGAAGTGGAGTGAGAGAGAAAGAGGTAGAGAGAGAAGTGGAGAGAAAAGTATAGAGAGAGGTAGAGAGAGAGAGAGGTATAGAGAGAGGTAGAGAAAGACGTAGAGAGAGAGAGAGGTAGAGAGGGAAAGCAAAAAGAGAAACAAAAAGGAAAAAGAGAAAAGAGAAGTTTCTACTGGATACCTACCAAGTCAAGACAGTGTGGAGGATGTTGAAAAAGCGAAGATTTTTTCAATCGGTGGGAAAATTCAAATTCCGTTATTTTCCGAATAAGCCTCTTTTTTAGGGGATTTCCTTATTATCGCTATTTTTCCCATCATAACATTTTTCGCTTTTAATGCACGAGTACTGGATTTTTCGTGAAATTATTAAAATATTGCGGCTTGCATGTGGTTGCATATATCTATTTTGTGCTTTTCTCTTATCGCACTTAAATACTACCAGATTCATTGCTATTTTTTAGAGCTACTTCCACCGCTGCGCTACTGCTCACAGTGCATATGGGATAAAAAAAAAGAATATCTGGGACAAATCTTTAAAGTCAAGTTTTCTAAAGCTTTTCTGTACGTGACGGGTTAAGAGAATTTTTTCAACTTCCATAGTTTATATTCCTACAATCTTTCCGACTTTTCCCATCACAATCTATTCCCTGACTTTAGCCATCGTTTTAAGTACATTTCCTTGTGGCATGAATTAAATAAGCTGCATTAAATAAATTAGCGTTTAAAAGGATATTTTGTGGAACAAGACGTTTTTTCCTTCACTTGGTTATTGAAATTTTATTACTCATTGCGGGAATCAACGCTCTACACTGACACTTAAAAAAATGGTGAAAAACAAGGACTTAAAAGGATTTTCACAATTTCTGTGAGAAAATTATAATAAATGACAAATACACACCCAGAATAAAAAATATGCGGAAATTAAAAGACTTTTGGATAGAAGGAAAAGTTTCGAAAATAAGAAAACAAAAATTCTTCTCCATAACTTTGATTTTTACATTAACACGATCTCCGGAAAAATGTGAATAAAGGACAGGAATTTTACTTTTCACAATCCTTGTTTTTTTTAAAAAATTTTAGTACGAATTCACTTTATAGCGTAAAAGCAGAGGATCATCATACATTTTTAATGTGAGAAAGTACCAAAGACCTGTTAACTAGTTTCATTTCGACAACTTTTAATTACATTTCTGTTTAATTATGTTGGCGAATGCTTTCTAGTTAAAAAGTTTCATTTACTGAAAGTCTTGTAATGTAAAGAAAACCTTGAGTGACTTATTTTTTTTTTGTTTTTATTGAAATGTGGAAACACAATAGTCTCGCGGTAGAGTGGACAGTAAAATATCATTTCGGGAAATATATGTAAAAAAACAGCTTTTCAAATATCTTAAGAACCGTATGTGATATGTAAAAAACGTTAAAAGAGAAAATGCAGAGAATTAAGATTCAAAGTTGTTTGTGGGGGGTTCGAAGGGTACAGGGAAACATTTTTCATGTCTAGCGACAATCGAACGCATATACAGGCGTCCCTCGATTCAACACGCCTCGATATAAGACGTTTTGATATACGACGCTCATATCCTGACGCGAAATTTTATAAAAAAAAATCAAATCTTGAAGTTGGTAATCTATTTAAAAATTTGCCATCATTAAGAGCTTTTGTAAAATACGTACACAAAAAATGATGGAAGAAATTTTGATATACGTCGTTTTGAAATACGGCGAAATTTAAACCCCCCTCCTCCCACTCCTACTCTCACCTCAAACACCGTAAATCAAGTATGTTGTTACTCTTCTTTTTCGGCAAATCGCAAAAAAAGCTGTCTTCATACTTTGATTTCTGTATGATCAAAAATCCCAGAAATATATTTTGACTCGAAAATTCCCTGATTGATTCCGACATCATGTGGTAATTTGATGTTATATCAGTGGCACACCTCTTAGCGAGTAAAACATTCGTCTCTAAATGTCTATATTTATCGTAAGCATAAAAGGGATATACGATTGTTTAGTATCCCACAGCATCTGTTTTATGCTTGCGTGGAATCGGGTTATGCCATCCCCAGATTTCGAACTAAATGGAAACCAATTGAGCAGCTTCAAAGGATCAACGCAGTATTCAATACTCTCACCTACCTGTGTTCTCTAAAGCATACAAAGTGAAAGACGTATTACGTAATAACGTACATATGTACAACATAATTAAATCGCAATCAATTACTTGAGGAATTGATGAAACAATACAATTAGTATTTCATTACTGTGGCAATCAGCCCCTCTTTTACCACTCGATCGAATTACAAATGGCCAGGAAACGAAATTTAGGTCAACGTTAATTATAATACAAGGCAACAAATCTACTAGAAGTATCGAAAAAGACACAACAACCATAGGCCAAAAACGTTTAAAATTTACGAATGAACCAAACGACAAATGCAGAATTTACCAGTATTTAATGTCCATCAGATTTTGTCGATGCGTTAAATTTAAAATTACAAATTTAAGCACGAATTACTTTTAATTAAAATCCATCATCAAAGGGATTTTATGTTAAATAAATTTTCCAAAATTTTAATTGAATTCCGTTGAGATTTTTTTTTTGTATTGATGATGGAAAAATTTCATGCTTTGATAAGTAATTTTTTCAATTTTTTATCCGCAAAACGGTTCATTGGTTAAAATTATATAGTAATATTATGTTTTAATTATGATTACGAAATGCCTAACGAGGAATTAGTTCAGTCGAAAAAACAAATATGGTCAATAGCTATATTGAAAACATATTATTATTTAAAAATATATAAAAAAAAGAATAAATTTATATATTTATTAGGGGTTGCGACCCTCCACAGTTTCCCTTCAGCCTGCGGCCTAGGCCTACTCCCCGACCTCTGGCCACGAATTTTACGCGGTGAATCTACTTATCTATACTGGTAAAGATCGAGTCAAACTTCAACAATACAATTATTATAATGGCATTTCAAAATAGACAATAATAGAGGGGCCCTATGATGGTTTCGCAGCACAACCCCACCCTGCGGCCACAGTATTTACTCGACCTTCGCCCCCGGGTCGATCTATTCAAAGGTCTACAACTTGCAAGGAAATGGATGGAGTAGAAATTAGTGGGCGATATGTTTCCTTGGAAGCTCACCTCTCTAATGGTGGGAACTCGCTCCAAATCGCTTCAGAATTGCAAAAGATAGCAGATGAGGGGGCTTACAGAGAGAATTTTTTGGCATTGTGTATCAAAATCGCGAAACGATAACATATATAAAAAATAAGCATTTGGAACCATTTATAGTTATGGAGTTCTGCCGGACCGATTTTAAGGATTTTTTTCTTATTCGAAAGCTATATAAACACATGTTTGCACAAAAAATTTTAACTGTTTTTCACTATTTGTTTAATTCACTGTTTCCTGGCTTTTTACCAATAATAAAAAACGTCAAAACATTAAATAAATTAAGGATAAAAAATCCCGCTCGACAAATTGAAGTCACGCATGGAACAATCACGCGAAATTCCCCTTCCTGTTAATTTGTCTCAGCACGTATTGAGTATTAAGTGTTATAACATTCAATTGGCAGCATATAAAGCGTAATCACATAGCAAGCATAAATTTATTTTGATTAAATCGCAATTAGCACTCTATACATCAGTAACACTAAATGCCAAATCGTCTATGATGGGTTACAAAATAGGCCAGGGGTAAATACCGAATATTCATTGAAATGCGTGTACGAGGAAATTCAATTCAATACAAATCGAATATGAAGATGAAAGGGGGGATGGGGAGGGGAGAATGCAATGGAAAAAGGCAACGTTTGATGGAAAACGTTTTTGGGGGGGTGGCTAATTAAAATCAAGTGGCGGAGCATTACTTGCGTGCGATGATGATCCCGTAGAGCTCGAGGGTGTAGGTTCGTCAGCTTAAAACCGACATCAACAGTCTACCACCCCCAGCCACTACTGACTGCCGCTCACTTTCAGGCCGATGGGGTTGGAATTGGGAGTAGCAGTTTGAGATGCTGGCAGGTTCCGACTGTTTTACCCTCGAAACAAAAACACAACAAACTTTTAGCGCCTAATTAGATTTTCGCCTCAGGGAACAGAGCAAAAGACGTGCTTTCACAACACGCCCGTTTCGTCTCGCCTCGACCTAAATCCTGAAACCTGCTTCCTGGATTTCGACCCAGTTCATCGTATTCGTCCAATTTTGTGCGAGTGAAAAAAAAACAAACTTTTCCGATTTACCTCCAACTTTTTGCGGAGAAAATGATTTTCGTCAGCATCACCTGCTTGATTTAATTTGCTTCCCTTCAGCCGATCCGATTCAACCCCTATGACTATGGAAGCTATGTGGTGTTGTCCAAACGTTAACGCAACTTTTCAATCCCAGGCGGGTCCATGGTTTTTCGGCATTTCGATTTTTCCGGGATAAAGTTTTTCGTGTTAGGACTTTGGATCTTTGAGGCTCCCAGAGTTCTGGTCCATTTCGCTCCCAATTTTCGACAAAGTGTTGAGATTCCTATTTTTTTTTGTATTGTTTTTATTTTGAAGTTTATGGGTTGCTTTCTGACATTTGGTGGCTCTTAAAGAGTTGCACGCAGCCTTGAATTATTTACGACCGTAATTAAAATTCTTCTTCTTTTTTTGATTATTTTGCTAGTAGTGGGGGTGGAGTGAAGTAATCCTTTTAAACAAACGGTGGGTGGGTGGCCAAATCAACAGCCTGGGGCAGAAAAATTAATTAGGTGCTGGTGTAATGAATTTCTCGAAAATTGTCTTAGCTTAAGATGGCAATGATTCCTTTGAGGTTGATGGGGCGTTTCGTAATTTGTTAGTAAAAAGGGACCCGCACGAAATTTTCCAAATATTTATCTTTTGTCACGCAATCATAGTAGCCTTAAGATATTTATTGTGGGTTTTTTTAGAAATCGAAGAAAGTCTTTCATACTGTTAGCTGTGAAAACGTATTTCTTCTTTAATGCCGGCTGCACACTCTCACCGAATACAGGCAAATCCCAATCACGAGTGTCAGGTTGAACGCTTTTTCTGGTTTACATTAGAAATTCCGGTTTACGATATTGTACAAATTTTATATTTGGCTGATTTTATATTGTAAACCGGATTTTAAGCCGGATAAATAAAGAAAAAACGTAATTAAATTGACAAAAAGTCGTTTAATCTGGCAACAGTGCTTCGAATTCGCCAAACAAATTAGAGTATTTTTTTTTGCATATTTAGTGATAGTTTGTTATAGCATTTGATAAATTATCAGTTAATTGAAAAACCCGAGACAAAAGTTTAGTTTCCGGGATACCAGGACTGTCCCGGCCATTCAAGGACGTATGATTACTCTAGTTTAAGGGAAAGGGAGGGTATAGATATGAGTAGGCCAGTCATTTTTGTAACGGTGACCACCGAATCAATATTGCGTCAGAAGCCCTTAGATTTCAAGAGTGGGGTTTAACAATTAGTGAGAGTAATTTTTTCTCAAGATCCTTTCTCTAACCATGGAAACTAGACCAAAATCGCTTTAACGGTTGACGAGGTAGCAGCGAAGGGGTTAAGAAGAAAGGGAACTTTGGATTGGCGTATGGGCTAAACTCGGCTCTTTGATATTAGGGAAATTGTTGGCTGTAAGAACCTATCAATAAATTTTCAAGTTTTTTTTCCCAAATTTTCTGCATGAAATGAAAATTTTTAACCAAAATTTTAAAATGAAAATACCTTGAAATTTAAAGACACCAACATATCGAATCGAGAAACTGAAAATTCCTTTACGAGTGATAATTTTTTTCCTAGAATTTCCTCAAAATAAAATTTCTCAACAGTTAAGCTCCTTAACGAATCTCAGAATTTGTGGTCGCAATTTCAAGTACTTAAAGATATTTAGTAGGTACCTACCTTCTCACGAAGTAGATATCCTTCGCCCAAGGCCAAGCCAATCTCATGGGCTTTTTTTCTACTTGACTATTTTTAGAATCTGAAAAGCGTTTTTCCCTAAACTCTAAAGACGTGTAAATTGCCCCAGTATTGGAAGAGAAACTTTCCTCCCGATTGGTGTCGAATATTTATAAAGTTATTGAGAGAAAAAAAAAGTAAAAAAAAGTCCAAAGTAAATAGAATTAATCTCTTCTTGATTTCCTTCAGTGTTTCGTGTTCTGGACGTGATTGCCAACATAACCAACTGATTTTCTCTATAAAACGTTTACAGATTTCCTAGACTTGAATTCACCGGACAGAATAAGTATCTGTTACAAAACTTTTCTTTCTTCCTTGGCTAAGGAAAAAAAAAACTTTTTAAGACTTGTTGATATTTTATTTTCCTCAGTTTATTTTTATTCGTATGATTTTTTTTTCTACTTTTTCGTTTTCGTTTTACTTATATTATATTTTATTCTTGGTCTTACATTCGTTAAACGTGACTAAAATATTTATTCGATGCCTGTCGATCTCTCAAAACAAAATAAAAACTTTTCTTTCGACAGATAAATGAAATAATAAAAATGATATTCAGTAAACAATATGAATCTTTTGTTATATAGAATTTCTTATACGATAAATTAGAATGTTTTATACATAAAAATTACAAAAATATTAAATTAATATTTCTTTGGAAAAATTACAAAGAACATATTTATTTGTAACAAGAATTATGTCTTAATAGAATAGTATTTGGAAGAGCAAACCCTGATTGCCGACTTCACAATACTTTTTGTGTTGATTATTCGAAAAAAAGGATATTCACGCTTATCCGTATAGGATCTTTCATCAGAATTGAGATCTGCGCCACAAAAATTTACCAAGAAAAAACGACGAACAGGATATTCGCCGGACCTTGTGCTTGGAATTTTAAAATTCTTACAGCAGATTCGAGATCGGCGACCTAAAAAGTCCCCTAAAGAAAATTTTCCTGAAAAAATGAAAACCATAAGATAGCTAATCGTCATAGTCTGTTTGATGGCAGACAAAATTTTTATGAAAAACCAAATCCATTTGTGTGGAAGAGGGGAAAAGGATTGTTCCGAGTGGATTTTGATGTATGGAACGGCTATGTAAAATCATATTCTAAACAGATTTAACGTTTAAAAATTTTCCAATACGACTCACCGTTTTCGAGAAAATAGAAAAAAAGTCTTCAATTTGTCAGGGGGAGTGGTGAAGGAGTGGTCCGATTGGATTTTGGTGTATGGATGAGTTCTGTGTATGGATGATCCTATTCTAAACACATCTTACTTTTATAAATTTTTCCGTTTTCGAGAAAATTGCAAAAAACTGTTTCGTTCGTATGGGGGAGAGGGGAAGGAACGGTCCGATTTAATTCGTTAAAGAACTTAACCTTTCTATGTACGAGAAACGCACTGAAAAAATTTAAAACCTCTGGCTGAATCCTTAGACCTTCGAATATTCCTTTCACATAATTTGCGATCAATTTAGAGGTCCTATTGACATCAAGGTACAGAAAAAGGGTTAAACACAATATAAACATGACCCGAGCAAATCTAAGAGATAAAATTATAAGTGAAAAAGGTGTACTTCTGAAAAAGGTTTTTGGACATATGAAGATTTCGTAAAAAAGGTTCAAAAAAGGGCTTGTAACTAAACGAAAATCTCGGAGTGTATGCACCCAAAAGAAGATTTATACGTTTGTATGTGTGAAGTTTAACAGAAAAATAAGCATAGTTGATATCTCAACTAAATATTCATCCCTAGTACTCATTGCGTGAAATACGTTTGAAATCCCTTGATTTTTATCTCAGGGAGTGAGAATGAAACTTACAAACACCACGTCGAAAATGTAAAGTACTCGGTACTGTAAATAATAAGACAAAGGGAACATTTGGATGGATATCCTCTTCAAATCCATTGCTTTTCTGTTTTATTTTTGTATTAGACGATTTCTTTTTCTACCAAGCCGCCATAATCTTCACCTATGAATATCTATAAGATTTAAGCGTTTTGTATACACCATCAAAAAGACATAATTCGGTGGAAAAGTTCAGAGAAATATTGAAAAAATGCTGCGCCGCTTTCAAGTTCTACTGGGATCAGAAAAAAATCTAATAGAGAAAAAGAAAATCAACTGAAAATCAACGAAAAAAGCAATTTTTCTTTCCTTTTGAAAGTTCTTTCTATGGAAATGTATGAAAATGTAAAGACACTTTTCAAAAAATAAAAATTTATGCGATTATTTTTATCCGTTCGGCGTTCGAGGAGTCATTAATTGCAATATGTCTGTAGCAAATATACACTTATTGTTATCATCGAATAGAATCACATCCATATCTTTTTATTATTTTCCGTATCCATCTGTGATATCATCTATCTATGAAATTCATTCCACCATCCTCCCATTTGATATTTTTTAAGGATTCAGACGATTTGAAATACACGCAAGGATGCATCCATCAAGTTTGTAGCACATATATATATACAATAGTATCATCAGGGCTAGATCCTCAATACGATGTATTGTTGGCTTAACTCTTTGAATATTACAATGTGATTATGCATAAGCCATCTACATATGTGCCACATGCACACAATTGGAGGGTGTCATAAAGATATGAGCGAAAAAAATATTTAAAAAATGAGTGAAAAAAAAAATCAGTTGAAAAATTTTCCACATCAGTTGCCATGTACTCTTGTTATATATACTGGAAGCATATAGAAAATTTTCCTACTAATACTATGAAATCAACTGAACCATCATTTTGTTAATACGCACAGTTGTAAATGCACGTATATAAAAGTGTACATACAAAACTCTGGATAGATAGACAAATTTATTCAATGCTTTGAATTAAAGCTTGGAGCTATACCTCCTACAGTGTTGCTAAGTTTGCTTAAGGGCAAAATTCTAAATAAAAAATACTTCACCCTTTTTGAATATTCTTACAACTCAACAACTATGCAAATTGATCCTTGCACATTTCCAAAGAATTCTATTCCAGAGAATCATAGAGTGAATCAATGTTATATAGATTAAGCTTTAATATTTTTAAAATGTGGTTTTACTCTACAAATTTACAAGCCATGAAACTAACTAAAGATACACCGAGAGAAATAATACGACCGATTCATAGAAAAAATTGTAATATACGCGAACGCGACAGTGAAATTTTTTGGTAATGACGCCCAAACAAAATGGGAGTTTGTGCCAAAAAATAGGATAATTTTCCCGAAATTATAGGGATAATCATTGCAGAAGAGTACACTGTCTCCTGTTTGCATTTTTGTCCGTGTATTAATAAAAAAAAAGTCAAATATGTTAAACTTCTCATGGTTTTAAAAAGGCAGAAAGAGTTTTAGTTTCAATAAATCAAGTTGAAAAGTCCCAGCTTCCACGACTCAAAATTCAAAAAAAACGAAAAACACAGACAGACAGACGGACAGACAGACGGACAGACAGACAGACGGACAGACAGACAGACGGACAGACAGACGGACAGACAGACGGACAGACAGACGGACGGACAGACGGACGGACAGACAGACGGACAGACAGATGGACAAACAGACGGACAGACAGACGGACAGACAGACGGACAGACAGACGGACAGACAGACGGACAGACAGACGGACAGACAGACGGACAGACAGACGGACAGACAGACGGACAGACAAAATTCAAATTTCAAAACCGTTTACATTATGACAAAAAAATCTGAAATTTTTTCTTGAAAAACGGCGGAACTGGAATTTTTTCATACAAAATGGCCGGACTAAATTAAAGTTCTGACACCTTTTGCTAAGTATTTTTTATACCCGTATGGTGAAACCAAAGGGTATATTAACTTTGCTTTACCGTTTGTAACGCCAAGATCCCGTCATCACACACAAAAATGAATTACACCAGTGTGTTTAGAATGATAAAAAAAATTGAATTTTCCATGTCCGTCCGTCTGTCTGTCTGTCTGTCCGTCCGTCTGTCTGTCTGTGGCGCGGATTGCCGGCGCACGGATTGAGCTACAGACTTGAAATTTTGCACAGGTCCGTTTTTCGTAAAATGCGAGGCTAAGTTCGTTAATGGGCAAAAATGGACCATTAGGGGGGGTACCCCCCATACGAATGAAAACGTTTTTTGCGAATATCTCAAAAACGGTACATGTTATCAAAAAAGTTCAAGAACAAAAGTTATTTAGGATATGAATCTACATAAAACTCCCATACATCAAAATCCGATTGGAATAAGTTTTAAAAAATCTTATTGGAAAGTTTGCCTTCAAAGTGGAATTTTGGTACAACTGTTCGAATTTTGATACGAATATCACCATACGGGTTTTCAATAATTGCCAAATTGGCAATTATAGCTTTTGTTATGTTTTTATTCTGTGATAGATTAATAAAATTCACGGAATAATTTCTGAATAAAATTCAGGCAGAAATTCAAGAAAAAATCGCATAAACGGTTTTTGTGCGTAAATCAAGGACAATTTTAATATGCAAAAATAATTATCATTCATCAAAAGAAATTCTTTAATTTGAGTTAATATCGCTTTAAAAAACACTCATTTTTTAAAAAAAAGAAAATAATGAAATTTTCAAGAAAATCTGTTGTTTTTCCTTAATTGCCTAATGATGTTACTTGATTATTTTAAACTAATTAACTTTTGATTCGTACACACATTTCTCAATTAGCGTTGAATATTTGTGTAATTTGTTACTGCCATTCAAATATAATTCACTTTTGAATTCCTCAATCAAATTGTATTCGCATGGATTTTTATGGTGTCTTGAGTTACATTCAATTTATTGTCATAAAAGACTTTCATTCACATATGTTGGAGTGATGTTAAATTCTGTTAAAGAACAAATAAAAAAAAACCTTCATGAATGGAAGGAGTTCTTCAGGGTTTTATTTCGCGCTAGTACAGCGTGTAACCGAGGAGCTTAATTCTATGAAAAGCGATCAATGGATGTTGTCTACGTGCTAATCCTTGTCATATCAAAATCCTAATTAATGTGGGACCCGTCTATATAACGAAATCCCTGAATACGAGCACTTCCTGTTCAACATGGCTTTGAAATATCCTTTAACCGATGTTTGTTGACGCTCCTCATTGGGGTGATAGTAAAGGGCGGTGGCTGGTTTTGTTTACTGTTGGTTAAATCGATGAAGGTTTTCAGATAGCAGTTTTATTTGTGGGTTGAGGTCTGGTTGGTTGTTCGATTGGTTGATTTTACAAAATGGTCTTCAATTCGAAGTGAACACTTAATTTACATCCATTGAATCATTAATTCATTCATTTGTCAGTTGCTTTGACATAAATCACATCGAAACCTTGCCATGGCCACTTAAAATCAATTAGCCCGCAGCGATTTCGTCATCAGCATCACCGGGACCAGCAATAACCTGATCCTGGGACCAGAAATGACATGACAAAAGGATAATCCTGACTGTATCCTGTACGACAAAAAGCGAGTTCTCTACGTGTACAAAGGAGCAACTAGAAATGTCCGCCGAATGAATATGTTTTAAAAAAAAGTGATATTCATCCAAATTTTTAACCTTTTCCTGACGAGTATTAGGAATTCGGGACTTTGTTGGACTCCGGCTGGCATTGAAATAGTGATTGTGAGACAGGGATGCTGTAAGGGTTAAAGGGAAAAACTCACAACGGGGAAAATTGGAAAATTCATACTCAACCGAACCGGATCCCGGGGACTTTTCTGTTCGAATTAAACTCCAAACGAAATACAATGTTTTACGCATGTAGGTCACCATTGATCCCTTCATATGGCCCATAAATTATAAACGTGTCCAGAAAATAAATTTTTTTTCTCGCATATGAATGTTCACTTATATGTATCAATGTTGGCCGGGTCATTCGTTAGCTTGTTATGATATTTCATATCGATGAGTTGATAAATTCTAAAAAAAAAAAAACAAATACACTCATATGTGAGTATGCCCCATAAGGAAACACAAAATAAAATAAAAATGGAGGAAAAAAAGTCCCACATTTTAGAATTCGGCTTTTACGCAATTCGAACCAAATGAATTTTCTATGTTTTCATTGGGAAATTGAGTTTTTGTTGCAAGCGATAAATTTTAGATTTGATATTTTTGGCATTTGCAGGGAAAAAACGTGATGCATGAAAAATATACGAAATTGGGTCAATTTTTAAAGTGTGTGTGTATGTGTGTTTTTTTTTTAAATATTAACGTTGGATATGTTGGAACAAACAGAAAAGATATCAGAAAAGATATAAAAATAATCAAAACTTCTAAAAACCCCTGACTTTAAAAAAATTGAAAAACCCCGAAATAAAAAAAAAGTCGAGATAAGCATAAAAAATAAAATAAATATTTATCTCGCTTTTATTTCTGACACACAGCACCCAAACAATTATCTTTTCCTTTTTAGTGCATTTTTTCTAAATAAAACAAAAAAAAATTTTTCATGATGTATTTTAACACTCTAACTGCCACGTCAGTCAAAAAGACCTGACACCTAACTGTAACACATGGATCAATAAGTCCCGAGACTAACAATGAAAACAACATTTTTTTTGCAAAATTTTTTTTTATTCATCAATATAATCACCTTTTAGGGTGATACAATCGTCACGCCATGCGTATCCCAAAAAACTGACGCCATGACTTTGCCAGCTGACTGCTGCGTTTTCGGACGCTTCGGACGGCTTTCGCCAGCTGTGCGCCACTCAGATGACTGCCGCTTCGACTCTGGAGTGTAGTGATGTATCCATGTTTCGTCCATGGTCACGTAACGACGCAAGAAATCTTTTTTATTGCGAGTAAATAGCGATAAACAGCTTTCTGAATCATCGACTCGTTGCTGTTTTTGTTTCATCGAAAGCAATCGCGGCACCCACTTGGAAAAAACCTTTTTCATGCTCAATTTTTCATGAAGGATAGTAAATGCACTTCCATATGATATCTGTGTTATCTCAGCAATCTCACGGAGCTTCACTTTACGATCTTTCATTATAATTTTTGTCACTTCACTCACATTTTCCGGTGTAACGGCTTCCACAGGTCTACCCGAGCGTTCCGCGTCATTTGTGTCGGTACGACCACGTTTAAACTCGGCAAACCACCGACAAATCGTTGCTTTTGATGGACAAGAGTCCGGGTAACATTTTTCAATCCATTGTTTCGCTTGCACGGTGTTTTTATCCATTAAAAAACAATGTTTTATCAGAACACGAAACTCGGTTTTTTCCATTTTTTAAACAAACTACAAAACGACTTTACTCCAACCTCGATAACTCAGCTGTTTCTGGTCCGATCGACTTAAAATTTTGACACGTTTCAAGCAAAGGTTAGTACTCTAGAAAGACGTGGTTACTGGTTTACTACGAGCGTCATCTCTGGGTTAGTCTCGGGACTTATTGATCCATGTGTTACACAACGGCCAGAATGAAAATTATTCGCTGCAACCGCAACGATTTTTTGTAGTTGCACACATTTTATGGTAATAAAATAACATTTAGGTATAATTTTGTTTCAATTTTTTTTCTCTTAGTGCCTTTTTGACTGAAAACTAAATATTCGAAAAAGGCTTAAAACTGTCGTGGCAGTTAGAGTGTTAAGACTAACTTTTTTTCTTTCAAGATGGGGAAAACGAGCTTGAAATCGATTCTGTGGATTAAAGAATACAAGGCGAGGGGTTTTAAAGTCGGGAATGAAGAGTGAATTCTTGTACACTGAAACATTTCTTTTTATTTTCAACCGAATGGTAAAAACGGAATCGAAATCGGTTCAGTGGATCAAAAGATACAAAGAGTTTAACACGTTGACTGCCAAACAAATTTTGCAAATTTTTAGAAGAATGCCAATCCATATAGACCTGTAGAGTGTCT
The DNA here is from genome assembly GCA_964034945.1 of Chrysopilus asiliformis. Taxonomy (NCBI): domain Eukaryota; kingdom Metazoa; phylum Arthropoda; class Insecta; order Diptera; family Rhagionidae; genus Chrysopilus; species Chrysopilus asiliformis. Next base: position 22,721,864 of record OZ035962.1, read on the forward strand.
GTATGTATGAATATATGTATGTCTTTTTATGGAAAAAAATATTTGAAATTTAATGATTCATGAGTATTTCCTACATCCAATAAAAAATCCAAAAAAAAATGTTTTAGTAAATACATAAATTATTGTTATGCAAATACATCGTTTGATTGATATTGGTTAGACACAAAAATGTTGCTGGTAACATGAAAATCCATTTGATAAATTCCTCATAAATACAAATCATATATCCTCCACCTCCCACTGAAATTCCTTGCGGCAGATTCTTAAGAAGGCGAAAATCTTTTTTTTTTTTTAAATCTTAGACTCATAGATGTGAATCACGACAACGTATTACAAATTCATTTCCGCTTTTCCTTTACAATTTCTTCACATCGTGCATTTCACTTAGCCGACAAGTGGAATTTTCAGATGAAGATACAACGCAAATCCCGACGAAAATGTCGTGCCGATACATTGAGAAGATACTAAGATTCCAAGATCCTTGCAGATGATATCCTACAGATAGCTGACAAAGGTCTCATCACACTAATCCTGAATGCCACAGCAGAGTGTGATGTCACGACATATTTCCCACTATGGTTACAGGCAGGCGAGCAGTTGATGAAGCGGGAAATTCATGGGGGGAAATTCTTAAGTGAAATGTTTTCGCCCGTAGGTGTTTGCAGTGTTTTTGTACTTTGAAAAATGTTTGAGGGTAGCAACACAAAAAATTATGATTGTCCCACCCTGTTTTTCAATTTCAATTTCTTCGCTGGAAGTTCGGAATGGGAGGGGGAGCGATTCAGTTCGGTTTGGTAAAAGAAATTTATCCATCTCATCATCAGTAAACATTCTTCAAATAAATTGAAATTTTTCGTAAATGGCCAAAAAGAATTTTTTCGTTATTTTTTAGATGGATGTGCGTGTAGATATAAATTCACCTCAATTATTCGCATAAAAAGCAGTTTTTTTTTGTACCCCCGTAAGATGCTTCCCAATCCGGGAAACTTCGATTTGCGGAAAATACGAAAAATGTAAAAACGCACGTTCCGAAATCTTCTGTTGGACCGGATAATTCTATTTTCAACTTTCAAGGCGTTTCCGTTAAATTTTTACCATGTCGGGATTCTTTTCTTCATTCTTTCTATTTCCCAATTTTCTTGTATTTTTTCTTTTATTTATTTCGTATTTTTTTCCTACTGTGTGTGTGTTTTTTTTCATAACGAATATTTTGTAGTGGCTCTTGTTGTTGCCTCATCCTGGAAATCCATAGAAAATTTGAAAAGCGCCAGGATCAAGATGGGCACAATTGGGAACAGTTGCTTACGAGCACAGGACGAGAGATTGAGGAAGTGTGGCCGACGGAGCATTGTTCGGAAAAAAAGCGAACCAAGCGTGGAAGGTATACAAAAGGACTCGGCTGAAGGACCTCCACTTAACATTCAACCCTTTTGTGTTAACTTGGGTCGAACAATGGATAAAAAGCAGTTGAATGGTTCCGATGAATGCCATGAAACCGGCATAGTGAACAAGTCCTTGCACCCTTCAAACAATTTTCGGTGGAATACACATACAATTATGGGTGTTGTCCCATTCATACCAATTCACCACCCGCAAATGTTGTTAAATTTATCCCAAGTAACAAAATTTTGTGATGCTTTTTTTTAAATTCAATTTTAGTAAAATCTGGAATATTTTTCGATTTGACGAACTTCACAATTTTTTCTTCCCTAAATCCTCCACTTTTTTAACAGCTTCTCCGCTGCCTTTCGAAACTCGGCACACTCAGAAAAATGGAGGCTAACTCGACGACCTACATACGGCGTAATTGGCCTCGGGCAGGAGCGCGATCGCCTGCATGTGGGCAAGTAAAACTGAGTTGACCTGTGGTCGGAGAAATTCTGAAATTAAGCCACCAGCAGGTGAAGTAGGGCATTGGGAGCTGCACGAGTTGACCTTAGGTAGGTTAACTCTGACCGCTAGCTGGCTTACAGACACCTCTGTAAGGTCAGAGTTAACCTGACAAACAGTTGACCTGGACATTTTTCTGAGTGCAGAGATTTGGATCAAGTTTTTCCCGTTATTTAAGCTGTTCTAAAAGCAAATTTTCCCCCGAACCAAATTTTAACCATTAAAAAAAAATTAAAAAAATAGAAACATAGTTAAACATAATAGTTTTTTTAAACAATATATAAATCGCCAGAAAACACATGTTCTTTTCCGGCCTTCCTGGTTGGCATAACCCCTTAACGTAACTAATTTGGGGTAAATTCATGATGACTTAATAGATGTTAGCAATTCTTTTTCAGTGTTACGTTGAGACGAAAAAGGACACAAAGAACACTACTAGTTATGTTGAAAAAACTTTTAGGTTTATTGAAAATTCTTATACAAAAACATTGAAAATGTTAATGCCAATCGCATCAACGCAACTTAAGTATTACTTACATTTTTTTAAGTCCTAGAATAACGTATTTATGCAAAACTTAATTTTTTAAGAATTTTTGGTGCAAACGAACCTTAGTTTCCTACCACCCAAAACACGTTTAGCAGTTTTCTCGAAAACGGTTCGGCAAAAGAAATCCTTTGATTTGTAATGAAAAATACTAACTTCATTAAATTGCTACTTGGGCTATTATACAAAGCACTGCTAAAATTCATAAACCAGAAGCCATACAGCCACTGAGTCCAAGGGCCCGGCTGGGCCAGCCTCGTGTCGTTCCTCTACGATTATGGTTGTAATTTATACCACCAGTAGCCATGTTACAGGAACACAAGTACCCTTCAAGTATCTCTCATTGCAAACTATAGTCCTGCGGTTGTTGGCGCTGCCATCGACTCATATCCTGCCTGTTATCCCTATTCTATTCCAGAGCACGTCTTCCTGGTTTTTCACTGTTCCTTTTCCCTGAATTCACTTCGTTCTATGTTGCACTGTATCTACTGCATTGCATGCTATACACTCTAGCGAAATTCTATAGAATGTAGAGTACTATTATTTCTCGGCGACGACGGTTGTGTAGTATTTTAACGAGGACGGAAATCGTGTGCAAAACGCATGTAGGTCATTATGTGTGTAAACATGAAATATAAGCAGGCATAATCAAAACACACAAATCTCCTGCTAAACATTGGGGGTTGATTCCATTATTATTACGCTGCGAGACAAATGCGCCGCACAATTTTCCTCCCCCGGTCACATATCGCGATTCCTTTGCCAACAGTCAGTGACTTCTCTATTGTCCTGGAAGGGTATTTACACACTGCCAATCGGTCCAAAGGCAAACATCCGCTATTGGGTGTGGGTTAAGGTTTCAATTTTGAATTTTGATGCGTGGTGTTTCCTCTGTGTCACTGGAACGTTCGTAATGCAAATTGTTAGAACAATGTTGATTGTCGTCATCACATTTCAGAATAATTCGCATTGGGGAGCCCTTCCTACTACTCCGGTTCCGATTTTCCCTAACTTCGTTGAAGCCAACTTTTGTGTCAACATGATTCTGGCCAATGGCACTTTTAATGAAAATAAGTCATCAATGAAATTAATTAACGTTTGTAAATATTCTATAATGGTTAATACCACAAGAAGTATGTCGTTTTCTCTATACTTGGTCAATAAAGTTATTAAAAATTTTAAATTACTTTTGAATTTGAAAAATTAATGGCGTTTCTTGGACTAGAGGAGAGGAACGTCTTTTGCAATTCCCATTGGATGTTTCTTTTTTTAGTCTTTTAATTGCGAGTGCTGTAGCGATTACAGAAATGTTAAGAAATCGTCCCCAATTTTAAATTAAAAGAGCTTTCGTCTGAAATGTTGGTTTTCTGTTAAAAATAGGGCGACCATATTTATTTTGTATGAATCCGGGTGAGGTAAGAAAAAATGGCTGAAACGGAACAATAAAAATTTGGAAGTTCTAAGAGTCACTTCGATTAACGCCTAAACGTTCTAATAAGATGAATGCGGAGTATGACGGCGGTATCAATTTCCATATACAAAATCGCGAAAGAGCGGGACGAGGAGAGGAAAGGAAGGGGTTTGAAAAGAAGAAAAATATGTTCTGTATTTTATGGATTCACTACAAATTATGCTTCTTCATACATTTGTTGTGACACCAAAATTTAGAATCCTTATTAAACTTTCTTTTGGTGGTTAAAAAAGTGTACTAAAAAAAATTAACGTAGGAGTTTGGCCTCAAAAATAAAAGCAAGATACAAGCATTGAGACATTAACTTTTATTGTGCTTTTAATTTTGACACATAAAATATTTTTTTTTATATATTTATTTTTTTATATTAGTTTCATTTTTTTATTAGTTTTTTTTAATTTTACCACCCTTTATGGGAAATATTGAGTATTTTCGGAAGCTTCATTTGAATTTCAGGGCATTTCAGGGCATTTCAAGGTATTTCAGGGTATCTTGTTTCGCGTTTGCCTATTTTTTTTTGGTTGAAAAATAATTCATTGCTTTCATGTCGAATATCTGATAAGATAGAATTCGAAAAAGAAAATTATAAAATGTGGTTTTAAAAAAAACTATTTGAACTTCTTAAATCAGACACCAAAAATGCAAAAGACTGTTAAAGTACAACAGCACAAAGTACTTGTCGGTATTTTCACTTGCCCAAAAATCAAAGATTGAAAAGATTCTTTTGAATTTCCAACTTTCTTCCTACCATGATAAGATGTTCAGTTGACCAGTTTAGAAGTCCATTTTAAAAATCACTTTAGGGAAACGCTATTGGGAAAAACCGTTTTCCAATACAGGATTCCCATTCAGTGAAAAGTTTTTTTTTATCACCTGAACTTCAAAGGTAAGTATACAAAAGTTGTCGTAAATTCGATGTGCAATTGGGATATTTTTGCATTTTGATCATCCGGATTATCTGTTGGCTTACTGTAGGTACAACACTTGAGTAAAATATTCCTTGCCACTGTTTTTTTTTCTCGTTCCACCACTTTAGTCCTTTTGCTTTTTCATAGAATTTCCTTTAATGTAAGAAAATCCTTATCCAGCAGAGACTTCAATTTCGTTCAAAATTCCGTTCTTGATCCCAACTAAACATTCATTTGATGAAAGATCACGTATAGCTTCCAAAGTAGTTTAAACAACTTACTTTATCGACGCTTCTCGTCAATATGCGGATGTATACCAAATGCTTGCTGCTGCTTCCATTTCGATAACATTTGGCGCAAAAGTAATAAAACTCAATTTCATAGCAATACCGATAGTTTCCTCTTGCAAAAGTGGCGAAAATCAAAGAAAATCCAAAGAGCAACGTCGACGTCTGGAAAGTTGGTTCTTTTTAACACTTCTCCTTTGCCGATTTCAAGACAACTGTCGACGTGTACCTAAAGAGTAGAAGTTTGTTGCTCGGATTGCTTGCTTCATCAGTTATTCCCAAGATTCCTGCAACTATTTTCCTAGCGGATCAAGGGAAAACTATTTCCTTTGAACAAATCGAGAACAATAACAGCAACAACATCACAAACCATTGGAGTCTGGATAATAGAAAGGATTCGAAGGAAAAACTTATATAGTAGTTAGATTTACAAACGAAGAAGTCACAAAACTACCGAATGAAAGAAAGCAGAAAGGATTCTTGGATGCTTGGTAGATTCATTGGATATTCGTTTCGCTTGCTTTAACGTTGGTTTCAATGCTTCATCGAGTGATTTCCTTGGGGCGAATCCGACAACCAGATCAGAGACACACTGGGGATTCCTCCTGATTTTGGCCTTTGAGCAAAAAAAAATTGATGAATGGCGAAGAATCCTACATTCAGGCGTTCAAGGACGAAAAACAATTTGCTGTACTGCCAGCATAATTAGATGAATACCAAATAAATGAAGCCAAAAGCAATTGGCGCTGGTGTGTGTGTGTGTGTGGGAAATGCAAACTTTCAGTGTTTGATTTTGGTTTATTTTCCACAGCCAAAACTCGTGGTAGGTATGCGAAATTGATATTACGTGGTTTTAGATAATGTCTATGGTTGACGTAGAATAAGGAATAAGTTTGTGTCGGCAAAAAGACGAATCACGTGGAAATTTCCCTAAGACTGATGAGTTATCCGGCCACTTTTCCGCACTGAAGAAGCAGAAATGCATTGTTTTGTTCGTAGATTGGGATAAATTTCAAGCACCATGTGCTTCAGAAAACACCTAATTAGTGTGATTGATATGATTAATATATCTATATGCGGATACTCTTCAGAATGCGGTAAAGCAACTTTACTCGGCGAAATTCACCCTCAATTGTGTGTTGGATTTGATGGAGCGATTTTGCAGGTTTCCCTTATCTTACTGTTTGTCACTTACGAGTTTGTTGGAGTTTCGAGAATGCAGAACTGTGAGACTAAAGGAATTTTTCATTTTAATATTTTTATTAAATTATGTTAGTTAAGTTCTAAATAATATTTATATTAGTACAAAAAATATAAACCTTAAAAATGCTAAAAGTACGTTTGTCAAGTTTTATTGAAAGTGAATGCTGTTTCAACATATCATTACTGATCACGAAATAACATCATAATTGTGGTTTCCCCCCTTTCCGGAGAGAAATTCATAGTTGATTTTGCGTCAACTACGCTCGTGATTAATTCAACTAAGGACACTTTGTCATTTATTGAATGGTACAATTTTCATTGTTTAATTAAACGATACTTTACGTGATGAAATGATCACGTTCATTGTCAATTACGGACAAATTTATTATCAACTTCCTGGAAAAGGATGTCATTCAAGTATACCCACCGGTATACGACGTAAAATCATAAAATTTCACCCGCCCAAAAACATAAATCGAGGGATGCCTAGGTAAAAAGTGTGAAGATTCAAGGACCTAAAATATAATTTATATCGACCACCCAATAAAATTCCAAGTCAGGATCGACCCCGAATTTTTTTCAAATCGTGCGACCACAAACCTCCAAACTTCCCCTCACCAACCCCCGCTCCCCTCCTCTGCCTTCCATCGAATGTGAGCCGTATTTTATGGACACCCCATAATTAAATTCAAATTTTAAACAATTTCCAAAAAATGATTGTTGAATAAATTTTCGAGGACTTAACGTATAGGAAAATTTTAAAAGGGCGCACTTAAATTTTGTAAAGCTCTTTTATGGAAAATATTTTTACATTTTTCAAATTTTTTTGTATTTAAATCTGAACTACGTTGTAGACGAAAACTTTTACATTGAGTTTTTATATTCCAAATTTCGGTAGACGTTTATTTGTTTTAAGCAAAAATATTTACCATTGCGAAACCAAAAAAAAAAAAAGTCATTGAAGCAAAAACAGGCAAAAACTATTTAAAGTTCTCAAAAACTAAATTTTTTTCCAGTAAGCCAACGGCAGTGAAACAGCGAAAAAAAACTCGCTTTTGGTTTAAAAATTAAAACAAAGTCCTGAATTACCCATTGAAATTTAGCTTATTTAAAAAAATGGTTTGAATTTCTTTCTTTTCATTCCATCCTCATAAAGTTCGACATTGTCCTTGTTGAAAACTCCTGCAGTTAAAGTTGTAGTTTTATGCCCATTGATGGGAAATCCAAAGACGACATTTTCCCGGTATTTACTACCCTTCTACTCACTGATTGCCGTTGTGTGTGCCTATGTGTGTGTTGCAGTTTTTCTACATCCGAACATTCACCTGTATAGACCGAGGTAATTAAAACTTTTCTCCATTTCGGCATTCGACATTTGCAGAGTTTACAATTTCGCCTCTTTTCATTATGATTATTTTCTTTTTTTTTGTGCTGAATTCTCACCCTTGAATCCGCACCACTCCTGACTACTGTATACATAGTATCGCTTTAGTCATTCGTACGTACGGTACGATTATACCTGGCAACATAAAAAATTTCCATTTACTATGAAATGCAACCATGTTCCGGTGAACTTTTATGAACGGAAGGGGCTGTTAGGGTTGGGATTGAAGAGCAATGAAAAAAATTACGATAACGACGAGAAGGAATATCAGACGGACAGATTTTCTGGCATTGGATTCGTCTCTGTTACGCCCATCATCGTCCTACCGATCGATATCGTCCTGTAATTATTTTCAGTTTCAATTAACGTCTAGGGAGGAAATTTTAATGACAAGCAGTTGACTTTTTCGCGATAAGTTGCATTTATGCTAAAGCATAAAAACGGGTAAAAGTGGAATAAAAATGATGGCGAAAATTCGAACTCGTATAGTCTGTCGTAAAAATGAAGACATTAATAAAAATTGGTGACAAAATTGTACAAAAGAGTGCAATGCAATCAACTACACACTCTCCCCGCCCGTTTAAAGGATATAACGATGAAAATATCAGTAATGGATACGAGGATATTACAGCGTAAAACATTTTCGATTTCAATTAATAATTTTCCATGTTCATGTCCTTGGGATGTGTTTTGACAAAAATTTATGTTGACTTTCAACGACATGGACGCATGCATAGCTGGATATAGAAAAAGAGCCGTCAAGGGATTCAATATCAATTAGGATACTGTGTGACGTTAATGGATTACGATTCGATGGATATAAAAGTCTCATCAGCGTTGAAAATATTCATCAAGCGCAAAAATTTTGCATTATTATTTTTTGTTATAATATTTGGAAAGCATTTTACATACAATTAAAAAGTTCTTTTATTGAAAAAAAGTATTTATGAGTTTTAGAATTATTTGAACATTTCATAAAAGCTTTTTATGATCCGATTAACAAAGCTATATGGATTATGAAAAAAGCGTTGGGCAGTTTATTGTGGTTTTAAATTTGTTTTTAGGTTATGTTAATAGCCCGTATGATGTGGCAATAACGTTTAAAATCGCAAAAACCTATTCAATTACCAGCTAGAATTGTAAACTTCTGTTGTTCGGCGATAGATTTTTTAAGTTTTCAAAAAAAAGCATTCTACGGTGTTAATTTTTTTCTAAATAAGACTGCTAGGTATTTACTTTCAGCTATATTTTGAGGTGGTAGTAATTTATCCCCGGGTTTTTTCCAGAGTGTACTTAAATTTTTACATACAATAATTTCGAATTTTTCAACACTTTTTTCACTCAAATTGAATGACAATTTTTTAAAAAAAACTGCTTATAAAATTTAATTAAAAACAATTTTAATAATAAAACTTTATTTTAGTCCAAAAACTAGACCACATTAAGTTCTAGGAAAATATGGAACACGAAAATAAAATTCTTTTGCCCTATAGAAACTTTTCAAAATAGAACATATTCTCTATAAATTACAAATCATTAGTAATGACTTCCATTTATTGACTTGTTTTTGCCTGAAACTTTTTTGAATGAGTCAATTTCTAAAATGCACACCATTTTGTTTAATGTAAAAGTTTTACAATAATAATTCGAAAAGGAATTCAAACTGAAGAGTGATTTTGCAAATTCAAAACCATTATAGACCCGTACGAGTTTAAGGAAAAAAGGGATAAAATCTCAATATCTTTGAGATCATAAATTTAACATCACTTTCGTTGCTTAAATGAACTTCCCATATGCAGTTAAAGTTCTAATACCGAAATTGACTCATTCATGTGGACCAGATTGCTATGAAGTTATTAAATTGGATTCCTGCCAACAAGGATATATGAATGTTATATTGATGCCAAAACGCTTTAAGGAGGAAGACTTGAATTTCATATAAACCGAGTAACTGGGACTCGGCCATTAAATCAGCATTCCTTGAAAATTCGTGACTGTCTTTTGTTGTTGTTAGTCTTAATATTATTATCCTTGGTAAATATCCTTGAGTGCAAACACATACACACATTTTCTCGATGTGGGGAAATTTAATAAATGATTGAATTTTTGATTGTACATTAATATTGATGTAAATGGGTTCCAATTACGTGATGTATAAATATTAGAGATGAATTTTTAATGATATTTAATTGAATTAATAAACTTCGTTTGAATAGTTTCAGGAGAGAGACGTTAATTTTTACAAATGTAGCAAATCTATCAAAAATCATAGCCATGGCACTCAATGTGTTAAAAAAAATTCATTATGACATATTTTTGTCTCTAAACATTTTACACGCCTTCTGATGTGTTCTAAAAAAGAAAAAAAATCAGAAAAATTTACTTATTTTGGAGAAAAGAAAAAAGTTGAGAGTTGGGACTTTGACATGTTTTGCACTTTTCGACTTATTTCGAAGTATTAAAAATTCCAAGCTCTAGCTCAATCCTTTCGATAGTTATAGTATTCAAGGACAGACGGACAAACTGACTGCCAGAAACCTTTCTAAGCTGGACACATTTTTCTTGAAAAAGAAAAGCGTTTATATTTAATAGAAATATCTGAAAATTTCCATTTTGAAACGGCAAAATTTAAACTATTTATCAAAAACTATGTCAAGATTTTAATTGGCTATTTAAATTGAAATAATAATCTCTGAAAGGTAAAAGGATTTCTGAAGTTTTTAAGAAATCGAAGCAGTTCAATAACAAGTATTCGAATATACATAAAAAAAGAGATTTCCCAATAAATATATTCAGAAACGTACTTTACCTACTTTGAGTACACAGAATTATGGGCAAAAAGCATTGGCATTAGCTTAAAACAACAAAACGTAAAAAATTACGATTGTTAAACATATAAAACAAAGAATTACCCTTAATCTGCTTTTGAGAGGTAACCCTTTATTGGCTGAAATTCAACATAACGATTCCCATAAATACACAAAGCTACCCTTTTTTGTGTAACGACATTCAGACATAACTCTAATCGAAAATCTAAAACAAAGGCATTTACCATAATTTCGCATAAAAGTAGAGTAGAATAAAGTAAGAGTGGAGAAAGTTTTTCCCTTAAATAAAAGAAAAAAAAATACTTTTACGATAAACTCAAATCCTGTGGAAAAGAATGAAACAATAAAGCTATTCGTTTAAGGAAACTCTTAGGCAAATGTTGAGCTAAAAAAACGTTTTTCAGTCATTTTTTAAGGAAAATGGTGCCATGCCGGTAGTCGTGGTCGGCTGACTACGTTTTCACCATTTGTGAATGATTTCCCCTCCATCAACAACAATTACTTGAAATTCAAATTGAAAAAGTTTTCGCATTGAAAAATCAACTTTTCCGACTTAAGGATCATTTTTTCCGTTTGTTTTATTTTTTTTTTTGATAAATTTTTATTTTATACACGGCTGGTGGTTTAACATTGCAGCCGAGCAACATTAAAAACTGTAAGTTTTATCCTGGTATTATTTCTGGTATTCTTTCAAGTAGCAAAATTGATGAATTACAAAATGAACAAATGGTGAAAATTCTAGTTAAATAGGAATCTAAATATAACGATATAATCATGAGCCAACATTATAGTCATGAAATATGACTATGAGCCAACATTTTAGATCAATCAGGCCGGTAATTTTCGAATAATAGCTTTTAAAACCCAATAAGGTTTGGTTTTATTTTGGGCTAACCGCTGTCCGTAAAATCCGTGAAACAGTGGCAGATTTCCGCCTAGGAGGTATTATAAATTTCTCCCCCTCCCTCATCAATCTGTTCCGGATTTGAACAAAAAACATATGATCACCCTAAGCATAATCCAAAAATCAGCATCTTCTACTTTAAAACTAGTCATTGGTAAAAAAAAATTCGACTGCGGCGCATTATTCTTTTGCTGTTTTTGAAATTTAAATTTGCTATTTAATTACAGAATAAGGTTGTCATTCCGTCTTTTTTTCCCCGGACACTGTTCTTTATTCAAGCGTGTCCGGGAGTATTTTTATTTTTTTAGAATGTGCAATCAAAATGCCGCCCTCTGGAGAAAAGCAATGTCCCAGACACATTCGAAAAATTCCCCCCCGGACGCCTTAAATGGAGAAAAATATCTGGATAAAAGAGGACGGGATGGCAATCATAATTACATAGGAGCACAAACATTTTTAAAGCCTTAAAGTTGAAATATCATCCGAAAAAGGCAGTACAGCTAACACCATCAATTACCGTTTTCCTACTATAATTTGGAATTTTTCTAAACTTAGATTTTTCTTCTGTTAAGAAGAATAGACTAAGAAACTTTCATAAATAAGTTTTTTTTTATAAAAAAAAAATAATCACAACAGCTAACGAGATGAACACGAAAAATGATAACAACGTTCTTGTCTTAAAAAGTGTGTCTTAAAAAAATTTTTTGAAAAAGTCGAAAATCGTAAAAAAAGGGAAATTTAGAGTGCATCTCGGAAAAAATGAGTAACAAAGGAAAAAATTCTGAAAAAAAGAAATCAGGAGCACACTTAACTGAAAGGCGAACCGAACTCTGGAAATCGTTTCTTTTCTTAAATTCTCATTGACTTCCCTAAGGCGGCTTTTTCTTAGTTCATATGGCGACCTGGAAACATTGAGTAAATTCAAACATGGTTTTTTTTCAATCCTTGCGATGATCCCTTTATACTTCAGTCCAGCAGGGGGAGGTCTGGAAGAACTGTACTCGTAAATGCGAGTATTATAACAAAAGACCCTTTGCAATAAAGAAGTCATTCCAAGGATCAAAGAAATCCCCTAAAACAATACCATATAACGATAAAGGAAACTTCCATATCGCTTTTACATTCACTAATACAACATCGAAGCGTTCGGTTTTGAGCCTAAGGGTTTCAGTAAGATAATGGGACAAGTGTGTGGGGAGGGGGTATGGAGAAACTTAACATAAACAAAAAGACAACTTAGCATATGAGATATCACCTCATTCTTTCTTTGACTATTTATTTTTATTCTTTTTTCTCGTCCTGTGATGCTATGATATGCGATGCTCTCAAGAGTCATTCGATGTAAAAGCTTTTAGTATTGTCTTCAAATCTACAAAAGTATATTTTGCTATATTTCTCACCCCCAGGAATGTACTTGCTCGGTCTTTAATGCTTCCAGCAGAACTTGTGCTTTTTTTCCAACGTTTTGAATTCCAGATAGTGTTGTGTAGGATATTTTTGTGCAAAATATAGATGTCATCGTTGTCGGAATAAACCGACATCCATTCTTCATATTTTCTACACTGAACTGAACTGAACTACACTGAAGTGAAAGACTAAAAGTCATAAACATAAAATGTTATCCTATCTTTGATGAGATTTTCCTTTACACTTTGTGTGGTTTTAATCGTAGAACATGTCATCGTCAAAGGTCATTCCTTTTACTGTTCAAAATCGCCCTGGGATATACTTTTATAGTCAAAAAGCTCAGGCAGACATACAGAGATCCATTACAGAGGATTACACTACACACCATCAATGAAATATACTTTTACCAGAGTTATCACTAGTATGTATTTTAGGACAAAAAAAATTATTGTGATTTTGGTTTACTTACACTTGAAGAAATTTGAATTTTTGTTCATTTGTGATATGCATTTTACTCGTACATTTCTCTTTCTCAAAGTTTATTAAAAATGTTTATTCATCAACAGTAAAAGCTGGTGCTTCCGAGTAATAGTGCCAACCCACGATCATTTTTGGTGTATGGCACCTATCTGCCACTAGAAATGTACAGAATACAGTGGCAGATACGTGCCGTATAACAAAAATTGTTTTCCTCGTCTCTACGCAGAGAAAAAATAGTGATTTTTACTTTTTTTTATAATAGGGAATTGTGACTATTACTCCCGAACAGGGCCACATAGAATTTCGGCGACTCCACGCAATCTCTATCTTCTAAATATATAACAAATATTTAAAACAAAACCTGTGATTTTAATGAAAAAATGCCTGTAGTCTAAAGGTTATACTTTACCTTCGGAATTTAAAAAAAATAGATTCCAAAAATACATTTTAGAGTGTAGATACTCGCACGTTTCCAAACTATACGATCCTCATTGAAATGTTATAGTTAACTGTTGAAATAGCATACTCCTTCCCTCAATGCAATTAAAACTGAAATGAGCTCATAACAATTGTTTAGAGCTCCTGTATATCGCTTCCACATGAGATAAGGTAAAACTTTTAAATGAGGTCTGATGGCTGTTTTCAGTTCAGTTGGATCTCAAACGGCAGCTGAAGATTTTTTTTTTGCGGAAATTAAACTTTAGTCAAACTGATAAGCCAAGTAGTAATTTTGGTTTTGTGGCCCACAGAATTTACTACAATTACGTGTTTCTGTTGAGACTACTGTAATTAGGCCTTTTCAGCGAATTTATTGCGTAAACGACCGTTGGTTGAAATTTAAATGTGAACACATGACATTATTTTTGGGGGGTTTGGAGACTTTTTCTAGAATCTTTTTATACTCTGTATGATATATCATATATTAGATTTAGTATACCGTTTGTAACGCATCGAGTCAATCGTCAGTCACGAAAATGAACTACATCAGGGTGTTTGGGATGACAAAAGATTTTGAATTCCGTATGTGCGTCCATCTATCTGTCTGTCTGACCGTCTGTCTGTCTAACCGTCTGTCTGTCTGACCGTCTGTCTATTCGTCTGTGTGTCCGTCTGTGTGTCCGTCTGTCTGTCCATCTGTCTGTCTGTCTGTCTATTCGTCTGTGTGTCCGTCTGTCTGTCCATCTGTCTGTCCGTTTGTCTGTCCGTCTGTCTGTCCGTCTGTCTGTCCGTTTGTCTGTCCGTCTGTCTGTCTGTCCGTCTGTCCGTCTGTCCGTCTGTCTGTCTGTCTGACTATCTGTCTGTTCGTCTGTGTGTCTGTCTTTCTGTCCGTCTGTCTGTCCATCTGGTTGTCCGTCTGTTTGTCCGTCTGTCGAAAAGACTGAGCTAGTGAGTTACAATTTTGTAAAGATGCGCTTTTCGTATAAAGCCAGGTTAAGTTCTTGAACAGGCAAAATCAGATCACTTGTTCTCTCGTTCCTCATACACACGAAACAGTTTTTTGCAATTTTCTCGAAAACGGTACATTGTATCGAAAATTTTATAAAGACAAAATGTGTTTCGAATATGATTTTACTTAACCATTCCATTCATCAAAATCCAATCGAACCAATCCTTCCCCCTCTACCCCACATAAATGGATTTTTTTATACAAATTTTGTCTGTCCCCATATAGAGTATTTCACAATTTGTCCCTGGCAATTGTAGCTTTTCTTATGTTTTTTACTACGGCTGTCTATTAAATTTCCTAATTTGTTCTACATGTTTTCCATTCAAAATTTAGTTTGCATTTTATGTTTTAACCTGTAAAAAAATACATAAAATGGTAAAAGAAGTTTGTCTATTTTCTATATTAATTTAAAGAATTTAAAGAATTCCATGAAAAATTACTGTCTTTTCAGGAACCAGAATTTTTTTTTATTAAATATAATAAAAAAGACACAAAAAGTACTCGAATATCACTTGTAGTAAATTAAAAAGGTCATAATTTTTTTAAGGATCAAGTCAAAACAAGGAAGAATATTTAAAAAAAACAACATATTCTCGTAATGTTTTTAATGCAGCCTAAAAGCTAAACCATTAAAACTGATGAAACTACCTTCTATTTTTTCGTATATTCGCAGATTTCAACAAGAAGAACTCGAACGTTTCGGTATGTGAATGAAAATTCTTTAAGAAATATACGTCCAAAAGTATCCAGAGATATAAATGCTTCTACGCTCAGACGTAAATTTGTGTAATTTGTTCCTGTGCCGATGTGTGCATGCGTGTGTGCTTGTCTGTGCAATCATCTTGTTAAAAGGTATCACTCAAAGTCTTAAAGTTCATGAGTTATGATGGTACTTACTGAAAAAATAAAAGTCATCTATACCCGGTCCTTGGGCCAGGACTTTAACTAAATGGAAAGATATAACCGAAATCATAAAAAGTGATGGTCCTCAATTTAAAGTTTTCATCTTCGTCTTATCCTCATGTGCTCCGAAATATTTCGGTTGCTTGCTCAACACAATTTCAATGGCAGAGCCTCGTGTTAAACATGGAACCATCCCCAATTTTATTAACGACGACGACGGTGGAGAGGACAAAGGATTACAGGATGGGCACACCACCCAGGATAATTTTATTCAGTCAGAATCGAGACCAGTTACTGAATCCTCATTTATTCAAAAAATTCATTCGCAGTAATGGATTATTTTTTTCTGGGTCTAACGCATCTAAAAAACAATCGAACTCTGATAAATAGGATTCTCTGCTGACTGTAGAAGGTAAAATGGTGACTGCTGTCACTGACTCGGCTATTACTTGGTGCAAAACCTTACAAATGTTGGAAAACCCGTAGATACGGCAATTACTATAAAGCCGTAGTTTGTGGATGCTGAATTTCGTTTTGAGACGTACTTCTAAGAGTACGCAGAAAGAGGGAGGCATGAAGGGGTAAGAGAAATGATATTAGAAAAAAACTTATTTACTGGAAAAAAAACGAATTAAGCCTAGTGTTTTAAGAAAGAAAGCCTAACTTTTGAATGAAATTTAAATTGTATTTCACTGTAGATGGTGGAAATTTTCACTTGCGGCTCATTTCACTTAAATAATTTTACCGTGTTTCGTTTTCTTTAAAAAAAAATATCAGTTGTGATCAACACAAAACTTTCCTCTGCGATGTTTAGTTTCGGAAAAAACATGTCCATTGACCTTAAATATATTTTTTCGTATTTTAAGTTTGTCCGGGATTTTGATCGTCATGTCCCAGGTTTTCCGCTGATGAGTCCTAGTTTTCTAAAATAATTACCTAAAGAAAAAATATTTAAAGTCCTAGAGGTCGAGATAATTAAATAACAAAAAATCACTTGCACGCTTAAAAGCATGACTCTGACCATCAATTTATTGTAAGGTCGTTCCCATACGAGTTTCACTGTAACACAAACCAGAACGGCTTACGGAATATTAAATTTAAAAAAAGAACAGTAACTTTACTAAACATATTCGTAGACAAAGCTGAAATAAATGTAGACAATGTAAATGTCAAGTTATCTGCCAGATACACATTTAGATACATTTAATCTAGCCAAGTCAGTTTCATACAAAAGAAAAAGGGACCCAACCAAAGTCATGACGGGCCACATCGGAGGCTTAAATCGTTTGTATTTTTGTCCGTATGGAAATTTCTTTTACTCTCCATACACACAGCTTGTGTACACGAATTTGTTGCTGGGATAAACCGATGGTGGGTGGGGGTAGGCAGAAAGCATAGTTTAGATTGTGGGTGGAAACACAAAAATATACACACTGAGATCATATCAGGTGTCATGGGAACACTTTTTAATAAGAGATTGCTCCAGTTGAGCCAGTCAACCAACCTTTTTCGTCTCAAAATGTGTAATACGCAAAAATTTATGTTTCCATGTTGTTAGTATGTTGAAGTCAGTTATGCTCTGCTTTCATTCGATTTATATTCCATGCTATTCTTATACGCTGTTATCTTATTTGAGTATGGGCGAGGGGAGCCAAGATAATAAGAAAATATATCCATATTTTGTCTGTCCGCGTTGTATTGCTCCCCACGTGGTGCGTATTTATCGCGAGCGACGACAGGACGAAAAAGCAGTCGAATTCGACAGTCCCTTTGGAACCTGACATCTTCATTTCACTGAGGATTTTCGTCCTGGGGGCGGTGCGGGACATTCAAAATAAGCACTGACTGACTGAAGGTCGCGTAAGGATTTCACCAGAACCGCGTATGCTGTTTGACTCAGTTTATTTCAAAAGTTGAATGGGGTGAGTTTTTTTCTTTATTTTTTTAAAAAAATTATTTGACGTTGCCAAGGACTTCATTACTTCGAGATTACAGATAAATTGCTTTCCTTCAACTGTGCTTACAGATCAACCCCCATTCGACTCAAAAATAACAACATATATATACATAAATTCGTCTTGAATAAATAAAATAATATTAAAAAAATACTTATGTATATCTTTTAGCATATATGAATTTCAGTAATTCTTCTAAGCAAGGATAATTAATTTTTCGCGCACCGTGGTTGCTCAACTCTAACATGAAAACGTATCAAAACGAATGAAATTCCCTGGAAAATTTAAGACGCTTAATTTACTTTCATTATGCCAATTTATTAAATGCTTGGTTTGGGAGCTGGCGGGGCGGCGTCGGTGAGCAATAAAATTTACTTGATATCATTTACTCTTTGCCGTTGCTCAAAGATATCAAAGTGTCATATTGCGGATTTTGACCTTATTATGATTTGGGGAATATTACGCTATGAACAGCAGACGTGTAAACAATTGAGTATGAAAATTGTGTTGAAATTTAAATTTGCGAATTATTGAAAGACATGAATTTTAAACATTCATTTCGAAATAGCAGACACGAGATAATTAACGTTCTTGATCTTTCACTTATATTTTCAGTAGTTAAATTAATATGAATTATTTTTGGTTTTGTTTCAATCGTGCTTTTTTTAAAGAAAAAATCTTTTTAGTCATTTTGTGTTTGATTAATGTGATCAAAAATACCTATGTGAACTTGGCTTGCGAAGTGCGGAAACTCGAAATAAAATTTACATGAAAAAATTGTACTAAAACTGTACTAAATTGTACTGCATTTTAAAAAAATTGTACTCGAAAGGATTCGACAGAAATTAAAAATTGAAAAAAGGCCAGCCGGCAGTGTTTTCGGAAGAAATTTTTTTTGATGCAGAATAATTGTACTAAAATTGTACTAAATTGTACCGCAAAGAAAAAAAAGTGTACTAGTACAGTTTTCTCAAAAATGGAAAAAAAAATATTTTTTGGTTTCGGAAGAAATTTTTTTTCGTAGAATAATTGTACTAAATTGTACCACAAAGGAAAAAAATTGTACTCGTTCAGGTTCCTCGGAAATTGAAAAAAACGATTTTTCGCGAGAAATCGGAAGTCTTGTTTCGGAAGGAAAAAATGTTTCTGCAAAATAATTGTACTAAAATTGTACTAAATTGTACCGCAAAGAAAAAAAAAGTGTACTAGTACAGTTTTCTCAAAAATGGAAAAAAAAATATTTTTTGGTTTCGGAAGAAATTTTTT
This sequence comes from Chrysopilus asiliformis, assembly GCA_964034945.1. NCBI lineage: Eukaryota > Metazoa > Arthropoda > Insecta > Diptera > Rhagionidae > Chrysopilus > Chrysopilus asiliformis. The sequence continues at coordinate 22,740,741 of OZ035962.1, forward strand.
TTCGTAGAATAATTGTACTAAAATTGTACTAAATTGTACCACAAAGGAAAAAAATTGTACTCGTTCAGGTTCCTCGGAAATTGAAAAAAATCGAAAAAAAAACGATTTTTCGCGAGAAATCGGCAGTCTTGTTTCGGAAGGAAAAAATGTTTCTGCAGAATAATTGTACTAAAATTGTACTAAATTGTACCGCAAAGAAAAAAAAGTGTACTAGTACAGTTTTCTCAAAAATCGAAAAAAAAAATATTTTTTGGTTTCGGAAGAAATTTTTTTTCGTAGAATAATTGTACTAAAATTGTACTAAATTGTACCACAAAGGAAAAAAATTGTACTCGTTCAGGTTCCTCGGAAATTGAAAAAAATCGAAAAAAACGATTTTTCGCGAGAAATCGACAGTCTTGTTTCGGAAGGAAAAAATGTTTCTGCAGAATAATTGTACTAAAATTGTACTAAATTGTACAGCAAAGAAAAAAAAAGTGTACTAGTACAGTTTTCTCAAAAATCGAAAAAAAAAATATTTTTTGGTTTCGGAAGAAATTTTTTTTCGTAGAATAATTGTACTAAAATTGTACTAAATTGTACCACAAAGGAAAAAAATTGTATTCGTTCAGGTTCCTCGGAAATTGAAAAAAATCGAACAAAACGATTTTTCGCGAGAAATCGACAGTCTTGTTTCGGAAGGAAAAAATGTTTCTGCAGAATAATTGTACTAAAATTGTACTAAATTGTACCGCAAAGAAAAAAAAAGTGTACTAGTACAGTTTTCTCAAAAATCGAAAAAAAAAATATTTTTTGGTTTCGGAAGAAATTTTTTTTCGTAGAATAATTGTACTAAAATTGTACTAAATTGTACCACAAAGGAAAAAAATTGTACTCGTTCAGGTTCCTCGGAAATTGAAAAAAATCGAAAAAAACGATTTTTCGCGAGAAATCGACAGTCTTGTTTCGGAAGGAAAAAATGTTTCTGCAGAATAATTGTACTAAATTGTACCGCAAAGAAAAAAAAATGCGTGCAAAATTTCAAGTCAATCGGCGCAATTTATGTTTAATAATTTTAAGTTAAACCATATTCTTTCAAAAAAAAAATTAGGCAGCGAGGCTTTTTTGTGGTATTTTATGACTTTTTTTTTATTAAATTTGTATTACATTTATTTTATTTTTTTCAATTGACTCCGCCACCCCCCTCCCCAGTCCAAAATAGAATCCTGCGTGCGCCACTGCCAAGCAATAACTATCACCACTCATTTCGTTAAAGCAAGTTGAGTAGATTTGAAATGTCAAAGTCCGCTTTTTGTGTAAAATGTCAAAACAACATTTTTTATCAAATTTTCACCAAACATTTATCAAATTTTTACATTTTGATACCGAATTTCGATAAAACATAAAACTCATTTACTGTAAAAGATTTAAATAAACAAAAAATTGTTCATATAAATTTTTAAATTTTTTCCCGTGTACCGACAGAATTAAAATCGACCCGGAACTATGTTTTTTATTTTTTCTTAAATTAAGTTAACGCCCTAAGCTAGTTAATCTATACAACTTTAATTTAGATAGTTTGAGTTTAACAATTCATGTCAGTTTAAAAGGATATCCATTCATTTTTCTGTACGTACGTAATGAGCATAGAATATGTTGATTTTGAGTGGCATAAAATGCACAGCAATAAGAAAAAAATATAAAATCATTATGAAAAGCCACTAATATTCGACCGAACTTGTATATGTTTTGAATTTTCTCTTGTAAATATGTTAACAATAACTGAGCATACGATAATAACATATAACACACATATATGTAAAAAAGTAATGACGACTTTTCGAGCATCTTCTATTCAAAAGGAGCTCCACATTAAAAGTTCCCCAGATAACACAACATATGACAATATTTGATATGTAGACAATAAGGTAAGTAGCATGCATGCTGCGCTCGAAATATTTCACGAATGCAAAACTTTTCCTTTTCCCATTTGCCCGCCTGGCCCCCAAGTATTTCCCGCTGTGTTCACCATATTGCCCTCGAGAAAGTTTCTGCCCATACATGGCTAATAGTGAACTCTAACGAGGGGGTGGTATCTGGGTGTGGTAAAAAACATGTTCTATGTGTGGAATTGAAAGTACGCAAGGAGCCCCGTATCCAGAAGAAATTACGTTGGCTTATATTTGAATATGGAAACGGGATGAAGCAGTAACGAACACAGAAAAACCCATATAGCTATATAGGGGTAGATTGCATCGTAGATTTTGTATTCACAATATGTGGCTAATATGCACAATATTTGTAGTATTCATATTGCATTTATGTACAAGTATTTTAATATCACATGTCGACACATGAGAAACTTTCATGCTTGGCATTGTCATTTACGCTTGCCCTAGCATAAACATAGAAATTATAATGACTGACGATGGAAATAAAATAGCAAAAGCATAGTAGACCTATCTACAAACTCGTAATAAAGTTTCGCTGGAGATAGTAGTACCGACTCTTGGACAGGCTAGACGAGAAGAAACCAAAGCCAAATAGCTGCATCTGTTGGATAAAATAGATAGAAACTTAACTTATCAGGAGAGTTTTTTTTTATTTAATTTTTTGCAAATCGTCGCACATAAGTGAGTAAGATATGAGCAGATAAAAAAAGTTGAATGAACATTTATTCTAATATAGAAAATATATTTTATAAATCATTATCTGCACTATTTTCGTGTGCGTTAGAAGTAATTTACATCAATACTAGAAACACACAATTTAAAAAAAGGGGATATTCGCGTTATCCTTACAGGACTTGAACGACGCAATCGCTTTTTTGTTCATGAAAAGGTTCAGATTTTTTTTTTTCAAGAATTTAGGCTATATTCGCGCTGGTTTCTTAAATCCCCGGACGACTTCTCTGGTATACAAGTACTCTACTCATTCACGTTTAAAGGCGAATAAATTGTAGACGGTGTCACTGAATCCGATTCTGACATTAAAAAGTCTGTGAGGATAACGGAAGGTCCTGTCAGGATAACGTGATTATGATTTTCCTCAATTTTTTTCGGAAAAAATCTTACAAGGGATTTCTTCCGGAAAATTAAGGTCGATAGATCTGATTCTGACATTAAGAAGTTGTGTTGATCACAATATCATTTGTGATCAACACAAAAATTTCGTCTGTAATATTTAGTTTCAGAAAAACTACGAAAAAAAATATTTTTTCAAATATCTTGAGAACCGTTAAAGATATGTAAAAACCGTTAAAGAACTGTTAAAGGAGGAAATTTTATTTCCTTTGAATTTGGTTATATGAATTTTTTCATAAAGCGCATAATTTTCAAGAAATTTCCAAAAAACTTAATTTTTTTCAAATATTTTGAGAACCGTTAGAGATACAAAATAACCAATAAAGCAAAAAATGCAGGAAATTGTCTATCCTTTAAATTTTGTTATATTCTTTTTTCCCATAAAACGCATAGATTTCGAGAAATTTTCAAAAAACAGTATTATTGTATGGGCGGTACCCGAGCTAACCTTACTTTTCCAAAAGTTGATAGAAAACTACGATTTTCGTAAAACTCATTTACAAAAAATTCTAAGTCACTAGCTCAGCGCGTTCTCGAGTTATTTAAGATAAAACAAACAGACCGATAGATCGACAAACAGATGCACGGACATCCTTATAATTTTTCTAACTATTAGATACTTGATGGTGGTTTCTATCGCATAACTGGAAAGTGGACATTCGTATAATTTTGCCTGAAACGGATTTCGTACTGATAAGAAAGTTTCTATCTGCCCCCAATCTCAAGTGCGTCCCCGTCATGAAAACAATACTTTCCCTATATGGCAGAGAAAAGCAATAGGTTAGCTTATATCATACTCATATATAACAATTAGTTGGTATCTCTCTGTATGTTCCTCTTTCACGTGAAAACTGTTGAACCGATTGACCTGAAATTTTGCATTTTCAGTAGGTCTGGTTCCAACATAGATGTATTGGAAAGTAGCCCGAGTGCTGGGGAAGCAAGGGGAGGGGTATAGTGAGTCCGAAGCCTAGTATAAACTAATTTATGAACCATTCGCTTAAATTGGAAAACCTTCTGTTACGGAAAGAAAATTATTGTAAACTGAAAACAAATTAAATGGAACAGCCGTTGATATTCGTATCCCAAGCACTACATAATAAATAAATTGGTGTTTATGCCATTAAATTCCATTTGATTTAATTGAACAATAAAAATATCAAAGTGTCTTACGGCTTTAGCAATTTCCCAATGGCAAAATTGTTTGTCTAAACAAGTTAACTTTAAATCTTATACGAGTAATCGATTACAAGGCAATAACCAGACATAAATTGAACTTAAATTAGATTTTCTGTCCCTAACCATCCGATGCTCGATAAATTTCCCTCAAAATTGAAAACTTTAGCTCCTTGGGAAACTGAGAAGTGGATGCCTGTTATAGGATAAACAGGAGACGGACGTTTGGGGAAATACGGGAAAAAATACAAAATACGCCCATGAGGTCAGTGTTGTTGTTGAATGTTTTGGCTTTTCCTCGTAGAAAACGATTCGAAAAAGGATCCATGCCAGAGAAAAGTTTAATTTTTGTGCACCAAATATTTAAAGCTGGTAGATTTTCTGGAAATTTCCTTAATGCACTTTAATATTTATTTAATTGGGTATTGCGTTTCTCCTAAAGGTTTTGCAAATTGCGCTTTAATAGTTAAAAGTTTTGCTGTTTTTTTTTTTTTTTTGAGGAAAAAATTTCTAAAGTGCAATAATTCACGGAAAACTTTGTTTTGATGTGCATAGTAGCTGGAGTGAATTCAATATAAGCTCGTCAGTACATTACCATTCCTAACTATTGGATACTTGATGGTGGTTCCTGTCGTATAACTGGAAAGTGGAAATCGTTGAAAATGAAGCCTGCTTTATGAGTTAATTACACAACTTTGCCACTTTATCAAAGTCCAACTAACGTACTTAATGAGCAAAATGATTTTACGCAATGGCGCCAGATGTTCTGCTCAGAGTTGAGTAATTAGTCACATCTGGCTAACATGTATAGCATACAGAATGAGCCCTAAAGCTAACCATACCAACACTAATGAAGTTATGTGTATGCTGAGCATAAAATGAGGAAGTCAGGATGATGATGGTTTTTTTTTAACTTATATAGGATTCTGGAATTCTCGTATGGTTCTAACTTCAGACACACTCCATATAAAGGGAAATTTATATCCGTATCATGAACGAATCACTATATTCCATTAACAATAACAAATATGTGAACATACATAGAAATACAAATACATATAACTCTAAAATAGATGCCGTTTAGAGGCCAACATCCTTTCGCCACTATAGAAAAGCAATGAAAATGGATATTGTTTACCACATCCAACTCCATCACCCTATGCGAATTTACTTTCCAGTACGCGACTAAAAAAAATCATCGCATTTTGGGAAATTCTCTGATTTTGTAATTTCAAAACAAAGAAAACTTTATGAGCACTTCTTTTAAGCCCCTAAAAATATCATGATATTACACGGAAAAAAATCTGTAGTTACAAATTAATATATGAACAATTAAACATAAACAATTTGTTTCCAAACGACACCTAAAATATCCTTCATGGAGCAACGAAATTTACCTCTAAATTGAATAAAAATTCTTCTCAAAAATAAATTATTTCTAGAAACAAAATACTGCTTGAAAGCAGAAACAAATTATTCCAAGAAACAAATTATTCCAAGAAACAAATTACTGTTTGAAACCAGAAACAAATTAATCCAAGAAACAAATTACTGTTTGAAACCAGAAACAAATTATTGTTTGAAACCAGAAACAAGTTGTTAAAACTAAATCTACTATAATTTTTTTTGTTTTTATTGCATTTTAACTTTAATTTGTATAGTCTATGAGAACTGCTCTGTATGGCTGATAGTAAATAAATAAAGTTACTTCCAAAATGGAATATTTTTCTCTTAGTGTATCTGGACGGAAAATCGTTTTATTTGTGACCGGATTTTAATGGAACTTTACAGTTAGGTTCAGAGTATCATTGAGATTATAACAGGCTCTGCTGTTTTTCATATTTCCTCTTTCTTCTTACCCCCTCTCCTGATATCTCTTGAACCGCAAAAGGGATTCGAAACCAGTTGTCACAATTGGAGAGGTCATACCTTGAGGAAATTGTTTTTTTCGCACCCGTATTTACCCTCCTTACCTCTAAGTAAACAACCATACCTGCTATCTTCTGCAAATTTGAAAGGATTTGGATCCGGTTTTCACATTAGAGAAGTCAGGCCTCAAGTTGAAAAAAATGTTTACTAATATCTACCCCCTACCCTCTCTGTGACCAGCCGAATTAGTAAAATCAACAGCTAAAATCATAAAAAACATGGGAAACTGTAAAATTAACAGCCACCAATTGTAAAAAATACAACAGCCTCAGACCAATTTTTCTCGCCATTTCTTTTTTATATTAACTTTTATACTTAATATGCTATATTATTTTTATAATATACATTGATTTATTTGATCTCATGCTAAGGCTGAGCCTGGTTTACTCTTTATTCTTTATTTAGTATTAAGTATTGATTTGTATCTTATTACTGTTGCTAAGCTCTCATCTATTTAACTTTGTTCATGATTTTATTTTTGAACTTTGTTTTTGAATATACCCTTAGTTAATTAAATTCAGAGGCACTTTGCCATTTATGGTCCTAGCCAAGTAAATATTGTATTTATTAGTTATCTGTTTTGAATTATATAGATTCCTTTTAGCTTTTTATTACCTTATAAGATAAGAAATTATTTTGAACTGAATCGAATTGTTAAAATATTTAACTTTCTTAATTTCCTTGAGCTTTATATTGTATATTTGTATAAGCTTCTTATTAATACTTATATTGTATTTAGTTAAGTCGAAATTGTGTACAACCTGTATAAAAAGGCAATTTGCCTTATATGATAATAAATTGAAATTGAAATTATTATGTCTAAGTTTTTATTGATGTGGAAATTGAATTTAAAAAAAAACTCTTCCTAAGAGGTTTCCTTTCTAAAAAACAACTTTTCTACAAAAAAAGTTGATATTTTTGTTCATGTTTATTTTTCCAAAATTTTCCAATCTGATCTAATTGACAGATTTAAACAATCATTTTCGCCTCTACATAAAAAGTCACTCGATTTGTTATAAACTTTTCATACACTATAATTTTCTACACGAATAAGAAATTCAGAATAATCCCCAGTTATCGATTAAAATTAATCTTAATAATAAGGAAGTAATCATTCAATTACCATTAATTTGTTTATTTAAATCTGGAATTTAGAGAAAATGAAATTCCCTGCCCATCGCAATAAATTTCAAAAATTAATTCATCAACGAAATAAAAAGGAACACAAAATCGAAGAAAGATCAGTCAAAGAGCCGAGCCGAGCCAAGCTACCAGACATCAGACAATCTCTGGAGATGTCCTGGAATCCAGATAAGATATTCATATCACGCCAGTTTTCCAAAGATCGCTTCAGTATTTGGAGAGCTCCGTTACAAATCTATTTTGCGATGTGATTTGACAAATCCCTGATTAAAATTCCTCGCACATTTTCCCAAAAATAAAATAAAAAATCATGTGAAAAAACTCACAAATTTTTTTTTATACTTGAACACAAGTTCCATGGTTGACTTTTCTTGTTCTCTACCGCGGAACGCATTTAAGAAATACATAAACACACGTAAGAAATTTCTATAATATCCAAAGATGACAAGGGCGACTGGGAAAATCCCTCGAGAAGGGAAAGAAAATTTAAGCCAACGAGTGAAATTCCAAAGTCTTAGAAAAGTTAATCTTGTGTGTTCTGCTGTATTCTACAGTCGGTTAAAGGTGCACATAAATAAAATGAGACTGACATTACAAGTAGATGGGAGGGAAAAAAACATACTTTACGGTGATTTTTTATGAAAGTGGCATCAGACCCCCTTCCTCTCTAACAAGGATGAAAATTCAAAAGTTTGGGACTGGTGCGGTTGGAGGATGGCAGATTTATGTCACAACAGTTGTCTGTGGGTGTGCGATATTCAGCATTAAAACCCATTGTCAACGCGATGTCCCATCGAAACGGGATGGGATCAAGTCCTTTGAAATTCATAAAATTGATATGAATTATACCGTTATTTGCATGATAAACAGGGGCCATCCTGAAGAAATCCTTTTTAACAATCAAAAATTAAGTGGGATTTCTCGTTTACGAGCAGGGAAAATTAGATGACTTTTTCGTTAATGGTCAATCTAAATTTTACGTTAGCTAAATTTACACTTTGGTTAAGTGTACATTTTTTTTCTTTTGGTAAAATGAAAAGTGTACTGTAAAAATGTTGAGGTAGGCCATTTTTAAATTGACAAAAAACTGTCAAGGGGACCTTAGGCAAAACAAGATTTTTAAGGGCTATTCACATCATTGGATTCCTATAAAATTTAATTTCCTTATATGGGTTCAAAAATTAATATGCTTTAAATTTAAATATATGGATTTTTTTCATAAAAGCGCATAATTTCCGAGAGATTTGCAAAAAACTTAATTTTTGTCAAATATCTTGTGAACCGTTTGAGATGCAAAAATAACCGTTAAGGCAAAAATGTAGAAAATTTTATATCCTTTAAATTTTGTTATATTCATTTTTTCCCAAAAACGCATAAATTTCGAGGAATTTTCAAAAAACTGTTTTTTTTTTTTTTTTTTTTTTTTTTTTTTTCAAAAAAGAATTTTTTGAAAGATAACCATTATAGCTACCGTAACCCTTCCAAAAGTTGATAAAACACTACGATTTTCATTGTACAAAAAATATCAAGTCGCTAGGTCAACGCGTTTTCAAGTTATTTAACATAGATTAAACGGACAGACAGACTGACAGACGATGCACGGACATCCTTATAATTTTGCCTGAAACGGATTTCGTAATGATCAGAAAGTTTCTATCTGCCCCCATTCTCAAGTCCGTCTCCGTCATGAATACAATACTTTTGAGCACAATTGACAGTTTGGTGGAACGTCGCGTATTCAAGAATACTGATTGTCGAGAATCGAATAAATAAGCCGCAACCTCGTATCTCAGAATAGGGGTGATTGTCTTTGATCAACAGACTGTATAATAAAGAAAAACGGATCAGAGCGGTTTAAAAGATAGCATAGGAGGGGTTAAGGGGAAGAGGAGTGCTAAGACACTTAAAATCCTTAATGAAAAGGAAGCAATAGCAGAAAAGGAAAATATAGTAGACAAATTTAATTTTGATGCAGATATTAACGACTTTAAAAACTTGTGTAAAAAATAAATCAGTGAAACTCGTATTAAAAATTTACCCATGTTTCAGAAATCTCAACTTTCATATGATTTTTATTCAAGTTGAACTGCCAAAACATAACAAAGTTGAAGAAATGCAAAATCTTTTTTTTTATTAATAAGTCGATAAGTAGAGTTGCGATTTTACCCCACATCAACCCCAAAAAGTGGTCGTAAATATTTAACAATAAGACACCCATTTGGGATGAACAATGCTAAAACTCTTTATGGCTTATGTCATTTTGAATCAATAAAATTCCCATAACGACCCCTCTTCGAAATAAGCGCCGACTGACATGATAGTCGGGATATGAGAAGTGGATGGTAAAAGTCGATGATGATCATCAAAACCTCACGCCATCATCTTTCGTTCGACATGAAAACAGATCACTAGGGGAAAATTCCCCTAAAAAAAAGAAAAATCCGACATAAATACGATTTTAAGAATATCGTTATATAACAATTTTTTTTTTCTTGGGGAGTATCGGTGTTGGTTTGCCTGTAAATACGTACACCATCAGTATTTGATCAACCAGAAAATTATTTATGACGTTTCATCATTGAAAAAGTTCACAGAAAATTCATAAGAAAAATTCCCAGCAAAAACTTTACGCAGTAAAAAAAGGGTGAAAAAGAGAAAATAATGTTGAGAGTTGAGGGGGCGAAAACTGATAGCAGAACTGAAAAAATGTGAAAATCTCCTTCGAAGCATAAAAATAAACGACGACCATGAAATTTAAGGAAAATTTTCACAACAAAAACAACCACGACATCGGAAAATATGCATCGTCACATACGCGCAAGGTTTTGAAATCGAATTCAGCGCAAATTGAGTGTTTTATTATGCGAGCGGGGCAAGTTAAGTTGTGAACGGATGAATGAATGGAATTTTCGTTCAAATAATGCGAAAAAACGGTCTCGATTTTTTTTATTTTTGGGAATATAAAAAGGGATGTGATATAAAAAATGTTTTAACCTTGAATTTTCAATTTATGTCTTTTACTTGTGTTGTGCAAATTAATTTTAAAAAAAAATCTTTTTACATAATTGACTTCACCTTGTTCGGATATTTTTTAGACCGATTTTCAGAGGTATTACAAACAATACACATTTTGACGATATTCTATTGTTATCCTTTAAATAACTTTAAGGTGGTGAGACGAAAGCAATAAATTTTAGTTTTTTCAATATGACTCACCGTTTTTTGATAAAATTGCAAAGAAAAACGGTGTCGCTTTTTTGGGGAGTGGTGAAAGAATGGTCTGATTTTGCCCGTGCAAGAACTTAGCCTAACCATTAATGAGAAACGTGGCTATACAAAATTTCAAGTCACTAGCTCAATATCTTCGAAAGTTATGGTGTTGATGGACAGACAGAAGGACAGACAGGCGGACAAATCAAAATCTTTTGTCATTCCAAACAACCTGGAACGATTGGTTCGATGCGTTATAAACGGTAGACTAAATCGAATATACTTCTATTGTATCTAACTCCCATATAGAGTTTAAAAAAAAAAAAATCAGGCAAAAATTTTTATGTAATTTTATGAAAAAAGAAATCTTTTTCTTTGAAAAATGTCTTTCAAGTTTCAATCCTTCCAGTAGCATTGTTGGTTTTTCGAACAGGTTTAAAATGGATTGCTTTTGACCAAAATACGAGCACCTTTGAGGATTTGTGAAGCAGATGTATCAAAAGAAAGTATAATTCCATTCGGAAAGGGTTCAGATCAGAAAAAATCCTTCTCTAATAGAACTTTAACCTCCTCAGATTTACATTTTCCATGTCATCCAATTTTTTTTTTGCTCACAACAAAAATCACAAAACTCTATTTTGTGATTCAAACTAGACACTTAAATCAATTGACACAAAAATTGAGTCACCTTGCTCCATGGTAATAGATGCTAGCCTACATATCCGTATAAGAATACATTCTCACATATTTTCCACGATTAAAGGGAAATTTATGTGATAGAAATGTTAGAAAAAAAAATCGACAACAAGAAGAATTAATCAATAGACGAATTCTACCTAAATACATATAGATATGAGTATAAATGAAAAATCAGGCATCCATTCAAATTCCAAAATGGATCGATGCACAACACAAAACCGAACCTCATCCTAAAAAATTTGGGGCGGTCGGTCGATTAGAATTTATGTCAGCAGAGATTCCCAATTGCCGCCACCCAATCAGACCAATAAGGTTGATTCCCAATAATTTCCCACACTCCTTCGCCAACACGAGAAAATGGATTGGGTGTGGGAAATTTCACCCTAGAGCTTCTCCCTTGGCATAGTTGGGAAATTCAGAATTGCCTCTCTGTGAATTCTTGTTCCCCAACATACGAACGAACGATGATGGATGTGTTGCATTTATCCTGGTTGATTGTTTGGTACAATGGGATCGTTTGTGACTATTCGGGCTCGAACTCGGATTCGGACTGACTACCCTCAAAATTTAAATGCAAAATCGATATTCAGACGACCTAAATGCGAAATGTAGGTCTTCTGCATGCATCTAGTGAAAAACGGAGCAATTCAGTTCAATTGGAGTGTAGTTCGGTTGGGGTTGGAATTGGGGACAGGGAGCTCCAAAAAACAAAACCAGATAAAATGAGGCCCAGGACGACAATCCCTGGTGAGAGATAAAATTGTACTGAAATGGTGTCGAGGGGTTTGGAATGCATTCAAGTCATGTTTTAAGGTGTAGCTAGAGCTGTTATTATTGTTGTAGTGGTAGTATTGGTGGAAGGACAGCAATGACCAACTGTGGTGTTAAACCTATAAATTATTGATAGTATGTACAACATTTCATTTTCATTCCCCTAGCCCTCTAGAAACCTCTTCCTTTCTCATTTGCATTCGAATGACATTATTTCAATATCGACTGTTGCAAAATATATTTTATCAGGCCATATTGTGGTCATATTTAGCTAAGTTGATTTTCAAAATTCTCACTTCAATTATTTTCTATTGTCACATTGAATTGAGCATTCAGAATATTTAGGCCATTGAGAAAAGTTGTTTCATAAAAAAACTTACTTCAAATTTAGAATATTTAATAAAATTATTGTTAATAAATACACTAGGGGACCAATTAAAGCAAAATTTCTTAATTGAAGTATTTAAAACACATTATGCTGGCAACACGGCAGAGTTAGAGTATAAACGGCGCAGGGGGGTAGTGTTTGTATCAGAAACAGGGAGGTAAAAAGTTATCGTAATATCACGAAATCATTTTCTGGCCTTTTCTTCAAAACTACGTTATAACGTTGTAGACATTTAATTCCGTTAGAATAACGAAAAACGTAACGAAAATTGGCAAACTTTTTTCCGTATTTATCATATAGGAGTTTATTAGATTTAGTATACCCACTGTAACCCGTCGAACCAATCGCCGGACACAAAAATGAACTACACCAGGGCGTTTGGGATGACAAAAGATTTTGATTTCCGCATTGCCGTCCGTCTGTCTGTGCGTCTATACACCATAACTTTCGAAAGAATTGAGCTAGGGACCTGAAATTTTGTACACTTGCGTTTCTCGTAAATGGAAAGGCTGTGTTCTTGAACGGGAAAAATCGGATTATTCATTCCCCCTTCAAATGTTTTTACGATTTTCTCGAAAACGGTACGTCGTATTGAAAAATTTATTAAAGTAAAATGTGTTTATAACATTATTCTACATAACACATCCATACATCAAAATCCATTCGAACCACTACTTCCTCCTCTCCCAGACACTTTTTCCTGTTTTCTCGAAAACAGTACTTTTTTCCTGGTTTCTCGAAAACTGTACTTTTTTCATGTTTTCTCGAAAACTGTACATTGTATCGAAAAATTTATAGAGATGAGATGTGTTTCAAATATGATTTTACTTAACCGTTGCATGCATCAAAATCCAATCGGACCAATATTTCCCCCTCTCCCATGAAAATGAATTTTTTTCATCAAAATGTTGTTTGCCCTCATATATAGTATTTGAAGATTGCCCCTGGCAATTGTAGTTTTTCTTATGTTATTAAATTCCTTGTTTCAATACAATGTGTAACGAAATAACAACGTTATAACGTAACGAAATGAAATTTTTTATCGTTAAAAAACGTAATAATGTAACGAAGGAAAATTCGAATTTCGTTACACAACAAAATGTATGACGTTAGATTTTTTTTCTTTTCCTATGTGTTAGGGTAATTATTAAGGATTTGTTATTTAGCTCACTCGAATCTACTTTGAACTGCATATCGTAGTTGGCTACTAGTAGTCAAAGTAGTGATGGCAGACCGATATGTCACAAACCCGGATTGATAACGAGTGAGTGGTTTGCAGTTTATTAGTTATAGTGAGTGTTTATAGTTAATTGTTAAGTAGTAAAGATAGATTATAGTAGATATTTGTAGTCGTTCTTTGGGGATGATACTGAAAGGGAAGTAATGAGGTAGATTGTTTTACGTCTGTTGGTTTGTTGAGTCGCTGAACAAGGTGACGAATCAGGGAAGGTGAACGTGTGTCGTTCACCTGAGCCTGTGTCTCTTGTCAGCGTCAGAGGTCCAGAAGGAAGAGACACGTTCGTCGTGTCCTTCTTGGTCTGTCCGAGGTAGAGGGCGGGTAAATGTAAGCCCTCATTAAGTCTTATAGACTTACGTGTTGTTTTTGTTTTTATTTGCAGGAGTGAACTGGACCGGCGCACGACATCGGAGACTACATCTTTACCCTCAAACGATTTATTCACCGAGCCTAGTTTTGCCATCCTAACATATGTTCAAATTTTTTTTTTTTAAATACTAGATGGGCCAAGATAACGTAATTTTTTTTAAGTGGTTCATTTGGATTTTCGTGTATGGGACAGTTATGAAAAATCTCGGTTGCTTCTCTTTCATACAAAAACTTGTGATACTTTATTGAAATGTTCACATAGTTTTTATATTCACTAGATGTAAATACTAAATATACGACAAGTTTTACAATTACCATTTCTCACATTTATCACAAAATAACACAATTATTCAAGCGACGCTTTGATCTTTCACAATCTATGGCCATGTTTTCGAATCTGTCCAAAATTCCATAAAATCTATAAATCCTTTAAATAAATTCCAGTGTAGAAAAAACTTTCATGTAGATTGTAAAACCCAAATATCCACTATGCAAACAGTATTCATTCTTCTGGCCATTCAGAAAAACAGTCAATAATGTTCTAAAACCATTGACTATCTAATTTTATGCTTGACTTAGTATCGAGTATTCCCTATATCGGATTATGTCACCTTCGGAATAAGATGCAAAACCTCCTTGGGATGAATTCGAAATCCTGAAAGATTCCGCTATCACCACATAGCAAGGACAGGAAACGTTCCGCAACGTTTGCCACCCTTTTTAGAATTTCCTTTTTCGTGACAAAATGAATTTAAATCCTGATAAAAATAAAATAACAGGAACATCAGGCATATTTGTGAATTTCACGAATTTTAAATGTTAGTCAACTGATTTTTTCCCCGTATCCCAAGAGAAGTGGTAAACCAAAAACCCCAATAACAAATCCCGAATGTCCAACTTAACGAGAAATTTTCCAAGCTTTTATTGTCCTTCTGTCCCAATGGACATGAGATTTGCAAACGCTCACCGCCGACCGTGGGTCAGTTTTTGTGGTGAAAGATACGCTTCGCAATTTTCCAGGATGACCTCTTCCGGTTTTGGTAAAAGCTCTCTGAATGACCAAAAATTACTGAAAGTAAAAAAGCTTTTTTCATGTTTTATGGAGGAGTGGAAATAATTTGCTTGACAAAAAAAAATATTAAACAATTTGGGCGTGGAATGGACTTTAAATTTCAATGGTATTCCCGTGTTAAAGGATAAAATTGAACAAAATATGATTTAAATACATCTTAAATTCATTTTAAATATTACTGACTGTTTAATTACTAAAACCCATAAATCTTAAACATTGAACATTTTAAATCTTTAATATTAATTGAGAATTACGATAAAAAACTTTTTAAAAAAAAGTAAAAAAAACCGACTTAAAAATGCACTAAAAAGGAAAAAATAATTTTTTTTTGGAAGTTGGTGCCAAAATAGAAACAAACAATTTGCTCTCTTTTATTGTACAATCTAAAAGTGCACTAAAAAGGAAAAAATAATTTTTTTGGAAGTTGGTGCCAAAATAGAAACAAACAATTTGCTCTCTTTTATTGTACAATATATAAAATTAAAAAATTTCTAATAAATAAAATTATTATTTATTGAATTGTACCAAAAGTTTTTGTTTTCTAATAAGTCACAGAGATGAGATTCAAACCATTATTTTTTTACAGCCTACCTACATAATATAAACATAACAAAAGCTATATTTGCCAATCTGGCAATTATTGAAAACCCGTATGGTGATTTAAGTGAACAGTTGTATCAAAATTACACTTTGAAGTCAAAGTTTCCAATGAGATTTTTTAAAATTTGTTCCAATCGGATTTTGATGTATGGAAGTTTTATGTAGAATCATATCCTAAATAACTTTTGTTCTTGCACTTTTTTGATAAGATGCACCGTTTTTGAGATATTCGCAAAAAACGATTTCGTTCGTATGGGGGGTACCCCCCCCTAATGGACCGTTTTCGCCCATTAACGAACTTAGCCTCGCATTTTACGAAAAACGGATCTGCGCAAAATTTCAAGGCTCTAGCTCAATCCGTGCGTCCGCAATCGAGTTCACAGACAGACGGACAGACGGACGGACGGACGGACATGCGGAAATCAAAATCTTTTATCATTCCTAACACACTGGTGTAATTCATTTTTGTGTGTGATGACGGGATCTTGGCGTTACAACGGTAAGGCAAAGTTAGTATACCCTTTGGTATTCCATACCATACGGGTATAAAAATTTCAGCGGTATTGTTCCTTACTTGGCACGTTGCCCTTAACCCACGTCAACATTAACAAATATTCTTTTGTTTTTGGGTAAGCTCCGTTAAAATTAAAAAAATATTCTTTTGTCAGATGTCGTCACGAAAGATAAAATATTTTCATTTGGATAGCAGTAATAGAATTGGTGATAGCTGTAAAAGTAACACTCAAGAAATATGAATAGAAGTCCTCTTTAAGTTTCTATTTTGGCCCCAACTTCCAAAAAAATTATTTTTTCCTTTTTAGTGCACTTTTAGATTGTACAATAAAAGAGAGCAAATTGTTTGTTTCTATTTTGGCACCAACTTCCAAAAAAAAATTATTTTTTCCTTTTTAGTGCATTTTTAAGTCGGTTTTTTTTACTTTTTTTTAAAAAGTTTTTTATTTTATAATTTTTAGTGACTTTTGGTATATACATATTATATAGATATATTTAATGTTAGGAAATGGGTAGAGCTGCGCCCCACGTGCGAAAACGGCGTTACGAATCGATAGCCTTCAACCCCCTTAGTGACACTGGAAAGTTTCATTAAGATCGGACCAGCCAATTCGAAGATACCAGGCGAGGGGTATCAAGGGGAGGGAAAAGTCAGGTTTTGTAGTGGAAAATCAAACCCCTTAGCCTTCTTAGTAATACTGTAAAGCTTCATTAAGATCGGACCACCGAATTCGAAGATACCAGGCGAGGAGTGTCGAAGGGGAATTTTCTCAGAGGGGATACCTATCTAGATCGTATTTTTGTCCCCGAAAATCCCTAACACCCAAGTTTCATGAAAATCGTTAGGCCTGTTTTCGAGATCCATTGTGCAGACAGACAGACTGACAGACAGAAGGACGACAGTCCTAGTATTATATTATAGGATATACCTATTTAATGTTAGGAAATGGGTAGAGCAAAACTTTAATCGTTCCAAACAGCGAATTTTTAGGGATGGCAAGGTCGACAGCAAAAATTTTGGTCACCAACATTTTTTAGATCGACAGAAACCTTTCGTTAACCTTACAGACTTCTAAACATTAGAATTGGATTAGGCGACCCTAAAAACCCCCATATCGCACATGGTCCCGTAGACTGTAGTATCTCAAAAAAATGTGTTTTTGAGTAATTATTCCATTATGTAAAGGAAAATTGACTGAATCAAATGAAAAACAAATTTAAATGTAAACGTAGTCCTAAAATTTATTTTTTTTTGGTTTTTTAAATTCCCATTTTTTAAAATTTAAATTGATTTTGTGGAAAACAAACCTAACTCTATCTTTTATTATTGCAAAAAAAAAAAAAATGAAGCAAATGATCTGTAAATTATTATCAAAAGAGTAATAAATTGAAATATTACTGTACAGACAACAGAAAAAACAATTATTCATAAACAATTATTTTGAAATGAAAACTTTGAATGCGTTTTTCTCAAAATGGCCGATTTTGAGATACTACAGTCTACGGGACCATGTGCGATATGTGTATATTATGTGTTTGTTTTTTATCTGGAAAATTTGAGGGTTGAAGGATTCGCTGCCCCCCAAAATATACGCATAAAAATTTTCAGACCGATCGGACCATCCGATTAGGGGACAGGGGAGGGGTTAAGAAGCGAAAGGGGTAGGGGAAAATATATAAGGGGAAAACACTAGCCGTCCCCCAAAATGTGAGCATACAAATTTTCAGATCGATCGGAACATCCGATTGGGAGTTGACAGGGGAGGGGTTAAGAAGCGAAAGGGGTAGGGGAAAATAGATAAGGGGAAAATACTAGCCGTCCCCCAAAATGTACGCATACAAATTTTCAGATCGATCGGACCATCCGATTGGGAGTTGACAGGGGAGGGGAAGGCCGGGAAACGTCGGAGAGAGGGGAAATTAAAATGGGACCAACTAGGGAGTGAACTCTGTCATCCACCAACCTTTCAACAAAATCCATGCAACGGCACCCAAGTACTGCGTGAACATACAGATATAAAATAAATAAATAAATAAATAAATAAAGTTGGACCGAAACGAATTGATAACCTCCTCCTTTTTTGGAAGTCGGTTAAAAATTACAAATGAATTCCCCCGAAAATTTTAAACAATCGGAAGTTTTTATTCTCCACGAGACCTATTTTATTTTACAATTTGGGGAGAAGCACCACAATAAAAAGTCAGAAAGCAATTTTATTGGAAAATCCCTAGAACTTCACCCTAAATACGTGGGAGACCAGAATAAAGAGACACAAAAAAAAATGAGCAGAAAATCATTTCGATATATTTATTCCATTGAAATTCATTGTAATTAAGTGTCTGGAATTTAAATGATTTCCCAACTTGAATTTGTCCTATTTCTCGAGACTAGGGAGGCCAATGAATCCCTAGCCAAAAATTCAAACGTGAGTATTGAAAAGCACTCCATAAACAAGTATTTCATTACCTTTGGTGATCAAAAAACAATCAGTTCAGTACTAAACGAGATGAATTTCCGCACGTCGCGACACCACCGTAACGAAACTGAAAAGTACGAATCGAACCTGATCCTTACTTGTTGAGAGAAATTGTACGGTTTCCATTCTTACAACATCCCAGTTCCAGGTTTCTTCTTTTCCATTCCGGACGGACGGCGGCATCTTTCATTTCCTTCGATTCCACTTTGTTGCAAACTCTTGTCGCGTTCCTGTATCAGAGTCTGATGGTTTCTTGGGAGTTCACTTCAATGGATTTCCCTTAATTGAATAAATTGAGTTTGAAAGTATTCTTGTATTTGTATTTCATTATAGACATCGTGTAAGTGTATGTATATTCATAAGATATACTATAGTAATAAAAAAGAGAAAAAAAAACGAAAACGGAAAACTTAAAAGACCCAAATCGATTTTCCGAACCATTAAACTTCAGTATTGTTGCTTCAAAACCACCGCACCGCGTACATGGAAAAACGTCAGAAAAAAATCTTCATCTTTATGGTATTGTGTTGTTGTTTTTTTGTACTTTCTTATACTTAAGATGATCAAGTATTGTGTCTATAAAATTATTTGGCATAGCGCAATTTTGGCTATGATAAAGATTTTAAATTCTTTAAACGTGAAATCTTGGAATTTTTTGAAAAACTAATCTGCTTTGCGAGGGTATTTTGAAAAATTTCCCGGCTGGCAAGAAAAGTGCAGTGAAACCACGGCTCATGAACTCAATCCGTCCCTAAAGGGTGTTCACAAACCGAGGTGCTCACGAACCGAAATACTCGTCTTTCAATTGAAATCTTGTTCATAAACCGAAACACTGTTCTCAAACCAAGGCCTGTTTTTGAGCTCAGAAGTAGTACTCAAACCAAAACGTTTGCAAACTGAAATATTCACGAACCGAGTTTCCACTACATATGGTTTTACAACAATATCTAGGATATTCCACATGTAGCAAGCTCAATCGGGATAGTGGTTACAGGGCCAGCAGGTGGGGGGGGGGGGTGAAAATTGCGTCCAAAATCACCACTAGTTTTGCTTGCATCGCAATTTTTGTTGCATACCAAAGAACTAAGACACCTTTTTTTAATTAGATGATCCCAAACAAAAGTCGCGATAAACCTCTTCTCTCTGATCGGTCTTTCACACGTATAAGAAAATCCCTTGATGATTCTATGAGTTTTTCTTTTGTAACTTTTGACGGTGTTAAGAAAATTTGAAAGGAAACAATAAAAACGATGGTGTGAAAACTCAGGTTTTTGGATAAAATCTTTCCACTTTTCAGCACTGTTCATAAGAAATATCAAGAGTTAGAAGAACAAAACAGATTTTCTAGTGGTTTTCATTGGCTTGAAGTGTTTTTTTTTATACGGGGTAACTCAAAGCATACAAAATCATGTTAACAAAAATACAAAAGTTTATCTAGACTTATCTTTGATTTAGAGTTGAATTCATTTCGAATTTACTTAAAAAGTTACACTCCACTAATTCTATTCACCATGGGATTTTATTTGGGATTTTACAACATGAATCGAAAAATCTCTTGTCGATATTTACAAATCATTGAATACGAAAATGACAAAATGGTTTTGATTTTCATGGTAAAAACTTGGATTTTTTGTTACCTTTTTTAAGTAATTTTACCAAAAAAATGCTATTTTGTCTGAAAAACTGGTAAAAAGTTTTAGTATGAATTTAGTAAAAAAAAAATAAATTCATTATCAATTTGATAAAAAATTAAGTGAAAAAAATTGGATACAGTTTTTTTTAGCAAACTTACACCAAAGGTTTACAAAAAAAAACTTTGGGAGTTTTAACCCCTTGGTGGGCTTAATATTATGGACATATCCAAAAACTTCGACTCTGCACATTTTTAAAGACCGACTAGCACTCCTGCATTTAGGGTCTAACAGCGTGCACCTATATATTGCGAAAAAGTGTGACAATAAAATTGGGGAAAGGCGTCTGGGACTTATCGAGAATTAGTTTTGATTTTTTTTAGAAAAATTTCAGGAAAACGTTTTTTGCGCTTTAAGTATGTAGGGAGGCCATATATTTTTTTTGGGCCAACGCGGAAGAATATCGTACACAAACGAAAAAAAAAATTGTGTGGAAAACAAATCTTTATTTGGACAAAAGTCGAGGGAAAAAATTAAGAAATGTGCGCTGCAGGGAAAATTTTTTAAACCGAATGCGGCACAAAGATTAAAATCAAGAACTGCATAGATTCAAGTGAAAATTAAACTAATTTTTCGTGCTCTGTACCTTTCACAAATATTGGCAACGAAAATCGTAAAACCACTAATTGTGACAAAAGCGCCGCAGGCGAAATTTTGGACCACATGCCTAAATCCGGAACTGTCCTGATCACTGCGGGACGTATAGTCACCCTAGTTTTAAGACATTTTTTGCACTACAATATTCTATTCACTTTATGCAGAACAATTTTCCTTGAATTTAGGATTATAATTTTTTACTCTTTGTAAATTTTACTAAAAATTCTAATAATAGTCATATTTCTCCTCTAAGATTTCTAATGAAACGACTGCTAAATGCTCTTTAAATCAATCCCATTACCATTACAAAAGACTTAATTTATTAATTATGAGACGAGAAAAGTCACCTTAATTAAGTATTGAGTTTAATTGGCCGCAAAATTCGCCTTTCGCATAAATTTCGTACACTAAAGATTGTAATTAATAATTCTGGAAAGTAGTGAACAGCCAAGATTTCTATAATAAAGAAAATTCACTTGCCTGCCATTCTTCGTCTTATATTAATAATAATTTACGGTCATAATAATTTACATCTAAATTTAAAATTATTGTCATTGCACAGAAGACGTATAAAAGTTACGCCAACGGAAAAGGGATAACAAAAAATGACTTTTGGATGTGAAATATCATCCCACACTTTCGTGCCGAAAGTCTTCCTTTTGTCCTCATTTTCCCCAATTACAACAAATAATTACATCACATTTTCCACCATTGAACGTCGGCACGCGCTATAAATTAAGGACTAACTTCTGTTTATTCCGATCATACAAAGAAAATTTATTTTTCAGCCAGGAAAATCACTAAAATGAAAAACGAAGCACTGCAGCATCGCACCGCGCTTTGAAAAAAAAAATAGGACGAATCTCTGCTTTGTAGCTTATCGAAATTCCTAGAATAGATGTAAAAACTTTTCAGAACGGATAGTATAGGTTGGGAATTTTCCTTCCCCTTTCCGGCAGAAATCGCGGCATTCATCTTCATTCCCTTAAACTTGAGGGACACCAACAAGTGCTTCTACTCCCGCGAAAGGACATTAATGTTCTTCCGTTCGTGTTACAAGGATGAACATTGGATAGGAAGGAAGTGAGGATGGCAAGAAAAAGACATCAGAACATAAGGCACTTTAAAGAATTTCGATGTCAAGAAGAGACAAGGATCCAGAGGGGGGACGTTCTTGACTGCTGAGACAAAGCTAAGCGCAATGGAACGTGAAATGTTTTATGGCCTCAACTTGTACGAAGAAAATTTTCTTTTCCAAGGATGAGGAAAGCCCACTGTGAATTCAGTTTGATATTGAATCTGAATCTGTATCCGCCGCGTCGGTTGTTGGTTCAGAATCGGAATTCAGATCCGGATCTAAGTTGTATGAAGGATGTCGCGGCTTACTGGCTCAAGGTCCTTGTTCTATTTGGCATGACGATGTCTTCGAGAATAAGCATTTCGGAAAATGTAAGCAAAAAGTTTGCACTTTTATAAGTTGACAGCCCAGGTGAGTTCTGAATTATTCCCGTTTTTATATAGCAGGAAACGTATAGAACGCGACCGGGGAAGTTGAAACTTCTTTGGATATACGATTTACCTGTGAGGATGATTTGAGCGTCTTTGGGAGAAAAAACGACGGGGAAAAAAGGAACTCTAGGGAATTCGAATGAACGACGGCAGGAATCGGGAAGACAGTTAAGAGAACATCTGCTGTAAATTGAGGTAAAATGTGTAGGAATTCCAGGGATAGAGGGAATAACTTTGGCACGACTACTGTTTTGTATACGCAATGAACGGGAAACTTTTCGATGGGCAAATGGATTTGTTTTATAGCGCTTCATCAATTTCGAAAAAGGAAGAACTTGAATTTATATGCGAATCCATTGATAAATTATTGGAGAATATCGTAATGGCTGCAATTTATATAAGAAACCGGCGGGAAAAGAAAATGTTGGGAAAGGTTGTACACAGCATTGACATTTAATGAAAATTGTTTATTAATATCTGTCAGAAATATATGAGTTTTGATAACTTTTCCAATTTCATTAAAATATGAGAAAAACAAAGCTTTTTTTGTTTTTGAAAGCTTTTGTTTAGCTTGCTTATTTATCTGTTTGTCAGGGTCAAATTTTGTAGCCGAAAACTTTGACACATTTCTACATATTCAATTGACTTAAAATTTGGCACATATACGTAACTCTAAAATTGTTAAAAGCTTTTAATTAACTTGCTTTCGTGTTTGTCTGTCAGGGTCAAATTTTGTAATTTTGACCCACTTTTACACATCCGATTGACTTGAAATTTTGCACACATGCGTAACTCCGATGACAATACAACAGTTTCACTACTTTGTCATTGTAAGGATAACGAAAGGTCCTGGTAAGGATAGAGTGATTATCTTTTTCATCAAATGTTTTTGGCGTCGCTGAATCCGATTCTGACGTTAAGGAGTCTGTGGGAATAACGAAAGGTCCTGTAAGGACTCCGTGATAATCCAGGACGAGACCTTAAACATTAAAAAAACTTTTCTTTTAATGAAATTTAAAAACTTTACATGAGGAGATTCAAGGGAAATCGCTTTTTACTTTTCACAATCATAAACTGCTAATTACCAATAGTTTTCAAATTCGAAATAAAAACTTTTCCCAACTTTTGGCAAATAAGCATTCTCAAATACTGTATGTTAGCTACTTCCGTTTAACCAAAAATCCCACAAAAAATCAGCCACATTGTACCCTTCGAAAAACTGGGAAGAAAATTTTGAAATAAAATAATGGGAAATAAAAACTTTTTAACCACTTTTCCACAAGTGCTGAAGCCGTAAGCCAAACATTTTCTCCTTTTTATTTTGGTTTCATCCCTCCAATGTAAATCGAAAAAAAGTATTCAATGGAGATCTTAAAACTTTGACCTTCCACAAGTTTTTTAAGAGTTTTTTGTTGAAATTTTCCATTGATTGAACAGACTTTTTAAATTTCCGGACTGTATTGAAATTTATGTTGAATAAAACTCTAATCGAGATAGATTTTTCGTAAATGAGAGAAATACTTTTCTTTCGAATTTTTCATTGCTGAATAATTTGTTTTGCGGAGAGTTAATTGCATTTGTTTAAGAAACAAAAATCGGGGAAAGTTTTTTTCTTTGCATTCTCACATTAATTTTGTGTTTAAGCGGTTTTTAGTGAAACTTCAATGTAAAACCAAGGATGAAGGATTTTTTAAATAAAAAATAATGAGAATTTAATATTTTTAATACTTTTTTGCAATTCAAATTTACAGTTTTCCAATAAAATTTTCACACCGTAAAAATAAACTAACAGAAATTTTGGAAAAGATTAGCAAACACAACAGAAAGAAGTACCATGGTACCCAATTAAAAGTCTAGAGGGATCTCAATTCCGCTTTAAAAATATCGGGTAATTTTGGGAAGTGGGGTTTTCGCAACTGGTGAAAAATTGGTATCGAGTCTTGCAGCCAATAAGTATAATTGAATCTCGATAACTTGAACTTCAAAAGGCAGAAAAATTCGAGTTATATAAATTTTCGGGAGTTCGACTTGTGGAAGTGCCACTGTAGTAAATAAATTTGAAGAAGTAGACTTCAAAGTGCAGCCCCATGACTCGTCACGCGTTTCAAAAAATCAAATGCTGTTCTAGCAGTGCGCGCCTGTTTTAAGGTAACTACATCAAAGGGTAGAAAAAATCTGATCTAGTTTTAAATAACAAATTTTGTTTATAGTTTTTGGTTGTAATTTTTTGTGTGCGGATCAAAATTACTTCAACGCTTCAGGACATACATCCTTAGCTACAGAAGCAATAACAAATCCCGTCTTCAATATCAAAGAAAATCTGTAGTTGTAAAAACTAGAGACTTTTTAAGTCTTAAAAAACTTAAGGCCGTCCAGTAAAATACGTCACTCCAATTTTCGCCTTTTGTAACCACCATCCTACCTCCCCACGCTATGCTTTTCGCATTGGATTTAAGTCCACCGTCAACATACTGAAGACCACTTCCCTTCTCCCTCTCATACTCCCTAAATGTGTGACTTTTTTATGTACAGCTCCGAAATATAGCCCCAGAAAACTACAAATCTATCTACCCCTCGCGTGATTAAGAAATTAAAAACTTTCCAATGGAAAATTCAACTCTATTCGCCGGAAACATCATAAAACGATTTACAATTTCACATTTTAGAAAGTGTTTTATTGTCCGCAAACGTAGTTTAATAACGGGAAATGTAACAATTTACAACTTTTTTATTAGCACTTCTACAGTGAAACTACCAGAGAGGTCCTTAAACTCCCGGTCCTTTGTGAATTCATTCGGCAGCTAAGCAATTGTTGAAAGTGTTTCGTGTCCATTACTTATAGTTCTAAATAACTTTACTAAGTAAACAACTTATCCCATGGCATCAGCTATACGCTCTCAGTCTACAATTGGAAAACGCTTCCAGAAGACCGACAATGTTGTGGATTTTTCCCACAGCGGAGACGATCACAGACGCTGCGAAGATGTTTATAAGGATTTCTGGGAGAACGGGAAATATCCAAGCGAAATGGACGTGAATCTGGCGAGGATATCAAAAAGAGGGTGCAGCGCAAGAGAAGATTTGGTGAATGGTGAAACTTTAAAAGTAATATCCTGTGCATAAGCCTACGTTCTTTGATGGAGGTATCCAATTTCCGCTTTGGTATGTGCCTGGCATTTAGCAAGGATTCACAGTGAATGGGAATTTCTTGTTGTTGAATGCCACTTTATATATCAAAACGAATCCAACAACTGAAAGCATTTGCTCCGTTCCCCGCCCCCTTCCTTGCCCAAGATAAGATGGAAAAACGGGATGGTGTGTTAAATGGAACTGCTTTCATTCAGTTTTGTCCATGCGAAAGTCCTATTTCGTCCGAAAATACACTTTGGCCCCAATTTGAAATGAGAGTGAACAAATAAGGGAGGGCTAGGGAAGGAAAGATTTTCCATGGAAAGTGAACCGAGGGAAAATTATTTCGAGTAGTGTAATTCGAGAGTTTTCATTTCATTCATTTTCTCATTTTTAAAAAAAAAAATCCCCGTCTAATATCAATGTTTGCTGGTTGTTTGTTGGGTGCCGGCCGTTGTTGGTTTGCTTTTCTCGGCCTTCCTGGCGTCAGGATATTGTCACAAGGATGAAAGCGAGCGACACGAGAAAAAAAGAAACATGGAACAAAGTACACTTTTAATGTCACTACCAGGAACCGTCATTTAAAAAATAAACAAGGAGTGTCCTGGTGAAATAGAAAACATATTTTTTAATGTAGACGTAGCTAATGCTTTCGGTTTAACTGCTTTCATTAGGGAGCTTGGGTAATGTTTGAAGTTTCTTAAAAAAAAAATGAATTAAAATTGTTTGTGGAGTGGGATTTTCGGAAGATTAATTTAGTAACAAAAATTAATTGTAATTTTTATCCTACTTAAATTACAAAAAAAGCGACTCCTTAAAAAACAACTACAAGTCAATAGAATGTATCAAGCAAATAAATGGATTTTTGAAAATTTTAATAACGACAACACCTTTTAGTAATGGTACAAGAAAATTTTTAATTACACTATTGAGTTCCCCGTCACACAGTGTCGAATTTGGTTAAATTTTGGTCAATATTAGGGTTTTCATTAAAATCCGACAAGCCCGAAATTTTATACTTTTATGTTTTCCTATTAGAAATATGTCTTAAGGTGCCGCTCCACTTGAGAGTAAATATGCGAGTAACTCTCAAAAACTCTCGAGAGTTAGAGTTTTTGAGAGTTACTCGCATATTTACTCTCATGTGGAGCGGCACCTTAAGACATATTTCTAATAGGAGGTTGTCCTATTAGAAATATGTCTTAAGGTGCCGCTCCACATGATAGTAAATATGCGAGTAACTCTCAAAAACTCTAACTCTCGAGAGTTTTTGAGAGTTGCTCTTTTCAAGACCAATATCTTGATTTTTTTGACATTCTCGAGAGCTACTAGCGAAATTCAAACGCCGTTCGTATCTGGCAAGCAACTCCCCGAGAGTTCAATGGGTGCGTGTCGACCAGAGAGCAGAATCACTTTTGACAGCTCGCAGGAACTAGCTCGCGAGTTTTTGCGAGTTTCTGCGGGCGACTCTCAGGGACGTGTCCATTTGCGAGTAGCTGCTATCGAGAGGTTCTCGCCGGCATTTACTCTCATGTGGAGCGGTACCTTTAAATAACTACAAAAAGCATTAAAAAATATATTAATTTTTTAAGTAGGGTAGACCGGGGCTAGTAGACTCACTTTTTATAATCTACTTTATAAAAGTTTTACTGTAATTGTTTCAGGTGTAGTAAAGACGTTTTTGGTTGGTTTATTCAATTGTGTTTCTTAGTCAATCTTTTATTTTGACTAATTATAAGTGTTTCAAATATTTTTTTTCATTTTAAAAAAAGTTGTTCGATGAGTCGACTAACCCCGTGTCTGGGGCTTGTTGACTCTGTGAACGGGGTTATTTGACTTTATACTTTTTATGAGGAAAATGTGTTGGAACATATTAAAAACTATAATAATTCTGAAAAAATATATTCTTTAAAAAATTAATAACATTTCAGATTAACATATATTAACACCCTGATTGCGAGTGTCGTGTCGTTTTCGACAAGAGTCGTTTTACGTGTTGTTGGTAGAAAAACACTAACAACAACAACACGTAAAACGACTCTTGTCGAAAACGACACGACACTCGCAATCGGGGTCTAAATTTCACCTAATTTAAAAAAATAAAATTAATTAACAAAAAAATATAGGTAATTCATATCGAGTCATTTAACCCCAGTATACTGTGAGTCAACTAGCCCCAAGCCGCCATTTTATTTTTAACACACTCGTGAAAAAAAATGAAAAAGTATGGGTCAGAAAATGCTTTACTAACTTGTTAACTCATACATAAATTTCAACTTGAAATTACTGACGAGTTCAATACAATGAAAGTGTAAGCTACAAAACAATTTAATTAACAAGAAAAAAAATTACTCACACGCTTGAAATTTCGTTTTTTCCTCTCACTGTGGCCTCACTGTGGTTCCAAGAGCACTGTGGTCTAACGACATTGGTTCACTGATAGCTGTCAGTCGACTGAATAAACAGTCCAATTCACGCAGGTTTGTTTTCAACCGTGGTTGACTTAACCGCAATGAGTCTACTTACCCCTATAGCCAACTAATCCCGGTCAGCCCTACAAAGCAAAAAAAACATAGTGAGCCGAATTTCAAGTTGATCGGTTCAAATTTGGTTCAAATTTCAGGTTTCACGGTTGAACCGAAAGAGGAAGAGACAGACCGGCACCAACTAATTTTTATATATTAGTATGATTACCTTACGACGATGACAGCTAAGTTAATAGTTTTTGTGAATACCACTATTCAAATCACATTAGGGGTACATATTCCCCGTCTTTCAATCTGTCTGTCCGTGAACACCATAACTTTCGAAGAAATTGAGCTACAAATGTGAAATTTTATATAGTTAAGTTTCTTGTTAATATCAAGGTTAAGTTCTTAAACAGCCACAATCGGACCACTCCTTCCCTTCCCCCGCCCTCCCCATACAAACGAAATAGTTTTTTTTACAATTGTTTCGAAAACTGTGCATCGTATCGAAAAATTTGTGGAGACGAAATGTGTTTAACCCTTTGCACTCCGAGTTTTTTTTTACTTAAGAGTGCAGCAACTCTGAGATATTTTTGCTTTGGAGCATTTGAAAATTGAATCCTTCCCCCCTCTCCCATACAAATGGATTTTTTTAAATAAAATTTTTGTCTGCCCTCATATTTGACGATTTTTTCCTTGGCAATTGAAGCTTTTCTTATTTTTGTAAAATTGCGCTCCAAATTTGGATAGAAAATGGAGGGCGATATCACTGGTAGAGTGAGGAACCTTTAGATAAAAATCTCTCCAGACGTTTATCGAGTTTTTTTTTAAATGTTTCAAAAAGTTTTCCGCACCTCAAGCGGAAAGATTTTTCCAAATTTTTCTTGAATCTCCCATTACAACAAACGAGCAACTTTTTATCTTTGCAAATGTTACTTTAATAAATAAAATATCACCCTTTTTGCAGGCAACCCTATTTGCATTATCGACAAAACGATTACATTTACCTGAAAATTTAATGTGATTTGAATTTGATAACAATTTACAACTGAATCAGACAATTACATAAATTATTTGTGCGCCTTTTTGTGTCGCATGTAAATTTCCTTGCCGCACACGATTTAAACGTGGGAAAATTTTACACCAAGATGATATCTGCTAATAGTTCGTAATAATATACATAGTTGAGAATATTTATTTAACCTTTTCGTATTCGCATAATATCCGTTTCCCGAATAAATATTTCAGGTGTTTCACCAAAAAGTAATAATCAGAATGAGTTCAACGTTCTTCGACCAAACGTAAATAAAACGACAAACATTGACTGTACAATTGGAATGCTTCTTTTATCTTGTGGTAAAGAATGAATGTTGGAATCGCTGTTGCGAAAAACGAGATGTTTTTGTGCCCCATTATATTAGGGGAGCCCCACAGAGATGCTAAAAGTGATCCTAGTGGGAGGAAAATCCAGGATGAATGAACCTGAATTTTCTGAAAGATGTGTGAGTGTTGACTATAGGGAGAGTATTTTTGTTACAGTACAAAGTATATTATTGCAGAAATACCTACCGCCCACCCTATAGGGTGTAAAAGTAAACAAACAATCCGAGCGCAACCAAATTCTGTAAATGTGCTAATAATCTCTGGGGGTAAATAACAAGCGAAGCGAAGTGTTTCCAGATTCCAACATCCCTCCTGCGCTTGGGTAAATATTTATGCTACAACATCTCTCACAAAATGAATTTCCATACTTAATTTAAGGGAAAATGCCATAAAAACCTGTCCAACAGATAATTCTTCAAAAAGTTCCTTAATACATGTACATACACACAAAATATATACTCAACTTGAATGTAGTTACACATATATATATTATAACCATAGTTAACGTATCAAGTTAAAGTCACTTTATTATTCATATACTTCTCGCACTGACTCCGCTTTTGTTTTGTGTAATTAAACATAAATATTGATTCAGATTTTAATATGGCGAAATTAATTATTATCATATTCTATGCGATATGAAACTTTGTGGTGTGTTATATTTGTGGATAACAAGCAATTAAAATTAAACTCTTGTAGCGAAATTCTGGGTCACTGAAGGGGTATTTTATGTTCAATTTTGCACAGGAAAAAGCTGTGATCTAATTAAAAAACAATGGGAAAAACTTAAAAAGATTGTTTTGCAGCAATTAAATTATATTTAGGTACGTAAAATGTGAGGAATTTTATGTATTTATTAGTTTTAAATATGGCACTGTCCATAAAATAAGTCATGCATATTTTAGCCTTTCACAACGACACCGTCTACACTAAAAGAAAATTGTCATTAGATTCAACGAAAAAGCAGTTGAATTAAATAAAAAACTTCGCTAAATTTGCAAACGGTTTTTGTATTTGATTCAAATGAAAAGTCTTTAAACCAAATGACTATTTTATTTTTTCGGAGAAAGCAGCGACATCAAACAATGTAATCTCTCTTCTTTTTTGTGAATATTCATGGAATATGTTTATATGTTTATCTGTGGTAGCACTTAATATTAATTTCAAGATGGAAATATTTAAACATACAACTACTGAAATTTGATGATTTTTAGCAGGACTGTGGAGTGCTACGCCACTGCTACGCCACTGCTACGCCAGTGCGCGGAATCCTACAAAATGATTTTCGTATCCAATTTTTATTATTCATTCAAGAAACGCTAAATGAAATCCCAGACAATTTGTCACCAAACTTTCTTTCAATTAAATCCTAAGTTAAGTCCCATAAAAACCTCTCAAGCTTAAGCTATCTCCTTTAGTCAGCGGTAGAGATAATTTTCACCCTTAAGATTTTTTGTTATCAATAAGCCAAATGGATGCGTAAATTTAGTTCGGCCTGCCACATAACTATTACCAAATACCAATCTCAACTCTGGTGCACAAGAGTTTCAGGAGCCCAGGCGAAATAAGCTGTGCCATCAGGGAAAGGATAAATGGGTTACTTTGTGTCCTTTAGATCGATCCAATAGGGAAAAAAGGCGCCTATCACATATCTTCCAATTCCCACATTCACATCACTCTTTTTTTTCTATGAATGCCTTCGGTAAAAGCAAAGCAATTATCTCCAAAGGATAGTTTGTCGAGGATATAGACTGCTGAACATCCTTAGATATGGTACTTTGGCTACCTACATCCATGTAGAAATCTACATAGTTCAGGACATTGTATTACATGTGGGAAGGTATCAAATCGTCCTTTTGTGTAACACCACCAGGCATTCTCATATACAGTTTAACAGGATGCTGGTTTGCGCGCCTGGTGGTCCCTTTAGCTATCATCTTGGACCGCTTTCGTACTTATTCTTTCCGTTTTCATAGTGCGGATGCGGACGAATATCTCGGTAAGCCAAAGTACTTGGATTGCAATAAATAACAAAAAGCCACACAAATGGTCGTCAGCCCGAAGAATTACAAGAACGCCAGCCCAAGATGGCCATAAAGATTGAAATTTATGGCGTTGCGTAATTTAAGGGTTCACCGGGATAGACGAAAAATATGTTTTTCGCTTAACATTCCAGCAGAGCCCTCCAAAACGTACTCATATATTTATATACCAAAACATACATTCATAATTACACTTTAGGGCAAGAGTGGTTCTGCTTATATGGAGAAAATGTTATTTTAGCACAAGATTTCTTAACAACAACCGAATAGCTGTCTTTATTCACTCAGTTAAGTTTTTCTTGCGAATTGGATTAAGAAAAATGTCTGAATTGGAATCTTAATTTACTTCTTGTTTGATGGAACTACACGCAGAGGATTTCAACAGAATTCGATTTTTTTTTCTCGTGAAGAAATAATTCCTTTAATCAAATATTGTTTATTAATTTTTTTTTCACATTCTGGAAAGTTTTCTATTTTGTTACTTATTACCTGTGCTCTCGACCTTTCCAGGTTTTTTCAACCCAATTATTGCGAAGTTGAGAGCGATACAAAATAAAAACATAACAAAAGCTATAATTGCCAATCTGGCAATCATTGGAGACCCGTATGGTGATATTCGTATCAAAATTCGAACAGTTATACCAAAATTCCACTTTGAAGTCAAACTTTCCAATAAGTATTTTTAAAATTTATTCCAATCGGATTTTGATGTATGGAAGTTTTATGTAGAATTATATCCTAAATAACTTTTGTTCTTGAACTTTTTTGATAAGATGCAGCGTTTTTGAGATATTCACAAAAAACGATTTCGTTCGTATGGGGGGTACCCCCCCTAATGGTCCATTTTTGGCCATTAACGAACTTAGCCTCGCATTTTACGAAAAAGGGATCTGTGCAAACTTTCAAGTCTCTAGCTCAATCCGTGCGCCCGCAATCCGCGCCACAGACAGACAGACAGACGGACAGACGGACAGACGGACAGACGGACAGACGGACAGACGGACAGACAGACAGACGGACAGACGGACAGACGGACAGACGGACAGACGGACAGACGGACAGACGGGCAGACAGACAGACGGACAGACAGACAGACGGACGGACATGCAGATCATTCTAAATCATTCTAAACACACTGGTGTAATTCATTTTTTTGTGCGATGAATGGATCTTGGCGTTACAAACGGTAAGGCAAAGTTAATATACCCTTTGGTTTCACCATACGGGTATAATAATCTGGCAACACTTTCATTTTGACATTTGAGAATAAACGACCAGACATTTATTTTTTACTTTTACTAATGCAATTTTAAGACTCTATATTGAAATAACATCATCTCAGATAACATTTCAATATTGCAAGAAATTAATTTTGGGGAGAAAATAAATTACCCTCTCAATCATGCGCCTCTAGTGTCAAGCACATAATGTTTATCCACTCGGATGCAAATATCACCAGTGAATTTACAGTTTTCTTTCACCTAGAAAATGTATGGACAAGTGTTTATTAAAATGATTTTCGACAAAAAACCCATGTACCTATCTCAAACATCCCAAATTATTTCCCAATTGAATAAATATTTATTTTTCCTATACTACGCTCAGTATAGTGTTTATTCCAAAAAAAGGCTAATTCTCACCAGTGAGTTCTGATGGGGAAATTTTTGTTTTTTTTCTAATTTGGCAATACCGAGACTGCATGAGATTTCTGAACTTAATTTGAAACAAATATTAATTAATAATACGTACTTTAGAAACTTTGATTGTTTATTCGTGATGTTTTTGCTGTTTCCCAACCAACGAAATTGCTAGTGGACTTTTGACAAGCAAACGTGAGTAAAAATGCCATGTGACCATATCGAAATTGTAACGGGGAAATTTACAAAAACCTTTCAATTTTTTAAAATTTACAAAAACTTTTCAGCAAACACTATTACATAAATTCCACTTACACAAAAAATGAATTCTGTGTTCTTACGTTGAACTCACTAGTGAAAAAATCTCACCTTTTTTGGAGTAATCGCTATTATACAGGGTGCCAAATAAAAATTTTCGTTGTTTTAAAAGAAAAGTCTCAAAAATTCTCAACAGTTTTTTCTTTTCTTGAAACAAATTTTCATCAAAACATCATTTTTATTGCCAATTATTTCGATATAAATCTAGAAATTCATCAAATTTACTTTAAAGACCACAAAACATTAAATCGTCTTCCCTTAGCTAATATTAAATTGACAGATGAGAGAAAAGTTTTAATCCCAGGTGAATTTCTTGATTAGTGGCAGAGGAATTCCAAATTTCCAGTCAATGGAAAATGTAAGAAGTGGAAAATACGATAGATACATTTAAATGCCCACACATGCGATAGGATATTTTGGTTAAATCCGTAAACTCTGGATAAATCAGATACGCGTCGTCCTACATTCGGTACACAAGTAACGACTTGAAACATGGGTTACCACAAATTATCATAATTGATTGCAAATACTTTTAGTCATACAAAATGGCGAGGACAAATCTCCTTGATCCTTAGGGCAATATAAACATTGGTTAGAGATCGGTAAATATACAGGTATTAAATAACGTACATTTACGATTTTTTTTCTGTAGTCAATAAGTTATTTTAGTCCGAAGATTATCCTTAAGATTAGTTTTTAAATCAAAGCTCGAGAATTCGATTTTTCGCATACTAAAAATAATAATGAAAGTTAGATTTTTAATGCTGCTATGATTTCGATTTTTAAAGTGCTATGTAAGAAATGTAATATATGTAAAAAAAAGTAATATATGTAGAAAAAGTAAAAAAAAGTGTAAATTTCATTTGCGTGGCACATAATACCCATTAATTAATTAAAAAATTGCATAAAGTAATTTTAAATTAAAGCAAAAAGCCTTCCTCCGATCATTGTCTAAAAAAACAATCCAAAAATTATGAAAAAAACATATTTCCCAGGAAAACGTTGCAATTTTTGTGTAGTTTATTTTTTTCATTTCTCACTAGTTATTAGTTTGTTGCAGAATTTCCAAGAAGTTGTAAATTATTAACTGCCCCAGATGCTGTCCAGTGAACGTTATACCCGTTTAACGGATTAATATCCCTCACATGTGTCAGATAAGTCCCTTAACGACCAAGTTGGGACATTGAATAACATAAAAATTTTGCACTGTTCCCTTATCTGCACTCGCCATTGGTGCACATTCGCATCCAGCAGGAAACTTTCACAAGGACACAACACAGAACTTTGTATATTTACACGCAGGAATGGCGTACATTGACAGCAAGGATGTCCCAACAAGGATATTACTGCAATATAGTAGCGTTCATATTGCTTGTTATCCGGACCGCTTCATGTAGGACGAGGCAAAAAAAAAACTTTTTCTTTTTCCTGGCTGCCTGTCGCTTCCACAGAAAATGGGAAAAAAATAATTTAATTTTTCAAGTAATTTTTAAAAAGTTCCGCAGTTTTCCTTCTAAGTTCTGTTGTTATTTTTAGTTAGTCGTGATGCTGTAGTGGTTGTGGTGGCTCCCGAGGTGATCAACTAGCGAAATTAGTTCTCGTTTAGGCTTTTTTTTACAAAATCCTGGAGACCGTTGCTCTGTGAAATGCCACAGGACTCGAGCCGTTGCAGTTTGCTGCAATCTAAATAAAATTTAAAAAAAAAACTTAAATTTAAAATAGAACAAAAAAAATGTTTATCACAATTATAATTTGCCTGAGTGTCACATATGGGTGTCCTATGTACCTACATTGGAAAATGTAATTTTTTCGCCAGCTGTTTATTTTATGTTGTTTTTAAAATGTAAATATTGTAAACATCATCCGAGCATAAAACTGACCTATTTTCAGCAATATTTCGTTTTTAATCAACTAAAATTGTTTTTTACTTTTAACAAAATGTTCGTAGAATCCAATGCTGATTAATTTTGAAATTAACATTACTAGTTTTAGATTTTTTTTGTAGTATATTTTATGGAAACTACTAATTTTTAAAGAATTTTTGAAAATTATGCTTTCGGGTTTCATTACCCATAAACGTTTTTTTGGAGAAAAACACCTAAATTTTTCGATTTTAAAACAATTTTACGAATCTTAAGTGCTTACACTTGGTAAATGGCATACAAAATTACTGCGTTTTCTATAAACATTTTTTTATCATTATTTTTCATTTTTCTTTAAAGTTCTAAGTTTTTTCATGTAACGGAAAAATTGATTTTTGCTGAAAGAACTATAAAAAATATCAGTTGTGGTCAACACAAAACTTTCTTCTACAAAATCTACGACCCTGCGCAATTTACGCTAGAGCCCTGTCGCGTTGTCAACCTAAGACGACCCCCCAATAAATTCTTGGTTTATTCAAAAATATCAAAAACGTACAAAATTTGAGATAACTTGAGAACTGTAAAAGATATCAATTTACGGTAAATGGCAAAAATGTAGAAAATGTTAACATCTTTAATTATTCTTTTAACTGATTTGTCGAAAATCGTTAGTTTGCAAATTATTCGCAAACATATGATTTTTTACATATTAATGAAAATATCTCAATAACGGTAAAAGATAACGGATAACGGTAAGAAACAAAATTGTGCAGAATGCCATTCTCATTAATTCACTTCATACATTCAGTCAGCAAAAACTCGTTAGTTTTCGAGATAATCGCAAAAAACTGTTTTTTTCGAAATAACGGTTTATCTCGATAACAGGTGGATATATCGAGTTATAGCTAAAGACAAAAGTGTGGGAAATTTTATTTTCTTCAAGTTTTGTCATACTTAAGGCCACTAAAAAATGCGTAGTTTGGGAGTAAATCGAGAAAAACGAAATTGCGATTTTTGAAAAACCGCCATTTTGGATACTTCCGGTTAACGGATTTCCACCAAAAGTTGATAGGATCGTCCCATTTCAGGACCCAATATGCCTATAAAATTTCATGGCGCTAGCTCTATTAGTTTTTGAGAAATCTTGTACACAGACTGACAGACAGACTGACAGACTGACAGACTGACAGACTGACAGACTGACAGACTGACAGACTGACAGACTGACAGACTGACAGACTGACAGACTGACAGACTGACAGACTGACAGACTGACAGACTGACAGACTGACAGACTGACAGACTGACAGACTGACAGACTGACAGACTGACAGACTGACAGACTGACAGACTGACAGACTGACAGACTGACAGACTGACAGACTGACAGACTGACAGACTGACAGACTGACAGACTGACAGACTGACAGACTGACAGACTGACAGACTGACAGACTGACAGACTGACAGACTGACAGACTGACAGACTGACAGACTGACAGACTGACAGACTGACAGACTGACAGACTGACAGACTGACAGACTGACAGACTGACAGACTGACAGACTGACAGACTGACAGACTGACAGACTGACAGACTGACAGACTGACAGACTGACAGACTGACAGACTGACAGACTGACAGACTGACAGACTGACAGACTGACAGACTGACAGACTGACAGACTGACAGACTGACAGACTGACAGACTGACAGACTGACAGACTGACAGACTGACAGACTGACAGACAGACTGACAGACAGACTGACAGACTGACAGACAGAAAGACATTTTTTAAATATGACTCCAATCGACTCAGGAGTTATCGGGAAATGTTTTTTAGGCAAAATTAAGAGGTCGAAATTTTTCATGAATACAATACTTTATTATACTCCGTAGAAGAAAGTAATAAAGAGTGATTTACACCTGAAATCAGTTATAATGACCTTCAATGTATATACATATTTATATAAAATCGTCACCACTGACTGATTGATTGATTGATTGATTGATTGATTGATTGATTGATTGATTGATTGACTGACTCCTCAAGACTATCGTCCTCGGCGGTACAGCTCTCGAAGAGCCTGGGCCTCCTCAATTGAGGATTCATAACATTTTCTTCCCTGCTTCGCACCTGCAGTTTTTACATGAATTGCGAACCATGGATGAATTATAACATTTGTAAGGTTTTTACGTTGCACCCCATCAATAGCAGAGGCTGTGATAGCAATCTAGACCGATTATGTCATTAACACCAAGCGGCACTCATCAATGCCCAGTCCAAACCCCTGGAACATGAATCCTGAAACTTCACAGTATGTGCGATAGATGCTCACTAAGGTGGGGTTTCTTAAAATTTCACCCCTATTCTCTTGAAATACTATTCTCCGTTTTTTCTTCTTAGGGGTGAAATTTTAAGGAACCCCACCTTAGTGAGCATCTATCGCACATACTTTTTTTGATTCAAGGGTGAATTGGATTTCTAGTTTTTAGTCTTGGTTTCGGTTTCTGAAATTTTAAAATTTGGTTCTGATTTTTTTCCGAAACTATACATATACCTACTGCAGAGAAGAGTTTTGTACTGATCACAACTGATATTTTTCAGAGTGATTCGTTTATGATTTGGTTTTGGTTCACTCAAATTTCAATGGTTCAGTGGTTTGCGTCTCTGCTTTTTAACATAAATTTTGAAGCTTTGCCAATTGTGTTAATTTTCAACTAAACATCTTGGTATACAATGATTCAAGCATTTTAATTAACTATGGGCGGTACCAGTGCATGTGTAATTGATATTTAATTGATATTGGAATGACATTTGATAATAGAACACTAAGATTAATTTTAAATTAATTGAATTTCTTACTTACTGTTACTTTAGAGAACATTTATTCTGTTTAGTCGTTTTCCATGAAAAGTATATTTCTCAAAAAAAAATTTGATTGATCCCACAGGAAGTTGAAAAACTTGATAAAATCAATATTTAGAACAAACAAAAGCTTCCTTTCAATATCGGAAAACCTTCCATTTACAGATAGTGCAAATTAACACAAAAAAATCCACTTTAATTGTGCCGAAAGTATATTAGTGTTACGGTGGTATGTATAGATTTCCCCTGCACTAAAACAAAACTTTATGTTTTCTACAAGCACAGCATTAGACATGTGCTTTATGTAATCGCATATTAAAAGCACTTTATGTATAATTTTGCTTTGTATCTGAAATCAAAGACATCCCCAGTAAAGGTATTTGAAAAACTTTATGTACCTTAAGTGCAATGGCCTCTCACAAATGAATAAATGTTGGCAAGTGAAGGAATATAAAAAAAATCGACATCAAGAAACTGAATGAAAGTTAAAATGTAGTGCGCTTATACGAATTGGTTTTTGTAGTCGTTTTCTATTGAAATTTATTTTCTATTCACCAGAATTCCAGGATTTTGAATCTTGGGTTCTACTCGGAATTTTTCACTGGATTCGAGTAAGTTTTGAATCCCTTTCTGACTGCAACAAAATGCGCTAACATAAAAAGAATCACAAACCAAAAACGGTAGGAGAAAAGAAACAACAAAAAAAAATTACTGCATTTTTACAATTCACTTGATTTGCCTTTGAAAGGAAATTCTCCTGGGAAAGTTGGAAGTGATTTCGCTGCCTTCTACCTCATGAACGTGAGTGAATTCTCAAAAGGTTTAAAGAGATCCAAATCGTATAGAAATTCACCTGCATATAATGAAAAAGGAATAAAATTAAATTAAACAGGATGTGATTTTTTATTATTAGGAAACGTGTGCAAAAAGACGTGAATCAATGAAAAAAAAATCACAACTGATAAAAGCCAGTTTTTAAAAGCTTTTATTTAGCTGGCTTTTTTGTCTTCCTGTCTGTTAGTTTGTTTGTCTGTCAGGGTCTAATTTTGAGATTTAATTTTAACCCACTTTCACTCATTCGATTGACCTGGAATTTGGCCCACATACGTAACTTGTTAACAAAACTCTATTTCCACTTCGTACTTGTAGGGATAGCGGAAGGTCGTTTAAGGATAAAACGATTGTCCTTTTCCTCACCTTTTCCGGATAAAAATCTCATCTGAAGGGTTTTGGGGTCTATGAATCCGATTCTGACATTAAGAAGTCTGCAAAGACAACATAAAGTCCTGTAAGGATCTTCCTCAAATTTTCTTCCTCAAATTTTTTTCCTTAAATTTTCAGAAAAAATCTCATCTGGAGATTTTCGGGATCGCTGAAATCGATTAAAATAATAACTTTGACGAAACTTTTAGCAGCTGCTGCTAAATCTTGTTGGCAGGCTCGTTTTCCTTGAAATTCGCAAGCTAAATCGACAAAAAATCGTAAAACCCGCCATAAATAATATAGAATCATACAAAAAAAAGCTTTTATTAAAAAAATGTTCTAAAATCAAAAAAAACATCCAATGTTCCTCATTAAATGGACATAAATTTCTCCATCTTTCATTGACCTTTTTTGACAATACCAACACGTGTACGAACGAAATCAAGAGAATTTTAAATCAAAAATTCATTGGCCTTATTAAAGGACAACCGAAATTCCCAATTTCTAACCGCTCAGCAATTATTTTAAGTATTTTCCGTATAATTGGTACAATACGAACGCAATTTATGGAAATCATCCCTAAACGCACTTTGTCAAAAGTCAAACCGATGGGAAAACAAATTTTCCTTATCAAAATCTTTCCAACATACTTTCTTATGCCGTCAATCTGAAATTCACTTGTTGAAAATGTCATCACACAAAAAAAAAATTGGAACAAACGTCTTCGGAGCATTTGTCTTGTGTGCCCAGAAGCGTGTGGCGGTGACGGTTGGGGATGGAAGCAAAATGATATGAATAAGGGGGAAGATATGAGAATCGAGCATGAGAATTGAAGGAAAAGTCAATTATGGTAATAAGCCGATGAATTCATTGCGAATTAAATTGTAAATGAACCACTTTGATGTCAAACACATTCGTTTAGACTCCTTTTGGACTTAATATCGCATTTGGTATACGATGACAGGCAATCTTGAGGATTTCTTATCACAACCAACGAGCGATAAGTTCACAAATTCAAGATACTCGAATTCCTTTCAAATTCAAGAGTTTCAAGTGATTTTTTTTTTCAAAAATTAACCTCGAATTTTTTTTAGTTTTTCAAATGGATTTTCCTGAGACATAGTTTTGTTTTTCATTTTTCGGAACAGTTTTTTTACTTCGTCTCGATATCGATCGAAATTTGGGTTGAATTTCGACATTTAAAACTTTTGCAGGCATTTCTAGAGCTTCGCAGAGTTACGAGTTCAGGGATTCTTCGAAACATCGGGCGACACGACGTATGGCAGGTGGGTGGTTAAATGAAATGTGAAGAAAGGTTTTTGTTAGGTGAATTGAGGGTAAATGCCATCGCATACAAATAGCTTTCTATTTAACATTTAACCCAACACTGGTACTGGTTGCCAAGAAATTCAAACAATTTACGTAATTTAATACCTTGAAGTCGTAGAAATGCCTTCTGTCCGGAATGAAAACCACGCCGCCGCCGCTGCCAAAGTCTCATGGATCATTTAATATGCAAATAAATACAAAATCACAATTTAATTTTAGGATTTATAAAGTCATTTTTCGGTTTGTAAAACTTTTGGGTAATTATTTCACGTGTTAGACAGAATTTCAATAGAATATTTTTTTTTAAATATTTGTTGCATAAAAGGCAAATTAGTTTAATAATATTAGGCAAGCTCAAAAAGTTCCAGAATTTCTAGGGTTAATTTCTAGATCTAAAGCCCAATTCAGACTAACGATTGCGATTACGATTGAAGCTTCTCGACCAATCAACGATAGGAAAATGAAAGCTTTGATCTCATTGGTCGAGGAAGCTCAATCGTAATCGCAGTCGTTAGTCTGAATTGGGCTTAAGGCCCATTTGCTCTTACTATTCTTAAAAAAAAGCTACGGTTAGCCTAAAAAAATTTTTTTTTAATTTTCTATTACAAAAAACATTGCAAATCTATCGACATGCGAGTTTATGTACAACATTTTTGTCAATTTCCAAATTCTTTTTCCAAAATAGAAAAAGGATCCAAGTCCACTTTATTCCATGATAGTATTCTTCAATTTGCATCCCCATTTCAAAGTCCTACTTCTCATGGTACTCATAACCTGCCTAACTACCTACCAATGTACTTTCCCGCCTCCGTTTTTTTTCATTTTCCATGGCAGAGTATGGAAATCACTTGTCATCAAAGCAATCTGAGCATATTTACTTGAGCACTTGAGAAATATAGGCAAAGAAAAAAAAATAGATATGTTGGGGGTAGCGAAGTAGAAGAATCCCGGCAGGACCCACTTTATCATTGTTTGCTGAGGACGACATTTATTCCTACCCAAGGAATTGTTGTATGTTTTCTAGTAGCAACCAGAAGCCTTCTTCGTGTATTAGATTCTGTACTTGGGTTTTCCTTAGGGTGACCATACGTCCTGGAATGGCCGAGATAGTCCCGACTTTAGGCATATTGTCCCGTCGTCCCGGAAATTAAACTGTGGTCCTGGAATCACGGAGTCTGGTTGTCATTTCTTAATCACTAAAATAAATCGAGTTCGAAACCCAAAAATTTTTGCCTGTAGCGCAGTTTCCTCAGAAATTACTACCTCTATCGCATTTTTCGTAAAAAAAATATTGCCTGCGACGTATTGCATTGAATAATTTTCAATAGTCGGATGTTTATTTTTTAAAGTTTTGACTGCGGCGCATTTTGTTAAAAATATTAAACATATAGTTACTTTTTATAGAACAAACTAAAAACGAAAATTAAAAACAAACTTCTGATCGGGATTTTCACAATTATTACCCCTCTCCTTTAATGTCCTGGATATACATAAAAAAATTAAAATATGGTCACCCTAATTTTCCACTACCCTTGCGACAGGACTACTCCATTTTTCCTGTCAGTTTTTCCCTCGATCCTTTTTCTTCACGTAACAAGGACCTTTTTTTCCTTCAATTCTCATGTCTCCTTGTCCAGCATCCTTTAGTTGTTTATGTGACAGAGTTTTTCTTGGTTGTTTCTTGATCCTTCCAATTGTTACCAGTCTTGTTGTCTTATTCATGATGCGATGGGGAGGGGGGGTAATTGGGTGGTTTTTCAGACATACCCAAGGGAAAAGATTGCCAAAACGTGCATGTGCTACTAATACGACAAACCAAAGACATTTCCCTCAAGCTTCAAAGTAAATAAAATCGTATTTGACTTCGGGATTAGGCTCAGCTCAGCTTAACTCTGGTGTGTGCCTGAACTCCAGTAAATGTGCTTCTGATCTTAAACTATTCCATCTAAGTGACAATGATGATGTGGAAGATGAATGAAAATGAAAGGAAAAGTTGAATTGTGTGATGGCGCCAAAAGATTTTCCCAGAAGAAATTGAAACCTCCACCCGCCCAGCAAAAAAAGGATGCTAAACACAATGAAAGGATCTTCCTAATGGACAAGCGATTAGCAATACACTTGTTC
Source organism: Chrysopilus asiliformis (assembly GCA_964034945.1). NCBI lineage: Eukaryota > Metazoa > Arthropoda > Insecta > Diptera > Rhagionidae > Chrysopilus > Chrysopilus asiliformis. The sequence continues at coordinate 22,783,551 of OZ035962.1, forward strand.
TGTTTAGATACTCATTTTAAAATACATTAGAATGAAGAGCATCCAACGAGGCCGTTAATCCCGAGCTTAGACATTCGGAGAACCAAAAAATTGTTCAATTCATTTGGATGTTAGATGTCAAGTTTTGGCATAGAACAAACGTAATACGGAATGACAGAATTTTCGGGAAAGTATACGGAGAAAGGATTATTTAATCGCTAATGTCTTCTGTCTTATATGGCTTTGTGATATTTAACTTAAGTTGATCCCTGACATGATTTTTTCATTGCTGTCTTGTTTTTTATACGACTCTTGCGAAAGATGAATCCACAGAATTTCGGAAACGATCAATAATTCATTGCCTTGAAGCCATACACATCATGATTTCTCTACAGACAATTTGATACGTTTTCCAAGTTGTCTTTTTTCGTATTAATAAAACTCTCGGAGAATCCCCAGGAACGTGCAGTAAATTTAATTTTCCTCATCCTTGCTGGTAAAGATTGCAAGATGATTTCTTACAGATAATTCACTATAATAGATGATAAAGAATGGAAAATTAACCATAATTCTATAGCATGATTTCTGATACAAAACTGATTAGCAGTTTTCTGTCTATACTCGTAAAATTCACAAAAATCGATATCAGAAGAAAATGCGAATAAGAAAACAGGAGGGGGAAAAACCTTAAGACAATGGCCTATTATATAAAAGTGAAGCGAAAAATCCAATTTTCCAAGCAAGAACAATTTTCAAAAAGTTTCTCGCAAAGTCATGGTTTTAAATGAGTTTTATTTCGTTAAACTTTAAACACCAAAAAATGTTCATACCGAAAAGTTGTTTACAGTTTGATTCATGATTTCGAGAAAATTTTTTGGGTTTTTTTTTATTTTGTTTTCAAAAAGGATGGTTGTTTTCATCATCTAATACACGGTTTCCTAACGAGTGGATAGCGACCGTCTTTGGGGTTATCAAAAAATTTAATGGTGGCTGCGATGTTTGCCAAGATTTTTTTTTTGTATAAAATCAATTTTTTATGAAATAAGAAAGGTGACGATCCACAAGAAATTGTACGAAAAAAAGTGAATGAAGCTTTCGGAAAAAATCTCAATTTCAATGATATTTCAACAAAAATAATGTTTTATTTCAGTTCAAATATTGAAAATTTTCGCTTGCGGCGCTTTTCTTTTCAAGAATTCTCACTTGCGTAGTGTCCTTTTTCAAAAATTTTACCCAGCTGCAATTTTCAAAGAATATGTCGCCTTTTGAGATAGCCTTTTACGAATGTTGCGTAAAAATTTTTAGGCCGAATAAGAAAAACACATTGTGCGAGCATTCAGCCTGTGAACTCGATAATATCTAGCCGTTTTCGAGAAAATTCAAAACGCTTAAACCGGAGCGAGTTTAGGTTCAAATCCGGTTCGAACCCCCATTCAGGAACCTCCACACTTTTTTTTAGAAAATTTAACATTAAAGACTATAAAATTTCCCGGCACACTTCATTATTCATTATTTCTTGAAAAACTTGGTCAAATTAATAGAGTTATTCATCTTCAGCAAATCCATTCCAGCCACCATCAAATTAAAATACTTGTGCGTTAATGTCTTTTATTGTTTTCCTAACGTCAAATGCAAAAAAATACTGGCTAAAACGCCTCAAAGAATTTTCCTATTGTCCTAGCATGGTGTCAATTCCCTACACAGTCTTATGTTCACGCCCCCTCCAGGCATAAAAACTTCATTTCCCCAAAAGTTTTATTCGCATCATCAAATCATGTTCACATTTCGGCACCCGGGGTGGATAACGCAACCGAATATCCTACACACAAACTCTACACACCCGGCAAAAGAAATTTTGGGCTCCGGCTCCCGATGTCTCCCCAGGACATGCCAGACACGACACGAGTCCCGAAAGATGTCTCACAATGGGATTTGAATGCAAATGGGAAAGGAAAGTGCCTACAAATTGTTTCGTTATCATCGATCCTGGATCCACTCACTTCCGTTTATCTTCATTACATGACGACAAAAAAAAGAGGAATATAACAACGTCGGGTCCGCTTTGGCCTCTCCTTCTTTTCGTCCTGTCATCAGTTCTTCTTTAGCAATAAAGATCCTTCGCGGTCTGATTTTGTTTGTCGTCTTAAGGACACTCTGATGTCCCTTCCGAAGACAAATGATGCGCATTCACCTCACTATACAGACGCGACTGTATTTTTTACTGTTGTTAATACCGAAAGTGGCGAATCACCTTCCATCAGGGATCCCTCCCTCCGATGAAATAGAATTCAGCTGACATGCCGGGAGATGGTGTGTTTGTTGAAGGAAGGCTAACAATCCTGAAGTTCCAATAAGTATCTATTAAGTGTATCTATACAGGTATCGAGCTTCTAAAAGATTTTATATGATAAGCACGTTTTTGATTTGCAATTTTTTCTTAAAAAAAATATCGCGGCAGTCTCATATTACCTTCATGGCAAATGCAAACAAAAGCGAATGATGTGAAAACAATCACCTTTCAGTTTATACCTAAATGTTTAACCAGGAATTTTTAACATTAAATGAACGTTTTTTGAGGGATCATCTAAAGCTGACTTCAAACGAATATAATCTAGAAAAAAACGGTTTAAAATGACGGAGGTTTATTGAAAATTTAATTAATTTATTGAAAGATTGTGAGCTTTATGCATATTTGATAGAAAATATTATTTAAAAAAAATAAATAATGAGAATTTTTTGATTCATATAAAATGGATGGAATTTTTTTATTTATATTTAGGTAGGGTACCCGCATATATTTTGTACCAACCGAGGATTGATCTACCGACTCCACAGCCCTGCTAATTTAAGTTCCATTTACTAACATGAGCATGAAAAAGAAATTCTTTCCATCTCTCTTTTACTTACACCGACAGTCTCACCTTGAAGATGTCTTAATTAAATTAAAATTAATTACTAAAAGTACCCACAATACTCCAAAGACATCATTAAAAACAAAACACCCATCAAAACCTTAATTAAATTCAAAACTAATAAAACTTTGGTAGCGAAATGAATTTAAAACATTATTTTCCAAAGTAATGAAATAAATCCGATTTAACTGAGGATTTTTCTCAGGAGAAAATCCCATCCTGTACAGCATAGCACTTCCAATTTCTTAAAAAATAACTTGATTCTCGAACATCCCTTCGAGTACAAGTATACATGGTATACCAGGCACAGGATGGTGTTAACGATGGTGTATATTCATTTTTCGTCAAGTATACAAACAGTCTCAAAGTCCCTCTGGCGATGTTTGCTTTTTAATATTTTTGTCAAGCACATCAGACTCCTTCATGCGTAAATAATGTCCTTCCCTAAAGGTCTAAGCGTGTCTTTTATAAAACTCCAAGTGCTCTCTAAGCTCACCTCCGTCTTTAACATGCCAAGATGGCATTTCGCGAGTGTTTCTTACATTATTTGATCGCGTTATGAACGAAAAGCAGTGACATATATGAAGTTCGGTTGTTTGTTTGTACCGCGTATGGAAATGGCAAAATATGTCAGTACTAAGATACAACCGAACAACATGTAAATATTAAAATGATAAAAAAAAACACACACACACACACAGCATTTAGAGAATGTCGCGTTTTAAATTGGACGCGACTACATCTCGCTTAAAGCCAAGAAATGTAGCCTAAGGGTAGCAAAGGAGCAGCATGGCCGCCAGAAGCAGCCAAAGGCATCAACGCCACCCCAGAATTTTCATACGTAGCAATCCTTTGTGGGATGCTGCAATCACCATCATGTTTTCCTGAATTCGAAGGAAGTCATCGTGGTTGAGAGTCAGGGATAGGTGCAAGGATCAAATTTCAGCCCTGGGGAAATATTTTAATGAGGACGCACTCGCACATTCAAAATCATAATTTTCGTTCTCCCCGTTCTTCCCGTTCTTCCTGATATATGTTTGTAAACATTTATATACATTTCATCGTTCATAGTTAAATAAGGCATCGTATATTTTAAAAACAGGAAATTAAAGGGGGCTGCCAATGCCGGTTTCTCTCAAAATTTTAGCCATTGCGCCCAAGGGATCAACGTCTGAGAGGAGATCTCGTTAATCGGATAGCATCATTCCTTTCCATTCACATACAGCAACGGGGGATGATGGCGCGAATGGTTTGGGGATGAAGTTTTGCTGAATGATCGCATTGTGGTAGCGAGAAGTGGCACAGTTCAGATTTCATGTCATCAAATTGAAATTGAATAAAATTTAATAATTTTGTGACATTGATATACATATGTATTATAAAAGCTCGTCTTAAGCTCAGCAGGATATTGTCTGACCTGATATTGTCTAGTGATGCATACTTTGTTAAATTTAGGAATATTGCAGAATTTTTTGTGCCAACTATTTGTCGTTGTTGTCAATTTTCGAGAAAAATCCATAAGGATTTTATAAAAGAACTAAAATTTGGATCGGTCGTCTCCGAGTTAAAGTACTGTGTTTTATAAACATGGCGAAATTTTCAGAAATCGTTTTTTTTTTTGAGAAAAGTGTTTGAGAATACGGTATTATCCCTACAAGACCTTCGAGTAAAGATTTGAAAATTTGAATTCATAATCAGCGACCTAAAAAACCCCCGAATGCTGATTTTCCCGAGAATAAGGGAAAATGGATATTCGCTTTGCACCCAGAGAAAAATCTCATTCAACCTGACGAAAATGCTACGTATAATTAACAAATATTGCGTCAATATACGTCCAACACAACTTTGTGTTATCCTAACAAAATTGAGTTTGTTAATTTTACGTTGTCACGTTTTTCAGATGGTTACTGAAAAATCTATGTTATCTTAACAAAAACAATACGTAAACTCAACACAACTTCTGTTATATTGCTCTTAACAAAATTTTGTGTTGTCTTAACAAAAATTCTTACGTCAATTTTACCTTGCAACTTTTGTGTAATGTTTGTTGTTTCAACACAAAAGTAGGTTTGTTGTACAGAATTTTGTGTTATGTGAACAAGATTTTCAGTAACATTGAAGAAAACACTGTGTTCAACGTACACAACCCAGACGTGTAATGAACAAATTTTTGGTTCACATTACATATAATAACTACGTTAATACTACGTCAAATTTTGTTGCTTTTACATTTATACCGTGTGGAAACTAGCATATAATCTGTGTTAGTTTTGCACATAAAATATGTCTTTCATACACGGAAAAAACATATAGGAACCGTTCCACCAAAATCGCATGCTCCAGTGGGAAAAAAGGGATAAAAGGGCATATGGGAAAAAAGGACATAAGTGGCCAAATATAGCAGTCATTCATATAAAAAAGTTGTAGCGGCTCCCAAATTTTAGGCAGGTTCAAGCTATATAAACTCCGAGTTCGCAAACCACGTGTGAATTATAATAGAAGAAAAAAAATCGACTTGAATTATTACGTGAAGTTTTGTTAGCTTTACTCGGAATTGTGTTATAGGTACATAGATAATATGTAACAGAGAGCTTCTTCATGTTTTTGATTATTTGTATCAACAACAAACGATATTTGTAATTTTCACAACCTTTTGTGTTGTTACTACACAACTTATTTTCGATATACGATTTCTTTGGGTAAAAATTTAACACAAGCACTTTTGTTGGCTGCACATGTATGTACGTAAATCCTACATATTCTATGTTATTAGAATAACACAATTTTTCGTTCGGAGAACAGAACTTCTGTTATCTATACGCTTTTTTTGTGTTAAAGTTCAACACAAAATCTTTTGTAGATCTTACTAAGATTTTTCTCTGGGTGTAGGTATCAACAACAAACGATATTTGTAATTTTCACAACCTTTTGCGTTGTTACTACACAACTTATTTTCGATATACGATTTCTTTGGGTAAAAATTTAACACAAGCACTTTTGTTGGCTGCACATGTATGTACGTAAATCCTACATATTCTTTGTTATTAGAATAACACAATTTTTCGTTCGGAGAACAGAACTTCTGTTATCTATACGTTTTTTCTTGTGTTAAAGTTCAACACAAAGTCTTTTGTTAATTTTACTAAGATTTTACTAAGATTTTTCTCTGGGTGTGGACTTACTGGACCTTAACGAATTTTCCCGAATGTGGGACTTAGCGCAACCAAATTTTTGGTCTTTGAAAACATTTTAAAAAAATTGTGAGAATTTAGGAAATTTTCGCACTCGTTTTTAATTAACTGATTAACCCTATTGGAATTTCTCGGCTTATAAGGTCTGCAAAAACAACAAAATTATATTATTTTTGCGGATGTTTTCCCCATTTGGGGGGAAATTTGGATGTGAAAACATCCGCAAAAATAATATAATTTTGTTGTTTTTGCAGACCTTATAAGCCGAGAAATTCCAATAGGATTCAATGCTAAAAAGTCGAGTATAAACCATGAATCAGAAATGGTTCAATGGTTAAACACTAAATAGTTAACTGATTAACTCTCTGGCATACAGGCTCTCTACTAATTAGTGGTATATGCTCTCGTTATTTTTTTCCTTTTCAGTGCAAAATAAATGTGCTGAAAACGAAAAAATAAGTTTTACGGCGCGTTGAAGAAAAAATAAAAGCAGGATAAAAGCACCATCCAACCACATGCTTTTGATTTTTTTTGATTCCGGAAAATTTGAGGAAAAGGATGATCACGTTATCCTTACAGGACCTTCAGTAATTTCTTAACGTTAGAATCGGATTCAGCTCGAATTTTTCCCGGAAATTATGAGTAATGTACTAATAGGTCTTTCGGGTCTGCTTACAAGGCCAAAAAAACGTATGTGTGCAAAATTTCAAAAATAAAAAACATGTAAGACCTGTAGGTACTATGAGGGTGATATTCTAATTGATTTTTTTAATCCTGGTAATTTTATTTTGAATACTAAAACCCAGCGACTGGCATCACTGGCCTACATTATGTAATGGATTTAATTTGAAATTTAAACGAATTGAATTGCGCGTATGATTTATAAAATCCTATAATATAATACGAGGAATGTCTGTCTGTCTGTCTGCACAAACGATCTCGAAAACCCGCCTAACAATTTTCACGAAACTTGGTGGTTAGGGATTTTCGGGGACAAGGAATCGATCTAGATAGGTCTCACCTCTGAGAAAATTCCCCTCGATACCCCTCGCCTGGTATCTCCGAATTGGGTGGTCCGATCTTAATGAAACTTTACAGTATTACTAAGGGTGCTAAGGGCTTTCGATTTCTCCTCTACAAACCTAACTTTTCCCTCCCCTCGATAACCCTCACCTGGTGTCTCAAAACAACGTTTCAAAAATCGGTGACAGCGATTACTCAATAACCACTCAACCGATTTCTATGAAATTTTGTTATCGCGCGTTAGTTTTAGTTCTAGCTTTCTAGGTCGGGAATTTAAAAACTCTGGAAAGGTCTGTAAAGATAATGTGAATTTAGTTTTTCCCTAAAAATCAGCAAAAGTAGAATTTTGAGGTCGCCGAGCATGGCTTGGTCTTCCTGGTACTACTAACTAATACAATGTTTTTTATCTATAACACAAACCAACCACATACTAATATTTGTGCGGTTATCAGATTTTTTTTTTTTCTTTTTCAGATACAAAATTTTATGTTTGGTTAAGGAAAAGCGTAACTGCCGAGTGGATGGAATTTTAGACGGTTTCTACAAAAATTAATTCATAACTGCTGTCATATTTTATTTTGTTTCATAAAACAAAAATGGAAATAACACAGGGTTGAAAGGCTTTTCATTTAGCAAAAGTGCTACATTAAAATATCGTTGCAACTTTGTAAATTGCTACAAACGAGGAATGGATAAGGAAAGGAAAGGCCCTTTAAAAACAGCAGTGAAAGCTTTTACCACAGCTCAAAGTTTGTGGAAAATTCACAACTAAACTACGACAATTTTCTCTTTTAATTATAATTTTCCTCAACTATAAATGTTTAAAGTACATTTTACAAAATACTAAAACTAACTAACCGACTCTAGCATAGCTCGCTTCTCGAACCAATTTTATATAAAACACCCTTTAAGCTTTTATTATGTTGTACAACAAACATTTAAGGGAAAATTTATTTACGAAAAAGGGGGGCTTGGAAATAAAATATGGAAAAGGGGGTGCCCACTGTGAGTTTAGTGATGACGGTAAACTCTAATTGGGATTTAGAGCACTAAAACAGCTAGATTTACGGAGATTTTCCATTCCATTCCGTTTATATCCCGACAATCACGCTACAAAGTATGACAACAATTCGGCATAAAAAGCTCCACTAAAACTATGCAAAATCCTGTGAAATTTCGTGTATGATTTTACCATCTGGAGCGTTAATATCATTTTACACTACAACAATAAAAAACTTTTGTGTTGTCTTAAGTAATTTATCAGAATTAGAAACTACGAAATCACATCGACTTTAAATACATTTACTTGCTTTAATAATAGGGTAACCATACGTCTCGGAATGGGCGAGACAGTCCCGGGTTTAGCAATATTGTCCCGATGTCCTGGAAACTAAACTTTTGTCCCAGAATCATCCAATCTTGTGTTGCAAGTTCTAAATCACTACAAAAATTGATCTCGAAACATAAAAATTTTCACCTGCGGCGCACTATTTTCAGAATAAACTGCTTCTAGCGCATTTTTCTTAAAAAACTGCCTGCGAGGTTTTTTTGCAAAATGATTTTCGATAGTATTGGTTGCGGTGCAATTTTTATTGTATTTTAAAAATATGAAAAACCCATAAAACTCTTCATACAATCACTCCCTCCGATCAGGCTTCGAATTCACGCAAAACAAATATGATCACCCTATTTGATGATGACATCCCAAGGAAGAATTTTCCTTTTTTGCTTAAAATATTTTAAACCTCCTTCCAGGACGATGCGATGCGATTCGATGGTAGAGATAAGATTTTTTTTTATTTCGGGTAAAGTTATGATATTCGAATTTTCAAGGGTGAGCCAATTTACGAGTTTAAAAACCTTTTCTGTAAGTTGAATATCGGATGATTTTTTTAGCAAAGGTTGCGGTTGACTTTGCCCTGTTTTAGGGATTCTTTTTTGGTCAGTCTTAGTTCATGGAAGGTGGGTCAAATTCCTTTTAGTGTTTAGTAAATCTGCTCAGTGAATCAGCATTTAAATGGCAAATTGTAGCCTTTTTCTGTAAAGCCAAACAGGCATATTTTAGACCCAATTAAATGATTAACCTTTGATAGTACGCAATTATGAAGTGATTTAAAAACGTAAGCGAATTTAAGAAAGGTAAAATACCCTTTTTTCTATCGCCCAATTTGGAATTTAATGATTAAATATTAGGTTTTCTTTAATAAAACCTATACAAAGTGTATTTTAGAAAAATTCTACTACGCGCATAGAAAAAAACTAAATCTTACTACTTTATTATGGGGAATCAGGACTATAACTAAAATAGTTAATTTAAATTAGAAAATACTTAAATTCACTCACAAAACGGTCAATTTAACCACAAAATAGTAAATTTTACTACTACGTAGTTAAATTTCTTATAAAAATAGTCGATTTTGACTATTTTTTGTAATTTAAATTAACAATTTTAGTTGTACTCGCGATTCCTCATTATAAAATAGTTAAATTTACTATTGTTTTCCTGCGTGTCAAGCGAAACTGCATTTCTCAAGAAATTTTGTTCCAAAATCGTTTTAACACCACATTTTTGCAGAATGAAAAATAGGATACTTTATATTAACCACACCCCTCGCCATCGATACCCCTCCACTGATAACTTTTGAACCGTTTGATCGATTGGGATGCGGTTTTCTGTGTTGGATAAGAGATCTCGCAAATAAGTGTCTGCTATCTCTTCCCTGGCTCTCGATCCTTTACCTGCTATCACCTAAACGCTTAAAAGGATTTTCGAAGTCTGTAAGGATAACGAAAGTATCTTTTTTTCTACTTTTTCTAGGAAAAATTACCATTATGGGATTTTTAAAATCATTGTGAAAATTTTGAAACTTTTTCCCGAAGATCCTTTAAAAATGGTCCTATTTTCTCAAAAGTTAAAACTACTTCAATATTTCCAACAAAGTATACAAAATACTTGAGCCCAGCAACGACATTCTAAATAAATCAGTAATTTCGAAAATTCTACAAAATCTGTTACAGCAAACATTTTTATCATTTAAGATGAAAATCTGTTAAAGTTTTGTTGATTTTATTGAGTTTTCTCTAACTTTATTCAATTGTAGAATAGATTTTCCCAGGTATGCCAATCGACGATGGTTCTGTGGAATTTCCCTGAAAATAAAGCTATGATACTTAAATAAATTGAAAATTCTGTTTAACAAACTCTAAAGTCGTTCGGTACAAGCCAGGAGCGGCACCAAACATTCAACCGACGTCGATGATCTACTCGTACTTGAAATTCCAACTTGTCTTAAGTACCTACTATACTCGTTGGTACTTTAACAATACTTGAGCCTGAATGTTATTGGAAAGTAATCGATAAAGTTAAACTTGTGACAAATATTTTCAATCAATTCGTTCCGTTTCCCAGTTACGAATTGAAAATTATCCCACATTTCCCTCTTGGTGTGTTCCTTCCTCCCGAATCGATCGACTTCGTATTTGTTGTCGTCGTTGTCGCCGTCGTCATCATCCAAAATTCGAATGGAAATCGAAGTGAATTTCCCTTTTTTTTGTATATATTTGTATAAGCAGTGAGCGGAAAATCTACAAGAAGTGAAACTTTCCCTATTTATACTAGTCCTCTCACACTTCCATCCGTTCTCTATAACATCGCGACGGATGTCTAGGAGAAGTTTCATTCGCCTCGGTTCGAGTCCTTCGGGATAGAATATAACGGAACTAAAATGGGATGGGATAGGATATGATCTTTTGTAGATTTATCCTTGCCATCGCATGTATTCTAAAATGTTTAGTCTTTAGTACTTTGGTGTTGAACCGAGGGAGTTCTCAAGTTGATCTTCTGAACGAGCGAGTAAGGAACCATAAAGGACTGTACGAAGTGAAAGACGTCTCTTTTAGTCAGGATGTCTTTGGCTTTTTTTTGTAAAAAAAGGGAAAAATATTAAATCAAGGAAAAAGCAAAGTCGATAGAGGGACGTGATAAGAATGGAGATAAGCCAAAAGAAAATGCTTACAAATTGTTTCTTTATCGCTTGGAAAATGGCAATCTAATAGACAAAGAACGACCTCATTATACAGCATCTGGGGCATAAAGAGTGTCAGCGTTTTCCTATCGCCATTACTCGTTTCATGCAGCCGCCACCACCCCGTATTTAGATCAGCATACCCGCACCCATCCTTTACCAACATATTTCAGTTGTAATTCTTTTCCTCAGCTCGCTTTTTCGGTTTATTTTCCGCCCGCAGCGAAGAAAACAAGAAAATCTTCATAGACGATCAACAAGGATGTGTTTTCCACTGTACAATTTGTATCACTTTTCGCAGATATCAAAAGAAAAATAAATGTAAAAATGTTTGTCTATCACAAGCTATGCTAACTAGGACGCACCAATGCCATTCACAAAGGACTCCAGAGAATGGAAGTGAAAAAACATCAAAACATGGCAACGGGAAGGAAATATGGAAGGCCGCGGATAATAACAGCATTCCGGAGTTCTTAATCTCCACAAGGAAAATTATGGTTTCGTTTCAAGTTTCTTTGAGATCAGTCTTACATTTATTATCCTTGATTAATGCTGCGTCTGCATTTGACGCGTCGTCGTCGTTACCTTTGATTGTGAAAAACAATTTCGAAGAAATCATGTAAATTTTCTGAAAAGTTTTCTTTTTTGCTTAAAGATGTCAAAATTTAAAAAAAAACATAACAAAAGCTATAATTGCCAATCTGGCAATCATTGGAGACCCGTATGGTGATATTCGTATCAAAATTCGAACAGTTGTACCAAAATTCCACTTTGAAGTCAAACTTTCCAATAAGACTTTTTAAAATTTATTCCAATCGGATTTTGATGTATGGGAGTTTTATGTAGAATCATATCCTAAATAACTTTTGTTCTTGAACTTTTTTGATAAGATGCACCGTTTTTGAGATATTCACAAAAACCGTTTTCGTTCGTATGGGGGGTACCCCCCCTAATGGTCCATTTTTGCCCATTAACGAACTTAGCCTCGCATTTTACGAAAAACGAATCTGCGCAAAATTTCAAGTCTCTAGCTCAATCCGTGCGCCCGCAATCCGCGCCACAGACAGACAGACAGACGGACAGACAGACAGACAGACAGACAGACAGACGGACAGACAGACGGACAGACGGACGGACATGCAGAAATTAATTATTTTTATCATTCTAAACACACTGGTGTAATTCATTTTTGTGTGTGATGACGGGATCTTGGCGTTACAAACGGTAAGGCAAAGTTAATATACCCTTTGGTTTCACCATACGGGTATAAAAACGTCATTTGCATTCCAGCAAATTATTCGAAATTCAAGATGGAGTGCACCAAATTTGTACAATGATTTTTTTAAAAAGCAAAAAGAGAATTAATGTAAATTGAAAATTCCATTTGATGTATTTTTTTTTTAATTTTACAAGAATAATGAATGACTTTAGCTGTCTTCGATCTTCGATTCATCTTATATAAACAATGTTTAGTGGGCCTCCGCCTCCTCCGAGTGTCACCTTTTTATACCCGTATGGTGAAACCAAAGGGTATATTAACTTTGCCTTACCGTTTGTAACGCCAAGATCCCGTCATCGCACAAAAAAATGAATTACACCAGTGTGTTTAGAATGATGAAAAAACTTGAATTTAGCATGTCCGTCCGTCTGTCCGTCTGTCTGTCCGTCTGTCTGTCCGTCTGTCTGTCCGTCTGTCCGTCTGTCTGTCCGTCTGTCTGTCTGTGGCGCGGATTGCGGGCGCACGGATTGAGCTACAGACTTGAAATTTGGCACAGGTCCGTTTTTCGTAAAATGCGAGGCTAAGTTCGTTAATGGGCAAAAATGGACCATTAGGGGGGGTACCCCCCATACGAACGAAAATGTTTTTTGCGAATATTTCAAAAACAGTGCATCTTATCAAAAAAGTGCAAGAACAAAAGTTGTTTAGGACATGATTCTACATTAAAGTTCCATACATCAAAATCCAATTGGAACAAGTTTTAAAAAAATCTTATTGGAAAGTTTGACTTCAAAGTGGAATTTTGGTACTCCGTTCAATTAAATCACCATACGGGTTTTCAATAATTGCCAGATTGGCAATTATAGCTTTTGTTATGTTTAAATTTAAAAGTAATAGTCTAAATCATAAAGATCTAAATCGAAAGAACTAAACATTAGAAGTACAGACAAACTATAAGTCGTAACGGTAAGTCAGGCCCGTAGCCAGGATTTCGATTCGAGGACTTGTAGAGCCAAATTAAATTTGGTTCCGAGAGTTCTTGCTTCTAGGACTTTCAGGACCAAATTTGATCATAACAGGAAGGGACAATTTAGGCAATTTTTTATAGAATTTTTTACAGTCAACTGAATTCTGCCATGAAGTTGAAACAGCTAAAAAAATTTTGTCTTTGATTTTCTAGATAAAAAGATATAATGGCATGTCAGCCATTAAAATTGCGCCGCAAGTAAAATTCTTTAAAAAAATCCACATGAGCAGAAATTTGAATAAAAAAACTGCGCCGCAGGCAAAATTTTTATTAAAGAACTCCATTATAGGCGCCGCAAATTAAAAACTTTGTGGTAAATTTACGCAGTTTACGGGGCATTTATACGATTCCATGAGCCCCCTATTATTTTACGACCGAATGGGAAAAAGTATTGTACTTTTTACATAACAATGATGCATAATTTCTCCCAATTAATCGCAAAATCACAAAATTACTAAATTATACTTATTTTCATGACTTTTGTAACCAAGATTTTTTTCTGTTTTTTTTTTTGGAATTTTATTAAATCAGAACGTTTGATTTGTATTTTCTAATCAAAATGAATTTACGTTTCCATGAATTTATCGGTTCAAAACCCCATTTTGATTTAAAAGTATTTAACTGACTAGAATTGTGATTTTCAAACATTTCCTGTACAAATCAAAGATCTTCCCTTTAGCGAAAAAAGAAAATCTGTTTTTAATAAAAACATCATTTTATTCCCATAATACTCTTTAATGTTTATGAAAAGAAAATATTGCCTTTAAAAATATGAAATTTTCTTTCTTCCGATCTGAACTCGTAAGATGTTTTTAAGCATACACTAGACCGGAAATTCTCTCGCTTTTTGGCAGAAAATGTTCCCATTTCCTGCACATTTCTCGAGTGCTTTATAAGAACATCCAAAAGTTTTTCATATTTCGTATTTCAGATATTTCGGGTATATGTTTGTGGGTAACATAAGATGAAATGTTCATAATCTGAAAAGGATCACGGTTTTAGATTCTTTAGATTCTTTATATTAGTATATAGACTCTCGGTTGTATCTAAATCTCTATTTTGACGTTTGTTATAAAATATATAGCAGAAAAATCCACCGGATACGTCGCCTTATACAGCATAAGATTGCGGTATTTTTGTGGTTGCCTAATAAAGGAAATGATAACCCATTTGTTTGTTGGTCTCCATCCAAAAAAAAATCCTTCTTATCTTCATATGCGATCGCCGCTATAAAAGTTTCCAACAGGGCCAGCTTGAACATTGGTTATGTTAAAAAAATAAGGATTTCTCCTTGCTGTGCCTCTCGGGACATCCCTTCGCTATAAGCATATGAATATTTTCTCTCTGTTGGTTTTCTTAAGAACACATAAACCATAATAAGCGTCTATTTGGAATGATTGATGTTTCAGTTTTTATTAGCAATTTAACGTATGAAATGTTCACACAGATTCCTATCGAAATTTGTTGAAATTTTTTCCAATTTACCTCGCTATCATGTCCCATTGCTTCTGTTAAGAGTTAAAAAAAAGGTTTTTAAAGTTTTTAAAAAAAAATTAGGCATTTAAAAACTTTCAACTAAAGAAAACTTTCAAGAAGAAAAAATATTTGCTATTGCAAAAAGATTTTTTTCATGAAAATATTTAAAAAATGATTCTGGATAGGGGGGTTCATGAATTCTCGGAATCGTGTAAGGTGACAAGTAATAGTGACCGCGGTTTTTTTTTCTCATACACGCATGCACAAATATTCCATCATGATCGGAGTTACGCTTGTATGCAAAATTTCAAGTCAATCAGGTGGAAGTGAATCAAAAATACAGGGTGGGCCAGAATAGACGCAGGGGTTTGAAGTCTTTATAACTTTTTTTTTATTTTTATTTTTTTAATTTTGTTTCAGCATTTTGTTAAGAAGACTTGGGCAATTTAAAATGGACCTGTACACAATAGAACAACGAACCGGTGGGCGGTGGGCTCAATGGCTCTTTTACGGGACATGTTAGGCGGACGCATTATTTCGAAAAGTTGCGATTTCAATTGGCCTCCGCGTTCACCTGATCTAATGACTCCAGATTGTTTCCTTTGGAGATATTTGAAAGAAAAGGTGTACGTCAACAAGCCAACAACCATCAGCCAATTGAAAACCAACATTCGCAGTGAAATCGAGGCCACAACACGAAAGGTTATGGAAAATGTCTTGGAAAGAGCACGGATTTGCGAAGCAGAAAATGGCCACCACTTGCGGGATATAATTGTCCATGTTTAGACCAAAAATATTCCCCATCAATCAACTACATGTATTTGAAAAAAAAATTATAGGTTTCGCTAAAATAAAAAATTTATAAAGAATTCAAACCCCCGCGTCTATTCTGGCCCACCCTGTAGATCGCAAGATTTGACCCTAACAAACCAGCAATTGAAGCTAAATAAAAGCTTATAAAAATTGTAATGAATAGATTTAAAAAAAAAAAGAATATTTTGCAACCCGATTGCTTATTTATTGTAACAACATTTTGCCGCAATTGAATGGAGAAAGAAAATGTCTTAAAATACTTTCAATTTGAAATTGGTTTCTCCATTACATTCACTTTGATATCAAGAATTTTCCTTTGAGGCACCTATCAATTTGCTTGCCGTAAGTGAACCTAACCTCGATCTCAATTCCTGTATTGAAAGATATATGATTAGCTTTAGGCAAACGGGCGATAGGTCCTACAGTTTATACACGTCCCAAATGGAGGCACCCACAAAGGACGAATATCCACTTCAATACTTAAATACGTGCTCAAATTTCCGTTAAGCAATTTCCGTTCACAATACACGCGTCTGTAAATTGACAGATCAAAAGATTCGTTAGAAGTTTGCTTCTGCCACCCTATATTCCCTAAAGATATTTTTATAAAAGCTTAAAAATATTTTTGGACTACATGCTGAGTGCAGGGCATTCACCTCTTTACAAAAAATACACAAAAATACAAATACTCTCAATATATAATTGTACAACACATGGGTTGAATTCAATATTTTTTTTATCAATTTTTTACTGAGAAAAGTTGAGGTTTATTAAGCCAAATCCTTTAATTCTGCCAATGGTTGGATTTTGTTAATCATTTAATGAATAGTTTTAGTGAATGTAATTCAAATTTCAATGGAGCTAAATAAAAACTCCTGGCACTCCGAAAAGGCTCTACCTGGTTTGGAGCACTAACGTGAATGCTATAGGAAATTCCAGCTTACTGATGCGATATGAAAATCTTTTGTGGCTGAAAATTTTATTCATGAAAAATCTGATGAGTGTACTTTAAAGGCCTAACCAGATAGAGTCCGCTCCGTTCTGTTCCGTTAGTCTGTCAAATTAGAACTTACGTAGCAGCTATATTAGTGCCCACAATGAACGAAACGATACGAATTTTATCTTGTTGGCCCTTAAGTTGTATTTCCATTACCTACCCATCGTCGACCTTTCTGTTAAGCCTAAATCAGACTCGCGATTCCGATTACGATTAGGATTGCAGCTTCTCCACCAATGAGATTAGGGCTTTCAATGATAGGGACATGAGAGCTTTGATCTCATTGGTCGAGGAAGCTCAATCGTAATCGCAATCGTTAGTCTAAATTGGGCTTTAGAGATATTACGGGTATTCATGAAACCGAAAACTGCCTGGATTTTTTAAATTATTGTGATATTTTCTCAAACACTAAGAAGAAATCATCACTAAATATGCAAAACGTATTCTATTTCTGGTGGACGTTTTTTCAATTTTCTACAAAATGCTCATTGTCACACAGATTTGGCCTGTGGAGCACTTTCTCTTTATTGGTATTTTTACAATTTCCGTTCCGAATATTTATAAAACGGAAAGAGCGCAAACATTTAAGTTAATTTTCGCTTAAGACTGTATATTTCTTGATTTAAAATACCTCGCCCGCCATATTCTGTTTAAAAAATTTGCCTGTGGTGCACATTTATAATTTCTTCCCTTGATTTTCGTCTAAATCAAGTTTTATTTTTTACATAAAACTTGTTGTTTATCTTGCCCCGATTAACCTAATATGGTCACCCTAGCCCTAATCACACTGCAATTAACATTTTTTTACTCCTGAAAATTTTAATGTTTACGAGCGATACTCGAATTACATAAACACAACCTACCGCATAAATAATACAAAATTTCAAGCCACAAAGTATTTTAAATTGATTATAAAAACAGACTATCATTTTCGATAAGTTTACTTATATAATTTAATTATTAAAATTCATTTAATTAGTAAATTTTACGGTCTAGGAATTACCAATGAATGAATATTCAATGTAAAATACTGATTCAAAGTAAATTTTCCCCATAATACCAAACAGTCACTAGTATTATAGGAAAATCCAAACCTATCCCTTTTCACCTGAATATCCACATAGAAAATAGTGAACGAAAAATTCAAATTTGTTTTCAGTAAAATAGAGAAAAAAGCACAAGCTATTAATTGAGTTTTTCAAGTGTTCAAAATGAACGAAATAAATTTTATTTACTAGAACGTACTACTAGAACTAACAACATTATACAAAATTCTGTGATTTATTTGAGTTTTTTTATGTTATCGGAATTGAATCCGAATGGATGGGAATTTCATTTGCCAGTCAGGAATTTATTTAACAGCAATTCATGTTTATTAAATCACCACCGATTTCAAATTAAAATCAAAATAAATGAGTGTAAATATTGCGGGAATGGAAAATATAAAAGATTTTTTTTTATTTGTAAATTAATGCTTGTATATTGTATAATTATTACTATTTTAAAACTTTCAATTAAAATCCAACTATTAACAATTTTATTGACAAAAAAAACTTTTGAAGAATTTTAAGGTTGAACACAAAAAAATTTGTCTGTCCGTCTGTCTGTCTGTCGGTCCGCCTGTCTGCCCTTCTATCTGTCCGGCTGTCTGTCCGTCCATTCGTCTGTCCATCTGTCTGTCCATCTGCCTGTCTGTCTGTCTGTCTGTCTGTCTGTCTGTTTGTCCGTCCGTCTATCTGTCTTTCTATCTATCTGTCTGTCTGTCGGTCCGCCTGTCTGCCCTTCAATCTGTCCGGCTGTCTGTCCGTCCATCCGTCTGTCCGTCTGTCTGTCCATCTGCCTGTCTGTCTGTCTGTCTGTCTGTCTGCCTGTCTATCTGTCCGTCTGTCTGTCCGTCTGTTGTAGATGATTTGTACTAAAATTGAGGTTTTCTGCTAACTTTCGGAAAAGTAACGTTCCCTGATGTTAACTATCAAATACATTTTATGCGGTTTTAAGAAAATATTCATTTGACCAAATTTAAAGGAAATTAAACTTTCTACAATTTAGGAAATGGAACTATTTTTACGTGAACGGTTTTTTACGTAATGGTTCGTGATGTGTTTGAAAAGATAACTTTTTTTTTAAATATTTTTTCCAAGACTTTAAATCTTGCACACGAAAATCATGTGATTTTCACATTATATTTATATTTTATGAACGTTTTTCATGCAGCAAAAATCAGGTTCTAAATGGTGTTTTTTGTACCCTTTAGTTATACTGTTTTTTGCCTTTAACTTTTTACACCTCCTCCAATACAAAGCAAAATTAAGTGGGTGTTGTTTTAATTTATCCCTCGAGCATTACGAACAAATGAAGTAAATCTTATTAGTGTTTTTGCTATCCGTCCATAAGTTTAACAATTCAAACATTTTTCTTGCTTAGCTGGTGGCGATTTCTTACAATTTCAGAGTCAGTTGCCGTTGGCTAAGGTTGAATGGACAACTCATCTCCCCCACACCCCTCTCTCCCATCAAAATACACAGTAAAGTCAGTCAGGATGATTAATTATAGTCGTAAAGAGCTCGGGCATATCCTTTTAACACTTCCACTCACATCTTAAAAACTAGCCAGGATTGACTCCCACATAATTTTTCTGACACCTCTGCAATCGATTTGTCGAAAACGGGGAACGTCGACGAAACAAAGTACTACCGACAACAGAGCGGTGGGAGGAAATAGTAAAAGACTTCCAGAACGATTCGATTTAATTCAGTATAATATAATGGCAAACAATATCCTGTATGGTGGCACTAAATTTATCCCGGCCACATCATCCAACCACTCCTCACAGCATTATCCGCCTTTACGGCTGAAACACATAACAACATACATGATCCAGGATCCAAAGCTCAGGACTCTCCCGAAAATCCTTGCCCTGCGGTACACAATAGGAAATTATACGATAGCACGTGTACAATACCAGCACATTTCGATCGGTTTCGGTGTTGCCGCCGGTGTATTGGGGCGTGAAGGGCAAAGGAATCTATAAATCATTCCGATCTCCATGTCAACGCCAGATAAACTTCTCCTTGTTTGCCCGGAGCCCATTTTTCTATTTTTCCTTGGCCATCCACACCAAAGGATATTACATATTTATATTTACCTTATTTTTGGGCGTCACATTTCGGTTATAAAAGCCTCGAATATGCAAAACCCATCAGGAACCTATATTCCAAAGAAAGGATTCTTTAACTGGTTTCACACCGAATCCTATTATCACCGACGCGACGGTGAAACATACGTTTTTTTTGTACTTTGGCATCAGCAGTAGATTTTTTTTCATACCGAGGCGTACATAATATTTGAATATTTTCATAAACATATTTTTCCAAATCAGTCGAAATTTATTCTAACACTTTTTTTTCGATATCTAACCCCAATTTCTGGGAAATGTTGGGTCCACAAATGTGCTGGTGGCCCCAATTAGGTAATCATCAGTCAATGTCAGTCAGTCAACCGAATAATGGACAAACATCTTCCATTGATGGAGTGAAAATACATCAAGTGGGAGAATAAAATTCGTTTCATTATTATACAAAATTCCCTAAATCTTAATGAGTTGCTGAACTAAAGTAGCATAAAAGTTTAATAGAAATTCTATAGCAATTTTTTAAACGATTAATCTTTATATTCTTTATATTCGAAGAAAAAATAGTTGTTAATTAGGCAAAAAGTTTTTTAACCCTTATTTTAGTTAATTAAGATGGTTACATGTGTTCTGGACTTTCAAATTAACAATTTTGTCAAAACATCCCACCGATATTTTAGATTGCGGTGGCAATTTTAAAATTTTGGGCGTAATTCTCCACTGAATTTGATATTTTTAAGTAGCTTTTTTCCGAAATTTGACAGTCAGTTTGATAACGCGAACGAATTTGGCTGAAATCTCAAATTCGTAAATGCGTCCTAAATTGCACCCTAAAAAAATCTTTCAGATGTTCTTTCAGATTCATCCGAACCCCATCTCCCCCCCCCCCCCCTCCGACAAACTTTTTCTCGATTTTTTGAATTGAGTTTAGTACCGCAGAAACACTGCTGCATACCACCTCTTTAAAAGTGTCACGTATTTTATGGACAGCCCCTAAAATAAGTTGCGGGTGTTTTATGTTTTTAAAATACAACGAAGATTGCACCGCAGGTAAAGTTTTTAGAAGCAAATCCCCCAAAACTAACTATTTTCGAATAAAATGCGCCGCAGGTAAATTTTTTTTAGACAAAAATGTACTTAAGGCGAACATTTGTCAAAAAATGCACCGCAGTTTGCATATCAAGGATAATTTTTTTTAGTTATAAACAAATTCCAGCACTATGTAAATTAATTAAAAATTGACAAAACTTTTAGTTTCTGGGAGGTGTCCTCAACCTACTTATTCATCGTTTTGTTATTAAATTTTTGGTACTATCAAAATAGACGCCTCTGGTCCTCCACTTCCATTTGACACAGTCTACCATTTTAGACAGATTTCTGCTTTACATGGCTTTCAAAATTCCTCAAAAAAAAAATTTAACAAAAGTTTTTATTAAAAATTACGTGCTAAACGTTCAGCAGGTAACTGGGAAGAGGATAAGGTGGTAAGGTAACAGCCCCAAAACTCTCTGGTCGGACACAAAATTAGACTTTAATTGAAATAACAGCAGGTAATCAAAAAAAATAGTACAAGTTGTCTTCATAAATTTCAAATTATTTCATCATAAATCAGGATAAGGAAAATCTCGGTATTCTTAATTACTGAATTATCTTCAAGTTATCCAGGAATTTTATTAATTACGTTTTATAATAAATACTCGCAATTATGATTTTTCTTCTGATTTTTTTCTGTGAATAATTTTTTTTTCTTTAATTAAAGTCCGGAATTTCTAGAATGGTAGGATTGTATTGTAATGAATTAATTATTAGAACGAAATGAAATTGGAGGATCGAAATCGAAAGAAAATTAAGCTGTAGGCGAAATTGGTTAATTGTAGCAAAATGTCAATTATAATTACTTCTCATTCTATTTGTCTCTTGTCATTCAATGAAGCCATCCAACCAAATTCCGATACCAATTGATATTGCGTTGAGGCAGAATCTCATAGATATGGACGGAATTGAGTAAAGTGGAGTGGAAGTGGTAAAAAAAAATCATTTTGTTTTGGTCCTTGATAAACAAACATATTAAGAGAGACAGAGGACCTCATTAACTGGAGCAGAAAAAAATGAGGTCACCGGAGTTTGAACGCCAAGATGCTTATCGGAAAAGTAATTTGCGAGTCGGTCCCATAGCCATATTCCAGAACTTTTATTGATGGTGACATCAACTCAATTACGTTACCAAATTGGAATGGTAAGCCCCTGTTAACGACCTTTAAGAAGCTTTTCATTAGACCCGGAAAAATGGAAAAACGAAAAATTGGGTAATGGGAGAACAAAAAAACCGTTCGAGTAGCATAAAACACCAAATAAAGGACGATAGAAGGGTCAGTGTTGAACGCGGAAATTCAAATGTTCGGTTTTCTTGAAAACAGTAAAATTGGGAAAACACTTTATAAAAATTGAATTAGGAATATGTACAAGATCTTATGTTCTTAATTGTAATACCAGCTACAAATTAAAAAAACACAATGGAACATCGTTTTAGGAATAATTTCTAGAGTGCCAGTTTAAGTCTATAAACTTCTTGATTTCATTCTTATCTATATACACAACATTTTCTTTTGGTTTACATATAAAAAAAATCACATTTTTAAGATCGATCCCATCGTATGTTTCATATTTAGTTCAATTTTTGTATGTTTGTTACCGCATCACGTGAAAACCCCTGATCGGATTTGAATGAAACTTTACAGTTATATTAATGATATATTGTAATGAAACATAGGCTATATATTTTTCTAAAGAGACTACTCCCTCTAACACAAGTATTTATATGATAGAAACAAGTATTTATATGAAAATAAGTTACGTCTATTTCATACGCAGGGCAAGTTTTGCCATGCTGCTTGCAGGTCAATCAAAAACAGTGGGTTTTGATGAGAAAATAAGAAACTCGTTGCCCTGCTTAAAATAGCTTTTATTTATTTGCCCTGCATTTCATATGTTGCTAGTTATTTTTTAAATGAGATTATCCTTTTAAATATTGAGGATCGTCATAGTAAGTAAGCTTTAGCTTTTTTTTTTTAATTTTTCAGTGATTGGTATAACCGGGCCTTGATAATACTTATATTGGGCTATAAAATCAAATTATTCTGTGCCATGCTGGAATCTGAAATGCCCGGCAATTTGCCCTGCGTATGAAATAGACGCAAATAAGTTGTGGAAAAATCAGACAATGCTTATCTACCAGTTTTTTCCCCCTTTTTTTTAAAGAAAAGAAATTTTTTCATAGGGTGTGGCAGATTTTATTAACCTCCCTATCATGAAAAACTATGAAATTTTCTCATTAATCTAAAAATACATTTTTATGAAGTAAGAACTCAAAAGTTCACTTGTTTTCTTCAATTTATTAAACTAGATATTCAAGTGGGGAGTTCTGAATAGTAATTAATCTTAATCAAATTAAAATGTAAAATCATTCTTCTCACTGAATATAAATTTGATTTTTCTTCTGCCAGAATGGCTCCAAATAATCTTAACTGAGATCGTTTTTGTGAGTCTAAAACTGTATAGCGATTTTCTTCAAGTTTTTATTCTATTCATTACTATGATTTTTTTGTGTTTTTATATAAGTATAAACAGAATCTGGAAAGTCGCGGAAAACCGCATCCGTCTAGTCTAGACAGTATCAATTTTTTCCGCAGATTTTTCTGCATTTCCTTTTAGTTGAAAAGGGAAAATTCCTTCATCCGGTCTGATGTTTTGGCTGTAGTTATTTATTGAAATCAAGGGAAAATATCAAGTTTTGAAAAGGCTTTAATTGAAGAGAGAAATAATGGAATGTTTAAATAATGGATTTTTTGCAAAAATAGGGAAAGGGTTATGCAAAATTAACCAACAAAACAATAAAAATATTTAGATATTACAAACATAAAACTATACCACAAAGTTGTGGGTTTTGTTCATGAAATACGGTTAAAGTAGGCAACTCCCAAAAAAAACTCAATTAATTTTTAACTTAGATACGACCAATCATAATTTTTTCATTAGCTGCATATGAAATGAGATTGACTTACCTTTTTATTGCATTATTTATTCCTGAACGCAATGTAATTTCCTCTTTTAAGTTCCACAAATATAAAATTCATTTAAATTCACTTTATACAGACTTTGTTTTCATTCAGTCGGATATGTCGACAACATCAACATTGCATTTTCAATAGTTGCCTCTTGTTGATGCAGGACGAGTATTAAATTCGTTGCCACTCAAATGCCAAGACCAGAATATCATGCTATGATTGTTTTTATGTAAAATAAAGTGGATCGATGTATTGTGAAAAAGGGGCCCGTAAGGGGCAATTGTTAGGTAAACATGAACAATGAAAATTCATTTTTCTTCTGGTAAATGAAAATCTATAGGGTGGTGCAAGAAATCCACATTCGAATTTTAAAATAAGATAGAAGACCAGAAGAATTATTACCGACACGTTTTTGGGGGTCGTGGTTTTTGATCCGTTGCGCAAAATTCCACATTTTTTCATTTCTTTCAAAATTTACATAAAAAGCAGAAAGAATGAAAATTTTTGCGACACCCTGTTTTATGGCGGGCTTGAATTCTAGTTTTCATTTGATAGTGGACGAAAACTGTCTAAAGGTTAAGAAATACCCAATGGCTAAAACCGCGTTGAAATTGCTGCAACGGTTCAGGGAATAACAGGAGAGGGGTTTACTTGAAAGGGAGGGATATTATTTGAGTGGGCTAAAACTTTCCTTGGGGGACAATTTATCCAATGGTGCAAACCGCGGTAAAATTGCTCCAACGGTTCAGGAGATAGCTAGAGAGGGGTTTTCTTTTAAATTTTGGTGGACGAAAACTTTCCTTGGGGGACAATTTACCCAATGGCGCAAACCACGTCAAAATCGATGCGTTAGGATGGGATCTACAGTCGAAGATAGAGCGATATATACACAGAGAGAAAAAACTAGGTGAAAATACCCAAAATCATCGTATAGCTTAACCAATTTCTTGGTAAGGAGAACACCAACTAAGAAATTCGATAATTTACCCAAGATTCTTAGTAGAAATCGATTTTGGGAAAAACAACCAAAAATTGGATAAGTTATCCAAGTATTTTAGTAAAATTTCCCAAAACAGTTTTTGGAGTTTTTCCCAAAATATTTTGTAATTTTTCTAAACCCTTGGTTAAAGGTTTAACCAAAAGCTTGGTTAATTTACCCAAACTATTAGTTAAAGGATTTTTTGATGTACCCAAAAAACTTGGTTATTTTACCTAATCTCTTAGGTATTAAACAATAATTTTTACCCTAGAATCTTGGGTAATTTACCCAAGGTTTTTGTTAGTCATTTACCCAATGATTTAGGTAATTTTCCCAAGTTATTGGATGATGTGAATAAAAAGATAGCTTTTGCTAAAACTGATGTTTTTTAGCTAAAAAACATCAATTTTAGCAAAAGCTATCTTTTTATTCACATCACCCATTGGCTACAATGAGAATTTGTGGTTTTTTCAAATACGCTGAAAGAAATTCAAATTTTAAGTGAAAAATTAATTTTTATTTATAGCAAAGCAATATACAACCATTATATTTTTGCAATCGATATTAATTTGTGTATTGTATTTTAGCAATTTATTTTTAAGATCACTGATAAAAGTATCTACAACTGGAAAATTTTCCTGAGTTTCGGTTATTCCGAAAAAATATTTTTGAATAAATACCCAAACAGACGAAATTCCTCTGCATGTATTCTTAGTATTGGCTGCATTGTGGTTTTCCTTTCTGCACAATCTTCAGACAGTATTTTATCGATGCAATTTGCTTGTGAAACTGATAAAGTAAACGACCGCTGCGAATCCGTCACGGTGTATTTTACGTGGCGACCATTTAGAACAGTTGCTGTAGGTTTTAACACGGCATGTAAAAGGCGAATGTAGCAAACATTTAGGTTGTCTAGAAATCGAAAAAGAACAAATATAATAGTAAAAACCATATTTTGTAGTCACAAGAAATCTTGATAGATAATTTTAACTAATGCCCATAACCAATTTTGACTTTTGATTTTACCTGAATCGAGTTCATCGCGCTTTTTTAATATGGTTTTCAATAGATCCTTAGCATTTGGGACTGTGATTCTGGTTGAAAAAATGTCTTCTGTTTTTGCACAAAATTGCTCCCGTTCGAGGAATCCAAAACTATTGATGGGTTTAAGGTACTCGTAATCAATGTCAACCTAAAAATGTTTGTCATTTTTATATTTTTAACTTTTATATAAATAGTAGAACCTCAACTGTCCTGCATTCAGTTATTTGTCAGATACAATTGACCAAAACAATATTACAAAATTAGATTCTTTACTTTATTTTTGCGTTCTACATATTTATAAAATAGAACATCGTCGTTATTTTTGTTTGAAATATAAGAAATGTTTATTTAATGGGAAAATGATTTGTTGCATTTAAAAAGTTAGAGTTTTTAAGAATAGATTCGTGGTGCAACAAATAATAGTTTAACAAAAAAAATGATTTATGATAACCTAAAATACATTTTGGATAATCAAGGTTCTGTTGACTATTATTCAATAGAAATTATACAATCATTTTACATAATTACCAATTCACAAGCTCTGGAATATTTATATAGTGGCCAGTCTTTAAAAATGTCCTCAACATTTGCTGTATTTTAACTTGATTTTTCGGAATTTTGTAGTCTTTCGCCATTGAGGTAAAACTTGATCCCAGTTTCTGATATATTTAAGCTGGTTCCAAGTAGTTTCCAATTCTAGAAAAAAATTGAATGAAACACTAATTTTTTCAGAAGTGTGGCACACGAAGATTTGCAGGCCGAACATAACAAAAACTAATTCTCGAATGAAAAATGCATAAAACGGAATATTTTAACTTTATTTTGTAAGAAATTCATGTGCCGTTTCCACCAACTACATGTAAAAACAAAAATTTACCTTTGTAATAACTTTTCAGCAAGCAAATTCAAGTTTCTTCACGAATCCCACAGCAGCCAACTTTATTGAAGTTTTTTTAGTTGATTTTTTGTGCTTAACTCCAAACTACACAGTTCAATTAACAATACTCACTTAAATCACTTATATAAAAATTACCAAAATTGTCTGGAAAAGGAAAACAAACTTTGAAAACCAAAGCTACGATCGACGCGGCGTTCACATGAAAGTGAAGCTAAAACCGTTCGCACAGAGAAAAATCTATGGCACGGTATTGCCAAGTGAACAAAAATCACTAAGTTCGATTTTTTCATTCCAATTTTTTTTTTGTGTTTCAAATATGAATTTATTTATTCAGATACAAAAAATACTGAATTATAATGGCCTGCAGCGTGAGCAACACCGACGGCCAAAAATGTTGTCGTATGAAATTCACATTCATGCAGGGCGAATTTCGCTCAGTTGGTTTTCGCAAGTTTAATTTTTTTAAAGTGATGATTTCATCAAAATTTGTTATTAATAATAATGAAATCGCGCCTTTGTCCATGAAACTGAAGCCACACAATATATGATATGACTATAATTTTGAGCCTTATTATCACCACATAAGAGTTAAAGTTGCTATTATGGAATACAAAGCCCTGTTAAAAATGGGTTAACAAAGTTTTTTCCACAAAAGAATTGATTTTGAATATTTTTTATTGTTATGGTCAGTAATTAAATATGGGGTAGAAACAATCAACGGGTAGAGTAAGATGGAGGTATAATCACTTAAAAGTAGATGATTTTTTTAACCTATAAACATTTGTAATTGCCATTCCATTCGGATTTTCAAACGAAATTAACAATCAATTCAAAATGAAATTTTGCAGCTCTATGTTACTGAGCGAATAATCCGGAGAGTAACCAATGGGTCGATTTGACAGCCAATAAAAGTTATTTGCTGAAAATGGATACAATTTTAGACTTTTTTCGCGCTAGTTTTTCAGCCTAGCGTTCATTGTCAAAAGTCCGATTGGCTACTATCTGAGTTACAAGCTCTCTAGTTTACATGTTGTAGAACTCAATTCTTAATGAAAAAAAAATGTGATTAATTCGTTAATTTTTAATAATTTTAATTTAGTTTTTATAAATTAGTTCTCATTTCAAAAAATCTGTAGTGATCGAATCTGGCAATATCACAAGCGCAAAACAAAATTCGAGTATTACGTCATCACCTAAATATTTTGATGAATACCCAAAGTTTTGGATAGTTTGACCAATATTTTGGGTATTTTTGGTCATGCGCGAAATTTATCTAAACTTTTGGCAAAAACATCCAAGACCTTGGGAAACTTTTGGGTAAAAGTTCTACCCAAGAACTTAGTTAATTTACACAATTTATTTTTGGTATTTTTCCCAATTTTGGCCATGGGTAATTTAACCAATTTCTTGGTACGATTATCGAATAAATTGAAAATTTTGGTAAACCCATATAAAAATTATTTAACCAAGACGTTTTGGTTAAATTTACCATGTTTTTTTCTCTCTGTGTATATGAAGACTATAATATAAGTTATTATTTGGATGACCAACTAACCCCTCTTCTGCTCGTTTCTGGACCCTGGCTAGATATGACTCGCTTCCCTTGCTAGGGGCAGAATTTTCAACGCTACGCTCATATACTCGAAGAACACCATAATTTGGCAGGAAACAAATTCTGTTTTTTATCCCGAAAACTCCATATTGTAACAAATAACGAAGTTATTATCAATAATAACAAATAGCGAAATTATTTATTATTATAATGAAAAACATGAAACGATATCATTGAGTGTACGATGTCATTGTTGGCTATAAATCAAGACAACGCTCAATTTTCACCTTGAATCAGTAGCAGCATACAAAAAAAAAGATCCTTTATCGGCTCAGTTAACACAGATTTGAGGAAAAAATCAAATCGCATACAAGGCGAAGAGATTCAAGTGATAGACTATACACCAGTGGCGCACCCAGGATTTTATAGGGAGAGGGGTGGGGTCGAGTCATTTGAAAAAAAAACAAATATAATAAAAATTTAAAATAAAGCCATATAATAACTCAAAAAAACGCCACAGGTGAAATTTCTTTGCGTCTATTTGATGCGCGGGGACAATTGCCAGGCAATTCATATTCCAGCATGGCACCGAATAATTTGATTTTACAGCCCAATATAACTATTATCAAGGCCCTGTTATGCCAATCACTGATGGATTTTAAAAAGTATCTGATATGAACAGCACATGACTTTCTTATACAAAACCTACGTTTCTGTACAATTTACCTGACGAATAAAATATTAGTTTACATAAAAATATGAAATTTTATTTTACAAAATCTGAAATATCTCGGTAACGGTAAAAGATATCGATTTACGGTAAAAGGCAAAACTGTAGAGAATTTTAAAACCTTTAATTCTGGTCTTTAGTACTTTTTTCAAAATACCGTTAGTTTGCAAGCAATTCGCAAAAATCTTTTTTTTTTTTAATTTTAATGATAAAACTTTTGTAGAAAAAGATATCAAAGCGAAATTATCTTTGGCTTGTAAGATCCACATTCCCATTCGTAGTAAAATAAATCCCACGTAGTAGTGACGGGCCCTTTTTCCCTCTTTTGTCGAAAAATCTCTCAAGAAGGGAGAAATCTCTCAATATCGCATGCAAAAACACATTCATTGAATATTTTCTTGTATGATTTAATTTGGCTTTGTGGAGGGGGGCTGGTCCCCCTCGTGGGTGCACCACTGCTATATACGAAAGGAATCCTTATTTTGTTGCCCATTCCATAAATACCATACATCGCCCGTAAATATTAGCCAATCAATCGTATTATTGCTATGACCCATTTTCCCGGAAATCTCGATAAAAACAAAACCTCCAAATCTTGTAACTGAAGAACAAGCCGAATGTTATGTTGAACAGAAGTAAAATAAGTCAGAGGAAGTCTTCCAAGTGACTTCCTCTTCATAGTTCCTGAGTGATATTATTCTTTGAGTGTGTGTGTTTTATTTTCAAATATAGACAAAATAATGATATTGTCAGATGGAATATCCTGCTCATATGTCATAAGGTATTAGTCTAAAATCCCGGCAAACATACAGAAACGACATAAACAAATAAAAAAAAGTAGAAATATAAAAAAAGATAAACAACTTGACATCGGGAAAATATCAAGTGAGGCATTAAGGGATGGTAAAAAGACCTTCACTTTGATGATTTTAGCTCGAGTCTTGATTCGGGAAGGGTACAAAATCTTGAAGGAATCCATCTGCAAATTGGAGAACATTTTTCATTTATGATTTGTGTCAACTGGGTGTATTATGTGATTAGAGAGTCTGGCTGTGCAACAGAAAAAGAGGTTCTGTGTGTCATTTTGATATATTTGGCACTCACGTAGAGTGGATAAAAAAATCCAACCAAGACACATAAAAACATTGAAAGAAATAAAAAAAAACTATGTTTTCTTGCTTTCTTTATCGATGACATAATTTCTTCTATGAAAAATGACATCAGTGAGTTTTATCTGTTTCTCTAGTAAATGATGTTTTCTATTGCCAACGAAAATTGTAGTTAATCGAATCTTGCCGAAGATAAGTGTCGTTATTCGAATCTGATTGAAAATAAGTCTCGTTAATCCTCAATTTTATTCAACAAGGTTAAAAGCTCATTCAAATTTCATGTTATGGGTGTTTTCTTAAATCTTGGGTACAGTGAATTTTATAGTTTTTCGCTAGTTTATAGAGTAAAAAACATCAGAAAAGCTATAATTGCCAATCTGGCAATCATTGGAGACCCGTATGGTGATATTCGTATCAAAATTCGAACAGTTGTACCAAAATTCCACTTTGAAGTCAAACTTTCCAATAAGAATTTTTAAAATTTATTCCAATCGGATTTTGAGGTATGAGAGTTTTATGTAGAATCATATCCTAAATAACTTTTGTTCTTGTACTTTTTAGATAAGAGGCACCGTTTTTGAGATATTCGCAAAAAACGTTTTCATTTGTTATGGGGGGTACCCCCTCTAATGGTCCGTTTTTGCCCATTAACGAACTTAGCCTCGCATTTTACGAAAAACGAATCTGCGTAAAATTTCAACTCTGTAGCTCCGCGCCACAGACGGACGGACATGCACAAATTAATTTATTTTATCATTCTAAACGCATTGGCGCAATTCATTTTTGTGTGTAATGACGGGATCTTGGCGTTACAAACGGTAAGGCAAAGTTAATATACCCTTTGGTTTCACCATACGGGTATAAACATCAGAAAAGCTACAATTGTCACGGGCCAATTGGTGAATACTCTATGTGAAGACAGACAAAATTTTTATGAAAAAAACTTATTTGTGTGGGATAGAAAGGGGGGGGGGGGGAGGAGCGATTCAATTGGATTTTAATGTATGGAACGGTTATGCAAAATTATATTGTGAACACATTTTATCTTCATAAATTTTCCTATACGAGAAAATCGGAAAAAACATCTTCGTTTGTATGCTTGGAGGGCGGTGGGGAGGGAGAGGAATGATACGAATGATACGAATGATACGAATGATACAAATTATACGAATGATACGAATGATACGAATGATACGGAATATGGTTTAAAATTTCTGCTCAATCGATTGAGTGGTAAAAAATAATCAATAACATTTTTTCCACTTCAATTTTGTTTTCCTCGATATCCTTCTGGAATAATAATTGTTCGACAGGAAGTGAGTGATTTTACATCCTTTCCAAAGCTCAAATTCAAAAACCACTCGACCGATTGGTCTTAAATTGATCTGGATTATATCCAATATTTAAATTATATTTTTTTAAGCACGGAACTTGTCATTCCCGTCAAGACTTATATGGCAAAAAAATATGTAAAGACTTTTCTTGTGAAGATTTATATGGAAAAAAAATATGAGAAAATTCCTTGAAAAAATAATATGCTAGGTTTATTATTAAAATAAATGAAATTTACATAAAGCGGTTTTGATGTGGATTTCAAGGAATAAATGTAAAAAACAGAAATATGAAAACATACAAAATAGTCTCTATTGCTTATCGTCTTGACTACGAAAATAAATTTACGGTGAACGTTGCCAATAAACCAAAGGTACGCAACATCGTATACAATAAAAAAAAATTAAAAAAATAATTCTATTTATGAACTTTTTTGTGTTTTTTTTCTGCCTAAATTTATGTATTTGCGAACTTCAATGACGCGAATATCCGATCTCTAATCGCATTAAATTCAAAGAAAAATTGGGAGTTAGTTTTATTTAAAAAGATCAAAAGTACCTAATGGTGAAAGGAATTGTAAATTCGTTGATCCATCAAAGACATTTGAATTTTGGATTATCACGTTCCCATGGAAATTTGTAGGAAATAATTTTATAATATTTGTAAAGATATTAAAAATGTAACAAAAATTCATTTCAAAATAAACACCCCGATTCTGATAGACAAGAGTCGTTTCACGTGTTTTTGTTGGTTGGAAAGCGCTAACAACAACACGTAAAACTGCTCTTGTCGAAAACGACAAATCTATCAGAATCGGGGTAAATATTTCAGATCCCCCTCTCTCACACCTCGTTATAGCAAAAATATGCCCCCCCCCCCTCAGTCGCACTTATTAGACTTTGTTACAACTGAGTTTCTACGGGAACGAGTACGCAACAGTTATTTTGTAAAGATAGTAACAAAAAAAACTAGGCGAAAGCGTTTGCATAAACGTTGTAACAACGACTCTGTGGCGTCGCAACAACCAA
This sequence comes from Chrysopilus asiliformis, assembly GCA_964034945.1. Classification (NCBI taxonomy): domain Eukaryota; kingdom Metazoa; phylum Arthropoda; class Insecta; order Diptera; family Rhagionidae; genus Chrysopilus; species Chrysopilus asiliformis. The sequence continues at coordinate 22,816,079 of OZ035962.1, forward strand.
TTTCTAACCCCATATATTATGCAGCCGAAGTGACGCGACCATTACGCGACGGAAAGTAAAAATTTTTGGTTACTTGGGTACCCCCGGAAAACAATTTTTATCAACAAATCGCAAATGTATCAAAAAATCAACCAGTGATACTAGAGAAAACTTTCAATTCATGACAAATGGTGGCTATCAAATTGAACATCCTTTTTATTCAGTTTCAAAATGTATACTCTCGAATTCAGAATATATTCAAGCATTCTCGTCCTCTCCATTTCCCTCTCATTTTCTTTCCACGAATTGAGCTAACAACATGTCTTAGCATAACATTTTCCGAACTTGTTGCAGATTTTTCATGTTTGTCAAGAAATTACGTGACTAACATTTTTACACACAAAAAAAAGAGAAGCCATTTGGCCTCCATTTGAGTAGAAATTTTTTTCCGCTCCGAAAAAAAAACTTATGTTTGCGGAATTTATTCGAGTACATGCGACATGACATTTATCAAAATTGTTTTCCTACGTGCGAATATCCTGGCAACGGAAACGCCATCAACTGACTGATGTCATGTGTCTATATCACATGTACCTAATTTCTCCAAAAACAGAACCACTTTGAATAACAACCATAAAAAATTTATGTAATTGGAAAAAAAACGAGAAACATGACAGTTTAAAAATCATTTATTTCGTAATTTAGCTTTTTTGTAAAAAACAAAATATCTCGTTAGAATTAATTCCTAATTAAACGATTGCATATGCGGCATATGTTGCGATTCCACAAAGGTTTTTATTTCGTCGGATTTTCATGTAGCCATCATCACCCCAATCTTTGCCCCACCAATTTTTTAATATCCAAAAGTCTGGGGTGTATCCAATCGCAAGCATTGCATGATTCACTTTGTCTGATGGGCAATTTTCATCATCGTAAATTCCTTCACTGCGGGAAAAAATTATATTGAAATTTGACAGGATTTTTTTTTTAAATTTCTACAGTCAGATGGTTATTAATAAGGCTGTTCTACCGATGTAAAAATTTAGTAGTGACTTTTAACCCAAGGAGCACAAAAGGTCGTGAAGTGGTCGTCGCGACTTCAGATTCCTGACTGTATGATTGGAGAGGACCACTTTACGACCTTTTTTGTTACTTGGGAAGGCAACCCACCCCCATTATCTGGGTTTTTTGTATGGAGTTTAGTACCATTACACTACAGCATATCTCCTTCCGCCTAAAATGTGACGTATTTTTTGGACGGCTGCTAAGGTTTTGCTTAATCTTATGCAAAACTTACCTATACAATTGAAATGTTTTTGGACTGGCATTGATTGAGACCGCCACTGGACCAATTGTCGCCAGCGCCACTTGAATCGCATCTTCATTATCAGACGGAAGAATTGCCCAGGCGGTCACATTGACTATCGATAATGCAGGAACAAACTGACATTTTCCTTCCTAAATAAATGTTGATCAAAATATTTTTAAAATCAATATCAGGATTAATAGAAAAAAAAAACAATTCTTTTAGGGTCTTTTATTTGTGATAAATGTTATATTTGCCCTAGAATTCGACATGAACAAAATTTTAACTCCATCAACCAAAATCGAGAAAAAAACCAAATTCGTTTTCAAAAGTTTTAACTTGAAAACCGATTAATCTAAAATGTTGGCAACTGTCTTGTCAGAAAAAGAGTCCTGAGGGAAGGACAAAAAAAATAGTCATAAATCATGTATTTTCTTTGACAGACTCAAAACCACCTCGTTAAAAATATTAAGTATTACTAATTTTGCTGTACAATGATACTATTTTTGCACGTCCTGTTTTCGCAAACTTTTTGAGACGTATCTGCATAATGGAGTTGGATCTAGTTTTAAAAAAAAACCCACCAGTTTACATAGCTTACCTTTGCCATATATGGATAATCCTGCCGCCTCATCAGTCCTCCATATTTTTCTAGATATTCAAGAGTACCTCGCAAAGATCCACCTCCACATCCATGATTTCCAATTACTTTACTGCAATCTACTATTTGCTGTTCACTAAAAAAACAATGATTCATAAATTCTGGTAAATTTTCTCGTAAGAACAAAGTGAAGTTCTTGAGTGGACAAAACTGGACCATTCCTTTCCATTCCCCTATACAAATTCAAAACAAAATCCAGTTGATTATAAATTAGATAGGCTAAAGTAGGGCGGTCCGTGCGGTGCTTAAAGGTTTCGAAAAATTATTTTTAAAAATTCACAAAAAGATAATAAATTCCTAGATTGGGATTGTGATTGACTTTAAACCCCCCCCCCCCCCCCCTATTACTCCCCTTCCCTCTTACTCATCTCCATCGCTCACAGAGGAACATCTGTGCCAAATTTTAAGCCAATCGGCTTGGTAGTTTTCCACGAAAGAGAATTATAAAAGAAAACCAAGCTTACTTTATCCCTTCCCGTTACTTTCCCCATCTTCCGGGCTACTTTTTTTATGTCTATATTAGAGCCCCGATGAGATTGTTGCGGCCAACTTTTTTCTTTCAATTTTCAAAATACTTAAATAACATTTCACCTGAGAGAAATTAGTTCTCCAGTCCTCTTGTACACCTGGCCCTCGATACTTTGACAAATACTGTAAGCATAGCAAGAACCACACGATCGTTGATTATCTGGAGGTGTTATGAACCCCTTATCCCGCCAATCCAAAGATTGTGGCAGCTCTATGGATCCTAAATGAGTCACGGATGATGCCGTGGGCTCGGGCTCCTTTTCTGGTCGGAGACTTCTTTCTAAACGGACGTGTTTCCGTAAATATTGTTGACTGGTCTGAAAGCAATTTATATTGCAATTTGAAAAAAAAAATGTGAAAAATTTTCATATTTTCAATTTCCCTCACCAAATCGGCGAAACAATTCGCTCGTAGTATGAATTTTGTTTTTCCTTTTTTAAAAAGTTCATTGTGTTCTTCAATAGTTTTGCAATTTTCCTCATAGGCACGTCTACTTCTCACCTCTTCAAATTCTCTGGCATAAGTTTTATTAAGGGAGTTCTAATCAAATTTAACCAAATTATATAAAATAACTTTCCAAATATAAAATTAAAAACCCCACTTTGTATTCTTCAAATGAATTATAAACTATAACTCGATTAGTTTCTTCTTTTTGTAAATTAACATGAATTATTATTACACTAAATACACATAATTTTAAATAATAATGCATAACTATTAAAATTCAATTAATTAACTTGAAGATCAACTGGAAAATAGGTTTTCGATCTTTCTGTCCACAGACCACCAATTGACAACTAAAGAATCGCATGCGATATTGCTATGCAGTTGAAACTTTTGCTGAAGTTTGCATTAAAATCATTCAGTGACTGGAAAAATGTTTACGTAACAAATTTTCCTAACATGACTTTTGGGTTTTTTGACCCGCCGTGAATGTTTTATTTCTAAAAAATAAAGAGTGAAATCATCATATGAGAAAGTTAAGTCATCAAAAGTTTTTGTGCTAAACAAAAATTATAAGATACTAGCTTGCATACCCGTCGTTGCCGGGTTAAGTTTTTTCAAATCTATGTTGGAGCTAAACTTCAGGCCAATCGTCTCGGTAGCTTCCCCGCGAAAGAGTAACATACAGGGAAAACTAAGTTTCGAGATGACTTTACCCCCTCCCCTTACTCCCCCTACCTCTCGGGCTACTTTTCCGTATGCCTATGTTGGAACCGGAATTACCACAGACACTCATGCCAAATTTCAAGTCAATCGGTTCAGCCGTTTTTGCGTGAAAGAGGAACAGACAGACAGACACCAACTCATTTTTATACCCGTATGGTGAAACCAAAGTGTTAGCAACCAAAATAATGCCAAAAGCAAAATCCCAGCTTAATGGTATTCGTTACTATCCTTGGGAAGGGAGACAAGGATAGCCAGCTCGGTGGGTGTTGTGAGATCGATTGCCGATCGATATTCATTGCATTCATCATGGGTCATCGAGCTGGTTGGTGCCAGAAAGTCCTCTCCTCTCTTCGAGTCTAATAAAAGGGTATATTAACTTTGCCTTACCGTTTGTAACGCCAAGATCCCGTCATCGCACAAAAAAATGAATTACACCAGTGTGTTTAGAATGATATGATAAAAATGATAAAAATATTTAATTTCTGCATGTCCGTCCGTCTGTCCGTCTGTCCGTCTGTCCGTCTGTCCGTCCGTCTGTCCGTCTGTCTGTCTGTCTGTCTGTCTGTGGCGCGGATTGCGGGCGCACGGATTGAGCTAGAGACTTGAAATTTTGCGCAGATCCGTTTTTCGTAAAATGCGAGGCTAAGTTCGTTAATGGGCAAAATGGACCATTAGGGGGAGTACCCCCCATACGAACGAAATCGTTTTTTGTGAATATCTCAAAAACGGTGCATCTTATCAAAAAAGTCCAAGAACAAAAGTTATTTAGGATATGATAAAACTCACATACATCAAAATACGATTGGAATAAAATTAAAAAAATCTTATTGGAAAGTTTGATCTCATAGTGGAATGTTGATAAAACTGTTCGCCATTCACTTAAATCACCATACGGGTTTTCAATAATTGCCAGATTGGCAATTATAGCTTTTGTTATGTTTTGTGTTGTGTTCAGTACCAGGAAGGTTTATTTTATATTTGGGTTTCGAGGTAATTTTTTTAATGATTAAGAAATTACTAGATTGCATAATTCCGGGACAAAAGTTTAGTTTCCGGAATTTCGGGACAACATGCCTGAATCCGGGACTATCCCGAACAATCCGGGACGTGCAGTCACCCTAACCATAAGTAAAGATTTTTCGCTTGATTCGGAGAAAACTAGAATTTCCAGTAGACGATCGTATTTTAAAACTGAATTCCGAGTAATGATTTGGAAGTAATTCCAATTAGATTTTAATGTATGAAAGTGCTCGCTTTTAAGTTGATTTCCTAGCGGCGGCGGAAAAAATACCAAACCCTCATTATTTTAGAAAAATGCCCCATTAACTTTAATGTATCCCATTTGCTATATCAATAATGCTAGGTATTCAAAAACCGTGTTCGCTACATGAGATTTTTTTTTAATTCACCGACTTTAATCAGATATCGCTCCTAACCTCAAACTCCAACCAACTTCATTGTAATTAAAAGTTGCTGGAGGAATCAGACGAATGAAAATTGCAGGGGACTTGAACTGAGAGATTTTCTCCACACTTTCTTTCGTTCTTCGGACTTCCTCTGTTCCAAACACCCCTGAATGTCAGAATGCCAACAAGTTTAACATCAGATGTTGTGTTATACAAAATGGAAATGACATTTTACTCTCTGTCTACGCAAGAGGGTGAAAATGAAACTCTATTTCGATGCGTTCTAATGCCTAGAGTTCGCCACCCCTTGTGGTCTCTCTACTTGCAAACAATACCCATTAAGATTGAAAAAAAAATCACAATCAAATGCAACCCCAACACCATTTCACCCCCGAACCACAAACGGAAACGCCAGTCATATGCAGTTTTAATGTCTGGAACTTGAATTAATCATTTATTCTTATGGATTTTAATGTAATTCCTTTCTAGACTTCCTGTTGCAATTGTTAAAGCTCTTTAATCATTTGAAAGACATAGAAGAGATTTAATCAAATTTTTTCTAATCGCTTTTGTACTCAGCAGTTTGAGTAGTTGTCGAAGAATTTACGTGATCTGTTGTGATTATAGAAACTATAAAGCATTTTTTGATCAAAATTTTTAATAATTTACGGGATGTAGATGTATTCAACAGTCGTCAATTTTAAGGTATGTTAAAATTTGTTTTATAAATCAATGTTTTAAAAAAACATAACAAAAGCTATAATTGCCAATCTGGCAATCATTGGAGACCCGTATGGTGATATTCGTATCAAAATTCGAACAGTTGTACCAAAATTCCACTTTGAAGTCAAACTTTTTTAAAATTTATTCCAATCGGATTTTGATGTATGGGAGTTTTATGTAGAATCATATCCTAAATAACTTTTGTTCTTGGACTTTTTTGATAAGATGCACCGTTTTTGAGATATTCGCAAAAAACGTTTTCGTTCGTTCGTATGGTCCATTTTTGCCCATTAACGAACTTAGCCTCACATTTTACGAAAAACGAATCTGCGCAAAATTTCAAGTCTCTAGCTCAGTCCGTGCGCCCGCAATCCGCGCCACAGACAGACAGACGGACGGACAGACGGACGGACAGACAGACAGACGGACAGACAGACAGACGGACAGACGGACGGACATGCAGAAATTAATTATTTTTATCATTCTAAACACACTGGTGTAATTCATTTTTATGTGTGATGACGGGATCTTGGCGTTACAAACGGTAAGGCAAAGTTAATATACCCTTTGGTTTCACCATACGGGTATAAAAATACGTATAGGGATATGGCCGTAGCGTAGCGGAAGGTCTATGATCAAAGCTTGTAACCAAAGTAGTGATATTTTTTGGACCCTCTGGCTACTACTCAGAATTTGGCCTCAAAATAAAAGTAATAAAAGAGCATTGAAAGTTCTTGAGTATTAATTTTTTTCTTCCTTTGATTTTGAGTCCAAATCTTTACGAAAAAATATTGTATTTATTTTTATTTTTAGCTTATTTCACAAGAAACCATTTTAATTTGATTCTTTTTAGCCTTTCAAATTCCTTATTTCTTTCTCTAAGCCCTTTCATTTGGGACCCCACATGGTGGGTGTTTCGTTTGTTCGATTTGAACAAAATGGCGTGTACCGACCGCCATTTTGTTTTTTCGCGTGCATGCATACACATATATTAAATTGATATCGGAATTAAATATGTATCAAGCCAATCGGATGAATGAAAGTGGGCCGCGGTTCCCTGGATTTTTGAAAAACTATTGGGTTTTTATATTGCTTAAATAAATGTCGGTTTTTTATATTGCTTGAATAAAAAGGAAATTAGAGTGAAAGCGTAGTGCGATACGAAGTTGAGCATAGTGCTTTGTCGTGGAACCGCTCACAATGCTATATTCATAAGCGGTCTCTAACCCAACTTGCTGCTTTTGACGGCGTCAAATGCGTTAATTGGTTCTTGAGGCTCAAAAGTTTTGATTTTTTCGAAACAAAGTAAATTTTTTTGTTGCCTGTTAATATTATTTTTCGTTATTTTAAATTGAATTACTATTTTTTTTAAATAAAGATCTTTACTGCGGATTTCACGAAACTTTTGGTAGGCTCTTTTTGCTTTAAATTTAAATCCTAAATCAAGTTAGAGGTCGCCAAGAATTTCGCAAAATCCGCCATTAGGCTACTTTAAAAGCATTTTTATAAAAACAGCCCATTGCATCATTTTTTATTTTCCATAAAAGAATTTTTGGCCCTACCTGGAACAATTCCGGCGGGCGCAAATGGTCGCAACGATGAGTCCACATTCTATTAGTATTCTAAAAAAGATAAAAACAAATAAAAATTTAAAAAAAATCGGTTCAATCAATTAAAAAAGCACGAACTTTTTGAACAAACCACGCGTTTCTCAAACCAAACAAAAAACTAATTTCATTCTGTGAAAACACCTACAGTACGACAATATTTTAGCATCAAATTTTCTCTAATGATTCTGCGAAAGATCAAAATTCGCACAGGTGAAGGCGTTTGATAATCTGGGCAATTTTCATCTAAATCCATGTTCGTTTAAGTAATTAGAACCATTTCAAAATATTATCCCAGCTAAATGAAATGAGTACAAGTGACAAGTTAATTCCAGGCAAATATTACAACATGCCTTTCTATTTATTACACAATCGCGCTATAAAGCAGGAGCGGGGTTAACCAGGGTGGAGGGTTTGGTACTTTTTCATATGAATTAACAAAAAAAATAATAACTCTGCGTTGGTTGTGTTTTCACATTTCAGTAAAGTTTAAATTCTTTGGAAATTCATTTGATCCGAACGCGCGTGGATCACGAGGCAATAAAGTCATGTACACAGAATTCCCGAATATGATGAGGATGATGTCCTTTTTGGCCCATTCGACAGGGCGACGAACACCTTCAAAAAGATAATAAATATTTGCTGGTAAATATAGCAGAAAATATAATGAAAACAAAAAAAAAACACCACCATAGCATGGATCTGAATCTTTTCATAATTCAACACTAATTCACCATTCGTTTCGTAACATGAATGTTATGTTATCGTGTGCTTTACCATTAAACCGTAAAATACCTGAAAATCCCATCTGTTGACGTTAGACGAGGAAAATTTTCTGTTGAACCTTCGCTCCTCTTAATTCCGTGTCAAAGTTAATTCGCTACCAACAACGACGTCTACTGAATTATTAAATACACGACTGCTTGTAGGTGTAAGAAATCGTTTAAGGAAACACCTGAGAACTTTGCTAGGTACCCGAAGAAAATATTTAAGACTTTGTTCGGTATCCACACCGTCCTGCTCCCGATCACCCGTTCACCAATTCAAACTTCAATTCGAACGCGACCCGGATTTTCCAGCACCCTCTAACGAACCTAAGATTTTAAAATCTGGCTGCAAGAGAACGACAGAAAACCTAAAAGCGAATGTGTTACTCCTGCAAGAGGTAGTAGTGGGGAAAGGACGACTAAAACAACATAACATTAACCCTCAGTGTTGGAAATTTTGCAGTTTTGTTCATGTGAAGGTGAATCGCGAGCGATGATGCTGCCCCCAAAGGCAACAACTAATTAAAGGGTTACGAAAAGCATTGCGGCAAGACTTTTCCGCGGCTTAATTGTAATTAAATATGTTTAACTGGGAAAATTGCCTTATCTAACTATGGTAGCATATAGCTAGGGGTAGGACGATCACAGGGACGAGAAACTTTGAAAATTTCAAAGTTCCTTTGGACAAGACAAGCCCATTTTATAGACAATGGAGGGGATGAAACAAAGCGCCAAAAGTTTAGCTAAACTAAAAGCAGAACAACCCTTAATTATGGAAACATACGAAACTGGTTGAAGCGGATTTTTCCGCTCCATTCATGTTGGTTGCGTTTCGTTATGTTGCACAGTCTCATGTTTCCCCCAGTGCCTGTTAACTTTGATATGATTCTGTATAGGGATAAACATGGCCATTGTTGCGAGCAAAATTAATAAGTTCTGTTGGAAAAATATTATAAATCATGAGTTAAGTGGAACATTCTCCGGTTGATTTCTATGCAGGCTAATAAGAATCCAAGTCAGATGAAATTTTTAATTAAAGAGATGAAAGTATGAAAATATAGGATTATATAGTGAAAGCTCCCATAAGCGGACACTTACGGGGCAAAGAATTCTGTCCGGTTTGTTGGAATACTTTTAATAGCTGTTTTTTATGATCCGATTACAGCGCACAACATTTACGACGACATTTCAGATTTTAAACTCATAGTAACCCATGCTTCTGTATCCGAGCAACTTTGTCGCCGTAAAAGTTTAACTTTTGTCGGTCAGCTCGTCGACAAAATTTCATGGTTGATTCAAAATGTAATCTTATGGAGACGTCATAAAATCTAAATTTCGTCACTTAAAGAAAGTATTAGGAAATATAGTTCATATGCTGTGTTGGTTACATTCACATTCCTATTATGTATGATAATTGGCAACAAAATGGTATAGGTGGCACTTTGTCCGACTATCAAAATCGAATGAAAAGCAAATGACGTTTAGAACAACAAAGTGTTCGCAATCGTATGTGGGACACAACATTGTCGCCGTAATCTGTCAAGATTTGACCCTGACAGACAGACAGATAAGAAAGCAAGCTAAATGAAAGCTTTTAAGTGAAAGCTATGAATTCCCATTCGATGATGGGGTATAAAAACTAGTAGATATAATATTTAATTTTTTTCGTAATTTCCTAAATGCTACAAATTATCCAACCAAAATGATATTTAAATTATTAAAGCCTGCAAAACTGCGTGAAATTCACAAACCTACCACAAAGCAAACAAAAAAAAAACACTCACCGAATTCATTTGCCTACCTACCCCATATAGAGGTTTTGAAGATTTTTCGTTAATGGAAAATAAATTGAACCCCATTCACTTCTAGTTTATTCAGGCTGATATCGCGCGAATTTTAGCATTTCAAAAATTCATAAATACTTCTCCCAGTTTCGATGTCGGTATAGTATTTGTAGGATGAAAAGAAAAAGCCCTCAAGTACACAATGGGCCCGAACTGAAGCTGCACATGTAAATATTTTCCTTTGAGTCTATCGCTGGGATAAAATTTTCTTGTAAATGACACCTTCGCGAAAGTAAGGAAAAATTTGTGCGTTTTTTTTTTCTTTTCATTTTTTTTCTGTGCCTTTCATTATTGTAAAAGTGCTTTTTCTTTCATATTTTTTGGGGGCAATCTTATTCAACGGGAGCGGTAGTAAGTACTGTTGTATTGTTGAGGAGTGCCACTGCTGTTTTTTCACCGAGAGATATCCAGAGGGACTATCCGAACGCCTCACTTCGCATCCCATTCACCTTGGCAGACACAACCCAAATTGCGAAAAACCGAAAATCCCGACTAGGTGTCATAGAAATATAATACAAGATGCGGAAGATGCCCGAGGGATTGGAATGGTAGCTGAGTAGTAAAGCGAAATTTATCTGGAAGAGCAATTTAATCACAAAGAGGAAAATTCCCTTGGGAAAACGAAATTTTGCCCCGGTGTGTATGTTAAAGGACCTCAACGCTTGCTACTGTGCTGTCGCCATATATAAAAAACGTATAGTCGTATATGTTTCTACATTTCTATTTTCGGGACAAAATACAAGTATTCAGAAATTCAGGGATCGGATTCGGGAACGGGTGGGGCTAACACACCAGATTTAAGGTTCTTCGGGAGATTAGATTTTGGCTCGGTTGATATTGCCACGAGGAACAACCCGAAAAAATGCAAAAAAAAAAAACGAAAAAATAAGTAAAGTTGAAAAAATGTAAAAAAAGTAAAAGACCTGAAAGAAAATAATAAAAATAAAGGTGATGGAACGAAAATTCCATTGCCATATAGCAAATTGTCTTTTTAATCTTTCAATTCAAGTGAAATATAATATTCATTTAATCTGATTTTGACGTTACACATTAGTATTTTTTTTTGTATTATTTGATATTTTAAAAGGCGTTTCAATTAATCCCCTTTTGGAATGAAACAATTTCCTTTTATTTATTTATTTTTCTTTTGTGAAATTCACTTACGTCATGTCGCATCATTTATTTCGTGTTTTTTTTCAATATTATGTCGATGGCAACAGGGAAATATTGAATACGAATTGACTTTTCAGATCTAATTACCACACAACATGATTTTCCTTTTTTCAATTCTACGGAAATTTCTCGATAAAAAGCGTAGAAAATATCGGTAATTGGCAATATATTAAGCTTACCGTGAGGAATTGCTCATCCATTAGAGAAAATCCTTCAATAAATATTGTATAAATAACTGCTGGCTATTTCTATTGACCTTTGCCCTTAATCATAATTATTTCACTGCATTTTTATGCAAAAGTTTTAACTATTGATCAATGTTATGTCTAACCGTCAGAATATTTTTCGATTTAAACATTTTTTTTTCATTACCTGCTACAAAAAAACCGTTGCCGAGTGAATCAATTAAAATTCTAAAGTATAGTAAATTTTACTGTTCTCTCCCACTCCCAGTAAATAAAATTCAAGTTTCCGCCCAGTAATAATTCGATTGTCTCCCCACACTGAGAGAAAGAATCACATTTTGGTACTAAAAAAATTGCGTACTATGTTTTTGGGACACCTCACTATATTTTTTGTCAGAAGAAAAGCTTTTTTCAAAAGCTTCTCACAATCGGTCTATGTCTAATACTATATTTTTTGTTTGCCCTATAATATTTATAGTAACGTACCATTATCCTTAAAAAAACCAAAAAAAAAACCTAGTGATTCTATCAGAGTTATCGAAAACTCGGGTTTTTTTAATAAAAAACATAACAAAAGCTATAATTGCCAATCTGGCAATTATTGAAAACCCGTATGGTGATTTAAGTGAACGGCAAACAGTTTTATCAAAATTCCACTTTGAAGTCAAACTTTCCAATAAGATTTTTTTAAAACTTGTTCCAATCGGATTTTGATGTATGAAACTTTAATGTAGAATCATGTTCTAAACAACTTTTGTTCTTGCACTTTTTTGATAAGATGCACCGTTTTTGAGATATTTGCAAAAAACATTTTCGTTCGTATGGGGGGTACCCCCCCTAATGGTCCATTTTTGCCCATTAACGAACTTAGCCTCGCATTTTACGAAAAACGGATCTGCGCAAAATTTCAAGTCTGTAGCTCAATCCGTGCGTCCGCAATCCGCGCCACAGACAGACAGACAGACAGACAGACAGACAGACAGACAGACGGACGGACGGACATGCTAAATTCAACTTTTTTCATCATTCTAAACACACTGGTGTAATTCATTTTTGTGTGCGATGACGGGATCTTGGCGTTACAAACGGTAAGGCAAAGTTAGTATACCCTTTGGTTTCACCATACGGGTATAAAAACCCAACCCACTGGGTTTTTTTGGGGTTTTTTCGGATTTTGTTGTGAGTTTTATTGCGTTTTAACGGTGTTTTAGCGCAATTTTTTTGGGTTTTTTGGGTTTAAAAATATAGCTATTCTAGAAATAATACTTACCCATGTCAAAAGTTTTTGTTAGGTAACAATTTTTAAAATTTTAACCTTTTGTATGTTCCCCTCTTCCTCGTCACGCATTTCCGCATTTTCTTTATATGAAATTTAAAATCGCCGCCACACTACCAAATATCCCTCCCCATTATTATGTGACGTATTTTATGAACTCCAAGTCAAAAACGACTGTAGGAAAAAAAAGCCCAAAAACCGCGTTTTAAAAATGTTAACGTTCAGACGGTTAATTTAAATATTCATGATAATTTCAGATAATGATACCCCATAGCAATATTAATTAATATTACTTATAAAATATAATCATGCGCATAAAATAAAATTCACAAATCTCAAATAAAGTTAATTTTAAAAGATTATTGCGATACATTTATTATTCTCATTCTCTGTTTCATCTCCACAAAACAGAATTTACTGTTGGTATTATATTTTATTTAGATGTATTTGAATAACATAGTAGGTAGTTGTATAATGATAGTATCTTGGTTACCTGTAGAATCACCAGGATTAGAAAAGGTATGTGGCAGGTAAATCGAGCAAGACACGAACAGCGAAAGGTGAAGGTATTTCAGTTAGGATACTGAAAAGTGATAAAGATAGGTGTTACCAGATACTATAATACAGTTAAGTAACCACAATTTTCCTTAATATACAGCCACCTCATAATTTGTTATCGTCAGATGAAAATTAAACCCGGGAAACCTTTTATTGCGGATTACCTTCAGTAATTTATCACCTTGGCAAAGGCATGAGATTGGCATATCATCTCTGTCAGTAAGACGTGCAAAATATATTTCGCCAATTAGAGACACATTAACGTGCATGGACAACAACCCTCTCGGTAACTTGCTATCTTTTATATAGGACGAAACAAAACGACAAAGAAATTGAATCCTGTGGAAAACGTTGTTGCGTGTTTTGATCTTAAGACTACTTCAGATAGATCCCCTGATTATTTCTGATGTTCTGTCTATCTCCTGCTACCACTACCAGCAAATTCTCAAATTTTATGTCTGTCGTAGGTTCAAGAAACCCGCCAAGACATTACGAAGGATTAAAAGACTTTTTTATCACACTACCAAAACTCGGGGTTTGCTTGTAATAAATATGGTGACCATATTTATTTTTGTTCAATACGGTCTTTTTTAGTCAATCCTGGACAATATAAACAGCAAATTTTATAAAGAAAATGAAACTTGATTTAGACGCAAACCAAGGGAAAAGAATTATAAATGTGCGCCGCAGGCGAAACTTGTTAAACAGAATACGGCGCAATTATTTAAATCAATCGATACACAGTCCCAAACGAAAATTAATTAAGTTTTCGGGCCCTTCACGATTTATAAATAGTCGCAACGGAAATTGTAAAAAATACTAATAAAGAAAAAATGGACGCAGACCACATCTTTCGAAATAATGCGCCTTTTGTGGAAAATTGCTGAAAAAATGTGCCGCAAACGAAAAAAAATGTACTTTGGAGTAACGTCCAGCCGAATAGAGTACGTTTTGCATATTCAGCGATCGTTTTTTCTAGCGTTTGTAAAGATATAACACTAATTTGAAAAATGCTGAACAAAAGTTTAAATTCTGAGACGTCGGAATACCATGCCTAAATCCAGGACTGTGCCAGCCATTGCGGGACGTATGGTCACCCTATTTATGGAAAAAGGTATCTTGCAGCCGGTTTTTTTGATACGCTTTTAACACAAATTCAGTTTGCTTTGAAAAAATTCAAATTTTCACATCTAAAGAACCACTCAAACACAGCTCAAGCCCCCAAAAGTAGAAAGTTTGTCTACTCTCGCGGATTCAGCGACACCAAAATCCCCCAGACGAGATTTTTTTCTGGAAAATTTAAAGAAAATGATTTTCACGTTATCCATGTGGAGTCTTCCCTTATGCTTAAAAGGACGAAGTAGTGAAAATATTGTATTGTCATCGGAATCAAGTATGTGTGCATTATTTCAAGTCAATCGGATGAGTGGAATTGGATTAAAATTAGATTGCAAAATTTGACCCTGACAGACAGACAGACAAACATATAGTAAATAAAAGTTTTTACAAAAAAATACGATTTGATTTTTTGAATAAAAAAAACTTTTACTAGTGATTGATTAAAAAAATCTTTGATACCTCCAAACCTTATCGTTTCCCATTCTTTTATTATAGACATTTATTTTGTTCAATTTTATCCTTTCAATAATAAATGATAATAACGATATTTTCGCCATTCATCGATATACGACCAAACCACCATTCGTTATAACTGCGAGTGCTTTTGAATTGTGAAGGGGTAACTCACGTGGATCACACTTGTATCCTTCGAAGGGAATTCAAGTGGGATCGACCAAATATAAAACGTGGTGGTCCTTGACCTATCGATAAATTCCCATGAATCCTGTTATGGCCAAAATGTCACTGGCACTTTGATCGTTCACATGAAAATTGGCAAAATTTTATGGCGGTGACAGCTCTCAACTGGACATCAACGTAAACGTGCCAGCAGTATGGTTGGAAAAAAAGGTGGTTTGCAGAAGGAGGTTTTACGCATACAGAAATGAGGGCTCCTGGACCGAAAACCAACAAATAATGAATAAATGTATATGAAAGATGTGGAAGGGGTGTACATCAATTGGAATCGATTTCAACAAAACTATATTTCGCCTGGTATTTTTGTTATTCAGGAACATTTTCAACATCCCACAAATAATCGAACATTCATTTATAATACCTACCGAATTAAATTTATTTCATGTGTGTTATTTCGAATGTTTTTTCCCATATATACACATGTGTATATCATCATGGTAAATTGGAATATTTTTGTTTTCATTCACTAAAGGCACATCACAGCAGCCACTCTATACCATCCCTTATATTCGGCCATATCCTTTTTATTCAATTCGATTGGTATGACTTGGAACATTTTCAAATTGTTTCATAAATAATTCCATTTCCCAGAGTAGATAACAAACAGTCAAGGGCCTCCGGCAATTCCCGAATAAATATATTACCTCATGGTAAACCAATGATTCCAGTGATTGGTTATGTTTTTTAAATTCTAGAACCATCAGCCACCATTCCTCCGGAATACCTTTCGAAATATCCACATCGAACAGATCTCTATAGAAACTATGATAAAATTGATAAAATCCACCAGATAGAATTCGTATGGAAATACATGAACATTGGGTCAATTATTTTTTTGCACATCAAAAACAATTTCACCTTAAAAAAAATTATACAAAAAATGATTACTTTTCTACTAAATATTTCCATCATTTTTTTTAATATTCCAATTTTAAAAACCATCCCCCGTGAAAGCGAGAGGATAAAATATTATAATCGATTTGCAAATTACTCTCAAAAAAAGTTTATTCGAACCAAATTTAACTTTTCTTTATCGAAATTTTGCACATGTTACCGAAGTATATTTCAATTTGAAGCAAATAAATACAGGAAGCCATGGAATAATTTTTCTCATGCATAATGCAGAAGATACGTATGTGTCCAACATATTAAATAAATGTTAATGTTTGATCCTTTTTCTTTCAATGTCTCCGAATCTTCAAATATTCTCCGTTAAAAATGTGTGACAGTCAGTTTTTTTCTTTACATACGAATATTACTTTCCTCTGCTATAGAGGGAAAGTATTGTTTTCATGACGGGGACCCACTCGAGAACGCGGGCAAATTCTGATCAATACGAAATCCTTTTCATGCAAAAATATGAGGATGTCCTTGCATTTATCTGTCTTTTTCTCTGTCGGTCTGTCTGCCGGTCTGTGTGTTGGTCTGTCTGTCTTTCTGTATGTTTGTCTGTCTCTCTGTCTGTCTGTCGGTCTAACGGCCTATCGGTCTGTTGGTTTGTCAGTCAGCCTGTTTGTCGGTCTGTTCGTTTTACGTATCTTAAATAACGCAAGCTAGCGACTTGAAATTTTCTGTGAATGAATTATACGAAAATCGTGGTTTTCTATCAACTTTTGGAAAAGTACCGTCACCTATAATGGATACCTCCCATACAATTCTTTTGCAAAAATATAGTTTTTTGAAACTTTCTCAAAATATGTGCGCTGTTGGGAAAAAAAATGAATATAGGATACGCTTCAACGGTTTTTACGTATCTTTAACAGTGCTTGAGATCTGTCTGTCAGGGTCAAATCTTCCAATTCGCACACTCGCCTAAGTCCGATGACAATACAAGATTCTGTCAGGATAACGTGATTTACCTTTTCCAGGATCTCGGGGTTTTTGGGGTCGCAGAATTCAATTCTGGAGTCAAAAGGTCTGTGTCCAAAATATTATTTTGTGCATTTTATTTAAATCTAAGCTTTTTTAAAAAAAATTACATATTTTTTCGGAAATTAAATATTGCAGAGGAAAGTTTTGTGTTGATCACAAATGATATTTTTTTATCATAATATACCCACACACACATATCGTGAATCCTATGGCAAGAAGTAAAATACATTTTAACAGAAAACCCTCTTAACGAATATCTAAACCAGAAAAATACCAAATTTCAAAAAAAAAGCGGGTAAAGCAATTTGAAATTCAAATTTCTGGTCCGATATTTGTCACGGTCGGGTTCATCAACATTAATATTTTGAGTCTTTTGTGATACATGTGTTAAAAGAGAAAACTTTTGCTTTGAAAATAGTGAACTCATTCGTAAAAACTTTTTCATTTAATTGAGTAATACATATTAAATTGAATAATATTAACAGTCAATATTTTTCGTATTTACAAGATGCAGACAAGTAATAATTGGCGTAATACGAATATAATAAAATCTTTCAAGAAGTATTTTTTAAATTTTGGATTTTCTCGAAAAAAAAAATGATATAAATCGAAGTAATTTGTTGCACTGAATGCAAAAAAATATTGCGAAAGGCCGAAAATTAGCGTAAAGTATTTTATTGACGACCGCTTACCTTTAATTCTTTTTTTCCATTTAACTGACTTAAAATTCAAATTTACGATATATTGTGAATATTTAATATTGTGCATTTTAAGACTGATAAATGAATTCAATTTACAAGAAAAGAGTCCAATCTAGCAACAGGGATTGTGATTCGACTACATTCGGGGAGAGTGTGGAGTTACCATCACATTTACTATCTATATCTCCGAGCGAGTAAACGTATTTCGAAATAAGAGCGATTCGAATAACTACAAATCTTGTAATCTAATTTTGACTAACTTCTACTCATCAGAATGACTTGAAATTTTGGAAACATGCGTAACTTAAGTACCATTTTCACTACATTGTCCTTATCAAGATAATGGAATGTCCTGTAAGGATAACGCAGTTATCATTTTCCCCAAATTTTCTGGAAAAAATCATATCTGGTGGTTTGTGGGATCACTGAATCCGATTCCGAAGCACGGACACTGTAAGGATAACGTAATTAATTATAAGTCTTACTAATAAATTATTAACAAAGTCATAGATGTAAAACATAATTCCCCAAAATGAATAAAAAGAATAAATAAAACTCAAAACTCAACAAAATTCTTAATTTCTTTAAATTTCACTCAACATCTCTAGAAAACTGAAAACTAGTAACAATAAGGAATATCAAATCGAGTAAATGGAATATAAGTCTGCAAATTTAGTCCAGATGCTGCATAATGAGATCATTTTTTGTTCATAAGATTGCGATAAAGAAACAATTTGTAAGCGCTTTTTACGCAACGCCTTATCGTTACTCTCATCACGTTTTCTTATCAATGAGTTTTTTTTGTCTGTTGCTCACTGGATTTTATACAATTTCGTCTACTGTCGTTGGCCTTAGTTGGTTTTTGATCCTTACTGGAAAGAAGAAGACTATATGGAGTTGAATACAACATACTAAAGGACGATAATGTATACAGACGATGGCTCTATTAAAGTTGAGTCATTTCTTATTTATTTTTATTCTTGTGTTATTTTTTTGCAGTTAGCTGAACACACACAAACACATCCCCATCAAAATAAACATAATTTCATACATAAAAAAACTGCTTTAAATCGTTATTTTATTCAAATTCATTTTGAATTTTAAAATGCTTCACTTTATGGGCTTATTCACAAAATGTAACTCACTATTTATCCATAACTTTAAATCTATGGCCCATTTTCATATCCAGAAAATGTGATTTATCTGTCAAATTCTCTATAAATTTACGCTAAATAAAAACGAGGACGTGAGCTTAAATTAACTAATGTGATTCAAAAACTTCGAAAAGTGTGTATTTTATGAATAATATTTGTTAGTTACTACAAATTTAGGGTTTGGTATTAAATATACACATAAACCAACTCTTAATTTGCTGGTTTATCGTTTAAAGCTTAGAAAAAAAACTTAAATATTTGTTTTGAATTTCAAACTAGATTCAAATATAAAACATTGTGGATGAAATTTAAATGTCAAAATTTACATTAAAGTTGTGTTGCATTTTAGGAAGCCGGAAATTCGAAGTCCTTTTTTGGGAAACAAATTTCTTGGTTAAAATTTGTGTAAAAGATTCTTAATTTTGTTAAAAACTAATAAATTTTTGACAAGTTAAATGCCTGCTCAATCGTAATCGTAATTGCAATCGTTAAGCCCAATTCAGACTAATGATTACGATTACGATTACGATTACGATTACGATTACGATTACGATTACGATTACGATTACGATTACGATTACGATTACGATTACGATTACGATTACGATTACGATTACGATTACGATTACGATTACGATTACGATTACGATTACGATTATGTGTTATTATTTTGCAGTTAGCTGAAAATACACAAACACATCCCCATCAAAATAAACATAATTTCATACATAAAAAAACTGCTTTAAATCGTTATTTTATTCAAATTCAGTTTGAATTTAAAAATGCTTCACTTTAAGGTTTTTTTCACAAAATGTAACTCACTATTTATCCATAACTTTAAATCTATTGCCTATTTTCATATCCAGAAAATCTAATTTATCTGTCAAATTCTCTATAAATTTACGCTGAATAAAAACGAGGACGTGAGCTTAAATTAACTAATGTGATTCAAAAACTTCGAAAAGTGTGTATTTTATGAATAATATTTGTTAGTTTAACACAAATTTAGGGTTTGGTATTAAATATACACATAAACCAACTTTTAATTTGCTGGTTTATCGTTTAAAGCTTAGAAAAAAACTTAAATATTTGTTTTGAATTTCAAACTAGATTCAAATATAAAACATTGTGGATGAAATTTAAATGTCAAAATTTACATTAAAGTTGTGTTGCATTTTAGGAAGCCGGAAATTCGAAGTCCTTTTTTGGGAAACAAATTTCTTGGTTAAAATTTGTGTAAAAGATTCTTAATTTTGTTAAAAACTAATAAATTTTTGACAAGTTAAATGCCTGCTCAATCGTAATCGTAATTGCAATCGTTAAGCCCAATTCAGACTAATGATTACGATTACGATTACGATTACGATTACGATTACAATTACGATTACGATTACGATTACGATTACGATTACGATTACGATTACGATTACGATTACGATTACGATTACGATTACGATTACGATTACGATTACGATTACGATTACGATTACGATTACGATTACGATTACGATTACGATTACGATTACGATTACGATTACGATTACGATTACGATTACGATTACGATTACGATTATGATTACGATTACGATTACGATTGCGATTATGATTACGATTGAGCTTCCTCGACCAATGAGATCAAAGGTTTCATTTTCCTATCGTTGAAAGCTTTGATCTCATTGGTCGAGAAGCAATCGTAATAGGACCAACAGTATTTATTCAAATAGACTTTCCACAGCCCTCAAATATGAATACAGTCGAACACCAATTCGTGACCGCGTCGATTTGTGAATGCTCGTCAGGAACAGATAAAGTTCACGAATCGAGGTCCCACAGTATCTTAATTATAGGATGTATCTTTAATTCTCCATTAAACTCGTAGTTCAACCGTATTTAATTCTGGAATCCTTTTTAAGTCTCCTCATTTTAAAACGAAAACGGAAACCATTTTTGATGAAGCTTCAATCGTAATCGCAATCGGAATCGCAATCGGAATCGCAATCGTAATAGCAATCGTTGGTCTGAATTGGGCTTTAGTCTAATTCGGGCTTTAAATCACACGAAGTTCACTTGTTAGTCTCGAATCTTCGGATTCTCAACTTGAATCAATAAATATATCTACAAGTTTGGTCATGGATTTAAAAATCATTTACAAAAAAAGGCATTTTTCTTAATTCTTTCCAAAGAACCCAAACTTTTAATGATTAGAAATGGAATAATTTAAAAACTAACACCCATGCAAAATTCTACAGGAAACCCAGCAAAAACAAAATTGATTTACTATCAAAACATGTTTTCCGAAACTTTTCATTTACTTTAGGTCCAGACAGTTTCTACATTGTATACCATTTCGAATCAATATTTTCATCCTTATTTCCCGCCAATATAATTTATAGCGAAAGTCTGCCTGTACAGTTGAAGACTGGAAAATTAAGAGATACATACAGTATTTCAACAACGTATATCGAGTATATTTCACAGTCATTTTTCTAAAGTTCCCGACGAATACTAAAAACTCCACTAAAACCGCTTCTATCCACAGAATAAACTAAAATTTTCGAAACGATTCGAATCGAATTGAAGCATTTCTTTTTCAAATCGTTGAATCATTTGATTCCAATGGCGGTGTAGTCGGTAGTTTCCTCCACAATTCAATTCGTTCAGCATCCTGCCTAAGTTATATCCCAGGATTTTAGTCTATGCGATTCAATAGTTTCAATGCTTTTCTTTAGTTTCCCTCCATTGGAAGCCATTTTGAAGTAAAAACTTTTCAAGTGTATTTCGCTTTCAAGAGCAATAAAAGTACCGCACAATGTTTGGCAATCAATCGAACTTTTAGCAAACGGCCATAAAAACATGGACGATCGGAGGATATCGGCGGAAAGGATGAAGTCAACAAGTTTAACAGTGGCAGGCAGTAAAAGGGGGTAAACTTCATTTCGCATCATTTACTATCCCCTTACCCCCCTAGTTTTACTGACTTAATATATTTGTGAATATTTGAAAAACTTTGGCTTCAAAATTGCCCCATTAAGGCCGAAACCCAAGTGACGTCTTCCTGTTTCAGCTAAAAGGACTTAAGGATGTTAATGTTTTCGTAAATGGTTTCCAAACTAATAAACAATTCTTTGAAATTTCCACATGTGAATAAATTTTACTGTGGAATATTCACATTAACCCTTCTATGGCAGTTTTTTTCCCTACAGTCAGAAACATTTTATTTTTGGTCGGATGTTGTTCTTTGGTCCTATAGAGAGACTCCATGCAAAATTTGAAATATAGAGTATTTGACGATTGGCAATTGTAGATTTTCTTATGTTTTTGTTTGAAGTTAGCCCTCTAACTCGATTAGCGGTTGCTAAAATTTTCGCGAGATGTGCCATTAAGTGATTAAAACAACCAAAGAGTAGCAAAAATTCTGTTGGCCTTACCAGGCCGAACATTTTTTTATCTTCCTACGCATATGACTCTCATTTCAAGTGTTCAATTTAATTGGAAATTTATGCGGCATTTACAGCTATTCCATTCCTCGAACTTTAATTATAAATCTCCCAAAAGAAGGAAATATCGATTTCACATAAAAATTCCTGTGTTAATGATCCATATTGATGCCAAAATGTCCCCCATCCATGTTTTATGGCATACGAGTAGGTAGTATTTATTAAAATTACCTTCAACGCCAAATAGTCTCATTTTGTCGTTTCAATCCGACTGCTATTTTGGACGTGTGCGAAATCACATTCACCCACATTCATCGACTACGTGAAAATCGCAAACCTTAACATAATAAAAATTATTATCGAAGATTTTATGCTTTGAACCGTTAATTTTATTTTACGAAACCATTTTAATATCAGACAACTCTGCAACATTTTAATCTTTTTATATTTTACTGTATGCATTTAAGTTCGAAATTGGCACCATAAATTTTATTGTTATTTTTTTATCGCAATATTGCTGTGATTCTGATTACATATATATTTATTTATGAATCATATTTCCGTTTTGTTACACCAAAGATAAGAAACAACAGAATTCTTCATAGAACTTTTAAAATGTATGGAAAATACTGTACTGTTATCAATCTTAATTAAGTAACGAATGCAATTTAAATCTTTTTATAGATTTATTAAGCGTGAAAATATAATGAAAAATTTTCATTTTATAAGGCATACTAGGGATTCCATTTTTTTGGACCCCCAAAATTTGTTCTAGGTTTCTTATCCATATTCACCTAATCTTTGGTTATACTGTTTAGAAAATTGATACGAAGTATTTTGTTTTATTCTACACAACTACAGAAAAACCAATTTTCAGAGCAACAATGCTGATAATAAGTTGTCTTCAGAGTTTTTTTGTTACTTTGCGGAATTAAAAAATTTCAAAATTTGTGCCAATTTAATTGCGATGTAAACAGTGTCGTAACAGTGTTGGCAGTACTAAACTCCATAAAAAAATCGCGAAAAAAGCGAGAATGAAGGGGGTGAGGGAGTGGGGGGGGGGGGGGGTTGAAAGGCCGAAACTTTAGCCTGACAGTATTTATGAAATTTAGCACATTTTTTACCATCGGTTGTGATTGTGCTTTTAACATTGATCCTTCTTAAACAAAATACATACCTTTTCTTTTAGGGAGGGAGGGCCCTTAATTTTTTTCTTACACCCTTCCCCCTCATCATCATCCATAGAGATCCTCATAATTGTTGTTCGTAGCACAGAAATAGACTTTCCACAGCGCTCAAATATGAATACAGTCGAACCTTAATTCGAGAACGCGTCGGTTTGTGAATGATCGTCAGGAATGGATTAAGTTCACGAACCGAGGTTCCACTGTATCTTAATTATAGGAGTTATCTTTCATTCTCCATTAAACTCGTAGTTTAAACGCATCTAATTTTGCAATCCTTTTTTTTGTCTCCTCATTTCAAAATGGAAACGGAAACCATTTTTGATGTCGGTCATATTTGAAAACTTCCATCCAATTTCGGAATTGAGGATCTTTTCTCATGGTTTTTCCCTTTTCTCATATTCTAAGTACCGTTACACAATGCTTGTAGAAGAAAATTTGAGATAGGGATGCGATCCCGAAAAGGAATTACTTACGAATATATACGAAGAAAATCATTACAAGACAGTAAGGATTTTATGGTGCCATAAATTTCAGGATTAAGGTACACTCTCTAAAGATATCCCCAATCTATTTCCAACCACTTGTATCCGCAGAGTGCCACCCCATTTCTCCCGCTATTCTTAACTGGAATCCTTGTCTAGAGGGTTGGAATAACACATGAATATTCAATGGCCCTTAAGTCACTTTGACGTGAGAAAACTCGCGTACGTTTTGTGATTAATGTTTGTGAATTTTTGATTCGATTGCGTTCGTGGATAGAATATAACAGAGTTTTATATGAGGTTACTGAATATGCTTTATTACTTACATATATTTTATTTTAC
Organism: Chrysopilus asiliformis; assembly: GCA_964034945.1. Taxonomy (NCBI): domain Eukaryota; kingdom Metazoa; phylum Arthropoda; class Insecta; order Diptera; family Rhagionidae; genus Chrysopilus; species Chrysopilus asiliformis. Next base: position 22,840,252 of record OZ035962.1, read on the forward strand.
TTTATTTTTGGCTGATGGTAGTCTCTTTCACATGCCACGCTGATGTGAATATAGAGAACGTTTCTCTTAAAAGAAGGTCGTCACATCATAGAAAAATTACCTTATCAATTTTATTACCCAAAAAAGCAAGAAAAAATAAAGTTAAGATATTTTAAAGTTAAATATATGTGGGGTTTGTTACTCGCGCCCGACAGTAATTTTAACAGATGAGTTTCACAGGGATAAATGTTCCATACTCAAATGAGACGTTTTGAAAGGTTAATAGCCGTTTTTTATTGCTATATACGATTTTCTTTTGCAAAAATATTTCAAATTGTACGATAAATCCATCAGCAAATGAGACAACAACGTGGAAAAAATTGTTTTTTAACTTATATAGACTTTTTTGTTGACCCCAAAAACAAACCTTGGCTAGACCACTCTCGCAGTGAAAGCGAGCGGAAATTTTTTTAGAAATCAGTGGTCCGATTAGATTTTGATGTATGTATTAATTATGTAAAATCCTACTCTCAACATATGTTACCTTTTTAATTTTTCAATATGACTCATTGAAAATTGCGAAAAATTGTTTCGTTGGTATGGGGGAATGGGGAAGGAAAAGCCGATTTGGGTAGAATTTTACCCCAGGAGCACAGCTGAAGTCAACTTTTTAATAAAAATGCTAGTGTTGGACAACATTAACTAGTATTTAGAAAAATCATCATAAAAAATGTATAAAAAAAACTGCCTTTTTTAAAATTTTTATGTGAGTTCAAAACGATTTGATCAAATTTTAAAAAACTTTCCTTTTTACACAATTTTTGTATTTTGAAATTAAAACTTACGATAAAATGGCCCATCAAATCTATCTCTAGAACCACTAGAACTCCATCATTTCAAATGCAAAATCCAAAAAATCCCATGTTTTGTTTCTTGAAATTCAGCCCAGAAAAGAAAAGGATTTCAAAATACAAAAGTCATTTAATTGTATGGAAAATCCTATTTTCCAGGTGGTTGTTTTGTTTGTATTTTCCAAACTTTGTAGTCTCAACTTTGCATCAAGACAAAGTTTTAATTCGGGAAGTGGCACAACCAAGATGATCAAATTGTATGGGAAGAAGTAGGTAGTATTCGTTGGAATTAAGGAGAGAAAATGTGAAATGGAATTTAAGACGCGTCGAATTTAACGAGAGAATTATATAAGAATAAGTTGATGGTTGTATTCTAAATGCCTGTTTAATTAACTGCTCCCCGAGTGGAGCAAATGTTGAAAGCAAAACACAAGCATTCAAAAGTAGGTAATATTAAAATTTTGGAAAATGTGCTGAACCATCAGAGTATATTTCGAATCTAAAGAGATGTTTTTTAATATGGGGCCCATCTGTGAACACCGTTGTTTCCTGTTAATTGGTGTAATTTGGCGCTTAATTACAATTTTATTGTCAATTTCCCGGAATATTATAGAAATCTCCCACTTTTCTATCCGCAAATTGTGCACGCTTTTCGGTGTTTTGAGATGCTTCCAAATGTTGTTCGATGCCCCATTGCCTGGAATATTTTAACGCTTTTATTTCGAAGATCCCCAGGGACAACTTTTTAATCTCTTGGGAGGACGGTCCCGAAAAACAACTTTTCATATTTTCCAAGTTTATATAAATTTAACGCTTGTTTTATTGTCATTTCTCCATTGTATAATTTCTGGTCTTCCTTTTCCCATGTTTCCCATTGGACACTTTGTAAGCAGAGATTTATGGAATTGCCCATAAAAGTTTTCCCGAATTTTTCTTCCCGTTTGGTTTTGTGAATTTCCTTGGATCCTTGTTGCCTTGTGATAAACGACATTGTCGTTGACTTTTTTGTTGCCAATGTGATGAGTTTAAGGGAAATTTTCCGCTCATATTTTGATTGGTTACAAAAAGCAATTAAATATTTTAATGAAACTTACTTTGGTACCCGCTTGTTAGACAATAAAATGTCATTAATTTATTCTAGAATTAGATGGTAATTTTTATTTGAAATCACTTTAAAATCATTGAAAGTCTAAAACAAAATTCATAAATTTTCATGCAAATTTAATTAAAAAAAAAACTAGAAAGTGGACCCGTTGTTCAAAGTTAATATGTTTCTACTCTATATGATATATCATATAGGAGTTTATTAGATTCAGTGCACCACCAGGGTGTTAGGGATGACAAAAGATTTTGATTTCCGCATATCCGCCCGTCTGTCCGTCCGTGAACACCATAACTTTCGAAAGGATTGAGCTAGAAACTTGAAATTTTGTATAGTGGTGTCTTTCGTAAATGGGAAGGCTAAGTTCTTGAACGGAAAAGATAAGACCAAAATCATACCAAAATCGGACTTGAATGGAAAACATCGGATTCTTCGCCCCTCCCACATACACATGAAACAGTTTTTTACCATTTTCTCAAAAACGGTGCATCGTATCGAAAAATTTATTAAGATGAAATGTGTTTAGAATATAATTTTACACAATCGTTCCAAATTCCAAAATCCATTTAGACCACTCCTTCCCCCCTCTCCCGTACAAATGGATTTTCTTCTTAAATATTTTGTCTTCGCTCATATAGAGTAGTTGACGATTGTAACTTTTCTTATGTTTCCATTAAAATTTTAAAACATAATTTGGGACATATTATGGTTACATTTATAGACAAAAAAAAACTTTGTTAATTCAATAAAAAAATCGTTATTTCAACTTATACTGATTTAAGTATCCTAAGTTTGTGCCAAATTAACATCCATTTAGTTTAGATTTACCCGTTATCTGTGGGTGTGTTCTAAAAAAAATATTCACCTGGGTTCCGAAAAAAAACATAACTGAAATTTCGCCAATGGCGATTAAAAGTTTTTGTGTGTATATTTAAGTAAAGAACGCAATTAGTTTCTTTGTTGATTTTCCAAATCACTTCAATGGAAATCAAAACAGACTGTAATTCGGTAATTTTAAGAATATACCTTTTTTGAAGGTGCTTGTTGTTTGTTGGCCCAGTTTAAAACAAATATATAGAAGAAGTAAAACGTCCACTCAAAAGTGCTAAATGATAATTATTGTTTGCTTAGGATTTAACTGAAATCAGAGCAATGGAACAGCATTAATTAAGAAAGCAATTTAATGCGAAAGACAAAAAAGTTCTCAGCTAAAGGAGAATACCATTTAAAATACTATACCATTTACGAGTTAAAGTCATGATAAAACTGTAAAGGGTGAAAATCGTTTTAAATTGTGTATAGTTGAAGCATACTTTAATATAGAACTATTCCATTTATACAAATAGAACAAGCAAGAAAATCATCAGCTACCATCACCGGAAAACATCTTAAGTTTAAAACTTATCTAATCACGTTGCTTTTGGTCGTCTAAATACCAACACTGGCACAAATATTGGATACTAAAAACCATATATAGGAGTACATACTTGGCACACAGATTTGGTGCTTTGGCACAAGTCGTTGGGTTTAATATCCCTTATCGCAGAATAGATCAGTTGCCAACTTTTCAACAGTGAGTATACTTTCTTCAATGTTGAATGGCACTTAAACCCAAACAGTACAAGTCCAATATGCACATTCGAACCCCTAACACTTCCTGTAGCATCCAGAATAGCACCTCTTCAACCAACCCTAAATATAATCCTAAATCCAACTTCTACTCGCATCATGGAACATATTTTGTTAAACCAACCCACATATGTTGTCTAATAAGGAGATTCACATATCTACAATAAATACTTTTGAATAGACACACTCAGAAAAATTGAGTAAAAGTCGTAGACTTTCGAGCGACGTAATTGGCTTACTGCAGGAAAATTTAGCCTATGCTAGGCGCGCGTTCACCTGCGTTAGGAAAATTTGTCAACTTGTGGCAGAAGAAACTCAAAAATTAAACCTGCAGCAAGTAAAATAGGGCGTAAGAACCTGCAAGGGTAGACCTCAAATAGGTATGTCATGTAATGGTTAAATTCGTCTGTTTGCTACAGACCAGAGTTGACTTCTCAAAAAGTTTACCTGCTCCAACACATTTTTCTGAGTGTACTCTGATGTCCCTTCATCATATGTACGGATTTTCCTTTAGTTTTACGAACGCATCTCCACTAAAAGTTTTTCCAGTTTCTTTGCTATTCACTTTTTTCACCCACTCTGTTTTTTTTTTTTTGTTTCCTGTGTAACTTTTTTGTTTATCCTTGCGAATTGTGGATTTTTGGCGTTGATGTGAAAGTGTTAATGCACAACAATCCACAATCAGTAAATTTAACACTTCTTGTTGACAAAAGGGTTGACATATCATGCTGGAGATAATTATATAACTTTATGACATTTTCAAAACTTTTATGATCATAACTTTTAGCATATATTTATTCCAGTTGTTTTAATATCGCGTTTTAGTACCAAATCTTGAAGATATAGAAATTTCCACGAGATTAAGATATTAATATAGGCGAAGTGAGTTGAAATTATAATGATATACACCTTTTTACTTTCCCTTGTGTAGAAGGAATGTATTGTATTCATGACGCAGACCGTCTCGAGAACGGGAACAGATAGAAAATTTCTGATCAGTACGAAATTAGTTTCAGAAAAAATGATAAGGATGTCCGTGCACCTGTCTGTCAGTGTGTTGGTGTGTCGGTCTGTCTATTTGCCTATTTCTCTGTTTGTCTGTCTATCATGTCCGTGCATCTGTCTGTCGGTCTGTCTGTCGGTCTGTCGGTCTGTCTGTCCGTCAGTGTGCGGTCTATCTGTCTGTCGGTATGCCTGGCTTTCCGTTGTATATATCTGAAAAACTCGAGAACGTGTTGAGATAGCGACTAGAAAAAACCGTTGGATTCTATCTATCTTTGGAAAAGTACCGTTAATTTTAACGGGTATCTCCCAGACAATGTTTTGAAAAAAATACGGTTTTTTGAAGCGAAACTTCCACAACTCTCTAGTGTTCGAAAGCGATCGAATCGACTAGAGTACCTCCAGTGATATAAATAGCGATTTTGTATTGTAAAGTGTTATAAATTGTGAATTATTGAATTAAGATCTGACATTGAATTATTAAAAAAGAGTGATTGTTTAAAAAATTGAAATAAAGATATTTATTTGTTAATTTTCTCATGTTATATTCTGCAAATATTCAAATGAGCCCATCTGAGTCTGTCACAATATGTTCGATTATGTTTATAATATCAGTGGTTTTTTGTTTTTTATCCCCTCCAACTACGTTTTTTTACAGGAAAAACAAAAACGCTGTTCCACGAGCATTAGAGTCTCGTGGAACAGTGTGTTTGTAGTAAGAAATAGTTTTTATAGTTTTCAAACATGAACCACAGTTATAATTGATGATGAATTCATCCAAAAAAATTAGCATTTTACTAGTTTCTTGATTAAAAACATTTAAGTTCATTATGTAATTAAAACGGAATTAATTTATATTCAAAAAAGAGGGAACAATTGGTCTACTGAAAAACGAAGCTATTTAAGTATATGTAGAGTAGATTTTCCCCATAAATTTTCCAGTAAATCAATTCTATTCACAGATACCTATTATTTATGTCGAGCTCTCCTTGTTACCCACTCAATGCCACAAATCTGTTCAAATTGCCAAATAATTCGAAATTACGCTTTTATCATTTAGTATTTTTTTAAAACGCATAGGCTTACGCTGAGGGAAATGAAATATATGTGAAAATTTGTAGATAAAATTGTGTTCTGAATGTGGAATTTGTTATTAATCAGTGGAAATTCACAATAAAACCGTAGGCTCTTCACAATAATTTCCAAGTCTATTGTTTGGTCTACAAAATTGATTGACCTAAACTTCCTAGCGAATACAAATATTTTGAGTGGAATCTCTGTTTAGTTTTGATAATATTAATTCGAAAACTGCTAAAAAAAAGTTTTACAAATTTCATAAATTATTTTAGCAACAATAATAAACGAATTCAGTTATGATTAAAAATACTAAATTTGTGTTCTAAATTAAAGCTTCTCAGGCCTAACCGGTCCTTAGTATTTTGTTTTGAAAAGCACGAAAGAGAAACGATCGCAAATTTAAACGAAAATTAAAAATGATACAACAATCACTAGGAGCCAAATCGGCACTATAAGAAGGATGGACAAAAGTTTCACAATTGCATACAGTCAAAAATAGATAACTTTTCCGGTAAATTTAGTTCCACATCAAAATATACATTAAAAACCAGATGCAAACCGGTTTTTTGAACCGAATCAAAAGCCCTGAACCATTGAAATTTTAGTGAACCTTAACCAAACCATAAACCGAACCACTCTGAGAAAAAATGGCCGAACCGAACCAAACCAGTTTTTAAAACAAATGCTGTTACCAAACCAAAAACCAGATCTTTTTAGTGGTTCAGTTTGGTTCAAATTTGAATTTTTAGGATCGAAAATATCTTATTATTTTCAATTTTTAACCAGATTTGGAGTTCAGCATTTTGTTCATGTTAATTATGTACCAAAAACCTTCTACTAGTTTTGTGTAGCAAGCAAAACCACTAAACAAAAATTTCAGTCAACTAAAACCAGAACCAATTTGTCGGAAAATTTAGAAACTAAAACGAGAACCAAATTTTTTAAATTTTAGAAACCAAAACAAGAACCAAATTTTGAAATTTTAAGAACTATAATTATAGACCCGAAATCCGATTCACCCTTGAACCAAAACTCACAAAACTTTCGGTTTGCATCTCTGGTAAAAACCCCTTACCCTGTAATTATCATAAGCGATTATATTAATGTTTATTGTCAACGTTAAATCACCCACAAATTTAAGGGTGGCTGCTTTTTGCACCCCTGTGAAATCCTTACCAATCCAAATAATCTTATTGCCGACAATTTACATTAGAAATGGAACGTGGAGCAAAATTAAACAACAAACGGAGCGAAAGTCAAAACCTTTTCTTTTCAGTTTTCTTTTTTGTATCAGCCAATTTCTGGCAATTTTTTGTGTTTTTTTTTGTTTTTTTTTTGGTTGTTTTGGAAAAAGGCAACAAGTAACAATCATTATTTCCAGATGGTGGGCAATGGTCCCAAGATTGGTATTATTTTTTTCTTCTTCTTGTATATGAACTTTGAAACATGTTGTTTGGTCCTTCTTCGCCCAATAACGAAATGACATTAAGCATTAAGCCGTTTAACCATGGTTCATAAATTTTTACGGACTTCTGGTTAATGAAACAACAATCCTACAGACTATTAGAGTTGAAGAAAAATCACCAGGAATTTTTGAAATGGTATCGCAAACGGACAGAGAGCATTCGGGCAGCATCCTTGGTATGTTTGTGATAAGCCCTAAAGGATCAGACTAAAATACGAAATCGAGGCAATTGTCTGTAACTTAAGTCTTTTTATCCTGGTTGGAAAATATTTGACTGCGTTGTATAAAATGTAATATACACAATCGATAGAATAGAATTTTCCATTCCCCCAATGTGTATTTACGAGTACAACAAAGGATTTATTTCATTGTTATATCAAATTACACCTTTAATATTAGTATACAATGATGTTGTGGATGATAGCGTAGTTGGGAAACTTCATTTGAATGAATTTATGAAGATTAATGGGAAATATGAGAAACTTCGTCTATTTTCAGATTATATTATAGAGTTTTATGATTTAGAATAATAATTCTCACATTTTCCAGGCATTGAATTCGGAAAGTTTATTTAAGCGCTTGACAAAAGTTTTGATGAACTTTTAAGTCTTGAAAAAATCAAGAATTTAAAATTAGTTCTGAAAACCATTAAAATTTCACATCAGTATTCAGAAGACTCGCGTCTAAAAGTAGGTATTACAAATGCGTAAAAAGAAAGGCTGATTCACAAAAAAATTTCAATTGGTTTTTCCAATCCAAAAAATTAATTATTTTGCCGATAAAATTGACTATCAAATTCGGCTTTTTACAAATCAAATTCAACTTTTTGCAAATCAAATTCATCTGAAAGACCCTGTTTAGATTAGCCGATCCAGGCGCCAGGCACTGAACGAAACTGTCTGTTCCCCACTTCCTCGTCTTGCCTGTATTTTGACAGTTTCGTTCAGTGCCTGGCGCCTGGATCAACGTAATCTAAACACCGTCAAAATGTTTATCGGTTTTTTATACCCGTATGGTGAACCCAAAGGGTATATTAGATTTGCCTTACAGTTTGTAACGCCAATATCGATCATAACACACAAAAATGAATTACACCAGTGTGTTTAGATTTAGAATGATAAAAAAAATTGAATTTTGCATGTCCGTCCGTCCGTCTGCCTGTCCGTCTGACCGTCCGTCTGTCTGTCCGTCTGCCTGTGGCGCGGATTGCAGGCGCACGGATTAAGCTAGACTTGAAATTTTACGCAGATTCGTTTTTCGTAAAATGCAAGGCTAAGTTCGTTAATGGGCAAAAATGGACCATGCGAACGAAAACGTATATCTCAAAAACGGTACTTCTTATCAAAAAAGTGCAAGAGCAAAAGTTATTTAGGATATGATTCTACATAAAACTCTTATACATAAAAATCCGATTGGAATAAATTTTAAAAAATCTTATTACACCCAATATTCTGGGCTGAATGCGCCCAGGATTCAGTGAACGCGCTCAGCTGAGCCGCTGAGCATGTCCTGAACGCATGCTGATAGCAAAACATCAACTGTCTAATTAAGTATGTCTAACAGTTACCTGGCGCTTCTACAACTCCTATTACCTCTCCTCCCATCTACATTAGCAATTTTTCCACACTTTCCGTGGAATAAATATCACAAAATTTAAAAAATATTTGATGGAGTATTTTTCTCCAAATTATCTTTTTCGGCACAACATTGGAAAAACGTCCCTTACCTACGGTACTGAGGATGTGGGGTGGCAGCATTTCCTAAATTAAAATTTCTGCTGTTTGTCTGATTTTTTTTTCTTCTATTCACATCGAAACTGGTGCGCTCACAAGCCATCCATTTGAAAACTGCCTAGGCGGATGATTTTTTATCCAATTATCCTTTTCCATTATTCCTGACCATGAGCTACTAGCGAAATAGTAGAATCTTCTCTATATACCACCAACAGTAATATACCAGCACTTGAAATTTAAAAACAAAAACAAAAAACAAACGGTGACTTCCCTGCCTTTCTCAACGCTTTTCCATTTTTCCGTACATAATCTAGCAGTGCTTGTAGCCGACCTAAACCAACGGAAAATATAGTGCCATGCGCTTTCCACAAAATATAGGTATATTTTCTCATTCAACAATGCAAGGATGCTTTCACGATATTTAATGGGAAAACAGGAACGTTTTTATCTATATATATAAAAATGGATGTTTGTCTGTCTGTTTGTTTGAGATTACAAAACTCAAAAACTACTGGACCGATTTTTACGCGGTTTTTTGCAAAATGATCTGCGTTGCCAGGAGCAGGTTTTTAGCTATGCGGATTTTCAAAATTCGAAACGGAAGGTCCTGTAAGGATAATGAAAATATCCTTTTTCCCATTTCTCCTCGGAAAAATTTGCATTATGGGGTTTTTGGGGTCGCTGATCACGGCTCTGCTGTTGGAATTTTAAAATTCGAAACGGAAGGTCCTGTAAGGATAACGAAAATATCCTTTTTCCCATTTTTACCGGGCAAAATCGGCATTATGGGGTTTTTGGGATCGCTGATCACGAATCCGGTATTAGATTTTCAAAATTCGAAACGAAAGATCCTTTAAGGATAAATATCCTTTTTCCCGTTTTTCCCCGGAAAAATCGGCATAAGGGGTTTTTTGGGGTCGCTGATCACGAATCCCGTGTTGGAATTTCAAAATTCTAATCGAAAAGTCCTGTAAGGATAACGCAAATATCCCTTTTCCCATTTTTCTCCGTAGAAATTGGTATTATGGGGTTTTTGGGGTCGCTGATCACGAATCCGGTATTAGATTTTCAAAAATTCGAAACGGGAGGTCCTGTAAGGATAACGCAAATATCCTTTTTTCCGTTTTTCCCCGGAAAAATCGGCATTATGTTTGAGATCGCTGATCACGAATCCGGTATTAGATTTTCAAAAATTCGAAACGGAAGGTCCTGTAAGGATAACGAAAATATCCTTTTTCCCATTTTTACCGGGCAAAATCGGCATTATGGGGTTTTTGGGATCGCTGATCACGAATCCGGTATTAGATTTTCAAAATTCGAAACGAAAGATCCTTTAAGGATAAATATCCTTTTTCCCGTTTTTCCCCGGAAAAATCGGCATAAGGGGGTTTTTGGGGTCGCTGATCACGAATCCCGTGTTGGAATTTCAAAATTCTAATCGAAAAGTCCTGTAAGGATAACGCAAATATCCCTTTTCCCATTTTTCTCCGTAGAAATTGGTATTATGGGGTTTTTGGGGTCGCTGATCACGAATCCGGTATTAGATTTTCAAAAATTCGAAACGGGAGGTCCTGTAAGGATAACGCAAATATCCTTTTTCCCGATTTTCCCCGGAAAAATTGCCATTAAGGGGTTTTTGGGGTCGCTGATCACGAATTCGGTGTTGAAATTTCAAAATTTGAAACGAAAGGTCCTGTAAGGATAACGCAAATATCCTTTTTCCCATTTTTCCCCGGAAAAATTGTCATTATGGGGTTCTTGGGGTCCCTGATCACGAATCTGGTGTTGGAATTTCAAAATTCTAACCGTAAATTCCTGTAAGGATAACGCATATGTCCTTTTTCCAATTTTTCTCGCAAAAACAGACTTTGGGAGGTTTTCAGGGTTGCTTATCACGAATCTGAAGTTGGAATTTCAAAATTCGAAACGGAAGGTCCTGTAAGGATAATATTTTTTCCCAAAACTTTTTAAGTTATTTATGGTTTTTTGGCATTCTAAAATTTATACAAAAAACTTTTAGCTGCCAACGTAGGGTCTGCTAGTTAAAGTATAAGTTACTACAGGTAAAAGCGCTCAACTAATTTAAGGTGAGTATAGTATATTTGCAATTGAACAACTCAGAAGTCTTTTTGATGGATAGCATGATGGACATTGAACCCTGAATTCATTCATCATTTTAGAGTATTTTAAAAAAGAATTTATTTAGAGAAAAATTAATTAGAAGCTTTAGTTTCTCATTCATTCTAGAATTTCTTGAGCGGTTTCAATGAACACAATTTTTTTGCTTTGTAGAATTTTTCTTTCTAAAAATCATAAGAAAAGCTACAATTTCCAGGACCCAATCATCAAATACTCTATATGAGGTCAGGCAATATTTTTATTTTAAAAAATCCATTTGTATAGGAGCGGGAGGAAGGAGTGAACCAACTGGATTTTGATGTAAATATAAGTTATGTAAAATCCTATTTTAAACACATTTTACTTTTATATATTTTTCAATACGACTCACCATTTCGAGAAAATTGTGAAAAACTGTTTCGTTTGTATGCGGGAGGAAAGAAGGAATGGTCCGATTTTGCCGTTCAAGAACTTTGCCTTGCCATACGAAAAACCAAACTCTACAAAACTTCAAGTCTCTAGCTCAATCCTTCGAAAGTTATGGTGTTCACGGACGAACAGACGGACGGAAATCACAATCTTTTGACATCATAAACACTGGAGTTTCGACAAAAATTTATATATGTTGTATCATCAGCATGGTTCATAGTTAGATGTTGTCCCTGTATCGACTCCCATTTCACCTCCTTCTGAACCACTGAAGGGATTTGAATACGATTTTCAGTGTTGGATAGGTCGATCATAAAAGAAACTTTTCGCCCACGAAAACCACTCCCCTCTACTACAAACTCCCTTTCCTGCTATATCCTAAACTACTGAATCGATTTTTATACGGTTTTTAGTGTTGGATAGGTCAAGAAAATTTTCGCCCACTCAAACCAGCCCGAACGCTCTATTCAGCTATCTCCGAAAATATTGTATGGATTTTCGACATCAGGATTTACCAACCTAAGCTGTGCTTCGGTATTAGAGGGTCTTCCCCTAAGGTCTGGGTGAAACTATAAAAAAATATATTTAAAATAAATGCAAAATCCTTAAATGTGCGGCGCTAGGAGAATTCCCTTTCTCCCAAGCAGATGGAAATAATATTGGCGATTTTCTTGAAAACAGAAAATCGCCAATATCGAAAACGTTATGAAAAAAAAAATGTTTTTTGAAAAATAATTCTGGCATCATTTTTCTATACGTCAAAATAATTTTGGAAACAAAGGATTTTTTTCATGTTAAAAAATTTACTATTACCCCAGCAACGCCAGTTACTTGCAAACTAGTAGAGTATAAAAATGAAAAATCGTCGGCTAAAAGTGAAATTGTGCTAAGGTCATTATACCAAATTTGCCAGAAGAGCAATAAAAACCTTGTTAAATCATTTTAATTTTCATTTAACCCTCATCCGTATCTCATTTAAAGTTACTTAAAAGTATGTCATGTGTCAAATTGACACAATGCCAGAAAATCCCATATTTTTAGTGTTAATTGTAACAAAATTAAGTTTTCTCGATTGACCATTATTTTTTTTATTGAGAAAAGCAAAAAAAATAATTTGTTCTTATTAATAACATACAAAATTACATAAAAAAGGAATCAAGAAAATTGAATGTTGGTTCCACATTCTTCACAAATTGTGAAACGGTGAGATGGACAAGTAGATTTTACACATTTATCACATCGTACACTGTGGACATTGGAATTAGATTTTTTTTTTGAAACAATGGCAAATTGTATTCCTGTTGATACCATTTCAAGTCAATTTGACACATGAACGACAGATTAAGGGAATTTTTTGTACAGCGACCAAGTGACACCTAACGGTAAAGCCAATTAGAAAAATTAAAAATTCATATACGATTTTTACCTTGGGCCAAAATCTCAGATCAATTTAATAAAAAAAACAAAGAAATAAGTGGATTTGAATTCGAAAATTGTGTCAAATTGACACAAAATACGGATTAGGGTTAAAGAAAACAGAGTCTCATTTAAAGAAAACTGAGCCCAATTTTTCTCATTTAAAGAAAACTCAGTGTTATTGAAAGAGAATTAAAACGATTTAACAAGGTTTTCATTGCTTTCTGGAAAATTATACCAAATGGACTTAGCACAGTTTCACTTTTAGCCGACGAAATGTTTTTTAAAACTATCACAAGAAACAACAAAACTCCCTATAATCAAGGATTCAATGGTAAATCTCTCAATAACTCAATTAAAAGTTTTCGTGTTGTACTCAAGACAATTATTTTAAATTTCAAATCGACAATTTTGTCAATTTCTGTTAATTAGACACAATTTTATCCTTAGGGATAAAAATAATGAATTATTCTCATGTCCTTGGTTAATAAACAAATATGCTAAACATATACGATTAAAATGACAATTTCAAACAATATATGTCATAAAACCTTTACTAAATAATCTGTATCTTTAGCATTCGCTCCCATTAGAATCCTGTGAATCAAGTTAGTTACGTATAGTGATAAGAGGGAGACAACAAAAAGTATAAAGTATCATTAATTACATGACATCATTTCGTATTAATGGAATATATAAAATCTTTGAATAGTTTGTCAAACTTTAATCTCCTCATAATTCCAATAATGCTTGTTACATAAATTTTGTAAATTTTGGTAATAAACTAAGTAAACTTCTTTTTGATTAGCAATAGGAACACAAGCTAAAGTTTGTTTTCAATAGCGTTACATTATGGTGTATAAACATTGACGGTAGGTAAAATCTTCTAAATCGAAAAATATTTCTTGTCATGTTTGAAAAATTGCCGAAAGTATGTGATTTTAAAGAATCACCCGGTAGGTGAAATTTTGCACCAAACCAGCATGAGTATAAAAACATGTCTTATTTCAAATCCCTATTGTACACATCGACACATAAAAATTTGAGATAATTTTCTTGAAAAAGGTAATCAAAAGAAAATACTCGGATTTCATAAACATCAATATTGCGACCGTGTTAAGAATATAATTTCGATTCGTATCACGTTCGGACTAGGTACCTTTTCTTTACCCGTTTATTGATTTTGGATTTTATTGAGGATTTTCTCTTCTGTCCAAATTATAGCTCAATATAGAAATATGCATGATGGAATTGTTGTTATTGCTGTTAGGCTTTCTTTTGATTTTCTTAATTTTTTTCGATGTTCAAATTAGGTGGAAGGTTATTAGAATTTTAATCAAATTTAAAATGAAGATGAAAAATTCGAGCCCTAACTGAGGTCAAATACGTTGAAATTAAATGTCTGTTGTGAACAGCAAATTACTTTCTTATACAAATTCTACGTTCCTGCGCAATTTACACTAAAACCCGACTAATAAAATATAAGGTTATATAAAATATGATTTTTTTTACAAAATCTGATCGATCTCAATAACGGTACAAGATATCGATTTACGATAAAAGGAAAATTTATAGAGAATTTAAATCTCTTTCTTCCTTCAAATATTTTTTCGAGGAACGGTTCGTTTGCAAGCAATCTAGTTATTTATTTTTTTAGTGTATTTTACTGAAATTAACGGTAAAATATAACGGATTAGGGTAAACGACAAAATTTTGGAAATCGTTATTCTCTTTAATTCGCTGCACACATTGGTTCAAAAAACTTTTTTTTTTAAATAACGGTACATTTTGATAACAGCTTGAGATACGGAGTTCTAGTGAAAGACAAAATTCTAGGAAATTGTCTCTAACTTCCGTCGCACCTAAGACTGCCAGAAAATGCAGTCTCGAAGTAAATTGCGAAAAACGGAATTTCGACTTTTAAAAAGCCGTCATTTTGGTAACTTGCGGTTAACAGATTTCCAGGACCATCCCACTTCAGAACCAAATATCCGCAAACCTCTAGCTCTTTTAGTTTTTAAAAAATATTGTGCACAGACTAACAGACAGAAAGATGTTTTTGTAATAATGCTCCAATCCATCCAACAGTACTCGTGAAATGTTTTATAGGCAAAATTATGCGGTCGAATTTTTTCAATAATACAATACTTTATTATACTTCGTATAAGAAACTAAAAACTGTCCAAAATGCGTAAATATGTATTACGTTTACTTCTTTTTGCAAAAACCTTAGGTATCCGGTGCTAGGCGAATATTCTTTACAGTCAGAAAAGCAAATGTAATCCCAACCGAGTCGGCTTAACATTTGTCCTGTCAAAAGTCTATTAGCAGAAGGGCGATAACACGATCTTTAAAACGCATTTTACAACAGGGTACCATCTCATTCCTAGCCTGCGTAATTACTTATTTTGCAATTGATTTTACAAGAAGAAATCCAAGACGACCAAAACCAAACCATTTTTAAAAAAGATAGCCAAACCGAAACAAAATCAAACCCGTTTTTAATTTTTTAATTGAATTTTATAAGAAAATTGTAAATTTCCAAGGATTTCAAACTGCGAAAATTCTGAAATTACTGCGAATAAAAATTTAAAAATTCGCAGTTTTTCATAGAAAATGAATAAAGTTTGAAAAGAAAACAAAACCATTTTTTTGCAAATTTTGAAAGAAATCCGAGACCATTTTTGTACAAAATTTGAAATAAAATCCAAAATTATTTTTTCGACTGCCTAATGTGGATTGATTCAAAGAAAAAGAAAAGTCGAAAATATTTAACAACTTTTATTAATACAATACAAGGCATTCCAAAAAGAATTTTAAAAAAATGTTAAAAAATTATGTGTGCTCAATAATTTGTGTATTGTTATCAACAATATCGATTTGTTAGTCATCTAAAGTAACTAAATAATAATGTCCTGGACAGTTTGGACATTTTTGTTTTGACTCCAGATTAGATGGAATCAGATTGAATGTTTCATAAAAATTTAGCATTTGTATTCTAAGAAAATCAATCGACATTTCTCTTATGATAACATCCATTACCTCCATACTTCCACTCATAGCGAAAATTATGTCAAATATTTTCCACAAAAAACTTTCAAAAGCTAGCGGTTGTCTGTATTTTTCTTTAATAATGAAAAAGATTTCCTGTGCCATGTCGATTAATTTCTTTGCGGCAAAATCGCTCAAATTCTCAAAAATGTAGAAGAGCGAATTCTTTAAATTGCTTGTGTCCAATACAAAAAATGCTGCTTTAAGGAATTCAACCAAAATGACAGCCTCTCGTTCACCAAAGTTTGTGTTCATTTCGGATATATTAAAGGCAGTGTTAGCCATTGATGTCGATGTGTATGATTCGGGAATTGCTGCGACATTCTGTGCAAAACCCACAGAAGGCTGTTTCGAGCCCAGATTTGAACGAAGTGTTTTCGAATCTACTGATATGTCGTTATTTAGCATCACAGAACCATCACGACCAAATGTTGGCTTGAGCTTATATTTGTTTAAATTTTTATTAGCTTTGTAGATGTCGTTAAAGAACTCCCGCCGATCGGGGATATTATTTAGTGATCGAATTATATCCATTTTTCCTTGTTCAGCACCATTAATGCGTATTGTTTCTTTTGTCATTTTATTAAACATTTTCCTGAAAAAAGTTTGAAAACACAAGATGTCAAATCGCTGCTAATAAAGAAAAATTATTTACCTTTGTCGATTGCTTAAGCCTTGCCTGAAACCTTTGATGGTATTGTCCCGAGCTGAGTTAATTATCGATGAAGCCGACTGATAATTGTAAATCGAATGGGTAATCATAAACAAACTGGCGCTGAGCTGCATTACATCTAAGGCACTAATAGCTTCATCATCTTGATATTTCTACAATAAAAAGTTTTATTAATATTTTTTTAAATATTGTAAAAACTTCAATCCGTATACAAATATCATTTCCAAAACTCCATTTCCAACTCCGCACACATTTATTGCTAGAGCTGCGGCATTGAGTCCATTGACGCCCACTTGTATGAGCTAAAAATCACAAAATTCACCAAAATTCTAATTTTTTTTCTTTAGCTACAAATGAAATTACCTTGGAAACTTCCCTTCCACTAGCAGCATACTTAATCAATCCATGCGTAGCAGATCCCGCACCAAAACCAAGAATACCACCTGCAATTCCAAACCAAGCTGCTCTTGCCTGTCGATCCGTAATATTAATTGACTGTTCGTGGATTCTTCTATCGTGTAAACTAAACGAAGATCGAATAATGGAATAGAGCCCAACGCCAAGTCCAGTTGCGGCCGAAGCTAACACCAATGGGGCGGCTACTACAGTCAATCCCGTTGCTGCTACTACAGTCAACCCCGTTGCACCCAATCCCAAAATTCCAGCGGCTGTGTCCATTCCACGAACTGCTCTTTGTTTAATGGTTGAAACTGGTGATATAAATGCATCTAGAATCACCTAAACCAATAAATACCAATGAAGAATTAATCCGTAATTTTACAAATTAGGTTTTTGCTGGAATAAGAGTGACGAGTCTGATTGGTTATGGGTTTAAACAGCTTAAAAGCTATCAAAAAGAACCACAGTCAGGGAATTTCTTGGCGAATGCCCGAATGCCGATAAACCAAGTAATTTCAGCACCTCTTTTTTACTCCAGCATCCATCCAAAGGTTGAGAAAAAGGCCTCTAGTTATCAGTGTACATGAATTTCTCCAACAAATCTTTCTATGAAGCTAAAACTACTTGATTTTTCTATACTTTGACCCAACCTCGCGAACGAATTGTGTTAGCGACAATAGATGGAGTTGTTGTTGAAAAAAATGCAGGTAATATAAAATTCTCACCTCACCGTTGTCATCAAAATCGTATATGCCCTTTTGTGGGCAAATTAATATCCCCTCCGGCATTGCATTATTCACTTTAAAGTCTTGCCAATTCTGGTAAACTCTGCCATTTTCATCAACAAATATCATGCAACAGTCACTGCTGTTGATTTTATCTATAAAGATTTTGTTTTAGTTATCGTATTATGTATGTTAGTCTCTCTATAAAATATTTATATGACGCTAATTTTTGATTTTTTCAACCCTCCTCATCCTCATTACATTTTTCCCAAATTTTTTTTTTGCACACTACTTCATACAACTGTCGCACTGCCGGCGATCGTCCCCTCCCCTAAATGCGGTACGTATTTCACGGACCGCAGCTCTTCTTGCGCCATATCATACCTTGTACACATTTTCTAACCCTCAATACCGGATGGCTTGAGAATTCCTTTTTCTGCAAAGCATTTTGAAAACTCTCCAAAGTGTTTAAATCTCCTTCCATAGGCACACATAGTACATAAATAATCGACGTCAACAGATTTTTGTTACACCATTTCCCTGTCAAAAAAAAACATTTTTTTTATTATTGCCAATTTATAAAAAAAAAATTCTCACGTTGGTCCCACGCTGCATTTAATAAAATCTGCCGAAATTCTTCCTAAAAAAAATTAATTAAATTAATCAGAGTTTCATACAGAAATGCCTAAATCGTTGAAACATTCAAAATTCAAAACCTTGTATTGAATATTGAGAATTCGTTTGAATAACTAAAAGGAAATTTACCATTTTTCTGTTTTCAGTTTCAATTTTTTTCTTTTGGCTTTCATCTGTTTCTCCTGGTGGTATTTCTTTATCTGGGAAAAAGATTTTGATTTTCTTCTCCAAGGCTTTTTTGTCTTGCATGCTGTAACTATATTCAAATTTTTGTTTTAAATACTTTTTTAATGAAAAAAAAGTGAACTTTCTTACTGATCCCAAATGACTGTACCATTCGTCCCATACATCCCAGCCAGCTCTTGCTGCAAATCTTTGGCACTTCGCATTTTGTGATGATTTTTTGTTTAGAATAAACGAAGAGTGATGTAAAATTAAGGCACTAGTTTGTAAGTAAACTAAAAAAAAATTTGTGTTCAAAATTCCGGTTTTAAAAAGTAATTCTAATCGATTATGCCTAAAGTGAAAAAATGAAAATTTTGTCAACTAAATCGAACTTTTCGACAATCATTTTGTCTGTTATCAATTTATTTTTATCAATGACTGTATCATTATGTATCGTGTCATTTTCCTTTATTTTAAATCAAAATTTCGTTTAAGATTAAAAGTAGTAAGTCAGTATTGAACTGATTACGTAATTTCTTACTAATTCCCATCAAATTAACGTAAATATAATAATTAACTGCAGTTTCTTTTAAGGGAAGAGAAACTTTCACTTTACAAAAATATCTGTT
This sequence comes from Chrysopilus asiliformis, assembly GCA_964034945.1. Lineage (NCBI taxonomy): Eukaryota > Metazoa > Arthropoda > Insecta > Diptera > Rhagionidae > Chrysopilus > Chrysopilus asiliformis. The sequence goes on from OZ035962.1 coordinate 22,859,331, forward strand.
GTGAACAGCAGACTAGCAGACTGACAGACTAACAGACAGACTAGCAGAGTTTGTAATAATGCTCCAATCGACTCAGGAGCAGTGATGCTATGTACCTTTAGTGACATTCCCCTTTTCAAATGACGAAATTCCCCTTTTTCCCCTTTTTCAATGACGAAATTCCCCTCGTTTTCCCCTATAAAAACAACGAATTTTAAATAAAGAATTCATTTATTAAACCCAAAAATTATTGTCATCTGGACTCATGTTAAAGTCTTTTAAAAGAAAAAAAAACACAAATTAGGAAATAATTTTATATTTTGTAAAGCTTTAACAAAATACTCGTTAATTGTATTCCCGATAACAACGTCACGGGTCTCCAACCAAACGTGAAATAAGATATGAAAAGAAGCCGGGATTCACTATTGGATAATAATCAAAGCAAGTCACAAAAAAATGATCCTGTCCATTTAAGGAGGGCAGGATCATATTTTTGTGACTTGCTTTGATAAAAATTATTTCCATATTTTGGATTTAAAAAATATAAAAAAAGGGGAAAAAACGAAATCAAGTCGCGACTGGAACTCGATTTTTGTATTCCGGGCACTTTGCCACTGGTCCATGCAATCTTCTGGTGAATATTGGTCGAAATTAGTACATTAAGCCAAATTTTAAAGATGACCAAGAAATTACCGATTTAGTTGATTTTTACATAATTTAAACAAAGCACTTCTGTTGATTTGCAATTTAAAATATTTCTATTGAAAATATATTTAAGAAATCCGAAAAACGAACAAAAAATATGTGTCAATGAACTTTCATGGAAACTACTTTCCATCAAAGTCTTTTAAAGTAATTTAAAGTAATTACTTTGAGAAATGGTACTTTTTAATGTGCTTTTTTTAAAGCGGTTAAAAAGTACACTGAAAAATCGGTTAAACGTACATTCCAAAGCCATTTTAAAGTGCTTTCGTTTAAAAGATTGGTGTGTACTTTACAATTGCAATAAGATCATTATAAAGTGGCAAATGCATAAATAAGAGCATTTCCTTCACTCTTTACCTTTGTCTAAGCTTGGAATTAGATTGTAATTGTTTTTATTTATTTGTATTTCTACTTTTCCGTAATTTTTTAAAAGTTATTTCGGATTTAGTTGAAAGGCGAATATTTTCCCCTCGTTGTAAATCGTTTCCCCTCGTTTTGAAGCGTTTTCCCCTTTTCCCCTATTAACAATTTTTATAGTCAAATTCCCCGCAAAAAGGGGAATTCCCCTCGATATAGCATCACTGCTCAGGAGTGCCCGGGAAATGTTTTTTTAATAATGAATACAATACTTTATATTTCGTATAAGGAATTAAAAATTTACCGACGCCCTTAACGGTATTTAAACTAACGACAAAACTGTTTTCTTTATAGCCTTTTTACTGTTATCATCTTGTATTGTAAAATATGCCTGTTTAGTAGTGTAAATAATCTTGTTTTCATTTACTTTTACATTTTTTTGTAATTGCTCTTTATATAAAATTCTTTATCGAAAATCACCCACTCAAAAACAATATTTTAGATTGTGTCTCTTACCAAAATATGTTGATTAAAAACTATCTTTCTAAGTTGACTGAATTAAGGATCAAATTTATTGTTCAATAAAAGTTAGAAATTGTGCAAAAATTACAGGCAAATATAAAAATTAAATGAAAGCCACGTTCAAATGATAACCAAAAATTACTGAAAAAACTTAGCACAACACTCACCGCCAAGATTTGGACTACTTCTAAATCTTAATCAAAGGCACTTGATAGAATGATAAACATAAAATGAATAAATGATAAAATGACAATTTCATCGGGGAGTTACCCAAAAATACATTCCGAGAAAAAAAATGATGCCGGTCGAATTTTTATTTTGACATTTGAAATGTCATTTTGACAGCAAAAATTGATAGAAATCCGTACCAAAGTTGAATACAACTACGAAATAGACTGTCGGCAAGTCTTTCTTATCTTTAAAAAAACAATTTTTTAAATAAATAAATATAATTAAATAATCCACATTTTTTAAAAAATTTCGTATTAGAAGTAGTTTTATTTTAGGAAAAATCAAGACAACTTAAGGAGTTATCCTCGAGATATCCTGATTACCGTGTCGCTAAAACGTCTTTTAGATAGTACATGGCGATTAATTAGAATAACACTAGTCCATCGAAAGTGACAGTTCGATCGGGTCTGGATTGAGTCGAGGAACATTTTTGGTTTTTCCCCTGTTTTTGGGAATTTCTACGGCGATAGTGTTGAAAATATCACGAAAACTGAGATGAACATTTAGTTACACGTCAACAGCATCCGAGAGGAGTAAGTACTTATGAAATAATGGTTTCGATAGGTTTTGGTTTAGTGAAACAAGCGAAGACTTTTTTTTGCGACGTTTATTCATCAATGATATCATTTATTTATTTTTTGCATATTATGCAATTTCAATTTGTGCTTTTGACGTAAATCCCATTCTTAATCTGTAAGTAAATGTGTAAAAAAAACCGTAACCATTGGCACTGAAAATGGATGTCAAAGCTAAACGATCGAACGCCAAAATTGCAAAATCAGTAGTAATTAGTATAATATTTTACAAATTTTACATAAATCAAACAATTTGTCCTGCTAATTAGGCGGCACTTAATTTGTATAAAAGCAAACTAATTCTTAAAAGTAAATCCAGGATTTTACAGTAATCTCCATTTCATTTCACAATCACTTTGCCACAAAAAATTGCTGCAAAACGAATTACAACTAGGTACCCTATAACTTTTTTACTTTTTGAAAGACTTTTACTAATCATACACCGAATAGCTAAAAAATACCAAATAAAAAAATTAAAAAAAAGCTTTTTTTTAGAAAAACCACTAAAAAGGAATATTTTTTTTTGGTGCTGTATATCAGAAATTAAAGCGAGATAAGGCATAAAAAAATAAATATTTATCTCGCTTTTATTACTGATATAGACAGGTTTATTTTCCTTTTTAGTGCATTTTTTCTAAATAAAAGCTTTTTTCTATTTATTTTTTTTATGAAAATGTACGAAATTTTAAATGTAAGTGAATAAAGTGGCCAGTTTTTGTCTGTCTTTAGAACCAAACTTTACTTGTCGAAATACTATTAGTTTTTCAGAAAACTCCAAAACCACTCGACCGATTGAACTAAATTTTTTGCTCATGTTTTCCATATGGATTCAGATAAATTTCTCGTAAAAATTGTATTCAACAAGAATTTCAAAAAAAAAAAATTCACAAAAAAGGAAATAGGAAAGTTAACTTCAATTTATCTCTTTTAGCCTTTTGACCAATTCTTTTGGTTATTGTGCGCGCATTATAAATATTTCAGATAATATTTCATATAAAACACAAATTTTCTTCTATGCTTTCGAAAAAACTTTGTTTTGGATAACAGCATCTGTATTTCAGTCAACTTTTTGCTTACAATTTATCGCCTTTCCGCTTCAACCTCGAGACTTGCTTTAAAATCGTTACTTAATTTGCTTCAATCCCGCAAACTTTGAACTCATCAAGAACTACGACTCCAAAACTGTTTTCCAAACAAAATAAATAAATTCATTGTTTTCATTTTTAGATAAGCTTCAACTATTGTGTGCCTTATAAACATTTGCCTTTTTATCAATACTATGTCAGACTCAACAGCGAGAGCAACTCAGCAGAGGTTGGCTGAACTTTACGGAACTCGAGATCACGTCGTATGGGATCAGTAAATAGAATAAAAAAATGTTTTAGAAAAAAATAATCAATTTTAAATACATATATCGTTTTTTTGGAATTTTAGTTTTAGTTCAGAAGATAAAGATGCAGTGGTACAAAAGATCCGATTGCTTTTTTCAAATGTACCAGAACCAACTAGTGTAACAGTACGAAGAGAAAACCCATCTTTGACAGATGCGGAATTAGGGAAGAAATTGGCCCAAAATGTTAAAAATGTCGTAATAGAAAATAAAAAAATTGTGAGTATTTTGTATGGAGTTTTTATGGCATTAGAAGCAGGGCTGTGAAGTCGTTTCAACCTTCGACTCCAAATCCTGAAAATTTAGAATATCCGAGTCCTAAAGCAATAATTTTGTCTCCAATTCGACTCCACAGCCCTGAGTAGAAGTCTTTAGAAACTTAAGAACTTTCCACAAAATACAAATAGGTAGCGAAAAATTTGATAAATGGTGCAAAGGAAGGGAAGGGGGAGGGGAGTGAAAATAAACAAATTAATGTGACGAATTTATTTGACAGCATCTTAATTTTTTCAAAAATATTTTTTTTACTGTTTGAAAATCTAAGAAAAATTATATCCGGTTTTAAAAAGCTAAAAAAATTAGAAAATTTCAAAATTGTAATTTATAACATTTTGAGGAGTTGAGTTTTGAAAGAATTAATGAATTCAATTAATAAACTTTATATTGATGTGTCCTTAATTTCTTAAATCTGCTAAATTTCCTATAATAAACCAACTGATTTTTTTTTAGGGAGAAACACGGAATTTAATTGAAGCAGCGCTCTGGGATCAAAGTATGTATTTTTTTTATAGAAAAAATTAGCAGGAATATCTGTTTGTTACCTCTTTTATATTTTTAGTAGCACTAGCATCAAAATTTTGTGTGAACTGAAATTGCTTTGTGTTTTCCAATCTTTATCGCATTACCATACGTTATTTTTTAGTCACTTTAAAGTAATATAAGCCTTATTGCGTCCAGAAAAGGTTTGTTTTATAACACAAAGTTTAAAAGTCACTTTGAAATTACTTTTGTGGCGATTAAAACATTTTTTCTTCTAATATTCTAGCAATGTGTTCCTTAAGTATTGTAAAGTCTCTAAAATAATTGTTGTTTTACCGAAGAAATCTCTTGTTGTTTGTATATGAACTTTTTTTTATGTCGCGATTAACTAATCTCTTCAATGATTTAATAGGAAAATGGTCTAATGGGAATCTTCTAATGGCCATTCAATTCGTGCTATGCGTACCAATCACCAATAACAATCCAAATCCATTAAATGAAGCTTTGGAAAATACTACATTCACCAGCCATCCAATTTTAAGAATTCGAAAATGTGTCAGTAAGTAAACTTTTAGAAAGATTCAACTTTACATCGAGTTTTAAATATAATCGAAACTTTTTAGCTGATAACAGAGACACGAGACACTGCTGCATGGTTTATGTTGACCAGGGCGGACGCGTTTATCAAAATTGGATGGACTACAAGAGCAACAACAATCTGCCAAAAGGAGTTTTAATCGCACCCTACCGTGGATATTACGATTTTGATCATAACCGAAAGGTATAAACTGGACACCAATCATGTATTCCGACGCGTCTCTGTCTTTCGACTTCGACATCTGCAGCTTGAAATTTCGCGGAATCGTCACTATGAATCGAAACGTGATTCTGACTGTCACTCCAGGAAATTTGAAGCTGCTGATATGGCGAAGTCAAGAGTTAAAAGCTGCGTCGAAGTCAAAAGACAGAGACGCGTCGAGATACATGATTCCAGCCCTGGTATGAATTCTTTTCAACGATTTTGAAATTCGATTTCTATTTTCAGGTAATGCTCGATGTATTTTTGTCACCATCGGCACAGCCGGGCAATAAAGCCCTGAAAATTGCTGATATAACGAATGCGTCGATCGGTATTGGGATCACTGCAATTCCAGCAACAGCGATTTTTCTCCCAGTCGCTGCTCCTGTGAGTAAAATGGATTTACACCTTGTCTCGACTAGATATCAATTTCATCAATGTTCTCGTCCTCTTGTTAAAACATTCGTGTAGAAGTGGTTTTTTCAGCTCATTTCTAATGGTTTATACAAAAATGCCCTGACAAAAGCTGTTTTCATCAGAGATGCAAACTAATAGTTTTCTAAGTGTAGTTCGTTTTCGGTGAATTGGATTTTTGGTTTTGGTTCCTAAAATTTGAAAATCTGGTCTAAAATTTCAAAAATTCGGGAGTGGCTTTTGGTTCCTATTCAGCGATTCTTGCGTTTCCAGATCGTATTAGTTGCATTTTTTGAGTTAGAATCCATGAAGAATGTTTTTTCGTACTAGATTAACATAAAAAGAAGTTCTAGACGCTAAATTTTGTTCAGAACTAAAAATAATAACGACTTTTTAATCCTAAAAATTAAAATATGAACCACTAAACAAATTCTCGTTTTTGGTTCATTTTGACCATTTTGTTTTTAAAAATGGTTTAGTTTTGGTTCACTAAAATTTCTTATTGGTAACCGGTTTGCATCTCTTGTCTCCATATAACATTTCTTGATCAAAATATATATCTAATCAGCATCCTGAATCGTCCCTGGGAAAATTACATCAAATTTTTATTTTAATGTAGATAATGATTACTGCGGCTATGGTCGGTGGTGCAACGGCGCTCTACCAAGTGATTCGTGCTTCCATGCAGATCCATGACAGAAGGAAACATGAGCAATCGATCAATGTCACCGATCGGGAATCAAGAGGACATTGGATTGGAATTGCCGGTGGAATCGTTGGAATTGGAGCGAATGGCCTCACCACAGGAATCGTTCAATATGCTTCCAGAGGCAATCAAATTTCGAAGGTAGACAAATTTCCAACGGAGAAGAATTTTTTTTTAAAGATGTATTTCTCAGATCCTGACAGTTAGTGCTACTAGCCTGAGTGCTACTTCTTTGGTTGTAAATGCAGCTGGTGTAGGAAATAGCATTGTGGAAATGGTTATTGTGAGTATTTCTGGATTTTAAAAAGTTGACTTAAGAAAAAGGGTAAAAGGCCCTTTTGCATAAACCATACTTAAAAAAATTATATTCCTAGAAACTATGCGACTTAAATAAGTTTCAGTTTAATATCAGTTGTCAAGCTTAATAGAAAATTCTAGTAAGAAAATAAGTTTTTGCAATTGATTCTCATAGAAACTGTAATGGATTTTAGAAAACAAACTTTAAGTACTCCACAAAGAGCTTTTATTTGCGAGGCAAAATATAAAAATGTCATACGAAAATTATCGGCAATGCAATAAAAGCTGTTTGTGAGGTAAATAAAGGTCAAATTAGCTTTAAACGCTTATAAAAACGCACTGCATTGTGCTACGTCAAAATATTTCAAATAACCCTCCCATTTTTAACGATTTATACGTTAGGGTCATCTAAATATAGGGTGACCAAACGTTCCGGTTTGGTCAGGACAGTCTCGGAATCAACCATGATGTCCCGGCATCCTGGGAACAAAGCTTTTGTCTGAATTTTTCAATTATGTGTTATAATATTGTTATTATAACGATTTTCCACAAATGGCGTATGAATTTAAAAACAATGCCGCGCTTTTGTCTTTATTGCTGGTTTTACATTTATGGAATGTAAAGATGGCCAATAATTAAGTAAAGCGTTAGTCAAGTTTCGGCCCGAAGTGTAATTTAGCCTCCTCAGAACTACGTCTACACTTCTGTTGTTGACCAGTCGACAAGACACAGACAGGAGCGGACAGTCTTTGTTTCCACAATTTTTATTTGTTCTTGTTTTATTTGTTTAATTGTGCATATATAAACCTTTTGTAAAAAATCGAAGGTCTAAACTTCATTGGCCGTTTTAAAAAACCGCGCACTGCAGCGACGCAATGCACTTTATATCTCTTAACTCTAATATTTGAATAAATAAATTATTTTTTTTTTAATCTAGAAAACTAATGGCAACGAGGACATTTCAACATTGGATATACTTCAATTAGCAACCTCACTCTTCCTCGTAACTCATTCCATTTGTAACATCAAATCGACCGCCGCAATTATGAATTCAGCGGAAGATAACACTTTTCAGAGTTTCAGGACTAGCCTAAATAACGTCGTCAAGTGAGTAAATTTTGAATTAAATTAAAATTTCAGTTCTTAAAAATCCTTTCGTTTAGCAAAATGTTTAAAAATATCAGCCAAGGGAGCAACACAATCACTCCAACAGCAACCATTGGCGAGACAGCAACCATTGGCGAGACAGCAACCATTGGCGACATTATTCGACCACTCAACAATATACCAAATTTCACTATGAAAGTGGTTGGGGATTTAATGCTGAATAGAAGATCCAGACGTAGTATAACAAATTCAACTGGTAACGAGGAAGCCGACGGTGCTATTGAAAATTTACTTCCTGAATCACTCGAAATTCTAATCGCCGAATCAATTTCATTTATTTTGGCGAATTACCGTGTTTTGGAGTCACTCTCGCTGGAAAATCTTATAACTGATATTTTTTTGATCTTACGACGAGACGTTGCCAAAAAGTTAATCGATAATGCCACGAATTTGTTTGAACGCCTCGCTGGCCAGTTACAGGAATCAACCGGGCTTTTTATTCCATTCGAGAAGTTTCTTTGGGATTTATTGAATATCACTCTGAATTGGAATAATGGAGACTTGGAAACTACTTGCGCAACTATTATAACTAAAAGCATTGATTTCTTTGAAGAAATCGTAAGGGCATTCTATAGGAAATTGAAGACGCGGCCTGAGGGAATTCCTCCGACAAAGTGTCCAGATTGTGACGGTTATTATACGTGTGTGCCGTTATAAAATCTAACTTCGACACCCATTCTATAGTTTAACAACACGGAAACACAAAATTAATATAGCTTGCTTTTTGTAAAAGCGATAAATTTGTTAGTAATATTCAGATTTAAGTTTAACCATTTAAAACTTTGGTAAATGTTCCAATAGAAGCATGAAAATGGCGCAGGGGGTGGGAGACACCCTCATTGTCCGAAAAATTTCGGCAAAAGTCTTGTGAAAAACCACGATAAAGATCTGTAAAACTTTCATCAGGAGAAAGTTTAGCGGCACCAAATTTTAATATCCACCGCGAGCGCCACCTACCACTGCTTGTACTTTACAAAACTTTCCTATTACCCGTGAGTTTTTTTTTTCATGCGAAAAAGATTATCATGGCAAAAATCTATACTGCTATTTTTAAACTTTAAAATTAATACAAAATTGTAAATAACTTCGATTCTGATCGCTTTTGTGTTGTTTTTCATCACAATTTAACATTTGTTTTTAGTGTAGATTCAATTGAAAAAGTTTCTTCAACCGCAACTCGTCAGACGATGTCTAAAAATATTTTGTTTGCCTCACGCAAAATATTGAATCCTAATGTTGTCACAAACACCAAGTATCGATTTAACTAAACCACTTAGGTGCCTTAAAAATGTAGATTTAACAATTTTTTTTGTAATTTCAATAATCACGAAGTTTTGTATCACGAATTTATAAGCTTTTACCAATAAAAATTTGCTACAATGGTGTGTTTTTTTTTAGATTGCTTTACTACAACAAAAATTGCAAAAAAAAAACTTTTCTGGAATTGGTTTGCGGTGACAGCACAAAATTTCGTTTTTCTTTTTCGATTTCGCTTACCGTTCTCGAGATATATTCTGCACTGTACTGTTTTTTAGAATTCTCAAAAATCTGACAATTCCAAAATAATTGAAAAGGGGTTCTAATAAACTGCAAATGATATTAAATTCCAGTAAACGTCGAATACACAAAACTAGGATAGACACAATTTCGTAGTCTAACACCGTTTGTTTATAAGATCAAGGTTTTTTGCAAGAAGAATGTGTTGCTCAATCAAAGATTTTTAAATTCGAAAATTCAATTAAAAAAGCGCCAATCATTTAATTTAGAACTTGACTCCCAGTACTCCGAAAGCGGTTCTTGTCTGCGAAAATACTCCGCCAATGAGAGCTGAATTGCAATTTCGACGCTAATGCAAAGTCAATAAAGTTTTTTTTTGCCTCTCGTCAGTTTTCCATCTCGCTCTACTGTCAAAACCTCTTTCTAGCGTGTATCTGTCCGCGAAGCATTTGAGCCAGAAACAAACGTAGATATTCTCCATAAATTAAACTATTTTGCCGGCATTTCGAATGGTAATCAACGACTGCTTGCAATATGTGGGACTCGTCACTATTTCTAAGCACTCTCACGCCAAAATTCTACGTTGCGCTTACTGGAACGTCCAGTCTCATCTCCGGTTTGATTCTCATCTTTGAATGGTGGTATTTTCGTAAATATGGGACTTCATTTATCGGTGAGTTGAAATATTTTAATTGCCCAGCAACCGGAACTAAACTGAAAAACATTCTATTGTCCCCGTGCAGAACAAGTCTCCATAAACCACATCAGCCCTTGGATAAATGGCAGCGATGGCCAGAGCGACTCCAACGGAACAAATGGGGTATGAGTTGATGAAGCTTGCGGAATCTCAAGGATTTAATGTGAAATTCGGCTTATTTCAGATGGGCCAGCAGATTCCCGAGTGTAAGGTATGGAGGAATCCACTGAACCTGTTTCGGGGCGCCGAATATCAACGGTTCTATTGGGCAACAAACAAGGAGCCTCTCACTTATTACGATATGAATTTAAGTGCCCAGGACCATCAGACATTCTTCACCTGTGAAGGTTCTTTCTAATTCCCCTAAATGATTCGCTTCTATCCACGCAATCCTGTCACTTATTAGGGTTGTTTTTTGTTTTTTGCAGGTGACGCTGGGAAAGCAGAATACGAAATCATGCAGACAGCCTGGCGAGAACGAAATCCAGTGGTAAGGATAAAAGCCGCCCACAATGCCCTCGAGATAAGCGTTGATTGTGCCCCAGCTTACATTTTGCTAGCCGAGGAGGAGGCGACGACAATCCTCGAGGCAGAGAAGATCCTCAAAACGGCGCTGAAAGTGGCCGAAACCAACTACCGGAAGTCGCAGGGCACACAACATCAGGGCCCCATAGCCGAGGCGATTCATAGACGCGACACCAACGTACTTATCTACATTAAAAGACGCCTGGCGATGTGTGCTCGGAAGCTGGGCAAACTGAAGGAGGCTGCTAAGATGTTCCGCGACCTCACCAAGGAAATACCGTCAATCATGAACGTTCTGAATATTCACGAAAATCTGATTGAATCTTTGCTGGAGATGCAAGCATACGCAGACTGTCAGGCTGTGCTGGCCAAGTACGATGACATCTCGCTGCCGAAATCGGCGACAATTTGCTATACGGCGGCGCTTCTGAAAGCGCGTGCCGTTGCTGATAAATTCTCGCCTGACATAGCTTCGAAGCGGGGTCTGAGCCCTGCCGAAATGAGTGCGGTGGAGGCGATTCATCGGGCTGTCGAATTCAATCCGCATGTACCCAAATATCTCCTCGAAACGAAACCGCTGATCCTGCCGCCCGAGCACATTCTGAAGCGGGGGGACTCCGAAGCCCTGGCGTACTCGTTTTTCCATCTCAGCCACTGGAAGGACGTGGAGGGGGCTCTCAATCTACTGCACTGTACGTGGGAGGGTACATTCCGGATGCTGCCATATCCCCTCGAACGTGGCCACCTCTTCTATCCATATCCGACCTGTACTGAATGCGCTGACCGCGAACTGCTGCCATCGTTCCACGAGGTCTCCGTCTATCCCAAGAAGGAGCTACCATTCTTCATTCTCTTCACCGCCGGCCTGTGTTCCTTTACGGCTCTGCTAGCCCTGCTGACCCATCAATATCCAGAATCGATGGGGATCGTCGCGCAGACCGTACTCAATTGGATATCGCTACCCTTTCAACTGTTAAAGGAACGGATCGAGGCGATCTGGCCATGCAATCTACTCCAGCAGCTATCTAGAATTTAAATTCAAGTCATGTAATTTATTTCCACAATCTTTTCGTATTCTATTATTTTTTTTTTAATTTTACTAATAATCTTTTGGTCGTGATTTCTCATATTTATTTGTGATTCGATCTTAAAGTCTGATTTTGAAAAACCTTTTTTTTTATGGAACTTTTGAGCGCTATTTTACAAAATTTAAATGATTTTCAGTTGATCGCACCATCACTGTACAAAAATAGAACATTTTCTTTTGGTTTTTTCCTACTTAAACGAAGTAACTTTCATTTTGAAGATCTTTTTAAGATAAAAAAAAGTACTGACCGTCAAATTTTGCGCGCGTCGACTTCGTATGTAATTTAAAAAGCGACACGCAAGAATTTCTATATGCTTTGGATGCCCTAAAGATATTCACAAATTTAAGCATAATGTATGGATCGAGTTTTAACATTCTGTCCGTTCGCCTGGCATTTTGAGCCACCCTCAAGACATCAAAATGGACAAAACATGGACAACGGCACGGATGGCCCCATTAGTTTAGTTTCATAATCTAAACGGTGTGCATATCCCACCCAGGCCAAAAAATTCGATTCGAAAATTTGGTTCTTTCTGGGCATGGATTAAAAACAATAACCAGGCCGACATTTTTCATAGAAGTTTTAAAATGGAGTCATGAATCTTAATCTAATAACGCATGCAATTTAAATATTTTTATTGATTTTTTGACAATTGACCATTAAAATATAAGGAAAAACAAAGGTTTTGCAAGGCATACTAAAGATTCCGTTTCCGTTTTCGGATTTTTTGGTCCCCGAAATTTGTTCTAAGATTCTTATCTTTATTTACCTAATCTTCGCATTGACACCCCTAAAATCTTCACCAGCGGCGCATTTTCTGAAGTATTTTCTGCCCTCGTGGGGGTTTTTTTTTAAATTTTTCTTCCGGAAGCAGAAGTTATTTTAAAATAACTTCTGCTTCCGGCACATTTCTATTCATTTTTTTTACGTGCTGAACATGTTTTGCTTAGGGACTGTCCATTGAAATACGTTACACTTTTAAAGGGTCTTAAGTAACGTGACGGCGATACTAAACTGCTTACAAAAATCGCGAAAAAGCGATACGATGGTGGAGGGAGGGTTCAAAAGACCGAAAATTAACGTGACGTTAACGAGGACCGCTCCTTAAAAAAATTGTGATTTCTAATTTCCTTATTGGTGTAACGTTATGGGGAACAATGTAGTACGAGAAGAGCGTGAGTCTATTCCAGTACCATCCGTTTTTCTTTTGTTTGACTACATGCTTAAATATTAAATTTAAAAACTCATAAACTTACAAAAATTTCAAAAAAACAAAAGGCGGGTGGCGTGGGGAGGTTTTTCCTATACTTTGCTATCATTAAAAAAACTCGACTTGGTTTTTCCTATACTTTGCTATCATTAAAAAAAACTTAAGTCACAATTTGATATTTAAGTAAGTTGAAGTTATTCTCTCTTTTCATCGCAGAAAAACGTTTTTCCTGATAAGTATATCATTTAAACGAAAAATAAATAACCACTGAGTAAGAAATTAATTAAAGAAATGGCATAAAAGAAGGAAGGGGGTGGTCCAAAATGCCAAAAAGTAGCGTGACATATTTTGTGGACAGCCTGAGTTCAATCATTAGTTTTTGCTAGCAAAATTTTCAATTACTTTGCTTGTCGACTGAATATTGTTTTGGCGTATGAGAATTCCTATACGCATACGCCAAAACTATATTCGATCGAGTTAATATGTTTAACAGGAGGTCTATTATCGACTACATTCGTAATCGTAACGATCAAAACTTGTGTTTTATTGTTAGTGTTTTCTACTAACAACAATAGGCAAGTCTCGATCATTACGATTACGATCGTATTCCATAATAGGTCCCCTGATTTTATCAAATGAATGTTTCAAGTTTTTTTTATTTACTGATTTTGACGTCAATCGATCCCATGACTGAAATATAATCATAAAATGTTAGCAAGAAAACGCATAAGAAGGCAAAAAATCAATTATAATTTTATTATGATTAATTTTATTATTACAATTTACAGCTGAAAGTATATTACATTATAGTTTAGAAATAATTTAAGCCAGCATAATTTAAATAAATTAACCAGAAAAGTACAATTTTGGAAATAATTGTGAAATACCAACAATTTTTTTTTTGAAAAACAACATCAAACCTGAAAGAATTTAGGCAAACAATAATAGACCAAGAAAAATGAATAAAAAGTGAAAAAAAATAATGAAAAACATGTGAAAAAAAATTAGTTTTTGTTTTATATTAATTTATTTTAGTGATAATTTAATAAGAGGTATATAGCGTAATATTTTTTGTACATTTAATTTATTGTATTGAGTGTAAAATCATTTTTATGGAATATAAATGAAAAAACAAATCATAATGTCCATTAAAATATACATAAAAATAAGTATGAAAAAAATATTGTGAAATTGTTTTATTTCCTGATTTCGTTTTGTGATTTTCTTCTTAACCAAGTAGCATGAGCGGTTCAAATCCCTCACCCTTCATTAAAAATCAAAATTTCCAAAAAAAGAAGTTAAGGAATTCAACAGATATACTTCGAGATCGGGCGTTTTTCATGAAAGAATTTCCAAATTTGGTGTCGTAGCGTAAACTGTCGTGAAACTACAATCGGTTTCCGGTTTTGGCCTGCCGCAATGTCTCTCGCCAGAGGTCCCGGTCACGTGCCGATGTCCTCCAGTCTTGCATCCCAATTTTCTTCACGTCCAGAGGCCCTATCGGCGAACACGATACGATTGGATCGAGTCGTAAACTCCATGTTGTTGTTCGTGTAAAACACTAACAACAGCATTGAATTTACGATTCGAATCAATCGTATCGTGTTCGCCGATAGGGCCTCTGGTCAACGCCATCTTGCCACCTGAGGTTCTTCCTCGCTTTGTTGTTAATAGGCCCTATTCCAGAATCCGATACGAATGGTTCGAATCGTAAACTCAATACATTGCTACATTCCCCCCCCCCCCCCCCCCCTCTTTCAGGCCCGAAGCCAGGATTTCGTTTCGGGGGGGCTTGGTTATAGAACTCTCAGAACCCAAAATTTCGGGGGGGGGGAGCTTCACCGCCCAAGCCCACCCCCTGGCAAGGCCCCCCCACTCCCCTCCTCCCCTAGGTGTACCACTATAAGTCACAGATAAAAGTTTGGAAACACCCTCAAAAAATTTCATGCACAGAAAACAAACCTCCCAAGAACAAAAATCCAAATGAAAAGAAACACCTTTTTTTTTAAATGTATAACATACAATTTTATTCATTTATTTTTCCTTAAAATGCTAAACATTTGAATTAAAAAATGTAAAATTTTTATTTAGTTAATATTTTTTTTGTTGTTGTTTGTTTTGTTTCTCTTTTGTTTTACTCTCATTTTCATTCTGTTCTTTCTGTTCAATTTTATTAAATTAGCAAATAATTATATATTTTTATATATATATTTATTATATTATTTATATATATATTTATAGGTAATAATTATATGTAATTTTTTTTTTTTTAATTTAAATTTTATGTTGACAAAGAAATATTACAATTGGGCTAATGCTAAGTAAAATAATAATTGTTTTTTCCATTTAATATAATTATCGTTAAAAATCATTTACTTTTTATTTGCCTTTTTTAGTTAATTCATTTAATTATTTATATTTAATTTTATTTATATTCATATATGCGGTATGGTAGAAATTAAAAATCATAGAAATTTATTCCCTGGAAATTCTCATATTTTCTTTTAGTTAATCTCAGTTTAAATATTTCACAATTGATAACAAAACGAACAAACTTTTACCACCTTCACTATAATAGATTTTTTTTTCTTCGTTCTCACATTTTTGCTATGTTTTTCTCTTATGCGCTTAAAAAATATTCAAATATATTTATTTACTGTTGCTGTTTTGTTTTTATTTCTTTTTTAAAAAACAAATTCTGTCCTTCAGTTATCGTAGTTTCATTTTTTTTTTGTAAGATTCTTTATATTTATTTATTTTTTGTTTACTATCAAAGGCTGAGTTTGGCTTAAAAAATATGTTTGCATTATTTTTTCTTACAAACAAATCTAAGTTCGTAAGATTTCATCGGATTTTCCACCTCGTTTTGATTAATTTGGGTTTTTTTTTATTTTCAGATTTGTTTTATTCCCGTCTGGCTTAGTAGTTATAAAACAGTATATTTTTATTTATTGTTGTTTGAATGTTAGATCGTTTAATTTATATTTATTTATGTTAATAATGGCGATATTAAAAATAAGAAGTATTGAATATTTTTTAAAGTATTTTTTTTTCTTATCCATACGGAAATGAATGCAATTTTGTTTATAAATTTCACAGAGAAAACATTTTTTAGCGACTTAGCAGCTGTCCATAAAAATATCCCTCCTCCCACATCTCTTGCCCTCGTCAGTTTATTCCATTTTTTTTTTGCAGAGATTTTATGGGAAAATGGATCTGGAATTAGCTAAATTGTCCACACCTTTAACCTCAAATACGTAGCATATTTTATGGACAGATAGTTTGACCATACGTTCCGAAATCGCCGGGACATTTCCGGATTTAGGCGTGTTATCCCAGTGTCCGAGAAACTAAACTTTTGACCCGGTTTTATGCAACCTAGTTTTGTAATTTCTTAATCACTAAAAAAATGACCTTGAAACGTAAAAACTTTCGCCTGGGGCACAGTTTCCTCAGAAATTGTTGCCCCTAGCACATTTTTCTTAAAGAAATTTGCCTGCGGCGCATTTCAGTAACTAATTTTCAACAGTGGAATGTTTGTTTCTAAAGGTTTTCCCTGCGGCGCAATTTATGTTACGATTTTTGAAACAAACCCTCTGCTCGGACTTTCAAAATTTCCACGATTAACTTTGAAACATTAAAAACTGCCTCACACTTGGTCGTCACCCCCCTCCCCCCCTCCCGCTCTTCGTCGGTAATCTGTGCCGGATTCAAACAAAAAAAAATATGGCCACCCTACCTCTAGACCCCTTGAAAGTCACTAAAACCGATTTTCACTGATTTTTGAATAAAATTAAAAATCTTGAATAAAAATTCCGTCATTTCACGTTCATTTCCTTCCCCCCTCCAATTCTATTCATTCCGTTTTTGGATTGTATTATGTAAACATTTAGATTTTTCTTTAATTTTCTTTAAAAAAAATTCTTTTTTCTTGCATTTTAAATTAAATATGTTTCAATAAACGTAAATTTACACTAAACTTAATTGATTTAAAATATATGTATATAATTTTCGTTTTAAATATTTAACTCTTTTTCACAGAAAAAAATAATTTAAGTTGTTTTTTTTTTGTTTTTTATTTTTTATTTATGCTTTGTTTTTTTTTTTATTTTGTAATTTAATTTACTTCCAATAATAATTATTGTAATCAATTTTTTTTAATTAGATTGCTTAAATTATTTAATTATAAATATAGTAAAGTTCGCATTGTTTTTAGCTTTTAGTCATTTATTTATATTTATATAAATTGTTTTGTTTTTTTTTGTCTTAATATTTATTTAGCAACATTTTATAAAAAGCTAATCTACATTTTCAATTGCAAATCATAGCCAATTTCCTGCCGATTCAATCAATTTGATCGGTTTTTTTACGTGGATTTTTTATAAAATTCTTTCGAGTTTGCAAAAACACTAAAAGAAATTTATAGTTGAGAATGCAGTCAAATTGAAGCGTCAATGTTTAAAGCCATGTCGTGCTGTATACCATTCGATGGACTGTTTTAAGGTCAATCGCGCACCGAAATTAAGGGCCTCTGTCAGGCCCGTAGCCAGGATTTCGTTTCGGGGATGGGCTTGGTTCTAGAACTCTCAGAACCAATTTTTTTTTTGGGTGAAGGACCAAAATTTCGAGGGGCTTCAGCCTCCAAGCCATCGGCCTCCCCCCCCCCCCCTGGCTCCGGACCTGCTTAAAGCATTTAACTAATTAGTAGTAAAATTTACTATTTTGTGGTTAAATTGACTATTTTTGTAATTGAAAATAACTTTTTTAGTTTTAGTCCCGATTCCCCATAGTGCTTTTCCTGCTACTTAACCCGGCCCTTACACGCATCTGTAGAGCTGACACAGTCGCTGACACAGACTCGTGTAAATGCACTGACTGCCAGTTCGCTAAATGTATTTTAATTCGTTGTCAGTAATTTGACATTTAAAGTCTGTGCTACCAGGGAACAACCATTATATAGAATGGAAAGTAAGGCCTTTCCTCATTAACTTCCACTAGAGTAAGCACTACACTATAGAAATCGGGTTTTTTATCTCACTTCCCCTTTCTGCTGTCATACACTCGACCGAAAAAAATCAAATAGAATTCCCTTTTACAATACATACAGAAAAGTGCTGGCACTTTTGTTTACATTTTGCATGACATTTCATTGCAACATTGATTCATTTCATTGTAACGATTGATTTTGATAGATAATTACATTTTAGCGTGTTAACATTTCATAATTTCACATCAAAATGAATAAAGCACAAATTCACCACTGTTTAGTGAAGGAATGTTCCGCCAATTCAATTAAAAACCCAAATAGAAAGTTTTTCCGAGTCCCATCAACAACAGAAAGGTAAAGTATAACGAAAGATCGACAGAATTGCACATGAACGGGCCTTAAAACAATTGAAAACTAAAACTAAATTAAATTTAACACCTTTCAACACATTAGAACATCGCTAATATTTAATGGAAATATCAAATTATCCATAAAACATTTCCATTACCCGGTTTTGTTTTGATTTGTTTTCATTTCAAGTGACACATGGGAATCCATATTGCCACACACCACCAAATCGCTCAGTGTTCATGTACACTGTCATGTAACAGCTATAGAAATCCTCGGATGTACGCTCCCAACACAAAAAATTTTGTTAGAGCTTTCCATTCTATATAATGGTTGTTCCCTGGTGCTACTGACAGACTTTACAGTCGCGTGTAAAGGCCGGGTAAAACACGTAGTCCAACACTTGTCTCGCGGCGAGCAGTCCCGTTCTCTGCGCGTCGGGTAAAGAAAGTTTTCTCTATAAATATTCTGTTCAATTGAGAAATTCGTTTTGCATTTTTTAAATTTATTATTTTGATATTATTTGATTAGATGACTTTTTGGGAAATGCTCAGGGTGTGCTACGCACAGACCGCACCAGACTATTTCGGCAATAGGTATACTTTTTTTTTGTCATCGTCATGACCGGAATAAGAATTCAAACTACGATTTCTCAAATAAAGTCCTCTTAATTTATTGACTTAATTTTCAAAACCCCCCAGCGACCATCAATTCATCAATTGAATTGGCAAAGACATGACTTGACTTTTAATTGGAAATAATATTCTTTCATATAAATATTTGTTTTTTTAGTCATATACATATGTATAACATAATAATAATAATATTAAATTGAAACATGCAACAAAACAATTTATTATTTCCCGATTTTTACTTTAAAAATATCACCCTACTAGCATTTTTGGTGTATGACACGTACCTGTCACCAGAATTGTATCAAATATAGTGACAGGAACGTGTGATATACTCAAAATAAAAAAAAAACAAGTAGGATATAGCGAATTACATTCACACGTATTCAAATCAGACGAAAACGATTTCAAGTTTAAGTTTCGATTAGGCATAAATTGCGATTTTTTTCATGGCCTGCCATTGAAATGTTCCGTGGAGACAGTATTTGTCAGTTTTGTTATCTTGGGCAAAATTGCTAGAAAAAACTATGCCTGCAAGTGTCATTTTATTGACAGGTTATGAAAATATCTCAATTTATATCTAATCGAGACGAGGTTTTACATACAAAACTCACAATCACTTGTTGTTCTTTTCCTGTTTCTCTCAAATTTTGTCAAACGAATGTTGTTTAAAATCTAATTTAAATGTAATTGGAAGAAGTTTTCAAATTTCCATACTTGAAAAACAAACAAACGAACGAACGAATTTAAAAAAAAATGTTTTTACTCTTAGTTTACGTTATCTTAAATTTTAGTCACTGTTTTTTCTCTATGCAAACGGAAACAAAATCTCATTCTGCGTTACAAGATTTTTTTTAAACATCCATACAAGCATGCGCACACTTTTTTGAATGCAAAAAATTTAAAAAAAAAATCTGTTGTTTTGTTTTTACTTTTACTTAAGTTTTAGGGGTTTTTTCTGATTATTCTGCATTCTTAAATCTCAAATATTCAGTAAGATTCAGTAATCAAAGAAAGTTTACTAGGATTTTCCTTACTTTTTTCTTTATTTTCTGCGATTTAAATCTTAGGTGACAAAAAAGTATTTCATATCAGTTTTTGTTTCATTTCAATTGTCGATTATCATAATATTTATAGGGTTTTTTTTTTTGTTTTTAAAAATCATTTAATAGTATTTAATAGTATCAATATTATTATTTTGTTTTGTATGAATATTTAATTACCATTACATATAATTGTGTAAATATCATCATTTTTTTATAAAGGAGAAGATAAATTAATGATAATAATTAAAAAATAGTGTTATTAATAAATAAATAACTAACCTTCGTTAATGTTAATCGTTTCACATATTTTTTATCAGTAAAAATGCATCAAAACAATTTTGCATTTCGTATTTCCTCCGATTTTTGCATTCTAAATATTAACAGTGCATCCGAAATAAGCCGAAACGTACACACACGGTACACATGGACAGACAATATAATCATTAACTTAATTTCTATCTAATAATCATCGTTCATTTCATTGTTTTCTGATCTCAATTTTAAAATTCATTGATTTCCCTGCGTGGCCGTTTTTTCTCATCATTTTCCCCATCGAACAGTAGAAAAAAAACCCCCGACAAGATACAAACAAAAGCAGAGAAATACTTCACGCAATTTTCATTATTTTTATGTAAATATATTTACCGAAATTTATTTTAGTTGAATTATTTACGAGCAATAAGCAATAATTTCAATGGACAACAATTGGTTACGAGTTTTTCTTTTTTTTTTGTATTTGTATTTTGAATGCAATTTGTTTAATTTTGCGATAAAGTTTTAAATTTGCAAAAGGGTTGAAAATTTTGTGAATTTTCTTGTAATTTAGATTTTCATGTAAAATCGTTCTCACAAAATGCCATTCGTGTAATATTGGTAGCCATCGTACAGCTTTGTTGATAAGCTCTTCAATGAGTCCTGGACGAGTTGTTCGACTTTCCGTTCGAGCTCCTGTTCCGTTAGATTCATGTGGAAGCGCTTGCGTAGATTCTGGACAGTTCCTGAGCAGCCGTTCTTAAAGCATGGCAACTGAGCATCTAAAAATGTAGAAAAATTTTACAATTAGTTTTTTCTTTTTAGTTTGAAATTTTTATTTTTTCTAATAATCATTTGACATGTTTCTCGCTCCTTCTCTTGTAACACTTTTGTAATCCCTCCTCCCTCTTTTCTTTTTTCCCCTCGCCTGCTATCTGAAATCCTCAATAGATTTGGAAATTTCTCATACAATTTCTAGTATTGGTAAAACAAGCACCACTTCTTGTGCAACAACCCCTGGTCAATTACCTTCTGAACCACTCAATAGATTTAGAGATTGTTTCCGGAAGTTGACAGGAAATTTCTCATAGAATTTCTACCTCTTATTGTCCGTAACCCCTAGCCAAGTATCTTCTAAACCATTCAACCGATGTGGCTGGCGTTTTCAGAGCCGCCAGGAACTTTTTCGGAAATTTTTTGTCGTTAAAGAATTAAAATATCGAAAAAGCGTTACTAGAGGATAGTTCTTAAAACAATATTTATCATTAGGGGCTGGCTTAAGATACGTCACGCTAATTTTAGGGTGACGTATCTTATGATAATTATTGTTTTCCCCCTTACCTCCCCCTCTCCCCGTCGTCCTTCCGCGATGAGTTTTTTTTATCGCAGTTTTTCGTATGAAACTTAATACCACAGCCAAGGTCGCCGAGACATAAATCCCGGCCATGCCCTACCACTTTCAGAAGTCGAATTTTACGAGAAACTGTTTTTCCCCCAGATTTCAGAAGTATAATCTTCCAAACAACTTAAAAATCTTTTAAAAAAATTCTGTTAACAACACTTACTGCTTCGCATAATCTCAACTAAGTTTATTATTCGATCCATGTGCTTCCGTGCGGCCATCAGACCTTTCAGTAACAAATGATTGAATTCAGTCCACAGCTCCGATGATGTGCCGCCCATAACGTCAACAAATTCTGGTGTCAGTTTGAATGGCGATTGCTCAAAACCTACAAATAAAATATAAAAAATGTTGGATGAGTTTAAATGGCAAAAAGAATTTTGCTAAAATTTCAGAAGTGGGATCTTAGGATCTTACTAGGATTTCCTTTAAATAACAAAAAAAAACATTTTTTGACCCTTCCAAACACCAGTAGAAAAAGATTTGCCCGATTGGCATAAGCAAAATTCAATATTTTTCAAATATGACTCTACACTCACCTAAATTCTTTGGCGATATACTCAAAATGAATCCAAAATCAATATGAATCAAATGGCCATCCGAATGGAGTAAAATATTTCCATTGTGCCTGCGAAAAAAAAACATTGAATCAAAAAAACAATTCTACCACACAAAAAACTATTAAAAATCCTCACCTGTCTTTTACTTGCAGCAAATACGAAACCAAACAATAAGCAGCGCAACTCTGCATGAAATTCTTCTGGGCGGCTTGGAATTTGGCACTCTCTGCATCGCCATATTCATCAATGAAGTAATCCCGGAGACTTTTATTTGAATTCTTCTTAATTTGATGCAGTGAAACAGTGTTAAGGATCGGCTCAATTAATCCACTGTCATTCGACAAGCAGACAATTTTGTACGGTCGGACCCAGAGATCGACATTCTCCTCCAGCCAAATTATTTTGAACATCTAAAAGTAGTTTGAGAAGTTTAGCATGAAATTTAGGTAGAATTAATTGCAAAGTGGACAAACCTCAAGGAGTTGCGTTGCCATCAGTTCTTGTCTCAGATCATCGCCGCATTTCACAATAGCGGAGAGTAGACGCCAATTCGAAAGGTGTCCATATGGTGAGGATTCACGGATTTGTTTCTCCTTCTCGTGCCAGGGTTCCTTGAACAGAAAAAAAATTTTAGGTTAAAAATAAGTTTTGATTGGATTTTTTCAAGTTTATTGTTGAATTTTAGCAGTGGGATCTTTGGGAATCAGAATTTTGTTAGATTTCAGAAGTGAGATCTTAAGAAATTCTTGTGGGGCTTAAGAAATCCTTGTGGGTTTCTTGCGAAACTCCAATTTTCTCGAATTTCAGAAGTGGGATTATGGTAAACAACGGGTGTTGTGTGGAGTTTTCAAATATATGGACAGCCCCTTATCGAGGCTCTATTGTATATCTAAGAAGTGAGCTATTGATAAAACTTATTTTCCCAAATTTCAGAAACATCTTGAAAAAGCTGATTTCTGAAATAAAATTTTGAAAGCAAAGTAACTGAAGCTTACTTTTAAAGCAGCTGCGGAAGGATCTTCTGGATCATTGCTGAATGGTTTCGTGTTTTCGCAATACAAATTGATGCAATGGCGCGTCCTAACGTCACCAATGTTGAACATCACTGGCACATCTAGAAAAAACGATAAAAAATTGAAAATAAAAATCCAGTCACATAACAACCAATAATGAACTTACTTTGATCTCTGGAATCACACGAATCCAAGGACATCTGTGAAATCGCATCACGATCGCACATTTTATGCAATTTCAAATACTGCGCTGTGATTTCGTCTTCCTCCTGCGACCAAACATCATCCTCGGTGAAGTTTATCTCATTCAAATCGATTCGATTGCCAGGCTCTGATGCGGATGAACTCTCCGATGCTTTTGAATCCTTGCTACTCGCCGTACAATCGGCGCCGCTATCCTTGGACAGATTCGATGATGAATTGGAATTGGAATCGTTTTTCTCCTTCGAATCCAAATGCTCTTCACTTTTCGTATGCCTCAGAGATGGCATTAATTTCATAATAACCGGCGATGAGTAAATATCATTGACCTCAACTACTTCAACGTAGATGATGTACGGAGTCTTATCTTTTGAATTGAGAACGGCAGTCTTTTCCTCAGTTATTCTAACTATATGGTGCGGAATGTCCGAGTGCAATGGAAGCCAAACACGGGCTGGCAAATTCTTATTAATCAAATTAAGGAACATACGCAATGCGCTTGTCTTCTCGGCTTTGGTTTGCAAGGATGTTAAATTCTTTCCAATGTTTATCAGAGCTTTCATGAATTCCTTTTGCGGGGCCATTTTTGGTGCCTAAAAATGAGAGAGAAACAAAAATTAATTCGTGAACAATAATTTTAGTAATTTCATGAAAATCTACCCCACAACGGCAGACGGTTTTATGCCCGAGAAGATCATTGACGGTTCCTCGTACGGATTCGAAGCAGGTACACCCATTCTCGAAGGCTTTGCCCGAGGTCAGATCTCCCAAGCAGAGTTTGGCAGGAGTCGGAGGATAAATCTTGGCGTTGAGCGTCAATGCGCCAGAGGATGGGAAGCGTCGCGAATCATTCAGCAGACCAGTCGCATCCGATTGCGAGCGATGATGCGTCTTTTTGATTGGCGACAGGACTTCACTTTCGTGAGTTTTGAGGTGTTTACGCTCCTTCTTCGAGTACAACTCCTTCATCAGCGACAGATGCGTCTTTTTACCAGACAACGGCTCCACCTGGTAATTGTACGCCTCCAACAGCCACTGACATTTGAGTGAAAAATCCACCGACCTCCGCGAACGGTAGGTCAAGTACGGATCGAGAACCTCGGCGAGTTCGTCCATCTGAATGTACATGACGATCAGCTGTGGGATGTACAGATCGACCTCCTGATCGGGGAAGCTGAAAACTTTGTTGCCGATGAAGCTGAGCACTCCCGGCTCCTTCGAGTAGAACAGATAGTGCACTGCGAAATGAATGTTGAAGACCGGCGATTCGAAGAATCTCAGCAGACCGCTTGGTCCTTTTTCGACTTTCATTTGCTGCTGCTGCGATTGATCCTTCTCTTTAACGAAGCATTTTACCATCCCCGGAACGCGGAGTTTATTCAAAGACGTTCCGGAAGCTGACTTTGTCAACGTTTTTGTGTCTAATTCTGTGACGGTTGGAGCGGGATCTGGAGTTGTTGCACCGACTTTATTCTTGCTGGAACTTGATTTCAACACGAAGAATTCTTTCTTTTTGGAGATCTCCGTGGGTGATTTCACGTCTGAATCAGTATCGCTTTTATTTTTCGCTGAATTCTTCTTCTCATGGTTCTCGATGATACTCTGCGCTGTCCGGAAGATGGCATTCTTTGTGGCACCGAAGAAATTTTTGAACAGAATTTCATTCTTGATGTTTTCCGCAGGTTTAGCTTCGGTCGTTTCTGCCTTCGCCGGTGCTGACGCCTTCACGCTACTTTCGACGCTCTTCTCCTCACTTGGAGTTGGTGTCGCGTCGAGATCGTCCACTGAATTCTCTATCTTTCCCACCTCCTCAATGTCTATCGGAACGCAAATTCTGTTATTATCCAGAATTATCCTCCCCGATTGACTATCACCATTTGCATTTTCCGAACTCATTTCCTCGTCAACGTCCATTTGCTGTTCATCAGCTTTACGCCGATTCTTAATCGCTCGCAAGTCTTTTTCCGGTGTTTGATAGAAACACAAGTCAGATTGCAGCATTCGGTATTCTTCGTCCATTGAGGTTGTCTCGAGGATTTCAATGCATTCCTCCTCCGGATCAATTTCGCCAGAGTCGAGACTTTCGTGCGATTGACGGATACGATTTAAGGATACTTGATCTGATTCCGATCCACAAATTATTCCTAAAATTCAAAATACATAAATGTTAAAATTCAATTCGTTTTGTGATGAAATTAGAAAAAAAAACCCACCTGAATCATCAGATCCTAGACTAGTCAGATCTTCGCGTTTTTTACTTTCAGAAACTTTAGCCGTTCCTGTTGTGTTATCAGTCAGTACATTTGCAGTCGAATTTGGCCTTGTACAGGGCTCTGTAAGAATTAAAGAAAATTTTTTTTATTAACAGAAATTCTTTAATTTTTAGGAGAGGCTGTCCATAAAATACGCTTTTTTGGCCCCCTTTTCCCCTTTCGTCACAATTTTCTGCGATTTTGGTGTTGACACTGATGGCCACACCTCCAAAGAGTTTTTTTTAATTTTCAGAAGTGGGATTTTTGAAAAATTCCAGAAGTGGGATTCGAAAACAAACCCCAATTTGTGAAATTTTAGAATGGGAATTTTGTAAAAATTACACCTTAATGTATGACGTATTTCATGGACAGCCCCCGCCCCTCGTTGTCAAATCTTACCAATGATTGCTGAATTTGTGGCACTAGCCTTTGGAGTATTTTGGGGATTTGTCGATGATGAGGTGACTATCTTGGAGCACATTGTTGAGCCAAGAATGGAATTTGTGCAAAATGTGTTTTCTGTTTCGGCATTGGGTGATGACACCTCAACCTGTTTGAATGAAAAAAATGTGATTAAGTCTTTGGTCATTTCAAAATCTAATTTTTTCTTTTTAATTTTTAAATTTCATCTCAATTAGACATCAATTTCGGTGCACGTTTCGTCAATTTCCATATTTTAGTATCATTTTCGTTCAACTTAGTTTAAAATGTCGGTTACGACAGGATTTTTCATAGCAGTTTTAATGTCTTGGACCAAAATATTCCGTAAAAAGCTATGTGCACCCATCAACCATGGACATTACCGAAATTTTTATCTAATCAACAAACGGATAAGAACTAGAAATCAAAACAACACTCACCTCCGGTATTCGTTGCAGGGCGCTGTCTAAACTTCGATTCCTGTGATGCTGAGTTAAATTGATTCGCGTATTTGTCACTTGGGACACCGGCGGCAACAAAATTCCCATAGATCTGAAAGAGAAAAGAGAAAAACATTACAGACGACTGACTTTTAAATTTTAATAATTTTGATATTTTCGGGTGAGTTTTTGACAATGCAATAAAAGGTACCTGAAAGCTTCGATTTTGGAAAGGTGCAAACAAAGCAATGAAAAACATTATTAGATGCTCTTTCAAAAGCGACGCTGAATAAAAACCCTAAGAATACAATTTACTATTTTGTCTTAAGGGCTGCTTTTTTATAAAATAAGTCACACTAATTTTGGGTCTATTGAACCAAATCCCACCTTCGTAACTCTTTTTCACGATTTCTTGTATGGAATTAAGTGGCGCCGTCACACTAACGCAGACTCCCCCTAACCTTTTTTCTCTCGATAACCCTTTTTGCAAAATTTGGAGTTATAAAAGAATCGGTCGAACGATCTGTGGTAGAACGATTAT
This sequence comes from Chrysopilus asiliformis, assembly GCA_964034945.1. Lineage (NCBI taxonomy): Eukaryota > Metazoa > Arthropoda > Insecta > Diptera > Rhagionidae > Chrysopilus > Chrysopilus asiliformis. The sequence continues at coordinate 22,886,343 of OZ035962.1, forward strand.
ATGATTAACGTAAAACTTCTTAAGAAATATGCGCCGCAAGCGAAATTTTTGAAAATAGAAAACGACACGAGCTACGAGACCATACGTTTTTTTTGGCTTTTTAAACCTCCTATTCCTACTTCGTCCTGATTTTTCGCGATTTTTTGTATGAAATTTAGTACAGCCGTCACACGACCCCAGATCTCCCTCCCGCCCCCGCCCCCCAAAGTGTGACGTATTTTTTGGCCAGCCTCAAATATAGCAAAGTAAAATATAGCAAAATATAGCGTATTTTTTGGACAGGTCCAAATATAGAAAAATCAGGATGAAGGAGGAAAGGGAGGTTCAAAAAGCCGATAATATTAGATTGTTTTTGTCGGAATTTGAGGTCGTTAAATCTAAATCTGGCAGAGATTTGGCTGGGACAGCTATAGTTTTTGCGATACAGACGTTTATCCCAAGAAACGCAAAAACGTAACAACAAATTTATGGATCATATCTTGAAATAACTGTCGGCTCCATATTAGGCGACAACAAATTACCCAAAAAATACTCTAATATCAAATGCCCAAAAAAATTCGGGTTTCTCGGCCTATATAATAAATAAAGCATTCGATTTTTGTTTATTTTACTGTCGTTACAAGAATTACTTTGAAAAAAGTTAATTTTTTATCATTTTTTTAATTTCCGTACTTTTGTGACAGGAAAAGTAGTTCGACTTCAACAATTTAATCTAAAATTTAATAAAACCTTTGATAACAAACCCACCCTCATAAAATTTGAAGCCTTCATAACTCGAAAAAAAACCTTAAGTCAAATTATAAACCCGTACTTTCGAACGAGGTTCACCCTGAGTTGAAATTTCCCCGCAATAACTGAAACTATTTGACTTCTTCAACTGATTGTGAGATAAATCTTCTCCATATCGAACAAAACTCAAACTCGAACTCGCACGTAATTCCATTTCAATGACGCAATTCAGATAATTGAAATTATCTTTGAATAAATTGGAATTGAAAAAAAAAACACCTAATAACAGCAAAACACAAATCATTAACGTCAATTAAAATTAATCCAACAGAGCGAATTCATAGCGAAAATAATGAATTAGCATAAATAAAATGCCATCACGAAGGTAGGTAGGGTAGACCGAATGCAGTTGTGTTGAGGGCAGGAATTTGAAGAAAACTTCACTTTTAAAAAAACGTTTTTAGACTAGATAAGAGTTGGTTGTATGAGATATGAATGATAAATATTGGCGAATACAACACATGAAAAAAAAAACTTTTAAAAGTTAAACATTTTGCCATCATCGAATGAGAATATACGACAATTCCAATGAAAACAGCGACGTTTTTTTGAGTAGAATGTGTTAAGAAAGCTTCGCACCACTTTATGGATTTTTCACCAGAAATACAAACCGGGTTTTTTGAATCGAACCACAAAACCATTAAATATTTGGGGAACGAGAACCAATTTTTTGAAATTTTAGAAACCAAAACCAAACCCCAATTTTCGAAATTTTTGGAACTATAACCAGAACCAAATTTTTGAAATTTTCGGAATTAAATCCAAAATTAGAACCAATTTTTTTAAATTTTAGAGACCAAAACTAATACCAGAAACAAATTTTTGAAATTTTCGAAATCAAAACTAGATTTTTGAAATTACAGAACCCAAAATTAAAACCAAATTTTTTCAGAAACTTTCAGAAACTTCAAAAACTTTTTTTTAAAAAAAAAACCAAATTTGGAAATATTTGGAACCACATTAGACCAGACAGAGTCCAAAACCAAAAACAGATCAAAATTTTGAAATTTTAGAAACCAAAGGTGAACCAAATTTGGAAATTTTTGAAGCCAAAACCAAAAGTCGAATCTTTTCATCACCATTGACCAAAACCGAACCACACTTAAAGAAAACTTTTGGTTTGCATATCTGTTTTTTACCCTTTCAGCTTGAGAGGTGGTTCACAAAATACACCGCGATAATTTTAGTATTTTCGGATCCCCCCCTCCACCCCTCGTCAAGGTTTTTGGCGATTTTTCGTATAAGATTTTGGCTTTCTTGTATGGTGCGTCACACAACTGCAGACTCTTCCCTTCCCCCCTAAAAGTGTGCCGTATTTTCTGGACAAGCCCTACTTCTTGTTTAAGTTAAAGTAAAAAAAATTTAACAGATGATCAGCAACGGTGGTAAACACGCACAATATTCGGAGTTCCCCGCAATGATGACGGCGTGAAACTTTCCTAATACTACTGTGTAGATAACAAAATCATTTCCAACTTCGAATCCAAAGCAAAACAAACAAAAATTTCGATTCAGCTGATTCCAAATGATCTCATATGTTTTTCGCGTTGCAGTTTTTTTCTGCAGATTAACCTCAAGATTGACACTTTTTCGAAGATTTCTCTCTTAGTCACCTGTTTTAAAACAGCATCTATTTTGACGATTTTGACGAATCTCTCTATGACGTGTCGTCGCGATTCCGATTACCGATTCTGATGATTTCTGGCCAAATGCCCACTGAATCCAAAGTACAAAACTCAAAGTTAAAGTCGCATCTCGCTAGCGATACAAATTTTAAAATTATTACACCTTTTGATGATCACCGAAAATGAATAACTCTTTTATTGCGTCGATTACCACTTGAATATATGTTGATTGAATATCGCGTTTTGTGAACTTTTAAAAATTCGCCACGTTATACCTTGCGCTTTGCGTAGACTAGACTGTCGAGAAATTGGATGAGGGAAAAACGCTTTGCTTCGCTTCGATTGTAGCGAAAAAAAAAGTTGAGTGAAGCGATTAGCTATCTTTGGGTACACACATTTCTGATAAAACGAGACTTTTTTTTCGCTGTCTATGCGTTTTCTGTTTTCATTCAATTTCAAATAATTTGGACAAAATTTCCAATTTCTTGCAATGCAAACAAATTTTTGTCTTAATGAAAATTGCAAAAATTTCCAATAAAATCGAGTGACAAGAAAAATTCTAGACAAATTAGGGGTTGATAAAACCGATATTTTTTTTTTGAGGCAATTCGAATATATTTTGGTACATTCGCACCCAATCGAGGGAGACATTTATAAAATGAAAAACCAGCAGAAGCACCCGTCAAAATGAAGCCATTTGGAAGACAAGGGAAAGGGGGGACACAACACAACACTAGCGAGGCCAAAAATTTTGCTTTTATTTCGAATTTAGATTGGCTGCGGGGGCAGAGGACGATAAAAAGAGTCAACTTAAAAATTTATTTAGATGTTCTTCGCCATACAGCAAGCAAAACTAACAAATTAACACTTTGAATTCTGTTGCTTTTTTTTTATTCGTCATATTCCGGGGCTATTTGGTTGTTTGCACAAGGAATTACCCAAACGAATGTCGGCGAAGTGTTGATTTGATTGCCGCCGCACTCCAAAAGGTCATATTTATATTCAAAATTATTTAATATTAGTTTTTTTTCCCCGTAGGAGATGTGCACGATGAGGCCAATTTGAATGAATTTTTGTTAGTGCACACAACAAGTGTTTCCACTTTAGTTTATTTATTTTGCTACTTTTTTTCTACATTTGTGGGACAGACAGCATCTTAAGAGGAAATTCTTGTGGGTTCTGCTGGGGGCTTTTGAGGTTTTATTTCTAATTTTTTGAAGATGTGATGGACACTACTAAACGTTTGTAGTGATAAACAGATTGATGTGTTTATATCTGCAAAGTGGTGATAACTTGATTTGAATTTCAGAACAGAAAAAAAACGAAAATTAAAATATTGGACGTATCAATTATTGTTGCCACATTGTGGGAGTCTAAGAAATTGCGCACAAGTCTTAAATGCCATAAATTGTTGAAATACAAACTTGTTTCCATGCACGGAAAAAAATTCCGCATAGAAAACGTTCCTATAAAATATGGGAAAGCGATTATAGGACTCGTTACACCATTTTGTAGCGAAGGCTTCTATAAATATTGGAACTAGTCCTAGTTTTCGTGGAATCATTACTATGTATATAGGGCTGAGAGAAGAACGGACATCTTCCAACAAAAGTAGCATCCGTTCCCAGTTTTTACTGGAAACATTCCTATATTGAAGGGGAAACCAGGCTATATTATGGAATGGACTCGTACCTATTCTTTTTAGAAGTGACTCCAATATTACTCAGTCCTACAAAAAAATTCGAACAAATTCTAAGTGTTGGCGGACTCATTCCTATGCAAATAGGATTGGTTCATAGGCGAATATGGTGGTTCAAGCCATTTTCTTTCTTCGATTATAATTCGCATGTGATTTACGAACTCGTGGTTTGTATAGTTTGGTCCTGCCTACTACCACCACACTTGCTAGCTTGAGGGTGAATTCCCCTAGCGCCGGACACCTGAGAATTTTGCATTTATTTTGTAAAATATGTTGAAAATCCATACAGTAGTTTCGTTGATAGCTGAAGAGGGGTTCGCCGCATGTAACGGTGGTGGTTCCAGTGGGTGAAAATTTTCTTTGACAGATAACCTATCGGACACTAAATAACGTATAAAAATCCATTCAGTAGTTTAGGATGTAGCAGAAGAGGGGGTTCGTAGCGGTAGTGTAACAACTCCATATCACGACAAACGGGTTCAAAGATTCCTAGACAAAGAATTTCAAGACCGCACGTCCGAAAATCGATACAAATTTTATGAGCAGCCATTTTGTCCCCAAAACCATTTTATAAAACCCCTGAAAGTAGGCAATCAACGATTAACGATCTCAAGGTGATGAATTAAAGTTTTAAATTCCATTAAAACTGTAGAAATGATATCTGGAGTGATATTCCGTAACTTGTTTCAAGCGTTTGTTTCGAGTTAGATGAACAAGAATTATTCGCTGTCTCTGTTTTGACCGAAATAATGACAGAGAGAAACCGAGATAGCAAATACCACTTTTTCTTCTAACTCGAAACAAACGCTTGAATTAAGTTACGGTTTCGTTGATTTCTGGAACAGCTGGCGAGAAAGTTTGGAAAAAAAAAGCTGGCAAATGAAGTCTGATTCTCGGAATTGAACTGAAATTTTGAACCCCTCTCCATTTCGTACGCTTTTTGCGATTATTTGAAGGCTAGGTGGCTTACACTTTTAGGAGGTCGTGGAAGTCTAATGGCTGGATCAGACATCGCTACTTTCGCTGCGCTGCACGAAGAAAAACTGTCAATTTTTGCAGCCGCTGCAGTTTTTTTTAAAAAGTAGCCATAATTGATCCAGCCATAAGATAGTTCAATGGTGACATTAAATTCACTATCCAAACAGCAGGTTGAGGGCAAAAGGCGGTTTCGAAAATGCGAAAATTAGAAAAATAGCATATTTCATCGGTAGTCCCTAATGAATTAATTTAAATGATTCTCGTTTCTTTCTATCAAAAATGACTTGATCCTAGTTTTAAACAAATTTGGGTCACATTTGCAATCAATTAAATTTTAAAACACTACGATAAACTATACGACACTGATTTAAAAGCAATCACCCCGAAACAGTTTCAAAAAATTTCTATTTCAAAGTCCACAGAAGAAATTAAAATGTTTTAACAAAATTTTTGGATAATTCTGCAAACATCAATCACCTAAAAAAGCCCGGGTAAAACTACTCGTTCACCTTAAGCTTCACGATTTTGTTTCGTTTTTTTTTCTATTTTTGCAAAGAAATCTCAGTGACCTTTAAGTTAAATTCCTCAAGTATATGCGAAAGGCGAATGTACGAAATTTTCTTATCTTCCTTGAAAAAAATTATCAATTGTTGAAAAATCTGGTTGTTTTGCTTTATGTTTTTAAACTGAACTTTTTTGATAAGAACACAAAACACAGACAGATTTTTTTTTTGGCACGTTTCGTGTGTGATGTGTGATTTATAGGAAGGAAAACAAAAACAATTTGTGAGAAGTTTCATATGATTTGTCATGAGGATTTATTTTTGTTGATTTTTCTCGGAAGTCATGTTAAGTTTATTGCATGAGGGGGAAATTTTTTAGAGATTGTACATAAAATACGTCACACATTTAGGGGCAAGAGGCCGTTGGCAGTGTGGCAGCGATATTAACCCTAATACAAAAGATCGTTAAAAAATGAGACAGGAGAGGGAGGCAGGGGGGGGGGATGTTGGAAAAGAAGAAAAATAACGTGACGTATTTAATGGACCAAACTATTTGGGTGGTAATTTGGGTTTAAACTCGAAAACCACTCAAAAGATTGAGCTTAAAGTGTAACTCCCAAAACCACTCGAACGGTTGAGTTAAAATTCTAATACAGAAAACTATTTAACAGAAATTCGAACCTGAATATCACTCGATCAGTTAAATAAAAAAAAAATGAAAGACTTGGAAAGACAATAATAAATTCGTTTTTCGAACCTCGGAAAAACAAAATGGCATACGCATGACGCCATTTCTTCAAATTCGTATGAACGAAGGAAGCGCCCGTCGTGTGAGATCTTAAATGAAAAGATAGAGAAAAATATTCATTTTAGTTTTCGAAATTCGGTAAAGAAATGTAAAAAAAGAGTACTAAAAAAGAAGAAAAAAAATTTTTGGCGTTATGTGTCAGAAATAAAAGTGATATAAAAGCATAAAAAATATAAAAAAAAATACTTCGCTTTTCTTTCTGATCCACAAAGTCGAAAAATTTCGCCCTTTTTAGTACTCTTTTTTTCATAAAAACTTTTTTCGAATTGATTTTCACATTTTTTCCCGAAGTTTGAAAGCCAAAATGAATATTTTTCCCAGCCTTTTCACTTAAGACCCCACACAAATATTTTATTTTATTTATTTTATTTTTTTTAATTTTTCAAACAATCTTGCATCGAAATTCAAAAGTTAGGTACCCAGTAAACACCTATGGATGTTGGAATTTCACTAAAAACGAAACGGAAAATTGTGTCGAAATTACACAAACTGTTAATCACTTTTCAAACATTTTTCAATCTGCAGCAGCAGCAGCACTAAATCTGAGCTGAATAATACATAAAAAAGTTATGTTTTTACAAGATTGTACAAAATATCAAAACATCCGATTTCATACTAACTGCATCTAAACATAGGGTGATCATATTGTTTCTGTATCAATCCGGGACAATTTTAACGAGGAGCTAATGTCAGAAACGAAACACTAACGCAACAACTAATTTTACATTAGGAAAGAAAACACAATTAAGAAATTGCACCGCAGACGAAATTTTTGAAAAATAATGCGGCGCAATCTCTTGCGACAAACACAGTCCCTTGCCCAAATTAATTAAATTTTCTACGCTCTTTACATTTCATAAATAATTGCAACACGAACTGTAAAAACACCAAATCTTTTGAATTTTTGAAAATATTTTAGCCTTTTTTGCAGTCATATTTCAAAAGTTTTTTATTATGTATCGAACTTAAGTACTTTTAACATTAATGTCTACAATTTCATCAAAATTTTAGACTTTAATACTGAATTAAACCAAAAATAAATTTATAAAAATTTCCAATCCATATTATTGGATTAGAATTTTCCATTGGATTACATATAGGTCCAGCGTAATCCAGTTTTGATTGGAATTCACTCCAAGATTTTTTGCCGTGTAAGATCCCCTAATCATCAGCACAGACCAGTGAGCGAGCGAACGTCACCTAATGGCCACAAGTTTACAAGAATAATTACTTTTCAATCTGATAGTTTGTCGGTTTGTCGGCCTCCTGACCAACTTTTAGCGCCATTAAATCCTACTAAATCTCAAGAGTGTGACTTCACGTTTGCTGAAAATGAGACGAAGAAAATAATTCGAAACAGAAAAACTTCTATAGAAATTGCAACTTCTCGGGTGCTTTTTCGGAATATTATGAGACGGCAGACGAAAAGTGGTGTTGATGATGTCGACTGTAGAATGGATTTGCGTTGCGCTTGTTGTTACCACGTAGAGTGGAGTAGGAAGGTGATAGGAAGGTGGTGGCTGGTTAATGACTTACTGGTACTTAACCCAGTTTGGTCAGAGTGCGACGACAGCGGCCACAAGGTTGAAGGTGAGATTCCTCCAATTTTATGTCGTTAAATTGTTCTACTCTGCGCAAAAGGAGCAGTACAAGATAGGAAATCCTTGCATAGAAACTTATGGTAAAAGTTCACAAGAAACTTGATTTTTATTTCTTGTACGAGAATTTAATGGGAAACAACTAACAAAATACATGAAACTGTGATTTCCGTACCTGATTTCCCGATAGAATTTTAAAAAATTATTTTTATTACATGTCCCGGATTAACCGGGACACACCCGAAATCACGTATGTTGTCCTGGAAACTAAATTTTTGTCCCGAATTACTCAAAATGATGCAAACACAATCTACTTCGGCTGAGGTTAGGTAGCTGTTAATTTCTCTCTCTCTCGGCACTACAACCGATTTCCGGTCTTGGCCTGTCGCAATGTCTCTTGCAAGAACCTCCGGTCACGTGCCGATGTCCTCCAGTTTTGCATCCCAATTCTCTTCGCGTCCTGGTCAAAGCCGACTTGCCATCTGAGGTTGGGTCTTCCTCGTCGCCTTGTTGTTAATAACCTACCGCAGAAGACTTTCCCTGCGACTTTTTTTTCGCCTGCGGCAATTTTTAAAAGCTTTTATTTAGCTCGCTATCTTGTCTGTTTGTCTGTTTGTCTGTTTGTCTGTCGGGGTCAAATCTTGCAATCAAATTTTGACCCACTTCCACTCATCCGATTCACTTGAAATTTTGTACACTTATATAAGTCCGATGACAATACAATATTTTCTCTACTTCGTCCTTGTAAGGATAAAGGAAGGTCCTGTGAGGATAACGTGATTATCCTTTTCTCCAAATTTTCCGGAAAAAAATCTATTCTGGGGGTTTTTGAGGTCGCTGAATCCGAATCTGCCATTAAAAAGTCTGTAAGGATAACGGAAGGTCCTGTAAGGATAACGTGATTATCCTTTTTTCAAAATTTTCTGGAAAAAAATCTATTCTGGGTGTTTTTGGGGTCGCTGAATCCGAATCTGTCATTAAAAAGTATGTAAGGATAACGGAAGGTCCTGTAAGGATAACGTGATTATCCTTTTCTCCAAATTTTCCGGAAAAAAATCTATTCTGGGGGTTTTTGGGGTCGCTGAATCCGAATCTGTCATTAAAAAGTCTGTAAGGATAACGGAAGGTCCTGTAAGGATAACGTGATTATCCCTTTCCTCAATTGTTCCGGGAAAAAATATATTCTGCGGGTTTTGGGGTTCGCTGAATACGATTCTCAAGTTAAAAAGCCTGTAAGGACATCTCAAATGTAAGGATATATATTCGAAGACTAAAAAGAACAAAATAAAAAAAATAAAAAATAAAAATTTTTAAAAAAAGCTTTTATTAAAAAAAATGCACTAAAAAGAAAAAAATAATTTTCTGGACGCTGTGTATCACAAATATAAAAGCTTTTAAAAAGCGAGATAAAGCATAAAACAATAAAATAAACATTTATCTCGCTTTTTAAAAGCTTTTATATTTGTGATACACAGCGTCCAGAAAATTATTTTTTTCTTTTTAGTGCATTTTTTTTAATAAAAGCTTTTTTTAAAAATTTTTTACTTTCGTCTTCTATAGAAAAAAGTATCTGTCTGTCGGTTTGTCTGTCTGTCGGTCTGTTTGTCTGTCGATCTGTCTGTCTATCGATCCGTCGGTCTGTCCGTTTTATGTATCTTAAATAACTCGAGAACGCGTTAACCTAGCGACTTGAAATTTTTTTGTGAAGGAGTTTACAAAAGAGTAAACAGCAAATACTCTGAAACTACGCGTTTTTCAGTAGTCTTAGATATGACAAAACTTTAAGACAGTAAAATTTCCTACACTTTTATATTTTACCGTTATTTAAAAAAAAATTCTTTTGCGATTCTTTTGGAAACTATTGGGGTTTTGGTAGTTTATCGCATGAGATGAATTGAAAAGAAGTTCGCAAACTAACGGTTTTTCGAGAAGAAACAGTTAAAAAAATACTTAAAAATATTAAAACTACATTTTTTTCCTTTCACGGTAAATCGGTAAATAAATGAGTTTTTTAAAAATAAATTTCATGGTGAGAAGCATTAAATTCTCCCCACTATATAAAAAAACTCATGTGTTGAGCCGGTGATGCGGCTTTCTTTTATAACTTCCCATAATCTTCGAGATAAGATTGTTAGATAACCTGATCTGCACTTCTCTCCTCGGCCACCCCTGTTTCTGTAGTTTCCAGCCAAGTGGCTGTGAAACTTCAGCACATCTTAGCCACAAAGATTGCAAATTTAAATTGTCTTTTTTTTTTGCTAAGAAGGTGTGATTACAGATTATAATGCTAAGCTATGCCTCATCTAAGATAACAGTCACGCCGGCCATGGACGACAGTGTAACATGCGGTTATGGAAAAAGGAAAAGAAAACCCAAAGAAAACTTTGCTGATGATTTTATGGGGGATATTTAGATTTTTTTTCACCTTGGACCGGTTGGTTGGTGTGTTAACAGCCACCTTAAAAATGACATGAGACAAACAGTTTTTATTTAGAAAAAAAATGCAGTAGAACTCATGAAGCCATGATTTTTTTTTATTGAAACAAATCTGAGTATTGTTCGAATATCGCCTTGAACTCTTGTGGTTATCGACGCTCGTCCATGTATTTTTATTGTAAGCACAGCATTTTTCCAGTACATATCATGATTGACGGAAATTGTGATTGACGGACAGCTTTTACGTTTTGACAAAATTCACTTTTTTCTCGGATAAGATTAAAAGTTGTGTGCTCATAGTTTTAGTTTAATTTCTGGTTCAATCGAGTAAATTGCGACCATAATAATAAAGTTTAAAAAAAAACATTAACATTGATATTGTCGAGCAATTGGTGTCGTTTGACGATATCTTTTCGCACAACTATCTCATCAATGGTGATTATAAAAATTTTTATGCGAATGCTTATGAGTCGATATTAAAGAAAACTAACAGCATGAGTATTCGATGACACCATTTATGGCATATTTTTGCACATTGAAACATTCACTTGTTTTGTTTTTAAATGTGGTTAATTATTTTGTGACACATTTTTTTGTTAATGTTTTTGACTTTTATCAATATTTATCTTATGAGATAATCAATAGGTCTTTGAAAACTGAATGAAAGGTTTTTTTGCTGCGCTTTCATTTAACCCTTTCGATCATAAAGTTTACCTGTTGAACTGTTGCTGGGACGTATGTGTCCCGGTAGGATCAAAAGGGTTAAGGAAATTTGAAAGGCCAAATAATATTAAATGACATCATAAATTGCAATTTCATTCGTACATCACATTTCAATAATTCCAAAATAACCGCAAGTTTTAAAGATTTCTCACCCCATAAAAAAATGCCTATAAGAAAATAAAGTGCCGAAAAATACGAAATGTGTTCTAAAAACTAATAAAAAATGGCAAAAAATGTGTTGTTTTTATTGAAGAGCAACGATCTTTAAAGTTAGGGGTTGTCCATAAAAAACGTCACACTTTGTGGGCGGGGGAGGGGGAAGTTTCTGCGGTGGGCCGACAGTACTACACTCGATACAAAAAATCGCGAAAAAGCGTTACAAAAGAGGTTCGAAGGGTCAAAAATTAGTTATTTATTTTATAGCCAAGATACTACCCAACCCTCCCCCACCCCTTCCCCTTACTAATATCTTTGGTTTGTCCCAACTTGATTAATGTCTCTTAAATGCGTTGTAATCATCCTAATTTAAGCAAGCTTGTGGATTTTGACGTCTATTTCATACGCAGGGCAAGTTTTGCCATGCTGTTTGCAGATCAATCAAAAACAGTGGGTTTAAATTAAAAAAAAAAAAAGAAACTCGTTGCCCTGCTGTTTTTAAAATTAATAGTTTTCGAAATATCGTTCATTTATTTGCCCTGCATTTCATACTCATCATAGTAAGTCCGGTTTAGACTTTTTTTTATAAATCTATCGGTGATTGGTATTACAGGGCAGTGAAAATAGCCATATTGGGCTGTAAAATCAAATTTTTCTGTCCCATGCTGGAATATGAAATCCCCGGCAATTTGTCCTGCCCATGAAATATACGCTGGATTTTTTTAATAGATTTTAATACGAGTACCACCAGTTACTAAACATTTCACCAACTTTTCAAACGCCCCTCGTATGCAACAAATTATTATTTACGAGATTAAATATTAATTTTGACATTTAAAAAAAAACAAGAAACGATAAACCGTGACTCACAAATTTGCCCAAAATTAAATCCTCCGTTGAAAATGTCAAAAGATTCAAATACCGACAGAACATAAATTTGAAGTCATCAGCAGATACAAATTTTATTTCCATAAAAATTCCAAAGTCATTCACATTTTTTCGCATGAACGGTTTTTTATTTAATAAATTTTACAAACTATACCAAAAGTTGCATGATTTTAGTGGGCAATTCCGCCACAGCAAAAGGAAATCTGACGAAGAAAAGTTCTTTTACGACGATGTCAAGTCCATTGGCTTTCGTAACGACATCCACATTGTAAGAAGTCGACCTACACACCATCTGGAAATGAATATTACCTGGGAAATCGATGAAACATCATTCCATCATGCAATTTGAATGGACATTCATGCCGAAGATAGAGAATAAGACACCAAATCAAGTCCATCTCTCGTATACGGTATGATCAATTAATTCTTGACATTTGTCAACCGGAGATTAAATAACTTTTGTCAACAGAAAAGGCGAAGGTGGAGTAAACAACAAGACATAACAAACTGTAATCAGAATTACTCAAGCTTTTGGTTTGTCTAAATATTGTGTGTACATTTAGGACACCTTTAATCTTATCGATTTCAATTTATGTAAGCCACTATCTTTTATGACAACATTACAAGTTCTTGAATTTATTTTTCGGTTCATTTTATTTAAACGATATTTGTTTGTATATTTTATGTCAATCAAAGCGATTTATATCGGAATGGAAAAGCAATTTCTAAGTTATTTTAAAGAAAAATATTTACAAAATATCTGATGTGTCAGAAGTACTTCGGGCGGAAATCAAAGTTATAAATATTTTCGTTTATAGGTAGTTTTTTAAACGTCTTTCAGATGACACTTTTGTCTAGATTTTTTTTCTATCTTTCAGCATTTTTAAATAAATCCAAAAACAGCACTTCACAGATAAAAATTTTAGCGACTGAAAATCACAGTTGAAAGGACAATTTTTATACGTTTGTTGAACCGAAAACAGCTCAACCGATTGCAATAAAATGTCGTGGGTAGAGAACAAATGCTCGGTTATTTGTTTTGACTGCATGAGGTAAGAAACCGCGCTCTATCAGACAGGCAAATTTACTGATCGGGCTTTTGTTTTAAATATTATTTAAATAATTTTAGATGCATTTAAATTAAATACATGACATTTGGCTTAAATAACCTGCATTTAAAATGAATGGTTTGGTCTTCATTGTTACTACTTTGTATTTTAATTGAAATGAAAAACGTTTGATTTTGGAGTATAAATGAAAATCAATTACATCAAATTAGCTTCTTAGCTTCAAAACAGTGATACAAATTATAAATGCACATAATAAAAGCAGAAATTAATTTAAAAAAATGAAAATTTCAAAATTCCGAAGTAAAATATACCCTTAAATTAACCTAACAGTTGCCAGAGAGTGTTGTCTTCATATTTTGTGTGAGGTCAAAATTTGACGCACCGAACTGGTTCATAAAATTAAGTCTAAACTCAATAATCGCAAAAGTAAATACCAATTTACTTATAAAAATTTCTGAGGAAAACAACCTATTATTGACTTCATTAGTAAACAATCTGAATTTACAAGTCAAAACGCTGGCAAATAATCACAAATTAAAATCAAATGAGATGAATAATATTCGATTATAAATATTTAAAAATAAAATTCAGAATGAAATATTTTTTATATGTATTTGCTTTTACTTGTAAATCCATTGCTAAGAGATAAAATATTTTTTATTGGATTCTAAAAGTAGTATAACCGATTTTTATTACTCGTATTTGGCTTGCGTTGTTCGCCTGATTCAAGGAATAATAATAAAAACGACGAATAACGTCAAAGTTATTATTGAAGTTTAACATAAACTTTCATAGCCAAAAACATTAAAAGAGTGTGTAGAGTGTTTTCCCTCCACCTAACAGTGTTTTCCTTTGTTCGACAGACATATTTTGTTTTTATCTTTAAAAAAAATCCATTAATCCGAGCGATCCGAAGGAAAATTTAAAGAAAAAACATCACCATTTTACACTTGACGCAACAAAAATGTATAAATCTAAGAAAATGAGATACAATTTAGACACCATGGCATTTCCCCGAATTTAATGTGTCTTGTTTGATGATGCTAAGAGTTTGAAACATTAATAAATAAGCGCGCAATGAAAATCGTTAGAGTATGCACGAAACAGTCATTGGGCGCGTTTAGACCGAGCTAACTTGACACTGCCAATCTGGCGGTGCTAAACTTGAAGTGTATATTGGGGGTACTGTCAATTTCTTGCATTTATGTACAATTTTGCAATCTATAGCATGAAAAAAAACACAAAGGATAAGAAAAAGCAGAAAAAAAAATCCACAGGGTCAAAAGATAAGTTTAAAGTACCAAAAAATGTCCTGCAACTGCTGGACCGATTCGAGACAAGTCTTTAACAGATTTATTTCCGTCTCTCGAGCATCGTCCCTCTGTTGGAGTCTTCCATGGGAAATGTTATAACAAAATTTCCCAACTTATTCCCTCGACGGTATATTTTCCCTAGACCCTCTCGTCCAGTTGCACGCGTGCGCAACTTCTTCCATTTTCGTACAGTAAAGTTTACGAGTTCCTTCATTTCGTAAACAACAAAACTTTGGAACGATTTACCATCCGAAGCGTTCCCCCGGACTATAACCCGCAGAAGTTCAAGGAGATAAACCGACATCTCCTTTCGTTCTTCCGACCATCCTGAGCTGTGCTTGGGCATTAAAGGGTTTTCTTCTAAGCTCTGGCTGGAACTAAAAAAAATGTAAAAATTTGATTTCCAAACAATTTAATTGTGCAACTCTATGTCAGCGCCAAGATTTAGCAGTGCCAAAATACCGCTGCTAATCAGACATTGCTGAAGTAGAACGCATTTATACCGGCGCCACATTGAAAAATCTGCCAACTTAGCACCGGTCTAAACGCGCCCATTGAATTACAAGTTTTGTTCGAGGAACTGTAGCAATACAACAGAGATGTAGGTAGGGACAAGGGAAGCAGAAGTGCTAAGAGCAGAGGTATGGATTATTCTCCGAAAAACTTAAGCCCGAAAATAGGGCCTTTTTTTATTAAAACAAATTTCGATAAAATATGAATCAAAATCACTTTTAAGCTGTCAACAATGTACTTCAGTGTTTCCAATTTCATGGGGTATTCTTTTGTTTCTTGTTTAACAATGAGGTACCTCAAGGTTCCATCTTCGACACGGTATTGGTTTTTTTTGGTTGGATTTTTTTTTCGGCACGTGTAGTTGTCGATTTATTTGAATCACTCTAACAAGCTACCATAATCTTGTATTGAAATTGAAACATTTTATTTTTGTTGATATTAAAGGAATTTTATTTTGCCTAAGAGATTTAAGTCGCTTTAGGACTCTTGACATGATTGTTTAGTAAGAAGCATGCATAACAAGCGTACTTGTGCCAATAATAAGAAACCTATTAATATAGAAAATACAGCTATAAAACTAGATCCCTATGTATAAGCCAATGATGATGTGATGACCCCCTTGTGATTAATTCATCGTAATTGCGGTCCAATTTGTTACTCTCGCTTATATACGACGGACGTTCAAAATGAACAAATTGGGCGATTCTGGAACCTGGGAATGGGTGTTTTTTTTTTCGTTGCTGGTCGTTTTGGGTTAGACCAAGTCCAAATCGACCTAACTAAATTGATATACGACTGGCAATCAAAAAGCAACAGCTTTTCACACAAACAGACACTTATATATGTATTTCCTGTGTAATATGCTAAAGAAATTGGATACTATATCATCATATTTATAATGTTTTATGGTAGCTATAGTCATGTTTCTGTCCTGTTGTGTCGGTACTCATATTTGGAAATATCTGTAGTACAACATATCAAACAATCATTTGGCGCCGTCCAGTTTTTTCCCTAAGATCACACAATATTTGTAAAAAAACAATAAAACAACACAAAAAGGTGTGGACAGGAGTAAGAAGGAAAGACGAAAGAAAAAATTGAACCTATTAAGTGTGAAAGGTTTTAATTTTCATTGAGTTTCCAATGTATCTCAATTCGGTGAGTGTTGTGTATAAAATGTGGTAACCGATTCTGTTGAAAAACTAATTCAGTGATCAATATTAATGGATTTAATTACACTCCGTACTATCGCATACGATATACAAAATTGTGTGATGATTCTTACAAGTCTATTCATTTTATTTTTGTCCATTTACAACACACACACAGACAATAAAACATAGCAAATCTAACTATTTTATAATAGGCAATCGTTACTATAACTAAAATAGTTAATTTCGATTACAAGATAGTTAATTTCAATCAGAGCAGAGCGGTACCTGGGACAAAACCTGTATTTGGAGGAAACCTAAAAAAAATTGATAAAACGTAAATTTTGAAAGACCGATCAAAGAAAAGAGGTTTGCCGCAATTTTTCTTTGTGATTGAAAAGGTATCTTAGTTCCTCGGTATGCTACAAAAATTTCGCCGCAGGCGAAAAAAAATTCATATCCCAAATTATTTCAGCCAACGTTTGGGCCCAACCCTCTCCGATGTCGGCGAAACTTGGCAAGAATGCTGGCCGAACTAAAAAACATGAAAACTCGTTTCTACGTTTTATGAAAAACTGGTTTCCATGTTTTAAGAAAAACTGGTTTCCATGTTTTAAGAAAAACTGGTTTCTCGATTTTATGAAAAACTCGTTTCTAGGTTTTATGAAAAACTGGTTTCTGTGTTTTAAACTTTAGGAAATGTCGCCGTTTGAAAAATGACGAAAATTCCCAAAAGAGTATTTTTTTAAACAAATCATATCTTCAGTCCTAAGTAACCGAGAAATTATTCCGCTGCATGAGGAAAATGTTAAATGTTAAGGTCAAATATGCCCTTAAATTATGATTGCCATCTCGACCTCTTTTTCCCCCAGATGCTGTCTATTCAAGGGCCTCCGGGGTTGTTTTCGTTCTTTTTGAATGCGCCCAGGGCAACAAAATGTAGCCCAAGAAAAGCCCCAGACACCTTAAAAAAATTCCCCATACGCCTTAAATACAGAATAATGTCTGAGGAAAAGAGGACGAGAAAGTAAACCGTAAACCTTAATTTTTCCTAATAGTTTCTAGAGATGTGTATTTCCATATTTTGTTCTTATTGAGGTTCGAATTTGACGCAGCCAACATCCAAATGGCTCAAAATATGGCTCAAAGCGCTGCTTCAGAAAAATGACTTCCTAGGTGGGCGCTTTTATCCCAGCACCCAGCCACAGGATCTAGCCGATATTAAATTTACCAAATCATAGAAGAAAATTTTGATCATGTTGCGAAATATCAATTTTGAATTTGTTGTACTCAATTTGTTGTTACATCAGGCTATTGATAACTTTGACGCTCCCTTGATGCCATTTTCGGCCCCTCTCCCTTCCCTCCTCGACATGGTACTGATTTCAATTACAAAAATCGTCAATTTAACAATATAATAGTAAATTTTACTAATAAGTAGTTAAATGTATTATAAAAATGTCCGATTTTGACTATTTTTATAATTGAAATTTACTACTTTAGTAATAATTACTATTCCGCATTATGAATTAGTTAGATTTACAATTTTTTCTCTGTGTGAAGGTGACTTGGCAATTTAACAACAAACTATTCAGATATACACGTGTAAATACTTGAAATGAAATTGGAAATATCTACACTTCACTACAGCTAATTTCTCTATAAATTTTCCAAGTCGTATACTGCATGCAAAAATAAAAATAAATCGATTTGAATCACGTTATTCTTTTGTTTCTTTGCACAATCTTGTAGGAAACAAAATATGAGAAACATATTTACACGTTTTCAAGTGGTAAATTGATAGTCGCATGTTCAGTGATTCACATGTAACTTTTAGATAGTTTTTTGTGAGCAACAAATGATAGGTTTTTGCAGAAGATTAAAATCTATATGTAAAGTCGAGCCTGCGGATAGAGGTTTAAAATTTTTTTTTTTCATATTTTATAGTTAAAGTGTGGACCCGCGTCATTGCCAGTATTTTTTAAACTATAAAATTGCGTTGTCTTTACAGAACAAATTTCAAAGCTTTGACTTCTAAACCTTATGCTGCGAATTACTCCGAAATAAAAAGAATAAAATGAAATTGATGTTATTCTTACAGGACATTCCTACCACCTCCCCATGTCCCTATCAATCGGTGACCACCTCATACTCTCCGACCGTCGGCCTCGCGCCGAAGTAATCGTAAAATCCGGATGAAAATCACTTCAACAGTTCAATAGATAGCAAAGAAGAGGTTGTTGCAGGAGACTAGGTGGGTGATTAAAATAAGCAAAAAATTTGATTAAGAAACGACCTATTCACTGGGGTGCGTTCCTTTATTCCCGAGTAAAGTAAAGGTTGGGTTTGTCAAAGTTCGAACAGCTGATTGCCAAAGTTGAAATTTTACCGACGTTAACTCTGATTAAAAGAACGCGATTTGGTTAACTTTGACAGCAGTGATGTGCACAACAATACATTAAAAAAAATAGAATTCTCCTTGATATCGTATTTCTCATTTACAAGGACCACAATAAAATCCTCCATTATTCTGCACAAAACTAATTCGAAACTACGAGACGAATTGACAGTTGATTGACAGTTGTAACCGTCTCGGTTAACTTTATCGCGTTCTTTAATTACAATTAAAGTTAACTTTCTCCAACTCAGCTCTCGAGCAGAGTTGAGAAAAGTAACTTTGACAGCTTAACTTTGGCATTTAGGAACGGCAGTAAAGTTTACTTAGCGTTAACCGTAGGCATTTAAGAACGCATTTCTGTTTACCGCGGTTAACCACGGTTAATAAAAGAACGCACCCCTGATGAAAATTCCATCAAAATACCTTTAGCGATGTAGAAGATAGCAGATAAGGGGGTTTACGGGCAGAGGAAGATTTTGTTATATAACGAATTTGGTGACTTTTTTCCATAAGTTTCTACGATTTTCTTATCTAATTTTCCGTTAGAGATCGAAATTTTCAATAAAAATGTAAGTAGAAAAAAAATCCTGTCCGATAAAAAAATATAACAACTTTTTGACCTTTTCCACGTTTTTCAATGTTTTTCATAAACTCCAATAAACACCCACACATTCAACGGAAAACTTACATAATTACGTTGAAATTATTGGGAAAAACTCTTATGAATGAACACCCAACTTTGCCGGCGTGTTGAAATTTTTCCCCACGAGTCAAAGTTCAAAAAGCTTTCAATATCTGGTCAATAAAATTTATGCTGGTCTCCGCGTTATGCTATGCTTCGGCCCATGTTCCATGAAAATTAAATTACTTCATACCAAGAAGTCGCAGTTGAACAAGAAAAAATTTGGTTATTAAATGAGTTTCATTGGAATTTCCTTCGAAATTCCAAGCACTTCAGAATTTCGTCAACTGACGGGACGGGCGGTGAGGAGGATTGATGGAAAATACAGGTGAAAAGTTAAATTCATTGGAATTCGTTAGCACGCCTGAAAATTTACCTTTTGTGGTGCCTAAGTTGATCAACTTGATGGTAGATCGAAACCAATGCCAATAATATTAAAGTTCTACACTTTGAGCAGAAAACATACTTTTAGTTGGTTTTCGAGATGGAAAACTTTTCCCCACTAATCCCCCTAACAGTTTCTCTTGTATAACGTGAAGGCCATCCAACCTTCCATCCAGTAATTCGTTCGACAGTCAACGAAAGCTACTTTTACCTGACGATTTGTATTTGAACGAGTGAACGACGAAGTTTTAAATTAAAGGTGAGGCACGAGACGTGTTATAAACTTAATTTCCACCCGCACTCTGGTTGCATGGGTCTATCTGTCCAATTGTTTTGTAAATCGACTTCATTAGGATAAAAAAACGTCTGGAAATTCTATACTCTGAGAGTGAACTGAACGAGCAATTGTTAGGCGAGCACCTACAGTGGAATCGAGATAAGACGAACAGCGAAATTTTGTTATAAATTAGTTAAGACCGGAGAATAGCAGTGGTTTTATAACTGGATTTTGGGAAAATCCATAATACCATTTAAAAAATCGGTGATTTAAGGTACGAGAAATTGAGAGGTTTTAGGCATGTCAAATGTCTGAACATTTATCAGAAAATGAAACACAAAACCACTTCTACAACCACCGTATCCGCCCGATTTGTTCGGTTCACTTTTGCATCTGTATCAGAAAGTTTAAGTAACCCAATCTGGGTTCAGTTTGCATCTGGACCAGAAAATTTTAACAAATCCAATCTTTTCATTGCAGAGAAAAAGGGAATTTTTCGTCGCCCAAAACTAGAAACATTTTGAGGTAGTTAGAAAATATGTTTTCTTTGTGCCGAAAGCTCAAGGTTTTGGACGTTCCAGAATAAAAGGTCTCCTAAAAAAGATCCTTAGTCTTATCGATCGTCAAAAGAAGATTTACCAGGTAGACGATATAAAGCCTCGCACCAAATCAGAAAACTTTTGATTTGCATTTTTGGAGAAAAGACGAAAATTAGCTTCACTTTTTAAGGTTCCACTGTGTATCCCTCGTAATTTCCACCATTTATTGTCACTGGAAAATCCATTGCAGTTGGAAAATGAAAACTGCAAACCTTTCATATTGACGTAGCTCTCTAAACTCTTGAGTTTCATTTTCATTTAATAGAAAATGAAGTAAACTTAACTCAGGGGTGATTGTTATGTTTTTATCTGCATCCCTAGCGGCTACCCCCCCCCCCCCCCCCCCCCTTCCCCTTTCCTAACCAACACAAACCGCAATTAACTTCAATCAATGATGGCAGTGGCGTGGCGGGGTGGTGCAGACAACGTCGTCGCGGCGGCTTTCCTGTTTACCTTGCCTCTTTGCTAGCAGATATCGATTTTCATTTCAGTTCGGTTCGGTTGGCTGATGATGCTTCAGCCCAACAGGTAAGTATAACTGTAGAACAACAAAAGGAAAACCTGACAGTAAATTTAACTTCGACTTACCTTTCGCTTCATGGAACACTTTTTTCACTATGCCATACTCCCCACCCCAACCGGGCTGCACCTGATGGTTTGTCTGGTTGTTATCATTATTTTCATTTTCTTATTCCTGGTTATGATTGTTGATGGAGATGCCTGCCCACCACCTCAGTTGTTTGGTGAGGGGTGGTGGTTTATAAGTATGGTGACCAAACGTCTCGAAATAGTCGAGATAGTCCCCGATTTAGATATGTTGTCCCGGCGTCCCGAAAATTAATCTTTTGTCCCAGATTTTTCAATTTATTGTTATAATTTAGCAAACGGTAGCAAAAACTATGACTAAATATGCAAAAAATTACATTGTTCTTCGCTTGCGGCGAATTTTTTCAACGATTTTCAAAATGCCTACTTCAAAAAAATTCACCTGCGGCGCTCTTGTCGATATTAGTATTTTGAGACTGTGTAGCTCTTGATTTAAATCTTTGTCCCGTGTTCTGTTTTTTAAAAAAATCACCTGCGGCGCACATTTCTGAATTATTTCCTTTGGTTTGCGGATAAACAAAAGTTTTTTTGTGTACAATTTTGATGTTTCGTGTTGATGTTCCGTTTCAGACATCCACAACCACCCCCCCCCCTCCCCCCCCTCCTTCTCCATCCGCTCATTTTGTCCCGAGTTGACACAAGAAACATATAGTCACCCTATTTATAAGATGCGGTAACTAACTGGAGGGTTGGGGAAAATTACTTAAAAACATTTCTGTGGCGGTGCGCCGTTTTACAGTTCAATCGAAATTTTATGGGTATTATTTGTGGGGGTGAAAATGGATTTTAATCCGATTATGTGGATTGTTGTTACACTGACTTACCGCAACTTTTCAACCCCCCGGACGCCGCCAGGCCACTCCCAATGTCATGGAAGTGGATCTTCTCGTTTGCGTTTCAAATAAGGGATTACCTCCCCAAAACAACGAGAAAAAACTCCCCACAACAGCCATTTGGTTCGGGTATAACCAGATTGTGCAATCATCTGTTGATGTGTGTATAAACAAAAAAAATATCATATTGCCGGTGAATTGTTAAGGTTTCCATTTCATTATCATCGTCTTTGTTGTGGTTTTATTATTATTCGAATATGCCGATTTTAATTTCTCACGAAATGTGATTATTATTAATCGACTTGAAGTGCATGTGAAGAAAATGTGATGTTCGTTTTTAAAAATTTAATTTAAATTCGAATTTTTCAAACATCATTCAGGGAATTCACAAAAGAAGCGTCAATTTCTTATTCCTTTGAAATTTAAATATTATTATTGTACATTAACATACCCTATTGATACCATATTTCTAGTATTGTACACTGCTGTGGCCACAAGGGAAAAAACCGCTTAAGTCGACTTGCGTCTATTACCAATATGATCTTTATTTGAACTTCCAAAACGAATATTTTCACTTCACATGAAAATCGACTTAAGCGGTTATTGATTGTGATTACGGATTTTATTCCTAATCCCATCAAAATATTGTTATCATAGTCTGAAAATGACAGGTCAATTTAAAATCAAGTTTTCCTGCTTTCAGAATTGCTTACATTTCATGCCCGAAATTGACGTACGTTTGTTAACCCAGAGGCCCAAAAACAGAAGAAATCTTCATCAATAAACTATTTTATAAAATAGAAACCGAAAATTAGTTTGCGGCAAGGTCTTTTAACTAATTTAGACTTTGATAGGTATAGGAGAAGCCTTGAAACTATGCCTAGGAGGCATCATTGGCTTTGGGTTTTCGTTCGTTCTGATGTTGTAGAAATTCTCTTTTTTTTTTGTTTTTTTAATCCGTAATTAATCATTCTATTATTACTTTTTTTCTATAAAATTGATACACGACTTTGAAAGTTGCATGTAAAATGTTTAAATGTTTCAATCAAAGTTATTTGTCGATGAAAAAGCATTTCATTAAATTGGAAATCCACTTTAATGCTACATCCACATTCTTGACGAATGCAACACGAATAGCGTTCAGTTTACAGTCTTGCCAACATGCACCAATAACTATGGTGACAATACGTCCCGGATTCAGGCACGTCGCCCCCAAAATTGGACCATTCCTTCTCTCCTCCCGCATACAAACAAAAAAGTTTTTTGCAATTTTCCCCAAAAAGGTGAATTGTATAGAAAAATTTATAAGGTAAAATATGTTTAGAATAGGATTTTACATAACTCGTCCATACATAAAAATCCAATTGAAACACTTCTTCCTCCCTGTCCCACACAAATGGTTTTTTTAAATCAAAATTTTGCCTTTTTTCATATAGAGTACTAGCTTGCATACCCGTCGTTGCCGGGTTAAAGTTTTTTGTATAAGTTTTAGAATACCAAAAAAAACCGGAAAGAACTTAACAACTTTTGGGAAAAATCTTATCCTTCCAGGATTTTCCGTTTTGAATGAGTCTAACATTGGATTCGTGATTCGAAAAACCCCCTAAAAAAACCCCTTTTTTTACTAGAAAAAACCATTAAAAGACAATCCTTTCTCTCTTATTTTCTTCAAACAAACATCTGTGCTCATATTTCACCTCAAATGACAGAAATATTCGTAAATTGCGTATCCGCTCGTTTATAACCTTTTCTCAACCGCAATCTCCTGGATTTATTGCATTGATGGATATTTTGTTGAAGCATTTAAAGGGGATTTGCCAAATCATCATCATAGGGCAACAACAAGAATCTCCATGACAGAAGTCACCATAAATCAATCATCCACTTAACAGCGCCTGTCAATAGAGCGAGCCTCTGTCAATCCGTTCCTATAATATAGGCTTCGATATTCTGATGCCGATGTTAAATAAATGAATCCGTTGAACCTTCAACATTACTCCCCCGCATCGCCATCGGTCGGTATTTCGAAAAGGTCAACGTAGGGTCAACGTTTAACCCCCAGACGCCCCAAGAGGGACCATCGTTCACAATGTTCTGGAGTAAGAAATGTGATTTTGAATGACAGGTTATTGGTGTAAAATGGCAGCGAACCACGTCGCACACATGCGAATCTCTCAAGGCGAGTGAAAATGAATCAAGAAAAAAATATAACATATAAACGCAACATATAAACTTTGCTATCAATTCGCTTCCAATGGACAAACGTTCGAAACGAAGTGGGGAAAAAAATGTAGGCGAATTTTTGGCTAAAATGTGAATTCCGGATAAATGGAAAAGCACTTAAGAAAGGAAATTGTGATTTATTTTTAGATATAAAGTTTTTTTTTCGCTCTTCCTCTCTGTTGTACGAGTATCTATTTATGTGCGTTGAAGCCCATCTGATTTTATGGGCACATTTACCAAATTTAATACGAAGCAATGTTTTGTACCTGAATTTATCATCAACGGTTGGAAAAAATGCGGTATAGTAAATCAATGAAATTTAAGATACGCTCGTCATTTATTATTCAAACATCCATCAAAATTAGGAGGAAGAAGATTTGGGATCGAATCACCAACATTTATAGGGAACGAGAGAAACACTTAGAAAATTTTTTTGTGATTTTATTGCGAATAGTTTTTATGGTCACATGTTAAAATTCGACCTGCAGAAAGAACGCCATATGTCTAGAGTTAAGCGAGACCATCCCGGATTTAGATATGTTATCCCGACATCCCGAAAACTAAAATTTTGCTCCAGTTTTATTCGACTTAGTCTTCAAGCCTAAAAATTTTCGCAGTTTTTTCGCAGAATTTCAACGCATTTTCAATAAAAGCTTTTACTTAGCTTTTTGTCTCTCTCTCTCCCTCTCTCTCCCTCTCTCTCTCCCTCTCTCTCTCCCTCTCTCTCTCCCTCTCTCTATTCCTCTCTCTCCCTCTCTCTCTCTCTCCCTCTCTCTCTCTCTCCCTCTCTCTCTCCCACTCTCTCTCCCTCTCTCTCTCCCTCTCTCTCTCTCTCCCTCTCTCTCTCCCTCTCTCTCTCCCTCTCTCTCTCCCTCTCTCTCTCCCTCTCTCTCTCCCTCTCTCTCTCCCTCTCTCTCGCTCTCCCTCTCTCTGGGCATTACAACCGGATTCCGGTCTTGGCCTGCCGCAGTGTCTCTCGCCAGAGGGCCCGGTCACGTGCCGCTATCCTCCAGTTTAGATATCCTCCAGCTTTTTTGTGTGTCTGCCTGTTTGTCTGTCAGGGTCAAATCTTGTCACTCATTTGATTGACTTGAAATTCTTACTACTTCGTGGCAATAATTCTGTCGTATTGCGCAACAACAAATTTTGAAAGGCTTTAAAAGTTTCGCAACAAAATTGCGCAACATTACCATCCAGAGGGCAATAACCAGTAAAATGAAATTATTCGAAATTTTCAAAGTGTATTTTCTGAATTGGAAATGATTGAAAATTATTCTATTCTGTGGTTCTTTATTAATATTAATCCAAATCACGTTCACGACGTGTCACCGCAAAAGTTCTCACACTCATTTTAACACCAAACGTCCCCTACTTGGATTTCCGTCTCTGTCACCGTTTCGACTATCCGGACACGAATACGAATAGTCCAATGTGTCTCCTTCAGACTTTGACAGATTTGATTTAGGCCTAAATTATGGACAACTATTATTTAGCCAAGGCACCCGAGAATTCCGGTCGATTCAGCTGAATGCCTTCAATATAGACTCGTCTCGGACTCAAGTAACGAAACGAACCAGCGAGCCTAAGATATTGAGATTCTTAGATTCTACATAAGTTGATCTGACAACTGAACATGTTTAATGAAAAGGAAGTTTGTTCTTAATAGATTCATGCTCTCAATATTCGTACTGTTTGTACGTACGAGTATCAAACCATATATGAACTGCTACTACGATTAAATGCCATTCGTTTAGGTTTATTATTGGGTGTAATGTTTGTTCATCAAGTAAGATATTCAGATAAAATTTCATTTACATATGGTCTAAATTAGAATGGGGCTGGAATGTTGATTGATCTTCTTATGGTGTTTTTAAAGGTTTTCATATGTTAATTTTTTTTATCAAGTGGAATGTTGTCTAAAGCGAAGTGCATTAAGTAATTATGCTTCGTTTAGGCAAACTGTGTCATAGAAATTGATTTTATTTTGTCATAAGATGAACTAAAAATATTAAAAAAAACTGGATTCTAACAAGATTTGGAGAAAAAAGTTGCCGGAACCGAGATTCTTGAGAAAATATGTCCTGCTCTAAACTCTCCCCAAAAGTAGGCTATCACAAACTCGGCTGACAGTTTCAGTGCTTTTTTGTAAATCCCTTTATCCGGTTTTTAAATCCCGGTTATTTTATATTTTGCATGTTTTATATCGTAAACCGAAATTTTAAGACTGGTAAAGGGATTCGATTTACAAAAAAAACGTCCAACCTAGCCGAGTCTGTGATTTGCCTACACATTCAAAGAGACTTTAGAGCTACGCAAAAAAAATCGTAGTCTTGCCAGTGGCGGATCTCTGAGTAGGATGACCAGACATCCTCTTTTTCGAGGACAAGTCTCTATTTGAGAGAAAAAATCTTTTTTTCCACTCTTGTCAAAAAGCCACCATCTGACTCTTTTTAGAATTTTAAAGACACTTTTTCAAAAAGTCTGTGCAACTTATTTACAAACAATTTCAAGTTGCTAGGTCAACACATTCTCGAGTTATTTAAGATACGTACTGAAAAAATGTGAACTCATGCCAAAAAATAGGATTTCGAGGATGTAATGTCATGTAATTAATAGCTATAATATGTTTGGCTGCTACAAACCACAGTTGACTTGTCAAAAAGTTAACTTGGATCAGCTTGATTATTTTTCTGAGTGTACATATGTGCTTTTCATAGCGAATTTCTAGTTTCACCTGGTATTGTTAACAAAAACCTCAACAATCTACCAAATCAAAGCGACAAAAAGTACGTTTTTCTGACAGTCGAAACAAAAACCCAACATATCTTGATGTTAAAAAATTCGCATTTCCCACCTGACTCGTTAAGCTGCTGTTGCTGCTTTATGCAAAAATTGTTGCTTGTCTTTCCCACAGCCAAAAACCTAAACCCCCTATGAATATCATTAATTTTCGTTCTTTTTACACAACAAAAAGTTTTGTTTTTTCCACGTTCCGTGTGTATTCAATTACTCACTTTAGTCACTATGATGCAACATTATCTGCCAAATGCAAATTTTACCTCTGGTTTTTACAAATTTTTCGATCGTGTTCAGGTGTCTGTCTGACTGGGTGTTCGGTATTCGCCATCAAAATGGCAAAAATCGACGGCATTGCACAAAATCGGAAAGACTTTTCAGACCACAGCAACATAAATTGAGAAGGTGTTCAACAATCCGTTTTCAGTTTGGGTACCCCTTTTGCTACGTTGTTTTCCAGGTGGTTCTCTCTGTTCACGTGAATTCTGTTCAGGTGGTTGAAATTTCGTATCACCGGCAAGTTGCCAACGTTTGCTGAATTTTTTGTTAAATCTGTGGTAGGATGTGGAACGAGCCTAACTTCAAATCCAGTGAGAATTCCAGGTTGATATTCAGAAGGTGGTGACCGTCTGACGGCTTTGGTAGTGCCTCCTACCTAATTTTGGGTTAGCCACGAGTATAGCAAAAATTTGACGGACGGGTACATTCACTTCATTTGCATATAATTCAAGGTACCCACTTGAAATTTACAAATAATGACGCCACACTTGATCCACCATAAATGGAAAAACATGAAGGATTCAAAGTTTCGCATAATTTCAACAATGCTGAAAAACTACCACAGATCGTAATGTGCTGCTAAAAATGACTTCTCTCGAATTCCATCGGTTGGCAATTAATGGAATATAATTTGAACATTGGCGCTCTAATGGGTTTCAAATTATACGAACAGATACTTTTTTGTATATGTGTGTGATTGCATAACAAGCGATTGTGGTAAGTTCCCAGTCGAAATTTTTAAATCATTATATCCAAGTGGCAACAAAAAATGTTCCTTTTTAAACAGTTTGACTGACTGATTACCGCAGAGTGGGACACTTTCATCTTTTAATTGAATTTTCTCAGATAAGTAACTTTTTTCTCCAAAAAAAATTTCCAAAAACCCGGATGAGGAGATTCGAAAAGGCGAAAATTAACGTGACGTATTTTATGAACGTTCCTTGATTCCAGAAAACGTTTTGTAAGAACTTTCAAGTCGTTCTGCAAAAAAAAACTTCCCCAAGAAACTACCAACTCACAAGGTCTGACCATATGTTAGTTTAGGGGCTCGACACACTTTGAAACTAACAAAAAAAATAATAAACAAAAGGACATTTAATTGTTTGCCGCATTGCTTTCACTCGAAACTAACAAAAGTCGCATTTCCGGTGAAACGAACTTGTATTGATCGAAATTGAGGGGTCCTTGATTTATTTTCAAAGAAAACTTTCATGGCCATGTCTTTAAAAACAATACCGCAAGGTATTCGGTCTTCATTCCAACAATTTTATATACGACTACGGGTGAAAATCGTGAAAAAGGACAAATCAATTTAAAATTTGCAAGAATCAAAGCCACGGCAAGATGGAAGGAGTGGCAGGTAAAAAGGATTCATTTATTTGTATATGGTGTTCAAATTGGAACAAGTCACACTGCCTTTCCCACAGTGTGGAGGTGCGACCAGTCGTCCTACTGTTTGCCTGTGGATTTTGAAAGTCCCCATAAATACAGGTTGGTTTCGAATTTGATGAAAGAAACAAACCGACAACGAATCCAGGTGAATCTAATAAACAACTTTTGACAAAAAAAAGATTGTATTTAAAGCTAAAATGCTTTTTGTGGGCCAAAATGTACAATACATCCGTCGCAATAGTCCTTGTACGTGTCGACAATGTCATGTCCTTTGGCGCAAAAACGTCTTACCACCACAAGAGTAAAGTAAGAATGTTGAGTTCTTCGTGTCGACACATACATACCTGTACAAAAATAATTTACGTGCTGGACAAAAAGGATATTAAATATCTTCCTTGGGCTCTGAGCCCTGAGCCCCCCGAAGGTAAGCACACTAGAAAGTAACAAAAAGGTGTAACAACTAAAGGTAATTTACCTTGAAAGCAATTTCTGATTCCCAGCAGCGGCATTTAGAAAGGAAAATAAGGAAATCATGCAAAATGCAAGGTTACAATTATTATTAATCCTTTCGCCTAGGACACGTTGATCCTTCAGTGGACTTTACACGGAACTTGTATCCAACTTTTAACCCTTGGGTGAAGTGAAGGATAGACCATTTCAAATGACAACAAAGAATAAATGTGTAGGAGATACCCAAGCAACCACTTGCGACTCAGATTACAATGTGAACCTGGCCACAAAATAGTGGTTGCAAGTCAGTTGATGTGAGGGCTGTCTTGTGACCGGTTACAAAAAACCTGTTAAAAATTGGTTGCTTTGTGACCGGTTGCAAAAAAAACATTAAAAATATGTCACTTTTTGACCGGTGGCAAAAAAACCCGTTAAAAATTCGTTACTTTGTGTACAGTCCCGAAAAACCCACATCAAATGGGTTGCTTTGTGACAGGTAGTAAAAACCCCGTTAAAAATTCGTTACTTCATAACCGGCCGCAAAAAAAATGTTTAAAATCGGTTACTTTGTGACCGGTTCCGAAAAAACTCGCTTCGAATCCATAGCTTTGTGACCGGTAGCAAAAAACCGTCCCAAATCGAGTATATTGTGGCCGGTCGCAAAGTTATTGTTGTTTTTCGTTGATCCTATTGTGCGCGTTTAATATATCACTCACAAACAGTGCTATCGAAGTATAAATAGTCAACTTTAGACTTATTCATACTTACAGCATTTTCTGATCAAGAATTGTGGTACAAGTTTACATTGACGTCACACTTGATCTGCCCTCCCGTCACCTCTCTTGTCCGACTTCGTCACAAAATAGTTTCCGCGGTGACGGTTACACAACAGTTGTTTCGAACCTATAGCCACAGAAAAATGAGCAAAAGCGGTTACATAAATGTTGCAGCAACCAATTTGTAACGCCGCAACCCAAATTGTGCGACCGTCACGTAACCGGCATGTGACCATTTTTTGTTACTTGGGTGGGCCGGGCGCTTAAAATGTAAACTTGGCCAACGCCCGAGTTTTCCCATCACTTTTCGCTTTGTCGTCGTTTGTGGTCGAAATATCCTCCTCCTGGAAATCGATTCCACAGTTTACGGAAGTGAAATGAAGCGAGCAACGCAACTTCTTTGCCACAAATGAATCGATTGACGTTTTGCTTCCTTTACGCCACAATATTTTAAGCTAATTAGCAATGAACCGTGAAGGGTGTGCGCTAGGATTTATGGGTTTCAACCCATCAGCATTTCAGGTCAATGACATCCAACACATCATGTTTATTATCCATTTTTGCGAACGAAAAAAAAGGATTTCTAATCGACTCTCTCACAAATGGATCAATGATAATGTTGGGAATTTAGACAACTGGGAAATTTCAAAAATGCTACCCCAATTTTTCATCTAGTACAGTTTATTTTTTTTTTCAATGTTGTTATCATGTTATCCGAATTTCAGCTCTTCTTCTAATGAGTCCCCTTGGAGTAGTACCCAAAAAAACTTGTTCCAAAGTTATGCCAGCAGCAGAGAAACTCTTAGGATTCCCTCTGGCACGTTCCAGGACCCAAAAATAGAATTCAACATGGGCGAAAAACCAGAACGCACTCATGCGGGAATAACTTTATTCGGAAAATTAGAGGAGAAAATTTATGTTTTTTAGATATTTTAATTATTTATACCTCATGGCGAAATTAGTTTAATGTTACGGAAACGTGACTTTCACCGGGAGATTCAAGTTCTAGAAACGTTCAAGTTGGATAAAACTAATTTCGAAACAAATAAATTCTGCCAAAAGCCACCGTGCTGGAAGGTGTTTCGAGGGGTAGGCAGAATGAACGATGGTTGATGATTTCTTCAGGAAGAAAACTGTTGCTGAATTATTATTTCTGTTGTGAATGGGGAAAAATGCTTATTTAATAATTTCGGAGTCTTCATTAACCAATACGGTTTTTGAAAGAAAGTTAAGCTAATTTCATTTGTCTCTGGAGTTGCAGACTTTTCAGGGAAGAATTTTTAAAGGAACCTTTAAAAATAACCTTTTTAAAACCCGATATTTTTCGAAATAATCGCGAAAAACCGAGTTTTTCGAAATAAACCGGGATCTAAATTGAAAAATCCGGAACAAAAATTTTGTTTCCGGAACAACGTGCCTAAATTTAAGACTGTCTCGGCATGTGGTTTTAATATTTGATCAAATTCTGTTCGAATAAATTTCTAAACAAACTTAATTGCCCGCCACCAGAATTTATTCGGAAAAATCTTTATTTTTCACATCCAAATTGTTTTTATAACACCCAATTTTTTTGATAAATTCAAATCGCATGATTGAGATTATCCAATAGTTTTGACAAAAACTAAAGTGAAAGTAGTGTATCGAAATTAATCACTCTCTTATTATTAATTTGTTTATATTTTTTTGTTTACCCAAAACATCACTTTCAACTTATATCATGATCAAATCGACAAACACATCGTTTATTTCCACAAAATAAAAATAAATAAATAATAAAAAAAACTTACCAGATGAAAACCCATAAAATTCTAATGGAAATAGTTCAATTATGACTATGCCATGTGTTGTATATATTTTTAGCAGCGTCAATTATTTATCGAAATTCCGACCATTTTTCTATGGTGATGGTGACGACGACGTTTCCTACCAATCAAGTCAAATTATCTTGATTTCTCACACCGGATGAAGATGAAATAATAACAAAAACAACCGAAAAGTGTTTATAAAAAATAAAAACAAAATATATTTTGTTGTTTCCTACATTAATTTGATAATCGGTGACCGCCACATACACTGAATAAGTGTTTTTCTAGCGAAAATCTTTGAGAAAATTACATTCCGGAAAAAACAAAGGGAGCAAGAAGAGAGCCTTGTGGAACACCAGCATAATTACATTGTTTGCAGTGGCGTGTGAGAGATTTTGGGTCAAACAAAAAATTGAAAGGTGTTAAACTTACCTAAAGTCAAGACTTAAATTTCTCTGATGTGTTGACAGCCGTGTCTTTGGTTGACCTCCGCCATTTGTCGCTGACGTCGTCCCCGTTGTGTTGCCAGCCGATCGTCCATGCACCGAAGGCATTGAATTATTCGTGAATCCGCTTAAGCTAAGTCGAGGTTTGCTATACCGTGCACTTTTGGGCGTCGTCGTTGCCGAACTGGAGCCGGTAGTTGTAGTGACGTCTCTATCATTGCTATTCAAATTCTCGCCACTACTTGCGCGATTACTACCCATTATAATGGGCTGTGTGTGATTATCACCACCTGACGTGATCATTAGCATCGGTGACATTGCATTCGTAGTTGTTGTCGCACCACCACCAACGGTAGAATTCACAAAATTCGACGCGGATCCTATCGAAGAAGTGGACGACAGCATAGTCAAGGATGACGAAGGCGTCACAGTGGACAGTGACGATGATGTTGTGGACGATGATGACGACGACGATATTGACGACTGATGATCGGGATTTCCGGAATCCACAGATGTTGCAGCGATCGTTGTGATCTCGCAACTTGTGCTGCTGCTGTTGCTGCAACTGCTGCTACATCGGCTTATCGTTGGACTGTTTGGTGGCGGGGGGAGATTATTGCTTTCGCATGATGCACTACTACTACTACTATTACTCGTACTATCAGTTATTTGTTTCGGACTTAGTAAACTATCACATGTCGATGTTGCCAATGACGATGTTGCCGGCGTTTGTTGCTGGGCGTCACGATCGCTGTTGAAGCCATTCACGAGACCATTAACGAGTGGTGGCATCGGCGCCATACAGAACTGTTCTGGCGGCTTAATGGCATCTAGTTGTAATCTACTAACATCCATATTACTACAATTACTAACTAAATTTGTTGCTGATGATGATGTTGTTGTCGTTTTTGTTTGTAATGGAACATGATGATCGACAACATCCACGGACGTTGGATAGCAGTCATTTTCGTCCAGCATCGTAGTTTTTATGATTGGCCTCTTACGTAAATTGTGTAGATCCTCCTCCACATCGTCATTCACAATTGAGGTCATCATTTTCGTGCTGGACGCTATCTCGCGGATATGCCTTAAGTTTTCATAGCTGCTATCCTGCGGATTACATATCTTTTTGCTGCCAATTATCGATAGCTTCTGTTTGTCACCTTTATTGGTTTTAAACGCTGAAAATACGGAATTCATGATTGCTACTGAATTGAATTTCGTTGTATGGTACGGAATTTGTAATCAATATGAAACTCTGTCATAAAATATGTAATCTCAGTTAGCAATTGAAGCATCTTATTTAGTTGGAGGGATATTCCTTGGGTTTTGTTTTAGTCCAACAAGTTTTTTTTTCTATTCCTACTTCTAATTTTTCATTCAAATTAGGCAGACATCGAGTCTCACTTTCATCGTTATTTCTTCTGATTTTCTTATGCTGAGTTCAAGAATTTATATTTTGGATACTTCCGTTTGATTCTAATTTGTTGGCCTTCCTGTTGTTCAGTCTGTTGAAAAAAACAAAAAAAAAATTGTTAAGACAGAGTTGCTAAGAGATAACCAATAAATATAAGAAAAACTAGAAGCTCCGCCACGAAAATTATCGCTTCGCTTTTGCGAAAAAGTGCTTGAAATCATTTTCAGGGCCAAAAATTTCATGCATTTATAGCTGCTCGAGTTAACTCGGGGTTCCAGAAAATTCTTTGTAAATATTCCTTCATAAAAGGTCCTTGACACCAAGTGTAAAGTTTCAAAATCATTAAATACTCAAATTTAACAAAAAGTAAATCCCTGACAGGAAAGATTATTACAATTTCATTACATATCGCTGTACCACTTAGCCTTTCTTCTATTCCACTCATCCAGCAAAGGAATCCGAATTAATTTCTGTCCTGCCTGCAGAAAAACACACAAAAACTCTGCGATAATCGCAATTTCCGAGGTTTTAATTCGCCAAATGAATTTCGCTTTAAGTAAAACATAATCTTGAACAAATTTCTAGATCAGTTTCACAAGGAGGCAGCAGCGATGGATGGCAAAACCATAAGCAAGAAGATTTTCTTAGTCTGCATTCTCTTTTCCGTCCCGAAATCCACGCAAATAGGGATAAATCTAAGGAGTGAAAGACAACATAAAAACGAAATAAGCTTAAAAGCTTTTTTCATCATGTCTTTTTTTATTATTATTTTTATTTCAGTGTTTGGGGGGGGGGGGAAGCTGTTCCGTGTTAATTTATGCTTCTCAACTGTTTTCCTTGATTTTGGGGTATAGTGAAAGCGAGAAAAACCTTTGCCCCATTCGTCGTGTTCACTTTTCCGGGCTAGATAGCTGGCTGTGGATTTTCTTTTGCCAACATTTCTGGCATTTTCTCGTTTTAAAGTGAAACATGAAGCGGTAGCGCATGCAGTGGCACATCCTACGGGATCGGAATTCTTTTCGCTTCAGATTAAAACAAATCGACGTCATTAATCTTGATTTTCGGGTAACTCTGGAAAACCATCCGGAGATAAAACTCAACGAAAATAAAAACTGAAACTTTTCAACAAAGAAATTAAATTAAATTTATGTTGGCGATTATGATTCGGGCGAGAGGCTTTTTATACATACTGATGACGGTCGGGTAGCACAAGCATAGCAACATTGGAGCATAAAGCATAGCAAACCATCAAATAATCAACAATCGTCTCATCCATCTACGAAAAATATATGATTGACCTTTGAAGGTTTGCGGTCTTGAGATAATCTTGAGGAGCATAGAAGATTTTCACAAACTCTCGCATTCATAATTGAATAAAATTTTAATTGTTTGCATTATGTTTTATGAACGAAATTCTTTATTAAGTCTCTTTGCATTCCGCAAGCGGCATCATTTTTTTTTCGAATCAATTTTATCTCTGCTAAAACGGCAAAGTCGTTAAATCCATACGTGACCTCTTATTACGAATTTTTATGGAGGTTTCGAACTTTAGGATTAAAGGTCTGGCATTGACTATGACACGATTTTTCAGTTAAAAATTTCTATGAGGTTACCATGATTAGCAGTGATGAGTCAAAAGTATTTTATGTGATTTAAAAATGCAACACGATTTTTTGGAGGTTTTGAGCCATCTTTCGCTTATAAAACATCCACAAAATTTTCCATTATGATTTTAACACAAAAAAACTGTTTGAAGAGCTCGTTAAATAAATTTACACATACTGCTCGAGTTACCTCGAGCGTGGACATTTTTGCAAAGGCCGGTGCAAGTAATTTTGCTTGGATTTTTTAGACATATTTTTTTTAGAAAAATATAGAAAATTTTACTGCCTCCAAGTTTTGTCATACATAAGACTACTCAAAAAGTCGTAGTTTCGGCGTAAATCGCCAAAAACGAAATTGCGATTTTTAAAAAGCCGTCATTGTGGTTACTTTTGGTTAAAAGATTTTCTTGATAGCATCGTCCCATTCCAGGACCAAACATGCCTGTAAAATTTCATGGCTGTAGCTCCAGTAGTTTTTGGCAAATCTTGCAAAATTAAGAGGTCGAAATATAAAAACATTAGAAATTAATAAATTTAAAAAAATAGAAAAATTAAAAAAATAGAAAAATTAAAAAAATTAAAAAAATTAATAAAAAAAATTAAAACAAAAAAATTATTGATTTAAAAAATCTTCAGAACTCCAAAAGTTAATCCATTACAAATTTTCTTCACTTTATCAACTTAATTGATAAAAAAGCACATCTTCGTTCAAGTAAGTCTAATCAAAATCATGTTCAATTGGTATTTGGGTCATCAGCTTTCCAATTATTTCCACAGAATAAATAATGAAAAATTCCAATCGATGGAAAATGCACAAAAACCCGATAAAATTTTCTTCGGTTTTGTTTTTTTTTTTTGTTGACGTTGGCTAATACCGATGTTTCTAATGAATTGATGCTGATGTGGTGTACGGCATCTGTACCAGAAGGTATTCATTAAGAAGGCACAATCTTTGCCTTGATTAAATATTCATTATATCTGCATTTTCATCGTACAATGAATAAACAATCATTAATTTTCCACTTTTTCGCTGCCATCACTCGATTGTGGCAAATTGAAAGTTTGATTTTTCACTTTTCCACACCGTTCGAAAATGAAAACCAAAGGTGTCAAATTCGAAAGAACCGACAAAGACCGTATCAAGTTTGTAGGGGGAGCAGCAGGCGTAGAGCAGGGAACAAACACTTTGTTTAATGCTCTTCTCGGTCCCTTCAAATGTAGTTACGGGTAAATTATGTCGAGTGACATGAACATTGCCGTCTAATGGAAACAGTCTTTTCGGTTTTGTTTTCTTGCAGAGGACAAGCATTGGCTTGGGTGTGGATTCGCTGCAAAAAAAAGACGTGCAACGGTGAAGCATATAAAAAGGTGTACTAGAGGTCTGTTTGCTTCGTTTGCGACCTTATGTTCGAGTGATCATGGAGTTTTCTATGGAAGAAGAAATCGCCCCGCTTCACCCCTTGATCAACTTAGATTGGAAGCCCCACCATTCCAAATAAATTGCCATCGTCTTTACTTCTTCGTTCTGATGCCATACCAAAAATGTCTCTCATGGAGGAATAAAGTTTCTGGTATATTTTTGGACCCCCCCATTCTTTGAAACCGAAGACCTCTTGCTCTTAACCTCACTTTTCCAAACCGATTTCAATGAATGTTCAACGTTGAGTTGAACTTTGGTTCGTTGGTTCAATGAACTCTCATTGGATTGGATTGGCTTGGATTGTTGTAAATGCACTGAAAGTCACTCATTGTGCATAGCATATTGTTTATTATTAAATGAGATTCCCATTCTATGCTGGTGGTAGGCCTTCTTCAACAGTTTATCAGCATCCCGTCACAACTTGCGCCGCCTATGAAAATTGATGCGAATCATGGAATTTCACTCGTAAGATGTGTTTTCTGTTGATTTTTCGTCTTGATGAAGATCAGGAAATTTATTCTTACGACACAGGTTGGGTGATTGGCAGAGATTTTTACAAAAATCTACTAGACTTGTAAAAAGTTTAATTGAAACTGCCCGAATGAGCAAAACAAACTAGAGATTGTAAAGTCGATATTGGCTTTTTATTTGTTAATTTCTTATTAAACATTTGTGTTAATTAAACCTGGCCTTCAATCTACAGCAAAGAGTTTTGGTCCCAATTGCGACACTGTACGGAATTCGGCGCAGAATAGTTTTTACCATTCATACAACATATTGTCAGAAGAAACCAATTGTTCATTATTTTCGCAACATATGTAAAAATCAGAAATACTTTTATATTCGGAACTCGGCACAGAGACGGAATTAGGGACATTCACGTAATTTTTAGGTAAAATCCTTTGATTTCCTATCTCTGGGATATGCTGAATGAAACAAATTTTTTAACAAATTTATATTTACAATGAGGGTATTCACAATCCTCTTTTAATTTTCGGTATTCGGTATTTTCGGT
Organism: Chrysopilus asiliformis; assembly: GCA_964034945.1. Lineage (NCBI taxonomy): Eukaryota > Metazoa > Arthropoda > Insecta > Diptera > Rhagionidae > Chrysopilus > Chrysopilus asiliformis. The sequence continues at coordinate 22,923,995 of OZ035962.1, forward strand.
AATATTAAAAGACTGAAACTATTCTGCTGTGAACATACCACAGCACAGATTTGAGAACAGCGCTTTTATTTGATACGTGACCAAATCATGAACTGCGAATTTGATTGTAAAATATGTCACCTTTAAATCCATGTTTGATGTATTCTTTTGAATTTCTATTGTGGCAACGGTTATCAAAATCGAAAAAAATTGCAGTCCGATGAGATTAACAAAAAACCAGCGAGAAAATTTTACAACTAAAAACATTAGCTAGCGCCACTCGCGGTTGATTCTTGATACCGAATAACCGGGCCGGAACACACGACTCAAAGCATGTCTACAATTACCGAATCCGGTAATTCATTTTTACATGAACCAAGTTACCGTCTCGGTAAAAAATCTGTTAAATTTGACTGAATTACCGAGCGGTAAATTTACCCGCAATTTAAAAGACGACTGTGAATACCCTGATTCTATCATGTCTATTTACATTCATGCCTATTCTGGAATCCGAAGAAGCGTTCAGTTTGTTCAATATTTCCTCGATTGAACGCAATTTGTATTCTCGAATCCACTGCGAACGTGCAGAGGAAGATCTTCAATGTGAAGTTCTCTAAAAAATTAAAGCTTGTTTATTTTTGGCTAAAACCTACGCCAAATAACAAAAATCGGGCAATGCGTTTGCGCGCTTCCAATGCAGCAAACTGTAACAAGGAGTTTGTTTTATGTAAAACAGAGAGAAAGAATTTAAAAAATGTTTTGATAATAATTTTAAAAAAAAAAATGTTGAAATAATCGCAAACATGGGAAAAATAGAAACAAATTCAAGCAAACAAATTGAATTAAGTCCGTCAAACACCCACGAATCACCACAGGTGAAAAAAAAATTTAATTTGGATATGTTTTAAAGCATTCACGTCAGTTTTCAATACTATTTTTTTTAGTTCTTACGATTTAGATCGCGTTAAACAAAATTACTTACTTATTCTAATTTTCCATCAATTCACGTAACAGAAATACGCTTTCCTTCAATTGTGGATTAGCACAGCTGGACTTAATGTCCAAATAGAGAAATATTTTGCGCTTGATTACGCATTAAGAAACGTTATGGAGGGGATTAAAACTTAGTTCACATTAGCCAGTAGAATTTCTCACAAACAATGTAAAGAAAATTTCGCTTTTTCAGCAAAAGAAAATTTGTCATCCCTTTGTAAATAAATGTAAATACTGTCAATGTTAAATATTATATAAGACATTGTTAAAGTGTCAAGGGTAGAATTTATTCATTCGTTCAATACTTGTCTATTCTATTTACACAATATGTCTTTGAAAAGTTCATTGTGACGATTGTGCGATAAAAATATTACGACTTCCATTTACTTATGGCAAGAATTCTATATGAAGTTGAATCACAAAAGGGGTGAAAATATTCAAAAAAAAAAAAAATAAAGGGAAATTATTTTTATGCAAGGTCAAAAGTGTAATACCCACCACTTTGTTTACCTGCATTTCAAACGACACCTTTATCATTGCCAATAGTTTCGATGAATGAAAATTCAGTTTTCAATTCATTTTTTTTTCTTAAAATTTCATTTAGCATCAATTCGATAATTCTTTTAACCCTGCCCTGATATTCGTATTGAAGCACATCAAGACGGCAGTAATAAAACCTGCAATGGTTCTGAGAATTGCGTAACTTCAATGGTTAAAAAAAGAATGTTATCAAGAAAGTTTTTTTTTAAACCTGCTATTGATTGAAATTGTTGAAAGAGGCAACGTAACTTATTTATTTAATTGAAATCTTCTTTATGTAATTAAAAGGTTTTTCAAGTATGTTTTTAGTTTTTTTAGCATGCATTCATTCTGCAATCAAAACTTGAAAGCAACTTCATTGCGCATCAAAATATTTTGCAAATCACTGGGAGTTTATGCGATTTGCAGAAGAAATCTCTCATAACACAGAAGTTCAAGGTCCGAATCTGGCAAAAGTCAAGTAGATTTTTTTTAAATTAAATATCTGATGTGAACAGCACACAATTTTCTTATACAAAATCTACGTTCTTGCGCAATATCGTTTCGACAGAGGCGAAACTTTTCCAATATGACTAAAAGCCCGAAAATTATCAAATAAGTTTGTTTTCAGTGTTAGCTACACAGTGAAACCTGTATTAGCCGAACCTTGGATAAGCCGAAAACCCGTCTAAGCCGGACAAATTTCCTTGTGTCGAACGAGTCCGGCTTATACAGGTTTCACTGCATATAAAAAAAGTGTGTTTCTACTGACTGACTGACTTATCAACGCCCAGCCAACATCCCTGGAGCTGGATATCTGAAATTTTCACAGTATATTCCATACTTTTCACAGCAAACTGGGGTCAGTAGGGGGTTGATGTTTTAAAACATTGATTTTTGCCATGAAATCTGCCCGTTGAAAGGCCGAAAAATCTCACTCGGGTGTTTTGGGGATCGCTGATCACAATTTTGATGTTGGAGTTCCAAAATTTGAAACGAAACATCCTGTAAGGATAACGTAAATATCCTTTTCCCAGTTTCTGGGGTCGCTGATCACGAATCTGGTGTTGGAGTTTCGAAATTCGAAACGGAACGTCCTGTAAGGATAACGAAAATATCCTTTTCCTAGTTTTCAGGGTCGCTGATCACAAATCTTGTGTTGGAGTTCCAAAATTCGATATGGAACCTCCTGTAAGGATAAGGAAATATCCTTTTCCCAGTTTTCAGGGTCGCTGATCACAAATCTGGTGTTGGAGTTTCGAAATTCGAAACGGAACGTCCTGTAAGGATAACAAAAATATCCTTTTACCATTTTTGCTCGGAAAACTGGCGTTAGGAGGTTTTCGGGGCCGCTGATCACGAATCTAGTGTTAGAATTTCAAAATTCGAAACGCAAGGTTCTGTAAAGATAACAATTTTATTAAAAAGATTTTACCGAAATAAACGATTTTTTTAAAACTTACAAGTTCTTAAGTTATTTCTCGGTTTTTTTGGTGCAAAAAAAACTATGCAACAAAAACTTAAACCCGACAACGACGAATTTTCAAGCTAATAAATTAATATACGTCGAATTGCGCAGCGATTAAATATTTTATTTTGTTGATCTTAATTTTAATCACCATCTAATTAATGTAAAATAATTATTTATTGAAGTTTACACAAAAAAAATCTCGCATTGTATCCGAACAAACAAATTCCGAGCTACTGCAACAAAGTTTCTGTTTATTTTCGTAAATTTATTAATAACGTGAAAATGTATTTTATTTTAGAATTCCGAATGAATGATGGCTGTTGGATACGAAATACTCGTCAAGATAAACAAAACTCATCAAATTTCAAGGAGCCTTAAGTCAATGTGAATCGATTGTGGATTCATGTTGATCTCGTTTACAAAAATAATGAAATCTTAACGTGATGAATGCCTCTCTCAATTTAGAAATATGTTCGAAGCGAATTAAAATACTGAAATTCTTGTGGAATTCTTTTACAAAACAAAAGACGAAAAGTTTAGCTTAAAATTTAAGAATCTCCAATGAAAGCACGACTTATTGTTGTTTATTTTCCGACCAAGATGCATCAACATTTTGCCTTATGCTTTCTAAACTAAACTGTGAGGTTATTTTCTAGATACGTGCGCGATTAGATAAACTATTTATTCCACTATAGATACATACAAAAATCCTTAAGTCAATTCTATTTATTTACTCATTTTTCGGTATGCTGTTAACAGAATCTCTTGCCAACTGTCGGCATATGCTTGAAAACTCTTCCAAAAGCAGCATAAATAAATGTTGGGCTTGGAAAATGGGAAATTCGGTTGGCCAAATGAATGTAGGCAGCATAGATAGAGTGGATCGTGCAGCAAATTTATGTTAGTTTTCGATGCATATTTTTCACACCGAGCGTATGCTGCGCACTCAAACGACCGCTACTTTATTTTATGTTTATGTTGCTCGAATGTTGTTCAGCCATCGGATATACGAAACGGTATTAAATTATGTGCGAATGGAAGGAAAACATTCCAAAAAACCACTCAAATCATGTCATGTTGGTTACTGCAAAACGAGGGGCAGAAACGACGGGCAGAAGCATCCTTCATCCCATCGACACCACCACCCAAAACCGCTCGCACCGCAGCAAACCTGCCCCCCTTGCCCTTCCATCCTGTTCAAATTCAACTATAATCGTGTGAACACACAGGAAGGAGATTCGTTTCGTCCGGAGAAAACTGATATTCATGTAAATTGAAGCGCGTTAATTGTCGCCATTCAACTATGCTAATAGTATCTCCGTAATGTTGCCACCGTTGATGCGATACGCGAGATGCTGCAGCACCACACCATCCGGAATCCAAACATATGCCGCTGATAATAATGACTATTATATAGGCTCAAATTATGCTATACATAAAACGAGTTTCAAATTAATATAGTTTTCTAAATATTACACACTTCCGCTTTCATTTTCTAAATAAAACGCTTCAATATTGTGTCACGTTTGAATATCATTTCACCAAACTGATGCGGCGGCGATGGGATGGGAAAAAAAAACTTAATGCAACATGAATATTTTATGAGGCATGTAAGCATAAATTTATATTTTCTGATAAAAATTCAATTCAATTATGCGTATGACTTATCGTTTTAGAAAAAAAGACTTTCTAAATGATGGAAAACATTTTTGTTTTTCATATTATTTTTTTTTAGAATTATAAATGAATTTGCATATTTCTGATAGTGCTAGAATTAAAACTCGTCTTATGACGGGTAATCGCAATCTTTGTAGGAATTCCTTAAAGTCGGAGCCGACTGTGGATTCGATGACTTTTCAAGTTGATCGCCTTATGGAATTCCTGCCAAGATTGCGGATATCCGTCATAGGACGGGCTTTAATTCTAGTATAAGTTAATGGCGTAAACCGCGTCAAAATTGTTCCAGCGGTTCAGAAGATGGCAGGAGAAAAGTTTACAGGCAAGGGGAAGGGTAGGGTATTTTTAGTGGGCAAAACCTTTCCTTGGGAGAAAACCTAGCCAACGGCGAAAACTGTGTCAAAATTGATCTAATGGTTAAAGCCCAAGGCAAACTAACGATTACGATTACAATTGCGATTACGATTACAATTGCGATTACGATTGCGATTGCGATTACGATTGCGATTACGATTGAAGCTTCTCGACCAATGAGATCAAAGCTTTCAAAGGATAGGGACATCAAAGCTTTGATATCATTTGTCGAGGAAGCTCAATCATAATCGCAATCGTTAGTCTGAATTGGGCTTTAGACGACAGCAGGCGACGGGGTAAAAAATAGGGGGAACATTCAATTAACGTATATGTAAACGAGGCCTTAAATTCGAGAACTTCCGTCAATTTTAAGTGCAATTTTGTTCTGAAATTTATCGCGTCGCTGTCTTCTAATAAGTATATTTATTTTTCTTTTACCAACGGAAAATCATCATTTACCATTTTTGCTCAATTTTAAGACCATTTGATCTCAGGTAGAATAAAGCCACAAAAGTAAACAACTTTCCAATAAAATCATTTCATGGTAAAAGAAATCTACACCCCAGGAAAAAAGTAGTCGTCAAGACCATAAAGTCACAAATTTAAAGTCACGGCGACCGCTTTACGACCTTTTGTGCTACTTGGGCAACAAGGAAAATGATTTTGTTATTTTTCTTTTCCTGATAAGAACACTATCCAATTCATAGCCCAAGAAATTATTCACGCAGAATGTGTGTAAACAAAATGATAACAAACACATTGACATTAAAATGGAAATCTCTATTTTCATCTGAAGGGGAAGAAACTTGAAAGAAATTGAATCATCATCTTTTATTTGAAGATTTTTTTTTCAAATATGCATTCAATGAAAATATATCTTGCCTTTGTCTAGTATGTATTTTTGGGGGAATTAAAATATCTATTGAAAAACTCACGACTCCAAATGTAGATTTTAAGGTGATTATCATCACCACACAAAGTGCACACACGATGCTTACCTGAAAAGAAAGGAAATGAGGGAAAATTAATTTAAATTCAAAATGAGTTTGCTGCAATTAATCAAAATAATCGTCTAATCTCGACAAGAAAAAAGAGAAACCTTTTTAAAGTTTCCGATTCCGACATTTACGTGTATATCAGAGTGTCAAATCAATCTTTCCCTTCTTATGCCACTTTAAAACACATCCATAGGGGAGCGGGGGGTCCACTTAATTAGTATGAGGATATTTTTATATTCAACCCATAACAATGAATTAAATAGAATCCAAGTTCTAGCACCACCGCCATTGTTTGCTTGTGTTTTTTTTTTCTTATGTTTTTTCAACTTTTTAGCATAGATTGCCATGCGATAGGAGGAACATAACTCGATTTGAGTTCAACATCAGACCAGCCATCATCCAAGGTAACCGAAAAGAATACAGAAATGGAGCCGAGCATAGAAAAAAAATATGTTGTGGGGGAAAGGAAGCTCATCCGAGCGACTTCGCCCCATGTAAGAGTTTTTGTCGGGAACAGAGATTTAGAACCAGAAGGGGACAACCGACCTCGTCGAAACCCACAATTGCCGCGATGACGATGACTAAACCCTGAACAAGTCGACGATGACGTATAGCCAAGGGAAGACACCCTGAATAGAAAATGTACAACAAGAACGTCTTGCAAAATTGGTAAGCATTGAAGAAAGATTTCAAGAAAATCCTCATCGATGGGCAGGCGGATCCCATGATGGTAAAAAAAAAAAACAAAGTAAGTAAAAAAAACCATCCGACCGTGCTGTGAAAACGTAGGGGAAAATCTGTCAAAGACTCATTTTCATTTCCCGACAACAAAGACAGAGGATTTGAGCAGGATGTGAATGTTTTTATGCCTTTCCACTCCAGCTATAGATTCGATGATGTCTCCCTACTGAAATTTTTTCACGGCTTTGAACACCAGAGATATGGTCGTTCTTTGTCGTCACAGTCGTCGGCGGACTGATTCCCTATCCCTATAAATAGGGAAAAAACAACAACAACAACAAACTTCTTGGCTCCCTAGTTTCTAATATCATTTTTTTTAGTTTATTCCCGCTTATAGCCACCATTTGAGTACCCTTGGCTTTGAGTATTCGTCATTGAAATGGAAATCTTTTGGCTGGAACGAACCAGCATTCCGTAAATGTTTGATGGGTTCCCTTTTTTTATTTTCAAGAAAATCCTCGAATGGTAGTTGAGGAGGAGTTCTCACAGTGAACTTGATTATTAACTACGATAAGAAATTGATAATTTTTATAATTCTAAGAGGATTTTTTTTCTGGTCCGAGTGTTTTTGAGAGGTTGACACTCTTACGGTTCAAATTTTTTCCCCACGACATATTAGTTTTACGAGATTGCGACGATTTCGTTTGAGTCACATCACGGATGACAAACTCCGACAACACGAGTAAAAATTTCATCTCAATCGGTTGAGTGGTTTATAAGTTAGAGCTTTTAATAGTGAGGAATTTTACTGCACTAAAAAACAGCCGATTTTCGTTTATTTGGGAAAGCCAAACTTTTTCTCTACCACCCAAACTTTCTCTCTCCCAACCAAAGTGCCGCAGACGACGAAGGAGTCGGAGTTGGAGTTAGACCTTCTAGACTTTCAGGAATCGGACGCGGATATTCAAAAATTTCAGGGGTCGGAGCTGAAATCGGAGTCGAACCGTCTCGACAACCCTGTTTCCTACATCCACAATTGTAAAGTGAGCATTAGTTCTGAACAACATATCCATGTCGAACTTCCATTAGAAAAAAATATTATTTGGGAAGAATTGCGTATACAGAAAATGATCCCTTCCATCGTTTAACCAACTAATACGTCAATCACTCATAGATCCATTTTCAGGGATTAAAATTCCTCAGGGCTTTAGCCGAAATATGTTCGAAATTCAGACAGAACATGGAACGTGCGTTTACAGCCATATTTGGCTTTATTTTCTTTCATTTATTCACGTATTCCTTGTTTTTTCCGTTCGAACATTTCCATTTACTCCTGCCCAAGTGATGTTTTTTTTTTTCGGTACATCATGTGAATGTCAAAGGATCACAAAGTTGTTATTCGAACAAGGGTTCATGTAGTCTCGAACATGTCCAATGATTAAAGATGGCAACCGAAGCTGAAACTAATGATAATCAATTTTTTTGAAAACACATAAGAAAAACCACAATTACCAGGGGCCAATCGTTAAATACTCCGTATGATGACAGACAAAATGTTTATTAAAAAAATTCAAGTTTGTTAATGGGAAAAAAAAGGAGTGGTCCGATGTATTTAACAGTTATTTAAAATCATATTTTAAACACCTTTCATATTTATAAATTCTTCGATATACGATGCACAGCTTTCGAGAAAACAGGAATAAAGTATTCCATTTGTATGCGAGAAGAGGGAAGCGATTGGATTTTGATGTATGAATGAGTTATGTAAAATCCAATTCTAAACAGATTTCACCTTTATAAATTTTTCAATATGACTCGCCGTTTTCGAGGAAATTGCAAAAAAAAACTGTTTCATTTGTATGGGAGAACAGGGAGGGAACGGCCTAGCCATTTACGAGAAACGTAACTATACAAAATTTCAAGTCTCTAACTCAGTCCTTTCGAAAGTTATGGTATTCACGGACGGCCGGACAGACAGACGGACAGACAGACAGATGGACAGACGGACAGACGGACAGACGGACAGACGGACAGACGGACAGACAGACAGACGGACAGACGGACAGACGGACAGATAGACAGACGGACAGACAGACAGACAGACAGACAGACAGACCGACAGACGGATGGACATGCGAAAATCAAAATCTTTTATCATCCCTAACGCTCTGGTGTAGTTCATTTTTGTGCTCGATGATTGGTTCGATGCATTAGAAACGGTACACTAAAATCTAATATACTTCTATATGATATATCATATAGAGTATAAAACATAACAAAAGCTATAATTGCCAATCTGGCAATCATTGGAGACCCGTATGGTGATATTCGTATCAAAATTCGAACAGTTATACCAAAATTCCACTTTGAGTCAAACTTTCCAATAAGATTTTTTAAAATTTATTCCAATCGGATTTTGATGTATGGGAGTTTTATGTAGAATCATATCCTAAATAACTTTTGTTCTTGGACTTTTTTGATAAGATGCTCCGTTTTTGAGATATTCGCAAAAAACGTTTTCGTTCGTATGGGGGGTACCCCCCCCCTAATGGTCCATTTTTGCCCATTACCGAACTTAGCCTCGCATTTTACGAAAAACGGATCTGCGCAAAATTTCAAGTCTCTAGCTCAATCCGTGCGCCCGCAATCCGCGCCACAGACAGACGGACGGACAGACAGACGGACAGACAGACGGACAGACGGACGGACATGCAAAATTCAATTTTTTTATCATTCTAAACACACTGGTGTAATTCATTTTTTTGTGCGATGACGGGATCTTGGCGTTACAAACGGTAAGGCAAAGTTAATATACCCTTTGGTTTCACCATACGGGTATAAAAATCATAAGAGAAGTTTGTATGTCAGAAACTTGTTCCAATTCTTGTTCTTATTTTATTCCTGTAAGAAATTTCGAAGTCGTAGCCACCGAACCTCACCTCACTTCTATTCTTGGAAATTTGCAACCACTATTTAACGACCATTAATCTCCAATGCAAAAACCAATTTCGATGGCGAGGAGCCGCCGCCGTTCCTTGACTTACCGTCTAATTACGTAACGCGATGATTTTTCAAGATAAAATTCAAGATGCTCGCCCACTCGCACCCGGGCCCCCTCATTTCATCAACACAACAATCATATGGTGGACTATACTAGGTCACGGGCCCCGTCAAGTCGCACTGGCGAAGACATTACAAAGTTTGGTTGCCGTCATCATGTGGCAAGGTCGATATTTTGGAAACTGGAAATTTATTCGTGTTTTGGAAAGCTGTTGTGTGAGCAAAAAGTACCGATCCGCAATAAAAACAAACCCGGGCGACGAACAAATGTAAACAAAACATCTTTTCTAACATCGCAATATACTTCCATACATCGCGTTTAGTCTGGGGTGCAATTTTATACCACCACCCTCTTCCAATTTTTCTCGATCCCACATAAAACGTGATTTGTTTAGGTGATTTTTCGGGACTCAGCTGGGTTTAACTCCTTCACTTCTCACTCCGATGACCCAATTTTTGGGCGAAAGGCCAGCTGGACAGGATGGAATGGAAGTGATTTCATTGGTCATAATTCTATTATTGACTGCTAGTCCACAGAATCAAAACAAAGTTGAAAATTTTACTTAAATAATTATTTAATGAATATAATTATAGCTTAATGGAGACGGGAATTGCATTTTAATTGTGGTTAGTTGGGAGAAAATAGACTGGAAGGTCATTAAAGGACTTTTTCAGTTGCGTCTCATCGCGTCTTCGTTAATTAGCATTGCGTTATGGAAGAGATGATAACGTAATTGAATTTTTACTTAATGCTAGGGTGACAATTTTTTTATGCTCGAATCCGGGACAAGTGATCGATGGGTGGGGTAATTTTTATACCCGTTTGGTGAAACCATAGCTTTTGTTATGTTTAATAAATAAATCGAAAGGTACGCAGCAAGTTAAAGCGGCACGCACAACTCTTTTCAGAAAGAAGTTAATTTTTGTATCACTTTTGCCTTTTTATTGTACACAACAAAAATTGCCCCACAAGCTGAATTTTTAGAAACAAATATAAGTTATAATCAAAAAAATTAAAATTAAATGCGCCGCAGGAGATTTCTTTTTTATATAAAGACATTATGGAGGTGGAAACTTATGAAAAAACTGCTCAGCAGTTTCAATACTAAAACGAATAATCCGGGATAAAAATTGAGATCTAGGCATGCCTAAATCCAGGACGTATGGTCACTCTACTGAATCTTAATATATTTATGAAAGTAAAATTCATATTGACGCATTGAACCAATTATTGGACACAAAAATGAACTACACCAGGGTGTTAGAGTTGACAAAAGATTTTGATTTCCGCATATCCGTCCGTCTGTCTCTCTCTCTGTCCGTGAACACCATAATTTTCGAAAGGATTGAGCTAGAGACATGAAATTTTCTATAGTTACGTTTCTCGTCAATAGCTAGGCTAGTTCTTGAACGGGCAAAATTGGACAATTCCTTCCTCCCTCCTCCATGAAATTTTCTGGAAAACCGTAAGTTATATTGAAAGATTTATTAAGGTAAAATATATTTAGAATAGGATTTTACATAACTTATCTATACATCAAAATCCAATCAGACCACTCTTTTCCATCTGTCTTATACAAATGATTTTTTTTAAAAAAACTTTTTTTCTGCCATCATTGATCCTTGCAATTGACGATTGGCCCTTGCAATTGTAGCTTTTCTAATATTTACTCCAAAACTTTGTTTCTGCAATTGTCAAAGACGTAATTTCACATCTCTTTTCATATTGTCGTTAGTTTCTCAGAAACTACGTCAAAATCTGCTTTCAAAACCACGAAGATTTGAAATAAATCTGTAAAAAATAACAAATTCCAAAAGAATGAATTGTCTAAAAATAAATCTATAATTTGCAATCTATATCCCATTCCGTGTACCTTTCAATATGTTTATGCAATCAAATTGTCATCTGATACGTCGTATTAGACCGATTTTATAACAATATTCCGCTCCAAAAATTACATAAATTCGATTCATGGTATAACGATGTAATTACGACTAATAATAATTGTTTTATAAACCCAATTACGAAAAAAAAATGAAGGAAAACATTGCAAATATTGCGACGGTAATAAAATTCTATGTAATTAAATCCGAGTTATAAAACCAAACAGAATTTATCCAAATAAAAAAACCATATCGATCGAAGGGATTTTCGCCGTTATGAATATTCATAGATTTTTACGATGAAAGACACAAAAATGATTGGCAAAAAGAATCTACAGGAAATCGGGAACGAAGAAACATGAATTTCAGGGTTATTAAAATTTAAAATTCTAATTTCTCGAGCCCAAAGAACGTCAACCTAAACCTAGAGTTGTAATTGGAATTAGCATTTTCCCCTAATTTACCTACTTAAGAGCGTCGTTTCTATTATATGGGAAGAAAGCATTGGCGCCAGCAGCAGTTTTTCCAAGGAGGGGCGCGCCCAAAGAACCGCCGAAACACAGCTGACGCCATCAAAAGTAGAGAATTTCTCTACTCTCGCGTCACGACGCTTTACGCTTTAGCGCGCGCTGATTAGCGCAGCGTTGTGAGCAGTTCCATAAAAAAGCACTTATTTCAACTTTCAACGCGATGCGACGTAGCGCACAACGCTTTCACTGTAATTTTTATTCAAGAAATATATTTTTTATTTAATCAAAATAATAATTGTTTTCAGAAAAAATCCAGGGCAGTCCTCCCTCACCCCCCTCGATTGAGGAGGTCTAGTCCCGTTTAGAGAGAGGGACAGAAAGAGAGAATGGACAGAAAAAAAGGGAAAAAGAGGGAGAAAAACGAGGAAAAGAGAGTAATAAGAGAAAGAAAGAGGGATGGAAAAAAAATCCACGAGCAGTCCCTCCCCCACTCGCCTCTTTAACCATGCCAATACGTGCGGGCACCCATAGAAGCAAGTACCTTAAAATCTCCGAAAATCCGTCAAAATCTGGTCATACAGCAGAAATTTATTCACGAAAAACAGTTAAAGCTGACTTCACATGGTAACATTTTATGTTGGTACCAAATTCTCTAAACGTTCAGTATAAAAAACCGTATTAGCCGTGAACTTATTACCATATGAGCACAAAACAAAAACATAATAAACACCAAAAAATTGCAAATGACAAAAAAAAAATGTTAACTGATTTTCACTGGTTGTTCATGGCTGTTGGTTTTTGGATAGACGGAAGCAAATCTCGTCACCACCGCTTTGAATTCATTTGTAGATTGCAGAAGTGGCCATGATCCACACCTGGTGTACACACCCTTAAGCCTCGACCTATTGGAACTATTCCAAAGTGAATTTTTAGTAAAACGAAGTGAACTCATTTTAAACCTCCTATAATGCAGCCTCCCGTCTCCCTCCAGTGAATCCATCAATTATTGTTCCTACTTCAATCCGAGTCCAAGTCCGATATTGCTTACAAAAGCGATTTAAAGCGGCTAAGCACCTACTTTTCGGCAACGGTGACGATGGGACACAAGCTATCCAAGGTTAATGTCATACTTAAGCATAACAAAAATTTGCATAAAACCTAAGCAGCAACCGTAGAGCGGTTCAGTCGACCAAATGGGGGAGAGTGACGAAGGGAGGTTTGGAATAAATAACAGAAAACAAGCGGATTATTGTGGTAGAAAGGTACGAGAGTTAGTAGCCGAAAGGGGGGCACAAAATGAATTCATTAAGACGTTATACTGATTGTCGGACTGACAAAGACAACATTTTCGACAGAAGCTTTGGAAACGTCAACAAATCCTCCACTGAAGGTGAATAATATTCAAATCACAGTAACTCGTCACAGTTCAGTACATGTGAACCAAACTTGGGGGGAATGGAATACAAACAAATCTGGTAATTCTTTATGCTGAATGGGCAGAGATTGTCAGTGTTGTTTTATTATAAACAGTGTAAACTAACAGCAAATTAGAGAAAAATATCTTATGTGAACAGTATATGAGTTTCTTATACAAAATCTACGCTTTTGCCCAATTTACCTGACGAATAAAATATTAATTTATATAAAAATATGAATTTTATTGTTACAAAATCTGAAATATCTCGATAACGGTAAAAGATATTGATTTACGGCAAAAGGCAAAAATATAGAGAATTTTAATATCTTTAATTCTGCATTTAAGTGTTTTGTACGAAAAACCATTAGTTTGCAAGCAATTTGCAAAAATCTATTCTTTTGATTTTTAAGGATAATATCTCGATATCGGTAGAAGATAGCGGATAACGGTAAAAGACAAAATTGTCGGAAATTCTATTCTCTTTAATTCATCTTATACATTAACCTGTCAAAAACCCGGTATTTTACGAGATAATCGCAAAATGATAGATTTTTTTCTTGTCTAAAAAAGGAGAGCATAGTCCAAGTGGTAAAGTACTTGACCCGTGTTACGGAGGTCAGTGGTTCAATTCCCGACTGTCGCACGCTGTTCAACTTGCTTTACGAAATGAGTAGTGATAGTTGCCGCTTGATGCTAACGACATCATCGGTCTAGATTGCTATCACGGCCTCTGCTGATGATGGGTTCCAACGTAAAAACCTTACAAATGTTGCTATTCATCCATGGTTCCCAATCCATGTAAAACTGTATGTGCGAAGCAGGGAATAAATTGTTATGAATCCTCAATTGAGGAGGCCCAGGCTCTTCGAGAGCTGTACCGCCGAGGATGATGATGAAAAAAAGAAAGGATTTTTTTTCAAAACTTTTTTTAAAAAAGAACACTTGAAATATCGGCGGCTTCTCTGCATTTTAAACTTCCACTAAAATCATAAATTTCTGACAATATTTTAAATTTGCGTGATTTTTTCTAAAGTTTTACTGTAAAATAATCTATTTTTAATGCAAATTTTCAAAAGATTCAAATTATATTTGAAAGTGCTGTTCATGAATGCATAACCGAGGGACAAATTCAGTGTCGCCACCGTAAATTATAATCACAAATGCATAAACGGAATGACTTATGGCCACAAAAGAGAAAAAAACTTGTCGCTTTTCTTCGTGACATTTGAAAGCCGTGTGCCGTGGCTGGCAAATCCTGACTACCTCGGAATGGAGTTAAGACCATGTTTTCCAAAGCTGATCACCGATCGATGATGACAAAAATCTCGAATTAGTCATCTGTCCAGATTTGGAAACGTGGCGCGCATTCAATTTGCAGCAAACGTCGTCAAGATATCTCCATGGAATCTTAGTGTCATGCGGCTTTTAAGGAGATTATCTGGAAAGATTGCTTGTTTCCAGTAATGTTGTTCGGGACTACTTGGTAGTCACAGATTTATTTATCCACTAATATGAATAGACAGAATCTAAAAAAAAACAGAATTGAGATTCTCTAAAAGTTCGAAGAGAAAGGAGATTTTTTTTCTTGAAAGATACTCGTGTGTTGTTAAAATGATATCAGCAAATCACATATCGTTTGTGGTAAAGGTAAAACACGCAAAATCTCATGGTTGGCTAGAAATTCACTCAGTTTTCTAGAGTTGAACTAGATCTACGGATTAGTCCCAATTTAATGCAATTTAAAACCGTTTTTTGGTTTAGATCTCGCACACAGGTAGGCATTAGGCATCCGATCGAATTGCATCTGGAGGTAATTTTATTTAATTTTTTTTTATAATTCGATCGCATGTGCATGATTTTCTGTGTTGCTAAAATGTTAACAAAACATCAATTTGCGCATTCCCATGGCTTACAAGATTCTAGCAATTTGCACAGATCTAAAATGGAGATCGTTAAATAAAAGTTATATAACTTTGAATGGATTAGGAGAGTGTCGTGTGTAGAGAATTCAATGATCGGAGATTTAAATTATTAACAAGAAAAACCGATAATAAAGACATTGTTTAGAGTACAAAATCGTCTACAAAGACCAAAAATTAATTTTAGAATTTTTTCTTGTCTAAAAAAGGAGAAACGATTTTTTTTTTGACACTGTAAAATTCATCTAATGTACATTTCGATGTCTCAAAAAGTATCTAATGGTGAATTTGACGCCCTTAAACTCACAAAATGCTCTAATTTGATTCTCACAACTCCACCTAGCACCAAATTTGAAGACCTAACACCGAATATTTATTTTTATGCTTTAAAATCCACCCAAAACTCATTTTTTACGCTTTAAAATCCATTTAATGTCCATTTTAATGTTTTAAAATGAATCTAATGGTGGTTATGATATAGAATAATCCATATATTGCGAGTTTTGAAGCACCAACATCCACAAAATCCTTATTTTGACGCTTTAAAATCCTCCTAGTACCCATTTTGACGCTTTAAAGTTTACCTAATGACAAAAAAATTTGTTTTGAATCAAAATTCATTATGTGTCCATTTTGGTGTTTTAAAACGAATCTGATGGTGGTTTTCACATTCTAAAGTAGATATAATGAGGCCCAAAATCCACTAAATACTCATTTTGAGACTTGAAAATTTACCTAAAGACAATTTTGACACAAAAAAAAACTTTCCGAAACTCTTGAGGCCCTAAAATCCACCAAATACTGATTTTAAGACTTGAAAATTTACCTAAAGACAATTTTGACACAAAAAAAACTTTCCGAAACTGCATTTTGACCACCTATAATGAATCTTATGCTTGTTTTGATATCCTACAATGCACATATTTCAAATTTTGAAGCCCCAAAACTCATCTAATACCAAAACCCGTTTCCCAACAAAACACCACCAATTCATTGTCCTTAAAGGCTCTCCATCATCTAACGTATGCCACCAAAATGCTACAAAGAATTAAATTTCCATTCACTTTTAATTCAAAGCCCTTTTTATTGAGTTCTCGAATTGAGTTTCGATTACTCTTTCAGAATAGTCGAAAGCGATTTAAGTAAGATGTCACGACCCTAATTAAATGACGAACCTTTCGCAACTCGCAGAAATCTTTTTTCTTGAGCTGTAATAGAAGGAATTAAAAGTACTCTCAGCCACAAAGACATTTTTTTTAAAGAATTTCAGGTGTGCATTAGCAGTTCGCAATCTTCCGTTAAAATTAAGACCCTGGAAAGGAAAATCTTTGATGAAAATCTTGGTATTTTATATCTTATAAAATTATCCATCAACAAATTTCGTATATCGACCATTCGTCTGTCAGCTCAGAACATTAGCTCGGTGCCCATTAAGATACCAAGACCGACATCAGAAAACCTTCCCGAATGTTTCTTTCAGTCTATTTTTAGATTTTGCAGGAGTAGCTAAACCGCTATGGATGTAAAAACATCACCAGCGCCCGGCATCATCAACACAAAGTCTGGAATGTGCGTTATAAAATTCCTTCCATCTTAGAAGGCGGAGGAGGAGGAGAAGGCGGGTGGGGGTGGTGGCTTCTGAGGCGACCGTAAAGGATCCGTGGGTGTATCTTTTGTTTTTATTCAATTTGGAAAACCGAGGGGAAAATTTTATTGGGAAAATACTCTGCTGGGCCGTGACGATAGGAAAATAAGCTCGCAGGAATAACAGCGGCTGGAGAAGGGGTGGTGTAGGGCATCTCAATACCAAGTAAAGGGAAGTCCTTGAAATATCAAAATCTCAACTTAAAATTTTGAAAGAAAATCCTGTCAGGAAAGCTATTCAGGATGGGGTTTGTCAAAACGGGATGGGTGTCTCGCTAAAGGACGAAGGATTACGCCGCATTAATCCCAACCGTACCTAAAATTTCAAGAGGTTTTCCTGTTGTGCGGTTTTGAACTCTGATGTATTCAAAATTCTCTTGGTTTTATGTCAATCTATCTGTCTGTTTTATAATAACAAACTTTGTATATTCATTTCTTTATTAAATGTTTTTTTTTCTGTTAATGCTTTTTGGAATCTTTCCGGCATTTTAATGCCTTCTGATGTGCGGATTCCAGAGATGACAAGGACCAATTAGATTTTATATTTGAAACGCGGAATTTGCTATGGGAATTATTTTCCGTTGCTTTATTTGTATTTTGTTGTTGTTGTTGTTGGGCGCTCTTTCATAAAACCACGAAAATTAAGTGGCTTTTAAGTCATTTGAATTATGTTTCAATGGTATTCAGATAAAAATTACGAGATTACAGAAAATTGACAAAACGAAAATCAACGAGTCGTCGAGTGAATGGCGGCTGTTTTCCATTTTATATACCTTGGAATGATTTTTTTGTATTTAAATTCCGAAAAATCATTAGAAGCGGTTACGGGTTTCTAGGGAAATGAATTTCTGTGGAAAATTAATTGAAATTGATTTTTTAATCCGCAAATTTTTGAGATATGAGATTTGCGTAGCGTAAACACCGATAAGGCATTTTTAGAAATATTTACATTTTGTTTGAGGAGGTATTGGCGAAAAACCGCATCAAATTTTTTTTCTTAACACTTCATCACAGACCGAATTGAACTCAGCCTCCTCTATCCAGGACGGTTGCGTTAGGGAGCGAAGAGTCGCCAAATTCATCAGAACACAGGATCAAACATTAGAAAAACTACAATTGCTGCTAAAAACTTAGCATCTCCAGGTGAAAATCAAAAAGAAAACAGAAAAAAAAAATTTTTTTTAAATCCATTTGTATGGGGGAGAGGGGGCGGAATAGTCCAATTTTATCCGTTCAAGAACTTAGCTTAGCCATTTACGAGAAACGTAACTATACAATTCTTATTCGTGGTTTTTGTCCACATAAAGATTTTCTGTCTATAAGATCTTGTTGTTTCGTTGGTGTTTCGATTCAGTAACCACCCTCCTCTTCTCGCTCTCATCTTGTCCAGGCTTGGACCAAAAAACATATGGTCACCCTACCTAAGTGTCACAACACCCTTGACAGAATTTTGTTGCAAAAATTGACTGAAATTTAAAAAAAAACATAATTACAATATTCTAAAAATGATTGTTCAAAAACACTTGAAAAATTCCATTTTGACGTCGAAGATGACCTTAAGGCACTTTTCTCATTGCGTCCATCTGCACCGGGTACCCATGAAGGTGAAAAACTTGTTCTGAGTTCAAATCGAACACGGCCAGAGTCCACGAACCGAACACCAAATCAACGTTCGCCGACCAACAACGTTACATATTTGGGTCAGAAGAATTATTAATAAACATGACGTGAGGTAAACAAGAAACAAGAATCCAATCTCCAATAAGCTTTTACCTGCCCAGCGACAAAAGTTGCTAACCGTCGAGTTTACACATCCGCAAAATGGCAACGGGACAGGTGAGAGGAGGTCAGCAGAATTCACAGTATGACTTTTTAGATCCTTTTATTCCCTTGAGAGCCTACCATCATCCCTTTAGCCGCATGTTGAAATCGTAATTATCTCAGAGAAGTTGAATTTAATATTCCTATGCCATTGGACGTTCGTTGGTTGCTCCTCAAGGATTCACATAAAACCAGGCGAGCGAGCTCCAGTCGGTTTAATTTGGAAAAACTATAGGCAAGGTAGCTACGATAACGCGCAAGGATATTCCGAGAACTTCACACGTTCTCGATTGTGTCCACACAGTTGAGTCGGGTCGGGTCGGTCTGCCCTTGCACTACTTTCAAAGGGCCGGGAAGGACATGAACGTGCGACACGATTAGGTGGATTCGAACGTACCGAACAACATAAATGTCACGTGCTTGAATTCTGCAGGCGAGCTAATCGAGTAAACCACCTAAAAACTTAGCATCTTCAGGTGAAAATCAATTTCTTAGACCAAGGGTTGACCACCCTCTCCATAGTCATCGGTTCATCGTCATTTATTGCTTTGTGCGCTTCCGTTTTGGCTCGGCCCGGCAACGGCAAGTACCGAAATTTTATATGGCGCCTACGACGTTCGCAACACGAGAGCCAGAAATTTATGTCCTTTGGATGCGGACCTTTTAATGGACGTTCGTCCTCGTATTGCGATTATAGGGCGAGCTCGTGAATTTTCAAGACTTTTTCTCTTAATTTGGTGTCGTTTTTTTTCTTGTTATCGCAACTATCGCCATCAGAAAACTACACTGAGAAAAAAGAGTTTACTTGAGCCAGGTAAATTTTTTGACAAGTAAACTATTTACCCTCCTAAACCAAACTAATAGTTTGGCCTCTAGGGGCAATTTTTTTATAAATAAGCACTGTGACATTTGTAACGTTTTTCTATCTTTAACAGTGGACAGACGAGAGCATTTTATAAATTTATCAGTGTTTATTAATGTAAATTTTAATTTGTTGAATAATGTAAAGTTATTTTTACCTCCATGTTTCCCAGCGATAAAGTTTGGTTGGTAGAGAGAAAATTTGGCTGGCAGGGAGAAAGTTTGGCTCTCTTTTTTCTCAGTGTACAACTACCACAATTTCTTAGAAACATATTTTTTTAATGTCTTTTTTCCACTATTTTTAGATGACGGCGCTACGGCCAAATAAATTCTATAGTTTTTGTTTTCACTTTTACACGTTTCAAACATTTTTATCGCTTCATTTTAAACGAAGAAAAATGTCTTGATTTTCCCCAAGTTTTAATCGCATAATTTATATCATTTCGGGGTTGTTCCCATTTCACGCGGAAATAAAAAAAGTTTAAGAAAAAAACTCACCTCCTGACTCATGAAAATCTCGCGATTTCAAATTGGTTTTATTTAAAAAAAAAAAAATCCGGAAATTTTCTTTTTCCTTCGATGAAAGAAAAATTGCATGATTTTTCTTTAGTGACATCGAATGTTGGAGATTTAAGAACATGATTCTAGTGCATGACACATTTCCCGAGAATGACAATTTTTCACAAACATATTTCTATACCGAATTTTTGGTTTTCTTTTCGGATTTCTCGTATTTTTATTATTTTTAGCACGCTTTGTAAATCGTCTCCAATTAAATCAAATTTCTATTTTTAATCCAGAATCATCTGAGTTCAGATGAACCTGAACTTCTCAGCTTGTCTTACTTTGTCAATTTTTTAAAAATCGGTTTGTTGTGAAGGAGGAAAACTGTTTATTTTATTCTTTTCTTTAATTTTTTTTCCAAATTATTTTTAAAGTAGTGGCGATTAATTACAGGCATCCCTCAATTTACAACGTTTTTAGACGGGCTAACTTTCGCGACTCCGCGTCGGATTTCGAATTTTTTAGATTTTGGGCGGGGTTTACTCAATTTATTCCCACAGCCAATTAGGAATCCAACATTTGTAAGGTTTGCAACCCATTAGCAACACAAGCCGCAGTAAAATTCTAAACTTATACTACTTGTGTTCGTCTCTATTTGATGTCAAGACACTAATGGCGGGTTTCACAAGATTTTTAGAGAGTAATAAATCGAATTAGCCGACATTTCAAGCAAACAGAGCCTCCCGACAAAAAGTTCGCGAAACCCACCATAAGTATCAGACTAGCCTGTTTTTTACACCCTTTGATGTTGTTAAGAAGGGGGACATGGAAATATGTTTGAATTCTATTAGAAGTTTTTCTAATAGAATTCAAACATAATTCTGATCATGTTTCCCAGGGTTTTTTGAGCAAGTTCTAGACAATGCTCGAATTAATTCGAGTGTCCTAGTTTAGGGACTAAAATTTCCCAAAAGCGTTTCAAAATCCTGTCCTAAACAGAAAAAAAAACTGGCAAAAAAATGCGAAATTTCAATTAGCTGATTATATTTGAAAATCTGAACATGCAACAATTTTTGTGTTTACACAAATTTGATCATAAAATAAAAAAAAAAACAATAAAAAAAAAAACAATAAAAAAAAAAACAATAAAAAAAAACAATAAAAAAAAACAACTTTGTCCTAATTTTTTGATCGTTCCACTGCCATTTCTTTAAGAAGTCCATCGTCAGACAAATAATTGGCGCATATATGACTATAGAAATCACCTCTCGTCACTATAGTGTCGCAAGGTCGACTTTATGCAGCCATAATTCCACTTTTCGACTGCGAAATAGGAAAAAATAAAATTCCGTTTCTGTATAGACTTATTTATTGGACAGCCAAAATACTTCATGACGAATTTTAGTACTCGTACAGAAGAAACATTAACATACTTTCGGTGAGTAAAGAAATCGCTTTATGTTGGAATTCGCGGGTATATTGCAAAACATGATCTCGCAGGTGTTAGACACCTTTACGTTTATTCATCAGCAACAGATTTAGCAGAAGTAGTGGACAGAAAGCGGAGTCCAATTTTCGTATGCGACGGCAGCATCTTGTCTTATTGCGTTCGAGTTTTTCTTGCAAAATTTCCTGAATTTTTTCTTTGTTGCAATCAAGTTTTGTTGGTTTTTCGCGATTTTTGTCAATGTTACGCATGACGGAAGGCATATAGCACTCTTGAGCTACAGTCAACTTTCGTAGATTCCCCTCGAGCAATTCTACAATATGTGAACAAAAACATATGTCGCTCGCGGAACATCGCTTGCGTGTATTTCGTTGCCTTCCGCCTTTGTATCAGCTACCAAATAATATCAAATCGCGAGAAAATTCTATATTGCAGGAGGGGGGTGAGGAGCGCAAGCATAATGGATCTGGGTCTCTAATTCACATTCCGAACACGATCCGCGAGGTAATTGTCTCGCATCGCTGACATGCAAGTTGCGGTAGTGGTAGCCCAAATATTGTGGTTCCGCTCGCGGCAGATTTAGTTCCAAAAGTCTGTCGAAATTTCCAATTTCCTTAAAAACCAACGGATGGGAGGTGTAAGTAAGTCATGTTCTACGAGGGTACATTTTAATATGAAAAAATATAGACCAAATGTAACCAAAACCCCATTAAGATAGCCAAAAAAAAAACTTTTTCAAGAAAAAATGAAAAAAAAACATTGAATTAAGCCCGAAAAATAGTAAACAATTTTACTTCATTTGCCATTTCAAAAACTTATTGATTTCCCCTCGTATATCACAACGTCTCCTTTAGTACCGCCCTGATTCACAGTCACTCCAAACACTTCTGAACCAGTGGTCGCTCCACTTTCTCCCTTCTTAATGAAGAAACTATTTTTTTTTTCTTTTGAGCGAATTTTTCTCGTTCTTTTTCGCAATTAACCAATTTTATGGTTCTTTAGGCCGGCATCTCCATTCCCCACTCCCCTAATGTCAGTAATTAATGAGATAACAGAAAGGCGAAGTCCATAACCCCTAGCAAAAGAGGGGTTGAATCGGGTTTCTTTATCAATTTGGGATAAAATACACCCTAGAAGGCGTTTTGATTGATTTTTTCTAAGCGATGGCCTTCCAAAATCCATATAAGAAATTGAGCCAAGTTGAACTGTGCTGAACTGGAACTGGAAATAAAACTGGAAACTAACGATTGTGTAATCTTTGGCAACAATCGATCTGTCTCCAACTGCGCCCCCTGCTGACACGATGGGATGTGACTTTTGGCCCTGAAAACGGTTATCGTTTTTTTTCTCTAAATTTATGAGGTTTTTCTCTGATATCGGAATTGGAAATTGAGTTGAGATTTGAGAACAAAGTACAGTAAAATCTGAGTAAAAGAACCTGCAGAGATGATGAAAAATCATAAGTTATTACCAAAGGTTTCGAACTGGAGCAAAACCGGAACCCAGTATATTTGAGTTTAACCCAAACGCAAAATTGAATCTTAAAAAAACCGAAACTCGCTCTCGTTGGGCGCGTTTAGACCGAGCTAACCTCTGGCGGTGCTAAACTAGAAATGTATATTGCGTGGACTATTATTTTTTTGTATTTATGTACAATTTTTCTAATATATAGCATGAAAAGGGCACAAAAGATTAGAAATTACACTTAGTGCCGTTTGCACCAACAAAACTTAGCAACTTATGTACAACTTAAAAAATTTAAGTCGAAGAATTTCTACGGTTTAAGTAGGTTAACCACAACTTATTTTTTTAAGAATAATACGCGCAAACGGGTCTTCTTAATCCAAACCTAAATCCACTGAATTTTAATTTTTTTTTCTTTTTTTTTTTTTTTTGAATTAGACCACCCAAAATTTTTACAGTTTGAAACACTAAAAAAATTATTTCACGAATTAATTTTACCTTTAATCATAGAAAAAAGGCTTCTATTGAAAAGGAAGAAATCACATACCTGAAAAAAAAGAAAAAAATCGTTAATAAAAACAAAACCAATAATAAATAATAGGATAGTATATTTTAATAGTAAAACATTGTAAAAATTTCATGAAAAAAATCGGTGTAGGTAATTGCAAATAATAAGAAAATAATTTTTTAGTCGACAACAAAAACTTTAGGTGGTAAGTTGATCCATAGTTTTGTTGTTCGGAGCATTAAAAAAATCCAGAACTGCCAAATTTTCACATTTTTTGAAGCCTTAGCGGTTGTGTATAAAATGCGCCACGCTAATTTTCGGTCTTTCGAACATCTCTCCTCTCTTTGTCTTGATTTTCACGATTTTTTTATAATTTTTTTATTGAACCTTTTTTACAGTTTTTTGGCTAATTCCAGCCAGAGCTTAGGGAAAGACCCTTTAATACCGAAGCACAGCTCAGGTGTGCTTCGGCATTTTTGTATAGAGTTTCGTTACACTACCGTACACCGTCACGCCCTCCAAACTGTGACATAAAATACGTCACACCCCTCAAAGTGTGACGTATTTATAGACAGCCCCTTGAATTTCACATCGGATTTTCGCAGTTAGAGGTTGTCCATAAAATACGTCACATTTTTAGAGAGGCGGGGGATGGGTTCACAAATAGGTTGACGAGAGAAGCGTAAAATTATCGTGACATATTTTTAATGGACAGCCCCTTACGAGTTTTACTGTCCATTTTCTATTACTACACAAAAAATGCTTTCAGAAGGAATTTTCCACTCACTGTTAAATAAATTAGCTGACAAATATCTACAAATAAACATAATAAGAGAACGCTGCTGTATGAATTTTGTGTGCTCCGAACATTTGACATCTAGTATTCAGTGGAATGTCACCGGAACATGTAAATTAGATAGAGGTGAGTGAATTCAAATAGAAAAACTAAAGTGGTGATAAAGATAACACTGTCAAACTATTGATATTGATGGTATATAGCGGTATATAGCAAGCATAGAAATATTCTCGACATACTTATGCATAAAATAATGAAATTTTATAGCCAAGAAAAAAATTCTGATGACTCTAAAGCTTATGAGTTTATGGGATTTCCCCCATTCTGAAGGGAAAAAAATGTTTTTTTCTACTTTTTATGCTACTGTCACTGGATTAAGTAGTGAAAAATCCGAACATGACCTTGTTATGTACTTTCGTGTTTGTTGTTGTTGTTGTTTTTCTCATATTTATCATGTTGACATGTACGTAGATAACATCCGCTGCCGTATGTTGTATTCGAGTTACTTGCAAATTCTGATAGCTTAAAAATCATCTTTGATAAAAGTTTATTTAGATTTAAAAGCATTTGGTATAAGACTTCTTCTCCAGCACTTGTGATTCAACATAACTTTTGGCCTTTGCTGCAAAAATGCGACGTCTTTTATTCAAAACATCGACGTTTTGCTTCTGCTACTGATTTTTATGATTCACATAGAGCTGAATTTATGGCATCTTGAGATAAACACTTGAAAGACTATTCAACTGTGATCCCCCATTGAAAATATAGCATTTCATATCAACAAGAAAAGAGCACTCAAAAAGTTATCATCTATGGAAAATCTCATCTCCAAAGAAGATGAAATTGAACGGAGTCCTGAAATAAAGCGAAATTTTCCAGCCATATCGCAATGCTGTAGAGGGAATGGGAAATCTTCGAATGGATAGCGTTTTTGGGTGTAAGTAAAAATAAAGTGAAATTTATTGTCGGGGTGGGCAGAAAAACCATTAAAACAGCAGCACATAAACTGAGCGCAGTTTCAGTTTTTCTTCTGTACAAGAACGAACGCACGCACGTAAAAAGATCACGGCCAGCCGAAAAATCGGAGACTGTCGGATCCACAAAGGGAAAAACTTCTTTTTTCGCAATTTGCAATTTGCTATTTTCGTAAAGGTCATGGAAAACTTTATCCGAATACTTAATTGGCTAAATTCTCATAAATATACAAGGAACAAGTTTAATCGCTTTGTCTGCTGGGAAGAGAAAGTAATTTCTGTGCGGCTTCAAGGTTTTTATCCATTTCTGACTGGAAATATCAAAAAAAAAATTTGTTAATTTTCATGAAAAACATTTTCCCCGCAAAATAAATACTTTAGTCAAATTACCATCAATTCACAACGATACCTGTTGGATTTTCTTTAAATTGATTTAAATGTCGTACAGGAATGTTAGAACTTGGCGCCAATAGCGTGAAAACAAATTCCACATACCCTCTACCAGTCTTGTGTAAGAACCAAAACCACAAAATTATTAAAATTTCAGTAAACTAAAACCAGGAACCAATTTTTGAAATTTCTGGAACCAAAACCAGTACCAAATTTTTGGAATTTTAGAAATCAAAACCAAAAACCTTAAATTCACTCCTGAACCAAAACCGGGCCACACTCAAAAAATTTTTAGTTTGCATATCTGATGGATTTACGGTAAAACACTATTTTCTTCGAAGAACCGTTAGTTTCTAAGCAACTTGCAAAAATCTAATTTTTCACCTTATAATGAGAAAATCTCAATAACGGTAAAAGATAGCGGGTAATGACAAAAAAAAATTGTGAGAAATATACCCTTCAATTTATCTTACCCATTAGACCACCAAAAAACCGTTCGAGAGAATCACAAAAAATTGATTTTTTTTAAATAACGATATATCTCGATACCACTTTGAGATATCGAGTTTTTGTAAAGACTGACAGACCGATAGACCGATAGACTGACAGACCGATAGACTGACAGACTGATAGACTGACAGATCGATAGACTGACAGACCGATAGACTGACAGACTGACAGACCGATAGACCGATAGACTGACAGACCGATAGACTGACAGACTGACAGACTGACAGACTGACAGACTGACAGACTGACAGACTGACAGACTGATAGACTGATAGATCGATAGACTGACAGACCGATAGACTGACAGGCTGACAGATTGACAGACTGACAGACCGATAGCATGACAGACTGACGACTGGGAGACAGACAGACCGATAGACTGACAGACCGATACACTGACAGACTGATAGACTGACAGACTGACAGACCGATAGACTGACAGACAGATAGACTGATAGACTGATAGACTGACAGACCGATAGACTGACAGACCGATAGACTGACAGACCGATAGACTGACAGACCGATAGACTGACAGACCGATAGACTGACAGACCGGTAGACTGACAGACCGATAGACTGACAGACCGATAGACTGACAGACCGATAGACCGATAGACTGACAGACCGATAGACTGACAGACTGACAGACTGATAGACTGACAGATCGATAGACTGACAGACCGATAGACTGACAGGCTGACAGATTGACAGACTGACAGACCGATAGCATGACAGACTGACGACTGGGAGACTGACAGACCGATAGACTGACAGACCGATACACTGACAGACTGATAGACTGACAGACTGACAGACCGATAGACTGACAGACCGATAGACTGACAGACCGATAGACTGACAGACCGATAGACTGACAGACCGATAGAATGACATACTGACGACTGAGAGACTGACGACTGACTGATAGACTGACAGACCGATAGACTGACAGACCGATAGACTGACAGATTGACAGCCTGACAGACTGACTTCGTATAAAATGATATTTTTTTTAATTGTTTTTAATTTTAATTTTTAAAAAAACATTCATTAAACAAAAATTGCCAAATGAAACCAATTTATGAAGGTGAGAATTTTCCCCTAATCGCATTTTGTCAATTAGTCTCAATCATATGTCATTCAAGTTGCCGTTCATTTTGATATCGTTGATCACTCGCAATGAAATGATTCCCTCCAATCAATAAACAAACTAATATTACAATAAATACAAATGTCTCTCCAAGCCATAAAACATTAATATTCCTCTCTTGTACATGTATGAAATTCAAAGTTTCAGAGTTTTTTTCAGGCATTGAAGGTGTGTTCAGGTTTTTTTTCACCTGAAAGGGTATTTTTTCCATTTTCCCAACGAGCCCACGGGCCACGACATTCCATTCCAATGCAATTTTATAGCGATAAATAAAAATGTCACTTACCTTGTCGCCATATAATCACTAGACGATTTGTCTGTTGGAAAACTGTTGGCTATTTGGAAATAGTTTGGTGTTTTTATTGCACGTGGGAAAAGGTCAAATACCTAGCCCGGAAATTTGGTCATCAGGCAAAGGTAGTTTTTTTTTTACCCGAATGGGCCGCACTATGGGAAACGAACGCGAATGTGTCTTCATGACCCCAAGTACACTTTTGCTCTCAGTTCAGTAAAAGTCGACAGGTGAAATTGGTTTTTTTTTCTTGACTGTTTTGGTTTTTGTTTGGTTTTATCCCCTTTTCTTTTCAAGGATAAACTCAATGAACTTCTTGGGTCAGTGACTGGTAAAATATCCTGATTACAAAAAATTTCGTTATTTTCTTTTTTAGAAAATTTCATGTTGATATTACTATATGATGCGTAAGAATTTTCGTTCAGTTTTATATCTGCGATAACCCTACGATAAGCGCCGGTGGTCATCTACCTGGAAATTTCTCGTTTCATGGGATAGCATTTTTATGGTATTTTTTTTATATATATTTTTATAATGGCTTAAGAAATTTTATCCAATTTGGATATACGAACCTTTGTTTTATTTTTCGGTACCAAAAGTTCTTAAAGTAAACATAAACAAGAAAGGGTTTTTGATTCTAGATTAACAAAACAAAATTCTAGGTAAACAAAACAAAATGTTGAAAGATTGTAATAAATTTTTCTTGTAAACCCCATAATTAAATTTACAGTTCACTAAATAAGCCAGCAGTGTCTGGAGAGTGTTATTAATTAGTTATTAACTAATGCATAATGTTAAATTATTAATTTTTGTAATCTTAAGGTAGAACAAATAATTTTAAATGTTATTTCAGTAAGAATAAAAGCTATCATTAGTGTCGATTTTTTACGCACGCAAATTAGAATTTAGCTATTCTGCTTTGGCAGTACTGCAACCGCATGTTCGGATATGGAACCCCAGCATAAGGCAACAAAAACGGACCACCTACTGACAGGATTAATATTTACTACTGTTAACTGGGCAACACCGCATCATACAAAAATCTATTAACCGGATGTGTCAAAAATGGCGGCATTTTAAAAATTGAAAATTCGTTTTTTGCGATTTACTCCGACACTGCGCGTTTTTCAGTAGTCCCACGTATGACAAATGTTGGACACAATAAAATTTCCTACACTATTGCCTTTTACTAGAACTCTGTATATCAAACCATTTTTGAGATATACCGTTCTTTAGAAAAATTCAGTTTTTAGCGATCACTTCAAAAACCGCAGGTTTTTGGGTGGTTGAATGAAGAAAATGTTGTAAAGAGAATAAAATTTCCCACAATTTTGTCTATCAGTGGTTTTCTCGAAAACGGTGAGTCATATTAAAAAATTTATAAAGGTAAAATCTGTTTAGAATCTGATTTTACATAACCGTTCCATACATCAAAATCCAATCAGACCACTTCTTTCCCCCTATCCTATACGAATGGATTTTTTTAAATAAACATTTTGTCTGTCATCATATAGAGTATTTGACGATTAGCCTCTGGCAATTGTTGCTTTTCTTATGTTTTTTAATGAAAACAAACTCCTAAACATAATAGCCTATACAATTTTCCTAAAATACCTTAATGTGAAGAGAGAAAAAAACGATTACAAAAGTTATCTTCGCATTAAGCACTACCAGTAACAATTCAGTAACCATAAAAAAATTTCTCAGTCTACATGTTTTAATGAATTCCTGACACACATTTTTCTTGTCTTATATACGGAATTTTCCACAATGATGGATTTATAGCATGCCAAGATAACAAATTATTAACTGCCATACGAAAAACTAGCTCACATTGGCATTTATTTTGAAAGCGCAAATCAGAAGTATTTCTTCCAAAACAACAACAGTTCATCTATGAGAGCATAACTTGTAAGTTGAATGTAACTTTCTGATGCTTGTTGAAACTAATTTTTCAGTCAGCAATTGTTGAACCATAAATTATGTTTTAATTAAGTTTATAAATTCATTTCTTCTTCGGCAGCCACACATAATCACAGTCACAGCCATCGTCGTCAAGATGAACCACGAGAAAAGAAGCACAGCATCCAGGCAGGAAGTTTAAAAGTGATGCTCGTTGATTTGCCCGCCCACTCACCACCCATCGGAAAACGTGTATAATTCCGCCTCCTTACAAGGTTTAAGGGAAGCCACCTTCAAACAGATTCGAATGCAGCCGCAGCGGTATTTGGAAAATGTCGGTATACTTCCTTAAGCACTTAAAAAGCAAAAGTTATATTTAAACTTGCAATTTAACAACTGATAATTATTTCGGATGCCTGAACCCTGAGACACACGCCATCTATAATTAATTAGTTTTCCCTCCAAAAACATTTAAAAGGCCGTGTGCGCGCGAAAATAGAAAAATTCAAAATGCTATCACACACAGCATTTGAATTTTTCTATTTTCGCGCGCACACGGCCTTTTATTGTTGGTGTTTTCACTTATTTTGTGGTACATCACCATCCGAATCGTACATTTTCCACATTCGCCGCGTGTTTACTTTCTTTTTTCATGAAAAATTGTTTAACAGTTATATGCACGTTTCTAGCTTAACTATTTTCGGTATACATAAATGAATTTCCAACAAGCGGCATTTGAAAAGATCGCGTGGAAATAGAGAAAAAAAAACTTATTCAGAAAGCTTCACGGTTTCCAAACTGAAATCGCAACTTGAAAACGCTTTACCACTCTTTGGTGGTTGGGTTTCATGGTTTTTTTTTTGTAGGTTCCATCGTATAGTGGATCCGCCCGCCAACTTCAATTTACTCCAGTCTAACTTAATTTAAAAACAAAGCAATTTTGCTGGCAACAGCAACTGGCAGACCGATGAAAAAAATATACACCGAGTTGGGAATATTGAGGATTTTCAGGAAGTTAGGGGGCTTTGAAATGGGAACCTACAACCAGCTTGCCAGCCTGCCTGCTGCTCCTAAAGGGGCACGGACTCAGAACCATGCAAGAGGAATACATTTCGGTTGCTTAAGTGAAAGCCGCAAGGGTTTCCAAAATTCAATCTGAATTTCGGTACAACAATCCCGAGATATACAGAGCGGCTGCCAAAATACTGACGACAGTGGCAGGTGGTAAAAGCCCCATTCCCGGAGTGGTTTGTTAAAAGTATGAGACGTCGGAAATGAAGAACAACACAGAAAAGGTGGAATCTGGTTAGATGGCATTAGCATCAGTTACAAAGACGTTTTTTTGAAGGAACATTCACAATAAATTAAACCCTGAAAGTTTTGAGTAGTTTTGTCAAGTTAAATTTGTTGTAAATTGACTGAAAATAAAATCTTTCCTTCGCCCTTCGCCCTTCGCCCTTCATCCTTCATGCTTCGATTTCAGACGCCTCGATATAAAACGTTCCGGTATGCGACGGTTAACCACCCCCCTCCCCGCGGATTTCTTTTGGGGTAACATCAAAAGGTTGAGTTCTGCTGACTAAAATTCAGATTTCATGAAATTTTTCTTTCAATTATGCGGATTTCGAACCATGGACGAAACTCTGACATTTGTGACATTTGTAAGGTTTTGTGTGGACATATAGAAAAGATCCAAGAGCAAAAGATCCAAGAGGATGATAAGAGGCTCTACATAAAATATGTCACAATTTTAGAAGAGAAGGGAGCGGTAGTATCAAAATCAATATAAGAAATAGTGAAAAAACGCAACGGGAAGGAGACCCAAAAATCCTAAAACCAGAGTGACGTATTTTTTGGACAGCTCCTAAGCCGTAAGAAAGAAAGTGTCGATTTATGAACTTTTTGATTTTTCGCCCGTTCGGAATAGAACACGTTGGGCCGAGTGCATAAAATCTAGCAAATGTTTTGTTCCACATAAATTTTGTACACGATTTTTCTGATGTATTCCACATAAATTTTGTACACGTTTTTTCTGATGTATGAAAGTCTGACATTTGTAAGGTTTTCCACAACACTCATCAACATCAGAGCCCGAAAATGCACAGAAACCACCCAACATTTTCAACAATTTCTCAGCTTATTTTACATACCTATCTTATTTCAAATTCCAAATTTTTAGAAATTTCCAGAGGAAAAATTCACAAATTTTCGGTCACCAAAACATATTTTAACAAATTCCACAAATTTCCTCAATCAAGCACAATGAAATCCCAGCTTTAATCTCGCAACACACGAAAAACAAGAAAATACGCACCGGGTTAGAAAGATCCAATCCTAATGGAATAGAAAATACTGGAAAAAGGTCCGGTTGGGGAAGGAAATTTAATCAAAGCATTTCATTTCATAAAGAAGGAAACATGAAATTTCTGCTTTTCTCTGCAAAAGCATAACCAGGAAAATCGTAATTCGTCGGATTTTCGGTCTACCCTTTTGTTTTGTCGTTTTTCCTGATGGAATAAAAATTTTCCAATGTTTTTGTTTTATTTGTTTTTATTTTAAGAAGGAATGGCGGCAATCCGATGTGAATTGAGAATAATATTATAAAATTTGCTGCATGACTTCTTGTCCTCCAGCAGTTTTGTTAGAGATGGAGAAGAGAATGGTGGTGGTTTTTTTTTATTTAAAAACCAAAGTTCTTTGACGGAAAACCACCAATCACGGCAAAGATGACTGGAAAAAAACAACTAAACAACAAATTTTATTTAAAAAAAATTAAAAAATGACTTAACAAATGTGCGCCGCAGGTGAAATTTTTTAAAGAGAATGCAACGCAATTATTTAAATAAAGAACTACACAGTCCACAATTAACTCAATTTTTGGCGCTCAACACATTCCATAGATAATGTCAACAGGAATTCGCTTCATCTGAGACAAGGTCTGCCCCGGCGTCTGCTTCCAAGAATTTCGCCCCCATACACTTTCCGGATTAGATTTTCTTCACTGCCACCTTTTGCGCCCCCACTCCTAAAAGTGTGACATGTTTTATCAACAACTCCTGACGGCTTCTGTTAGGGCTGTGGAAAAGAACCGGCACCTGGTTCCTAAAATTTTCAGGAATCAGTTCTGCGAAAAACGGGTACCCAGTTCCAAGAACCAAAAACTGTCTGAAGACAAAAAAAACAAAAAAAAAATATAAATCTTGATTTTTTGCCACGAATTATCTTTTTTTTTTGTCTTCGACTCGAAATCGGTAATCAGACTTGAATTCGAAATCAGGTAACCCGGTATCCGGTTCCTAAGTAAACGGGTACCCGGTTCGAAAAAACCGCTGTTTTCCACAGCCTTCTTTCCCAATGGATTCTGCCTCTGCCACCACTTCTGCTTTCAATGTGTTCCGACCATAACAGACAATTTGAAAGGCAGTTAAAAGTTATACCGAGTCAAGGTTGCTACTCACTGCCAAAATTATACTTCTTTTATTTATGTTAGCTTCTGGCTATTGGCGGCAAACACTTTTAACTTCGCAGTTAGCGATGATATCGTAAAAATCCCATTTGGTTGGCCAACCGTCTGTCTTATTTATGTTTCTGCTGGCTTCGATCGCATAATTTCTCTTCCCAGGCAGGAAAATATCAAAAACCGAGGAAACAATAAATAGCATAAAATGTTAATACAGCCAACCGACAAGAAGAGAATTTTTGGGGCCATAGAGAGATAAGCATGAGCCAATTCCAAACTGTGGATGAAATGAGAACCCCTTGGAAGTTGCCCCAAGTGTCCTTGTCACCCTTAGCCCTGAGTGTTACAGCAAGTCCTTATAGTAGGTCCAATTTCAGGGCAACCAGCGAGAAGGACGTCCTTTGATATTTTTTTTTTGTTTGTTTTCAACTTTGGTTTTTTTAATTTTTGACCAAGCCAAAATGCCAGAAATTCTAAAATAACTTTGTGTCCCACTCCCAACCCATCCCCCCACCATATATTCCGCAGTTGTTGCGCCACAATTGTAACTCGTAATATCGTATTCCACTCTTCATACCTACTAGGACTCGGGCGTCCTTATATTTAATGCATATTGCTATAAATTCGTAATGAAGTTACAATCCAGCACTCAACCTTTTTCACCATTTAAAAGTCATGACGCCCGGGAATACACCGAAACAACAGACAAATTCCTCTAAATTAAAATTAGTTACTTTATATGTGAGAGACGACACCCATCCATTAGTTACGTCAGTTTATCCAGAATTTTCTGTGTTTACTTTTTGGTAAATTTTCTTCCTTTCGCGGTGTATTTGTCGTACGCGTGTCCCAAATGTTATTTCAATGAATTCTTGCAACTATTCTACTGAAAAGAAGAAAACATATCTGATGTGAACAGCACATGACTTTCTTATACAAAAACTTACGTCCCTGCCTGACTGACAGACTGACAGAAAGACATAATGATCCAATCGGGGAATATTTTTCATGATCACAATACTTTATTATACTTGGTATAAGAAAATAAAATCCAACAATGTTCTGAAGGACTTTCGACTAGATCATTGCTTTTTGTCACCAAAGTGACTTGAGTGGGGTATCAACATTTGTTAAATAATTTAAATTATGTCAAGTGTGATAGTCACGAATTGGGAGTAATTTAAAATTATTCTTGGAAGCAATACTGGAACGTCCTAAAAGGAACAATACTGTTTGACGTTTATTGATAACGATTTTTTTTCGTTCGT
The DNA here is from genome assembly GCA_964034945.1 of Chrysopilus asiliformis. NCBI lineage: Eukaryota > Metazoa > Arthropoda > Insecta > Diptera > Rhagionidae > Chrysopilus > Chrysopilus asiliformis. Next base: position 22,958,411 of record OZ035962.1, read on the forward strand.
TCGTCCTTTCTTTGTGAGCATTTCTACATTGTGTTTGTGTCAATATGGGTAAAACATATGTGGTGAAAAAAACCTTCCGCCCTCACATGAAGAACTCACAATAAACAATTTTGTATCAGTTGGCTTGAAATCGTATTCTGCCTACGCATGACCTTAAATTGGATAACATAGCATAACAATAAAGAGGATATGTTACAACATACTCGCATATAAGTTTAGGAAATTTAATGAATAGTCCAAGTCCTAGATCTGTTCAACAAATTTCCGAGCCAATAATTTTTTACAAAGCGTCGCCGAAAAATCTTCGCAAGGAGTTTTTGTGATTTTGTAAATATTTTCAAAAGATTTTTTTTATCATGATAAGATTTAGAGTTTTTGTCCACCCTAAAAATATAATGGAGATATTTGGAACGGTCCCACAATAAATTTTTGTAAAATACTGTCAACCGAAAATGACCACATAAAGGGGTGTGGAAATAAACTATTCTATTTTTTCAACAAAAACAAAATATTTGTAAAATAACAAATTTGTTTAAAAATAACCGACGTGAACAGCACATGATTTTCTTATAATACAAAATCTACGTCTCTGCGCCAAATGGTTATAGTGTAAATAACTAAGATTACGTCCCGGATTCACCGAGACAGTCCCGGATTTAGGCATATTGTTCCGATCTCCTAAAATCTAAATTTTTGTTCCGGATTATTCGATTTAACATTGAAATCGAAAATATTCGCCTGCGGCGTAATTTTTTCACAAGTTTCTACCTCCATCGTATCTTTATTTAACTTCTTGATTATAAGGTATGGTTTTTCCTAAAAAAAATTGCCTGGGGCACAACTTCTGCTGTGTTTGGTCTTGTTTCGTACTTTTCAATTAATTTCGATGTATTCAAAATATCACTTTTCTCACCATGCCCCCTCACCAGTCATCTGTCTCAGATTCAAACAAAAAACATAACAAAAGCTATAATTGCCAATCTGGCAATTATTGAAAACCCGTATGGCGATTTAAGTGAACGGCAAACAGTTGTATCAAAATTCCACTTTGAAGTCAAACTTTCCAATAAGATTTTTTTAAAACTTGTTCCAATTGGATTTTGATGTATGGAACTTTAATGTAAAATCATGTCCTAAACAACTTTTGTTCTAGCACTTTTTTGATAAGATGCACTGTTTTTGAGATATTCGCAAAAAAGGTTTTCGTTCGTATGGGGGGTACCCCCACTAATGGTCCATTTTTGCCCATTAACGAACTTAGCCTCGCATTTTACGAAAAACGGACCTGTGTAAAATTTCAAGTCTGTAGCTCAATCCGTGCGCCCGCAATCCGCGCCACAGACGGACAGACAGACGGACAGACAGACGGACAGACGGACAGACAGACGGACGGACGGACGGACGGACGGACGGACATGCTAAATTCAACTTTTTTCATCATTCTAAACACACTGGTGTAATTCATTTTTGTGTGCGATGACGGGATCTTGGCGTTACAAACGGTAAGGCAAAGTTAGTATACCCTTTGGTTTCACCATACGGGTATAAAAATATGGTCACCCTAACTATACTCGACGAAGAAAATATTAGTTTATCTTTTTTTTTTTAAACTACAACCTGTGCGTTATAATTTTTAAATAATCGATGATTAATAGTCTTCAAAGTAATACAAGGTTGATAATGCAAAATACGCCAAGAAATGTCACACGTTTAATGTCTGGAAATTTTTTAATCTTAATCCAGCGTGTACGAAACAGAACAGATCAAAGTTCAAAAACTTTACATGCGGTTCAAGTTTTCTAACCCACGGAAAATTTGATTAATCGCAGTAGGTTTTATCTAAAACCATTGCTAGTTAAATAGGCGTAACATAAAATTGTCTTTCGTTTGGCAAACAATTCTCTCACAGCATAATCCACACCCAAAATGTGATCTCAAGTTTTCTTTGTTCACGACTATTTAGGTCTTTTTCTGCGATTAACCCAATCGCTCCATTAGCTCTTGGAGCGTCTTAAGATTTCCCGTCTTTGACAATTAGGCACCTCCAATGGAGTAAAATGTGGTTTTTGTGGTGTGTGGTCAAAGTTTCAGAACAAAATTAAATTCGTGGATGTCTTACACCTGACTTTTACCGTTTACGTATTTTGAAGCAACGGTATTTGATTTCAAATCAATAAATAATTGTGGGGTAAGAAAAAAGCATTCATTGTTAGATCTTTTATTGAAATTGTTCATTTATTTGCTTTTGGCGTTTGAGTTTGTTCTCACAATTTCTGAGGTGGCGTCGGCGGTAAATCTTGCATCGTAATTATGTTTAATTAGGAGAAAATTGCTTGGTACCAAAGAAATGTTGGCCATTTTAATGGCAGTACGAGATATGGCATAATAAGTATGTCGGCTGCCGTATTGCCGGTTTTTTAAAGGCAACCAAACAAATTTAGACATTATTCCTTCTATAAAAGGTTATTTTTTGCACGACAAAAGTGTAACTTAGCAATTTAGAGACAAAATTTTGTCTTTTTGCAATGACGAGAAGCAGAATTTCAGATATTAAAATAATATGACTGAACAAATCCCTTGCGGTGCCTTTAATAATCCCGATTCTTTAGGATAAGAACACTTTAACTGCAGCGACAGACGCCGCTTCTGGTTTTACTGTATTAAGAGCTAAACAGAATGGCAGCGTTAATAACGGAAGCGTCCGCGTAATTTTTTTTATACCAATGGAGCGCAATTAAACCTGAGGCCCTATCGCCGAACACGATACGATTGGTTCGAGTCGTAAACTCCATGTTGTTGTTCGTGTAAAACACTAACAACAACATTGAATTTACGATTCGAACCAATCGTATCGTGTTCGGCGATAGGGCCTCTGATATACTAACGACGTCAACGACGGCGCCACCGCGGATTTAGAACTGAACTTAAGCCCAATTCAGACTAACGATTGCGATTACGATTGAGGATTCTCGACCAATAAGATCAAAGCTTTCACCGACAGAGATTAAAAGCTTTGATCTCATTGGGCAAGGAAACTCAATCGTAATCGTAATCGCAATCGTTAGTCTGAATTGGGCTTTAAAAAGTTCCGCCGACGGCAACTGGGTGACCAGTTATTTCAAATGTTTAAAGTCATTAGTGACAAAACCCACAACGAGAGGCACTACTATCTGACGATACTGACATTTGATCGAAAATTCTGTTGACGATTGCCGTTTACGGATCCATTCTGTTTAACTCTTTACGGAATTGATCAAGAAATGTCATCAAATATCTCTCCTGAAAATTTTAATAACAAGGTTTCCTCAAACCTCTGCACATTTAATCATGACAGTTATTAACCTTATAGTAATTGGTATTTTCTAAGCGCATTTCATAAAAAAAACTGGAATAATTGATTAAAACCTAACGTGTCTGACCTCACATTAAAAACAAACAACAACACTTAATTTGATCGTAATATCACGGAGCGACTCGATCTAGATAAGATAGAAAATTCCAATTAGATTTAATAACCTCTCAACATAATAAATTTATTACAAGAACCTTGTATTAAGAAACTTTGTCATTTCTGTTATGACTGCAGTGACTTTGATGGAATTGACATCAAAGAAAATTTGTTTTAAGGTTTTTAGATGCAATAAAATTTGATTCAAATTACTGCAGTTTCAGTATAAGAGAAGCTTTGAAAAATATATATACTTGCTTGCCACGGGTATGCCGGGTTAAAGTTTTTCAATCGCTCCATTAGCTCTTGAAGCGTCTTAAGATTTTCGGTCTTTGGTTGGTGGGTTAAAGTTTTTTTTTTTTTGCAGAGTTTTTTTTTAATTGAAAAAACCTAGAAATAACTCAAAACTTTAAAAAAATGGTTTTAGGACATTTTGTTCCAAATTTTCACATTCTAAAAACCGATTCGTGATCAGCGACCCCAAAATCCTCCGAGTGATATTTCTCAGTCCCCTAACGGACAGGCTTCATAGTAAAAATCAATGTTTTGAAACACCAACCCGCTTCGGTTCAAGAGATTTCGAGCTCAAAGACGCCTGGTTTTTGAACTTCTTTTAAGCCAAAAAACGTCTTGGTTTTTTAACTTCTTTTAAGCCCAAAAAATGCCTGGGTTTTTGAACTTCTTTTAAGCTCAAAAAACGTCTCGGTTTTCGAACTTCTTTTAAGCCAAAAAACGTCTCGGTTTTTGAACTTCTTTTAAGCTCAAAAAACGTCTCGGTTTTTGAACATCTTTTAAGCCAAAAAACGTCTCGGTTTTTGAACTTCTTTTAAGCTCAAAAAACGCCTCGGTTTTTAAACTTCTTTTAAGCCCAAAAAACGCCTCGATTTTTGAACTTATTTTAACCTCAAGAAACGCCTCAGTTTTCGAACTTCTTTTAAGCTCGATTTAAGAACTTTTTAGCTCAACAAGCACCTGGTTTTAAGAAATTTTAAGCTCAAAAAACGCTCCAATTTAAGAGCTTTAGAAGGCAAAAAACGCTTCCACGAAGTTTTCGACCCTAAAAATCCTGCGATTTATGAACTTTTGAGCTAAAAAAAATGTCTCGGTTTATGAACTGTTGAGCAAAAGAAACTCTCGGTTTATGAAGTCCTTTCAAGCACGCCAAACCACTTCGCAGTTTGAAAGTTTCGGTTTAGGAATAACACTCTCTGACCGGCGAGTTACCAGTTTTTGTAATTGTCGTAACGAACCGTTTGGAATTTTGCAATATGCTAAATTTCACTGTTGCACAAGTAATGCCAGCATAATTTTAAATTGCATAGAAAAAAATATAAAAAAAACCTCATTAAAACTTGGGATTTCCTCTGGACAAACCAACACTCTTCGTGTCTATAAAAAAAAATTCAACATCTTTCCAACTTTCTCAAAGTTTATGCCTGTAAAAGCGTAAAATTTGTCACTTGATTGCAAGTGCTCACTGGTCATATGGTGATGTTTTCCATTACGGCACACACTCGTTAAATTTCACGCAAAAAGAAAACTAAACGGAGACGCGGAAAGACTTTTCCCCCCATCGCGTGGACTTGTAGTGTTTTTTTTCTTCCAAGAAATCGACGAGGAAGTTTCTTCAAAAGAAGACAACTTGGCTTCAGTTTTTGCGATTGTGCGGCTACCGGGAGTAGGAGAGGTGATGATTGTCGGTAGCTGGTTTGAATCAAAGAAAACTCAAGATAGGGTAAAGAGGGTGGGAACGAAGAGCCATCGGGGGAGAAGGTGTTGTGGGTTCATTGCTAGAGTTATGCAAATTCTTCGTACGTGAATACGTGAGTGAAATAATTGCAGGGTCAGTTGCTTAAGTCACACGCGTGTTTGTGGCGCAAAAAGTTTTTACTTTTTTTTTTAAATTTTATTTCTGTTTTGTATTTTTTTTTTCGCACATATATTTTCCGTCAATCCGTCGTTAACTCGTCGTGCTATTCCGCGTACATCGCCCCCGATCGATACATATTTTTATGCGGATTTGCAATCACGCAATGGTTTGCCGATTTCAACGCTTCACCACAGCAAACCATCATCGAACCGAAGAAAACAAAACATACAATCTTTTTTAATTTCTTATACAATTTCAACGATGTTAATATGTTTACTTGGATTTTGCAATTTCCGACCTGTACAATTCTTTTTTTTTATTGCAAATGCGACTGTTAGTAGTCAAAGCAAAGTCATTCAAGACGACTTCATCATTAGGCGTGAATTACTCGTCTTACACGTATATGTATTTGTATTTTACAATCAATGTTTGTCGTTTCGCTTATACCCAATGATGGCTGAGTTAATTTTCTCCTGGCAACTCATATCGGAAATGTTTTACTTTGATTGACAGATTGACGGATGCGATAATGTCGCATCAGATATGTGAGAATACACATTTCGAAATTTGCTAATGCGGTGCAGAGAAAAGAGGGCGCAAAAATGAAATTGAAAAGTAATTTCAATTTGGTGAATGCAAGATAAATAAGAAATTCTCATTATCTTTTGTGAAAATTTGAAGTCTGTGTATATACAGAGAAACCTCGGTTTATGGGCCGTTCGTCCGTTTTTGGCAGATGCTAAAAACCGAAACATCTGTATATATCAAAGCCAAATACCATTGACTTACACAATCTCTCGAACCACTAAACCGATTGCCATGAAATTTTGCACACAGTGTCATCTTACACCCATGAAGAGCGCTCGCCAAAACACTTTTTTTTAAATTCAAACCTAAAAACCGATTTTTTTTAAATGACGGTATATCTCGATAACGGCATATCTCGATAACGGCCTGAAATTCGCAGTTCTCGTGAAAGACAAAAATGTAGGAAATTTTATTGCCGAAAAATGTGTTGTTTCGAAGTCAATCGCGAAAAACGAAATTGCGATTTTTAAAAAGCCTCCATTTTGCCTACTTCCGATTAACGGATTTTTGCCAAAAGTTGATAAGATCATGCCATTCCAGGACGGACCAAAAATGCCTGCAAAATTTTATGGCTCTAGCTCCAGTAGTTTTTGAGAAATCTTGTACTCAGACAGACTGACACTGACAGACTGACACTGACAGACTGACACTGACAGACTGACACTGACAGACTGACACTGACAGACTGACACTGACAGACTGACACTGACAGACTGACACTGACAGACTGACACTGACTGACTGACACTGACTGACTGACACTGACAGACTGACACTGACAGACTGACACTGACAGACTGACACTGATAGACTGACACTGACAGACTAACAGACTAACAGACTAACAGACTAACAAACTAACAGACTAACAGACTAACAGACTAACAGACTAACAGACTAACAGACTAACAGACTAACAGACTAACAAACTAACAGACTAACAGACTAACAGACTAACAGACTAACAGACTAACAGACTAACAGACTAACATTTTTGTAATAATGCTTCGTTCGACTCAAAAGGGCTTAGGAAATATTGTTTTAGGCAAAATGAAGAGGTAGGAATGTTTCCTGAACACAATACTTTATTATGCTACGTATAAGAAAAGAAAAACATCGTGTCTAAATCGGGGAAAAATAATAAAGCTGATCCAAGTCAACTGTGACTTGTAGCAGGCAGACGGAGTTATCGATTACATGACACCACATCCTCGAAATATCTATCTCAGGTCAACCAGTGTAGCTCCTAACGCTGTACTTTATTTGCCACAAGCTGAATTTTTAAATGTCTCTCACCACAAATTCACACACTAAAGCAGATAAACGCGCGCGTGGCGTAGGCTAAATTTTCCTGTAGACCGTACGCAAGTTGACGAATTTTACTCAGTTTTTCTCATTGTATGTATGAACCAAAGACATTAGATTAATAGACTGGCAAAGTGATATAAATTCGCGGCCACACATTTGCACTGCCGGCGCCAGCATGGATGCTGCTCGACGTCACCATTTCGAAGGAAAAAAAAGAAGAGATTCGAGAAAGCTTTGTGTGGTGTTATTAAAAATAGGTTTAAGGTATTTCAACTTCATGGCAGAATTCGTTTGACATTCGTAGTACAGTAAAAAAAATGCTAAAAAAAATTTCTCAATTTTAAAACCGTCTTTTAGTCAAAATCAAACTTTTTTTTTAGCCAGATCTAACAAAAATTCGGATAATTTCTAAGTTACTCTTCTGGAAACACTGAAATCTTGGTTAAATTTTCGAATTTTAAAATTTCAATCACAAATTTTGAATAATGCTTCTATAGCTGTAAAACGACATGTGAATTCCAATCACCTACATAAATGTGTTCAATACAAGATATTTTTTCACAATTTTCATCAATTAAAATTAATAGTTAGGTACATTGAGTACATTTACATTTGCGCTGTTAAATCCACCTCGTTGAGATACTCATAGCAGCAGCAGCGGAGCTCAAAAGCCATTAGGCCAGCCAGTAAGTCAGCTTTCATGTCCATGGTCATGAATAGATTGGAATGCCAGTTAATATTCGTGCTACTAGCCAAGTTAGAGCTACATCTATCTATGCCGCTATCCGTCTATCTATCGACACTCTTGTATAGCCTTACTGGCTATCAATCTATTCAGCGTACTAACAAAATTAGCCCCAAATGTGATGTCATGAGCGCACAGATCGCATTCCGAGACGTACAATCGCCACTCTGTTGGTTTTTAAGAATATTCGAATCGAACAGTCGTCGTCAAAAACCCACAAACAATCACCCATTGACGGTATACTAAAAAAAAATAAAAATAAAATTTTTAAAAAAAGCTTTTATTAAAAAAATGCACTAAAAAGAAAAAAATAATTTTCTGGACGCTGTGTATCACAAATATAAAAGCTTTTAAAAAGCGAGATAAATGTTTATTTTATTGTTTTATGCTTTATCTCGCTTTTTAAAAGCTTTTATATTTGTGATACACAGCGTCCAGAAAATTATTTTTTTCTTTTTAGTGCATTTTTTTAATAAAAGCTTTTTTTAAAAATTTTTTTTTTATTTTTTTTTATTTTGTTCTTTTTAGTCTTCGAATATATAGCTTTACATTTGAGATGTCCTTACAGGCTTTTTAACTTGAGAATCGTATTCAGCGAACCCCAAAACCCGCAGAATATATTTTTTCCCGGAACAATTGAGAAAAAGGATAATCACGTTATCCTTACAGGACCTTCCATTATACTTACAGACTTTTTAATGACAGATTCGGATTCAGCGACCCCAAAAACCCCCAGGATAGATTTTTTTTCCGGAAAATTTGGAGAAAAGGGTAATCACGTTATCCTTACAGGACCTTCCGTTATCCTTACAGACTTTTTAATGACAGATTCGGATTCAGCGACCCCAAAAACCCCCAGGATAGATTTTTTTCCGGAAAATTTGGAGAAAAGGATAATCACGTTATCCTTACAGGACCTTCCGTTATCCTTACAGAGTTTTTGATGACAGATTCGGATTCAGCGACCCCAAAAACCCCAGAATAGATTTTTTTCCGGAAAATTTGGAGAAAAGGATAATCACGTTATCCTTACAGGACCTTCCGTTATCCTTACAGACTTTTTAATGACAGATTCGGATTCAGCGACCCCAAAAACCCCCAGAATAGATTTTTTTCCGGAAAATTTGGAGAAAAGGATAATCACGTTATCCTTACAGGACCTTCCGTTATACTTACAGACTTTTTAATGACAGATTCGGATTCAGCGACCCCAAAAACCCCCAGGATAGATTTTTTTTTCCGGAAAATTTGGAGAAAAGGGTAATCACGTTATCCTTACAGGACCTTCCGTTATCCTTACTGACTTTTTAATGACAGATTCGGATTCAGCGACGCCAAAAACCCCCAGGATAGATTTTTTTCCGGAAAATTTGGAGAAAAGGATAATCACGTTATCCTTACAGGACCTTCCGTTATCCTTATAAGGACGAAGTAGTGAAAATATTGTATTGTCATCGGACTTATATAAGTGTGCAAAATTTCAAGTCAATCGGACAAGTGGAAGTGGGTCAAAATTGGGTTGCAAGATTTGATCTGACAAACAGACAAACAAACAAGATAGCGAGCTAAATAAAAGCTTTTAAAATATCACTGCATCATTGAAGGGATCATTTTTCAGGTGGGTGGGGGTTCCATTTTGCAGCAACAATTTCTCGGGTGGCCAATTTTGTGCTGCTGAAATTTTAAAATCTCAGATCAGTATTCGTGAGGCTTAATTGACAAGTGATAAAAAAAATGTAGACAATTTTTACACACGTTTTAAGGTATTATCCCACATAAGTTCAAATGATCCGGAAATTGTGTAAATGAAGCAAAAAGAACTATATAGCAGTGAGACAAAGAAAGTGGGAAAAAGTCGGACAGAGAAAAATGTATTGTATTTCCTTTACTTACAATTGAATTGAAAGGGCATACCAAAAATCTTTTCTAGCACTGCAGTGGCGCTAAATTAAAAAAAAAACTTGAGCGTTAGTTATCGCAAAAACTATTTTTCTTTTATTTTGTGTTAAACCATTGAATCATTTCTGATAAGCCAAGAAATTCCAATATATTTTTCTTTTACTGTTTACAGAAAACTAGACGAGTTGAGAACGACATTTAATTTTTGTACGCGTTTGTTTGCCCTAAAATTAAAGTCAAAGTTTGGTCTTAAAACTTAAGAGCACGAATTTTGACCGACAAACGTACATTTTTCGCCCACTTGGTCTTAAATTTGAGAACTTGCTTCAATTTTAAATCCAATTTTGTTCTGAATTTTATGGTGTCGCTCTCTTCTTACAAATACATTTAGCTCTCTTTCTCTGTTACCAATGAAAAATTCGCATTTATCATTTTAAGCTCAATTTTCAGACCATTTGAACTTATGTGCGATAATACCTTTAGACAGCAATTGAAAATTATCATCAGAGTTTCGTCAGTTTGTCACTTTGTCCCTGGTCGAATTGCGCAGTTTTGCGGCCGCTTTTTTTGTTCTCTCACTCATCTTGCAAATAAGTTTTACTAATTCCAAAGGTCTTTCCGATTGTAAATCAATAAAATTAATCCGATTGGAATCTGTGGAATGCAAAGAATTTGTATTTATTTACATATTTGTCAGTGAAGTGAATTTGACGATTGCGCGCGGTTTACATTAAATTCACTTCAGGTGCGCCATTTATTAACAACAAACAATGAGTAATTTTTTTTTATAATTTTTGTGTTTTTATTTGATTTACGAAAATTCCAATAAACTTCGCACAAACCAATTTTAATGGAATTTTGAAGCGTTTTGAAGAGATTCCAAAGCGTCTGAGCAATCATAAAACAACGACACTAAGTGAAATTTGCTACGCACGATTTAATCACCGGTTTGTCATCCGACATTGCATTTGATTCATAAATTGGGACTGTAGTGACAATACAAAATAATTAAGCTTTTCTAAACTAAAGTTTTGCTATCTGATTGGATTTCCCCGGAATAAAATAGAAATAATTGCAAAATTTTGTGATAAGATAAGCGCAAAAATATTGGCAGATTTTTTTCGAAAAAGCATTTTCTTTGTTTCTCTTGATTTCGCTGACCGGGAATTACTTGCTATACAATAACGTTAATGGAATGTGAAAAATCTGAAAATGGCTTGATATAATCTGAAGTTTTTATATTTTTTAAAGTGTCGATTGATTTATTAACAAATCTTGTATAACAACAAACTGAGAGTTTTGTAATTTTAAGAGTTAGTTATTTTAGCAGAAAATTCCGACCTTTTTTTAGAATTTTGACCAAGAACTTTGAAAAAAAAACTGTCGAGCTAATTCTTGCCTTTTTGGACACAATCCTTACCACCATATCTCTCTCTCATCGCCTCTATTTCTTCCTAGTCTAGTTTTTTTTTACTATTTTTAGTGTAGTCTCAAATTAGAGACCGGAATAGTCAGTCATTAAAGCAATGTGAATGAATTCTATTCGAATGTCATTTGAATTGCATTAAGGGCACAATAGTCTTTTTGATAGCCGTCCAATTATAGAGGCTCAAAGTCGTGTTCAGCAGAGACGCGAACCGGGTTTTTGAACCGATCCAAAAATCACTGGACTTAGGGAATGCAATACCGGAGGAAATCTCTATACCGGGATTTCGGTATTGTAAAATGATAATACCGGGATCCCGGTATTAAAACCGGTTTTCAATTATTTGTTAATTAATATTTGTCACAAAAAATTTTCTGTACTTTTATTTTTAAAATTCAAATAACTAAGAATACACACCCAAAAGTTTATTTGCTGTGCAGTTTTGATTTCAGTAAATGTTCGTCTGGTTTTATCTCCACCACCGAACTTAAGCTATGTAGCATCAGACGAGCACACAAAACCCTCACACGTGTGATAACTGACGTCACGAAAAAAACTCAACACACATTTCACACACATCTGACACGACACGTCCTCACACTTGAAATGTGTTGCTATCAGACGGTGTCAATTTTTTTCCCACGCAATCGGTTTTTTGTCCCAAAACGTGTGAAGGACGCTGGTCTTCACACAAAAATTTTTCACACAATTAAACACTGTGTGACGCAGATTGAGTAGTTATCAGACGGAGTGAAAAGCCTCAAAAGGTGTGATGATGAAAGACGTGTGACAGCAGTCGAAATCGTTTTTTGCAAAATGATCTGCGTTGCCAGGAGCAGGTTTTTAGCTATGTTAGATTTTCAAAATTTGAAACAGAAGGTCCTGTAAGGATAACACAAATATCCTTTTTCCCATTTTTCCCCGCATCATTTTTCCCCGAGTCGCTAATCACGAATCCGATATTAGATTTTCAAAATTCGAAACGGAAGATCCTGTAAGGATAACGATTTTTCCCAAAAATTATTTATGGTTTTTTGGCATTCTAAAATTTATGCTAGTACATATAAAAAATATGAGGATATGATGGATATGGCGATTTTGGCAGCCTATATTTTGGAGACCAGTGACGACGACGAAAACCTTTACGACGATTGGTCGAAAGCGCAGTTGTTGGACAAAGGATTGGGTGTCGCGTCGCGAGAAAGAGGGTTTCTTTTCCAAATTGATGGTCAAATTGCGCTTTGAAGAATCCGAATTGTATCGAAATTTCTTACGGATGTCGGTCGGTCAATTCGATAATTTGCTAACATTTGGTGAAGTCGCAGATAGAAACATAACAAAAGCTATAATTGAAAACCCGTTTGGTGATATGGCATTATTTGAAGTTTAATTGAACAGCGAACAGTTGTATCAAAATTCCACTTTGAAGTCAAACTTTTCAATAAGATTTTTTAAAAATTCTCCGAATCGGATTTTGATGTATGGGAATTTTATGTAGAATCATATCCTAAACAACTTTTATTCTTGGACTTTTTTGATAAGATGCACCGTGTTTAAGATATTCGCTATAACACAGTATGTGTGAAATGGCATGAATTCATGCCAATTCACACATTGGGACATTTTCACACAGTCTTCACACAAACCCAAAAATGCCTATCTCACTTGGAGCTAGGTGACTGGACACGCGTGCAATGCTTTACAGTTCTATGCGATGATATTAATAGGTAATAGAAAAATGAATGCTTTGCAATTGCGATACAGAATAAACTTCTAAAACTATTTGTCTCTGGTGTGAAATGGAAATGTCTTCCAAATTAGAAGAAAACCCTTTGGCTCGCCACAATCTTTTACGCTCTCCTGGCGCAATGTAAGTATGAAATATACAAATCAATCTAAACGAAAGTATTTTTTTAAAACAACAATACCGATTTTTCGTCCATCACATGAATAAGCATGCGTCGTCGCCTAGGTGAGAAAGACTTTAATAAGGGATTTAATACCGGACAAAAATGAATACGGGTATTTAATTCAATACCGAAATACCGGTATTGAATCTTCGAAAACCGGGATTTAATACCGGACAAAAATGACCGGTATCCCGGTTTTCGGGATACCGGGATACCGGTATTGCATTCCCTAACTGGACTATTGAAATTTGAGTGAGCCAAAACCAAACCATACACCGCGAACCACTCTGAAAAAAGATGGCCGAACTGAACCAAAAACAAACCAGATTTAAGAAAAGATAGCCGAACCGCACCAAAACCAAACCTGTAACCAAAGTCGTTTAACCAAACCAAAAACCAGAAATTTTTTAGTGGTTCCGTTTGGTTCAAATGTGAATTTTTAGGGTTTTTCTTCCTAATTTTGACCAGAAGAATCCAGCATTTTTTTAAAAAATTAATCTACTACCAAAAAACATTCTCCATGTCATCTACCAGTCTTGAGTAAAAACGAAAACCATTCAAAATTCAATGAACCAAATTAAAAATTTGGGAATTTTAAGAACCAAAACCAGAACCAAATTTTTGAAATATTAGGAACCAAAACCAAAATTCGAAGCTGAAACTTTGGTTTCAGCATGTCCGTCCATCTTTTTGTCAGTTCGTCCGTCTTTTCGTCCGTCTGTCCGTCTGTCCGTCCGTCCGTCTGTCCCTGAACACCATAACTTTCGAAAAAAATTGAGCTAGAGACATGAAATTTTGTATAGTTACGTTTCTCGCAAATGGCTAGGCTCCTTGAACGGGCAAAGTCAGCCCATTCCTTCCCCCCTCCCCCGTACAAATGCAACAGTTTTTTGCAATTTTCTTGAAAACGGTGCGTCATATTGAAAAATTTATAAAGGTAAAATGTGTTAAAAATAGGATTTTACATAACCGTTCCATACACCAAAATCCAATCGGACCACTCATTTTCCCTTCTTGGCCCCTGGCAATTGTAGCCTTTCTTGTTTTTTTTTTTTTCTCAAAAACGGTAACGCTTTTAAAGTTAATATTTGGAAAAAATGTTTCTTGCATTAGGAGCAATATAATACAAAAAAAAAGAAAAACAACTTTATAGGCGCGGGTATCGTTCTTGTTCCTTATCCGACTATGGCGTTTCGCCTGAAATTTTTAAACTTCTTCGTAGAAAAAATTGCCAAACAATTCCCTGAAAATATCCAAAAACAGACAAACAAACCACTTAAAAACAATTACAGAATTCCCCTTGGATCTAAAGATCCTTCACATATACGCACGTTCAACTTAAGAACATTACAGATATTTTATTGAAAAGAAATTTCCACGTTTCTTCGGGAAAATGTTTCCCCAGTGTCGCCGCGACGCAAATCAAACAAATCAATAAAAATATATTACATGGATTTTGTTTGTTTTGGCCAGATGATGATATGAGAATTTGGATCCGTATAATAACAAAAATACCATTTGCCGAATTGTTGCAAGAAAAAAAAATTCTTTTCTATAAGAGATTCGTCTCGGATCTGCTTCGGCGCTTTGCGAAAAATCTCCCACCCCTCCTCGCATCACCCACAAATTGAATTTTATTCCTCAACTTACATACACGAAAATCCACCAGAAAAAAATATATTTGAAAAATGGGGAGAACTTGGCCGGAAGGGAAACGATGATAGAATAAATTGTCCATTGATAAGATAAGGCGCCAACGTCGTCCGTCTCAGACATGTTTATTTATACGACTATTAATTATAATAATTTTTTCCGAAGCATGAAAATTCTTGTAATTACTGCCGCATGGAAAATGATCTAAAATGAATATCGAAGGGAGACAAACAAAGCGGAAGAATTTTCTTATCAGCTGTGCATTCTGGGGCATGCAGCAAAATTGTGATCCAATAAATTATGCTGGGATGGCGGTTTTTTTTTCTTCTATATTGAAAACAAAGTGCACAACACTCGAATTACCTTTGACCTTAAAATGTCAATTGATCAAAGTCTAAAAATCGAGATATGGGTAGGAGCATCAATTTGAAATCAGCTTCAAGAGGTCAAGAGGGACTTTTTCTCAAGAAAGATTCTATGGTTCTCAGAGAATATCGTATAGGGGAAAGAATTCTGAAGTGGCAAAAGTATGTGACATTTTTCTACATAAAAAACAAGTTTTTACAGTCAGATTTAAAAAAAAATCCAGGGTCAGAGAAATTAAATTAAATCTATGGCCACAAGCAATACCCACTTAAATCGATTTCCATGTGAAGCTAAAATATTCCTTTTGGCTGTGCAAACACAGCTCGTATTGTAAATTCGACTTAAGTCGACTTAAGCGGTTATTACTTGTGGGCATAGAAATGTTGGTTATGGAAAATATAAAAGGGACGGGAGGGGGGATGGTTTTGAGTCACCCTAACTTTTTTCACTTTAACCAAGTCTGAAGCAGTGCAAATTTCCACAAAAGCCTAACCCAGAGGAGTGCGAGAGGAGACGCACCCACCAAAATATCCAATCCGGTAGTGTGATGGTGGTACTAAATTCCATACAAAAATCGCTAAAAAGCGTGACAAAAGGGGGTGGTGGTTAGAAAGGGTAAATATTAGCGTGACGTATTTTATGGATTATATGTTGTGATTTATAAAAATTGTGACGACACAAATATGTCAACTGCTAACATCACGACTGACAAAAATGCTACTTGGGGGATCCAACCATAAAATACGTCACCTTTTGAGGGGATGTGGGGCGATGTTCAAAAGTGTGACGGCGATTTTAACTCCCAATTACAAAATCGTGGGTGTTCCAAAAAGGAAAAAGCTAGCATTCTATTTTATGGGCACCTCCTGTGCCGAAATTTTTTTCCAGTAGTTTTCGAAAAAAAAATTGTAGCCTTTTCGCACGCTCCCCTTTCTTCCTTGGCCCCGTAAATCTTTCAAAAATCATTCCTTAATAAAACAAATAACCAAAATTGTTCCTAAAAGTAAAGCGAATAGCTAAAAATTCCAACCCAAACAAGACTTTTTTTACAGACCGTCTAAGAAAGTAAAAACCGTATCAAAACATTACCATAAAATAATCCGACACGACATAAAGTCAATCAAAATCAGGGCATAAATCATTCGAGAAAAATGTGCAAATTTCCACAAAAGCCTAGCCCAGAGGAGTGCGAGGGGCGTCGCACCCACCAAAATATAAACATCGGAAAGTTCTCGCTGACCAAAATGATTAATGAGCTCCAGTTTCCTCCGCCGGTCGGGGCCCCAAACGCAGCGCGCACCGGACCGCAGCAGCACCACTTAAAGGTGGCTCATTTGATGGGTGGGTGGGAGAACGACAACACAAGGCCGTTCCCCCTGGCGCTCCATCGGCTTTTTTTTGGGGCTCCACTTAGATTTTACGCTCTTTAGAAAAATCGTTGCTTGTTTTCTGCGGAAAATTGTCGAAAGAGGGGCTGTGGGGGAGCCAACAAACTGCGACACGGTCAGTTTGTTTTCAGCAATTTTTCAAACATTGTAAATGCAAATTTCGAATTGGTGCTAAAATTCGGGCCCAATGGAAAAAAAATACACTTTTTGCCTAATCAACAAATTGTGGGAACTGCCTGCCTTCTATAGTATAGATTTGGGTCGTCGTCGATTTGAGTTTGATTTTTGTTGCTGCCAAATGTGGAGCATAAAAAAAATAATCAAAAACGTCAAGAAAACACAAACACACATGATATGTGAATGAGATTTCGGCGGAATTGTAAAGCGTGAGCGCAGGGGGTGTTTGAAGTTCGCCCATAGAAACAAAATATCGATCGAAATGTCAAAGCCATTTTTACTAACTACGCTTTTTGGGCGGAAAGCAATTGACATTTAAATAACATTGATTCGATTGTAAAATTTCTATAATTTCAAACTTTTTTATAGCCTCGCTTGCTGTTAATTTAAAAGTTTCTGCCCAATTTTGTGAGAAAATAATTGCTTTGTTTTTCGGCGAAATGTTTACCAAAAATTCGATGACACCTACGGAAGTTTTTCAGCAGTTCGGAATGCCTTTATGGTGATCCGTTTTGCAGTTGCTCAGTTTTGATGATAATGAGGGATACGAAAATCTTCCAAATTGTTGGGAGGCTTTTGCGGTACGATTGGACTGGACACTGAATTAGGCACTTAAAAATATGCCACAGAGAATTATTTTTCAAAAAACATAAGAAAAGCTACAATTGCCAGGTGCCAATCGTTTAACACTCTACATGATGACAGACAAAATGTTTTTTTTTTTTTTTTTTTTTTTTTCAAAAAATCATTTTGTATAGAAAGGGATAAAGTAGTGGTCCAAGTGGATTTTGATGTATGGAACGGTTATGTAAAATCATATTCTAAACAGATTTTGCCTCTATAAGTTTTTCAACACGACTCACGGTTTTCGAGAAAATAAAAAAAATATTCAATTTGTATGGGAGAGGGGAGAAGGGGTGGTCTGATTGGATTTTGATGTATAGGTAAGTTCTGTAAAATCATATTCTAAAGATATTTCATCTTTATAAATTTTTCGATACGATGCACAGTTTTCGAGAAAACAGAAAAAAGTATTTTATTTATATGGAAGAGACTTACCATACAATTCCCCTTCAAGGGAAAGAAGGAAAGGCTTTCAATGAAGTAAACTTTATTTTTTCAGTGTGGCAACACACATTGAAAAATTTTGTTTTGTATTTATCGTCATTAAAAATAAAAATCGGCCAAAAATTCATACAAAAATCCTTTCTAGCAACAACAGCTATTTTCATTACACCTTAATAAACATTAATTTCCTTAATTAAGATCTACACCCACATTTTCTACACATGATACGCTACTCACATGATACCTGACCCAAAATAGATAACCAAAAACTGTCCCGAGGATACTAGAAAAAGAACTTTAGCGTAATTAGAGCAACATTGAAATAGAATAATTTCTTAAATGTTCCCCTTTGCATGATTTAATTGTGCTGGATTTGGAATTTCCACAACTCGCGTGACCAAGGGTGGCCCAAATTTACAACAACAAAAAAAACTCCCTCCTTAGTCGTAGTGGTAGATGGAAAATAAGGTACAACACCCACATAAAGATTGGGATGATGGCAGCAAAAATCTACTACAATTTATTATCATAATTTTCAGTTTAATTATTTTTTTTTTGGTGCGTCTAATGTTTGCATTGGGATCGTTTTTTTTTATTTATTATAAATTAACACGATTTTAAATGAACAGAGAAAATTTTGTTGGGGATTTTCTTGTTGCCAACTTGTTGGCAACAAATAACGAATAAATCTTTCGGTTATTCATGCGGCGGGATTTTATGTGCACAACCAAAATTAAATTCAATTTTAATGGTCGTGAATTAATTGTTATAATTGCCGTTTCCTATTGTTTGGAAAGGGAGAGGGGGTTGAACTAATTTTATTTTAGGGGTTGTTTTATTGCTGTATACGAGTATGCAAATGAAATTATTATGGAAATTAACATAAATATATAAGAAAAGCTATTAGAACTGCCAAGACAACGATCAAAATAATGCCGCACTTGAAGGGATTTGAAATTTTTGAATGGAATTTTAAAACCAAACCAACCTAAAAACCAGAATTTTTTTAGTGGTTCCGTTTGGTTCAGTTTAAATTTCAAAAAGCTCTTATTGTTTTAGGTTTTTGACCAAATTTAGAGTGCAGCCCTTTTTTATGTACCAAAAAACATTCATATGCCCTCTGCCAGTCGTGTGTGAGAACCAAAACCTTTGAAATTTTAGTGAACCAAAACCAGAACCAAATTTTTGAAATTTTAGAAATCAGAATCAATATTTTAGAAATTCTGACTGTCCGTCTGTCTGTCCGTCTGTCTGTCCGTCTGTCCGTCTGTCCGTCTGTCCGACCGTCCAACCATGAGCACCATAGCTTTTAAATAAAATTTAGAAACCAAAACCAGAACCAAATTTTTAAAATTTTAGAAACCAAAACCAAAAATCAGAAGTCTAGTTCATCCTTGAACCAAAACCGAACCAAATTCCAAAATTTTTAGTTCGCATCGCTTCTAAAGACGTCTCTCTAATTGACCAAGTCGTAAAATTCTAATCTAAGAAAACTCATTAAAAAAAGAAAACTAAAAAAGTGTTATAATAACACTCAGATGAATCATTGACAACAACAAAAATGACTAACTGAAATTATTTCATTCAATTTCTTCGTAGATTTTTTTTTTGTAGAAAACTTGACTAAAAAACTGAATTTATGTCGTACTCGACATTTTTTTTAATTGCGAGCACAAAGAAATTATTCTAAGAATAAGAAAAAAAAGACCACTTAGAGCGTGTGTGAGATGTCAAATTAAAATCTTGCGTGGCTCGAAAAAAAAAATATTGTGGATAGATTTAGATGAAAAATATGTTTGATATTAAATTACCAAACTTTTTTTTGCGAAAAAGATTTTTTTGTACAAAGGAATGTTTTGGAAAACTGGGTCTGAGAGATCAAATTTTGATTGTGGAGTTCAGTACAGACGACCCTTGATTTACGACGACGTCACTTCAATATAAAATGTTTTGATATGCGACTATATTTTGTTCCCGGTCTCGATATACGACCAGAGGCGGATCTAGGTCCGAGACTCAGAAATATTGCGTAATTGCGTACGGCGTTATTGGCTTCCTGCAGGAGAATTTACCCTATGCTAGGCGTCTGCCCGTCTGTCTTTCTGTCTGTCCGTCCGCTTTTCTGTCCGTCTGTCCATCTTTCTGTCTGTCTATCCATCTGTTTGTCCATTTGTCTGTCTGTTTGTCTGTCTGGCCGTCCATCTGTCCGTCCGTCGATCTGTCCATCCATCCGTGAGCACCATAACTTTCGAAAGAATTGAGCTAGAGACTTTAAATTTTTTACAGTTGCGTTTCTCGTAAATGGCTAGACTATGTTCTTGAACGGGAAAAATTGGACTATTCCTTCCCCTCTCCCCCGTACAAATGAAGCAATTTTTTGCAATTTTTTCGAAAACGGTGAGTCGTATTGAAAAATTTATAAAAGTAAAATGTGTTTAGAATATAATTTTACATAACCGTTCCATACATCAAAATCCAGTTGGACCACTCCTTGCCTATCTCCCATACAAATGGATTTTTTACATCAAAACGATGTCTGCCCTCAAATAGAGTATTTGACGATTGGCACCTGGCAATTGTAACTCATCTTATGTTTTTAGTACCCTTTAAGAGATAATTTTAAAAAATTATTAAATTTTTATTTAAAAAAAAAGGTTTATTTTCGTACTGAAAGAATTTAAATACCGGTTGTCGTCTGAATCCTAATTTAAACTCTTTATCGATTGTAATTTTTTTTTTGCATGTATACAAAATTACCCACGGCGCATTTTGACTTTTGATCTCGATTTTACTAATTATGGAATCACATTTACTTGGCAAACAATGCAACCCACTCTTAAAACGTAAAAACAGATAAATTTTTGGCACCCATTTCTAAGAAATTCTTACAAAATTTCGTACTTTTTCACTCCGCAACAACACGAAAACACCCAAACAGAAAATCGAATTGAACTTTTTGTTGATAAACAAACGGCGCGGCGCAGTAATTTCCACATTGATTCCAATTGGGGTAGGGGGAAATTTATCGACCGAGAATACCTGGCAATGTTATTAAACACAGTTTTGAACCCAAACATTATTAAGACACGACACCAAGTCGGCGACGAAGATTGAGAGTCAAAACACATCCCAATCGAAATAAATAGGGAAGGAAAAACAGCAAAACCACCACATCCAGTGACGTCATTGCAAAAAGAACAACAAACAAAATAAATAAAGATGCAAAAACAAAAACCCGCCGTAGAGAAGTTAAGATTTCCAAAGAAAAATGGCAACAAACTCGTTGCAAAGTCCAACACAGAATCACAAGGAGAAAAGTGCAAAAAATAAACTGGTCAAACAACAAAATAAAACCACACCAGTAGCAACAACAAACAACGAACTAAAGGTAAGAAAAGGTGGAAAAAAATCGAAGGTGTACAATTGAACAGTAAAACCCGGCGGTGGCGAGGAGCAGTAGAGGTGAAATCGAGAGCGAAACGCACTTCCTGGAAATTGGAAAATGAATTCGATCGCCTAACCCCCTTTTCCCCTCGTGATGGGACAAACAGTAAGGGCGAGGTGACAAACACATCCAACAGAAGTGGCGAATTTGTGTCATTTTCTTTATGGAAACTCGAATTCCAAGTGTGACGTCATTTGGCGTTTTGTTGATAGTTTCTGACGTTTCATTTCGTGTGCTGGCGTTTATTTCCTCGGTTATCACTTACCCACCCATCCAAGGGTGCGTGGGGGATGGGAAAAAATGACAACAAAATCGACTCAAAAGCTGCTATACTGCTTCGTCCTCCTGTGACCTTTTAACTCGGCTCGATTGTGTGCCATGCGAAATGATGCTCGGGAACGCTTCACGAATTACAATGGATTTGTTTGTTATTCATTTGTGAATGGTGGCTGGTGTCCAGTTGTGATGTTTATTTAGTGGAGAGTTCCTTGGGGAGTGTAGCCACCGAAAATTGGAGCAATTTCGGGTGGGGTTTTTAAAATACTGTTTTCCGGTTTCTGTTCAAAAACCTTATAAAAACGGCGTGTAAAACACGAAAATTTGATGAAAAGTTTGTTGTTTTATGATCGATTTTTCTTAAGAGCTATAGAGGGGTGCGAGTCTTTTCTCCAAAGGTTGAAATTTTAAACCAAAACCAGAACCTTGAATTTAGGGAGTTTTGCAACCAAAACTAGTACGAAATTTTAAAATTTTTGGAACGATAATCAGGACTAAATTTTTGAAATTTTAGACAAACAAATTTTTAAGATTTTAAAAAACAAAACCAAATTTTGAAATTCTTGCAACCAAAACCAGAGCAAATTTTTTGAAATTGTAGAAACCAAGAAACGAAAACCCGACCAAATTTTGCAATTTTAGACACCTTGAATTTTTGATAATTTTAGGGAGTTTTGCAACCAAAACTAGTATCAAATTTTGATATTTTTGCAATCAAAACCAGAGCCAAATTTTTGAAACTTCAGAAACCAAAACCAGAACCAAATTTGGCAATTTTTGGAACCAAAATCAGAACCAAATTTTTGAAATCTTTGCAATCAAAACAAGAACCAAATTTTGAAGAGTTTACAACCAAAACCAGAAATTCAATTTGCGCTTCAACCAAAACCGAACCACACCCCCAGTTTGCACTTCAGGGTTTGCTGCTTCTCACGGTGCGGCAATAGAAATATAATTGTTACGAAATTTCATTTTGACGATGCCAAAGCCTGAGTTCTTACAACCAATGAAAAGAGGTTCAAGAAAACCCCATCAAAAATTGTGCATTTATTCTTTCCTTTCCTAGTTTGGCCCCTGCTTGGCCCCCGCTTGGCAAAACAGTGGCGATTTAGTATTTTAAAAACCCCACCCGAGCCTCTACGAGGCCAACGCTTAAGTTTTACGCCCCAATCTGTGGCTTGTGTAAGCTAAAAAACATAGTAAGGCACTTTTCACAAAAACTTCGTTCCTTATAAAATGATTTTCTTGGAAAAACCGGATTTTTCGCCATTTTCTCGAAAACAGTTCATTGTTTCGAAAAACCCTACAAATCCTGAAGTGGTTTTCGTTAATGAATTGTACAGAAAAGAGAAGTTACATTAAATTTTACCTTTTTGGAACCTTTTTTGCTATTTCCGAAGTGTTGTTTTTGCGATTTGTTGTAGAATTACTTCCTGCCGTTGCGCTACTCCCGAGTATCCCCCTTTTTTAAGTACTTTTCTTGTTTCCCAAACAGTTTCCAATGAAAATATGTATACAGAATCTTCGGAATCATTTTGATTTTTGCGTTTTTTTTACATAATTTCAATAAAACTCGTGTTGTTTTGAAACTTTTCAGTTCATGAGGAAGATTTCTTTTGAATTTCCTTAATATTCTAGCTGAACCCTTTTCTCTTTACCATTTTCAACAGTTTTTAAATGGAATTTCGCGAAAAAAAACTCCTCTACAACAAAGCATTTTAAAAACAACTCGAAAAATAAGCAATAAATAATAGCTCATGTGAACAGCACATGACTTTCTTATACAAAATCTGAGTTTCTGCACTATTTACCTGACGAATAAAATATTGGTTAACATAAAAATATGAATTTTTATTTTAAAAAATCTGAAATATCTCGATAACGGTAAAAGTTATGGATTTACAGTGAAAGGCAAAAATATAGAGAATTTTAATTCCTTTAATTCTCCTTTTAACTGTTTTTTTTTTCGAAAAACCGTTAGTTTACAAGCAATTCACAAAAATCTATTTTTTCACTTTTTAATGAAAATATCTCCATTACGGTAACAGATAGCGGATAATGGTAAAGGACAAAATTGTGGCAAATGTTATTCTCTTCAATTCAATTCATACAATGAACCACCCAACACCCGTTAGTTTTCGAGAGAATCGCAAAAAAAATTTTTTTTTAATAACGGTATATCTAACTAACGGTAACCAGGAAGAGACCGGGCAACGGATCCCTAGAAAATCAATAACACAAGCAAGCAAGATCTAAAAATCGCCCAATTGAGCAAAAAATGAAAATCGCCCAGTTGAGCAAAAAAGTAAAGCAGCCATATTGAAAATTAATGTAAAGCAGGCGCATGTGTGCATCTGGCTTTGGATTTCGGCTGTGTTTTGCCTTGAATTTTGACATAAATGCCTAGTATTGGCAGCCGAGCAGTTTTTCGCTGCTCACAGAACAAAACTCCCAGCCTCGCCCCGCAAACTGAGCCCCGCCGATGGCCCCATTTCCACTAAATCCCCGCTAATCAATGACGATTGAATAAATGCACAAAAATAAATCATCGACTCACCGTTTTCACAGCGAAAAACCAAAACAACGTCCAGCTGGCAGCCGAATTCGCCTTCCGCGCCCAGTGAAAATTCGCTGCCCGAGAGTCCTGCTGCTGACACACGGGAAGATTTTCCCGAAAATTCAGTGGTCTGGCGGTGATTTTTCTTAATCCAAAAATAAATATCGAAGAATTGTAATCCGATTTGAGTTTTTTGGGGCGATAAAATTCACAGAATCGAAGAAACACACAAAGAAAATTCACAAAATCGAAGAAATACGAAAGAACGAAAGAAAATCACTGCTTCACACTGGGAAGATATTTTCCCCCGATAAAATTGCAAAAAAATGCCCAAATTCGCGAAAAACAACTAAAAATTGTGAACTTTTTCTATTCGCTGAGGTTCTTCTGTCACTCAGCTTGGAATTTACACAACAAAACTTTTTTTTTTCTTTGGCACTTTTTCAACAAACAAAAAAGAACAGCAGAGAATTTTATTCCTTGATAAAAACTTGTAAATTTCACTAATCTGCACAAAAACGACACTTTTTAGACGGAAACTATCAAATCACGGGATTAATTACAAATATAACTTTTTTTTCACTTTGGGAAAATGTCGCGAAAAAATTCCCAACCCAAATGAAAGTTGACTTGCGAAAAATCACTGAAATTTCGTTTATCCGATGGTTTCGCTGTGATTTCTTTTTAATGCGATATCCAGAATTAACTCGAGGATGAAATTCCCCTCGAATTGGTTTTGTTTTTGTGGGTTTTCGGGATAAATTCACACAAAAACTACGGGAACGAAGTAAACTTTCTGGAGATGTTTCTTTCACTTCGAAAATCGAACACGAAATAAATAGAAGTTCACTTCAAGTCCAATTCCACTTCTAGTATGATTTAGCTGGGTTCGAGGTAAATTCATTCGATGCGAAAATCCTACGACTTTCATCGAAAGATTTCATTTAATTTCGGTAAATTGTTTGATTTTAGAGCAAGTCAACTAATGAAGCCGAAATATTTGCGAATTTTGAAGCATTCTTGACAATTGTTTTCTTATCAGAAGGTTCTGTTTTGGTGATTCTTGCATTTTAAATTTAAAAATACTCGTAAATCCCATAAGCTGGCATCACTAATTCACAATAGCGAGTTTGAAAACTCAAGTTCGTTCTTAGCCGAACAGCCTGAGAAAGTAAAGTTGGTATGAACCACTGAATTTAAAAAACATTTTCTATTTTCGCGGCATTTTTTAATTTTAAAACTAAAAATGACTGCAAAAATTCGTACCATGTACATTATTATGTTCAAAATATATAGTAGAACCCGAATTTTATTGTTTTATATATATTTTCGCGAAAAACGATGTACTAACAAGTGGATTTTTCCACTTTTCATATCATAAAATATTACTTTACACTTTTCTAATAAATTAAAATTTACCCAAATATTTATTCAATTTCACTCATCGAATCCTCAAACTATTTTTGTTTTATTCATCTAATCTAATTAAGTAATCAAATATCTTCTGTTCTGAACTATTAAAACCAAATCAAATTAGAAACATCGCCGCCGTGCCGGTAATGCGATCATCGATTTAAATATTCAAAAATATAATTTTAAAAAAACTAATCATAGACCAACCACATTGATTGTGACGTCATAAATACGCGTCGCAATGGATTTTGTCTGATCACCGGCCTCGTATTTATGTTTCTATGTAAAACTATGCTTCGAATTTCTCATATTCGTTTATTTTATTATAGCAAAAATTTACGTTAAAATTGCCAAGAATCTCCTAAAATTTATTGTCTTCGTCTCCATTTGATATTTTTCTTGGATGGACGCATTCCTGAGATACCAATCCGCCTCCACTTGAGGTTTTCCCCCCTTTTCTTACGCACGTGGACGCAGCGTGCGAAGCGTCGATTTGAATTTCGATTTGAAAAAAAAAACGATACTTCTAAAGTGGCCAACCGAATCCGATTTAATCCCCCGGGACTCCTACAAGCCCTGGAAGTAATTGAATTATTTTTAATCGCAGCCTTGAGGATGGCAACAAGTTTTTTTATAAATAATCAAAACTATTACTAATCTATAACTTCCTAATAGTATAATCCACGGAAATATTATAGTAGACGAATTACAAAAAAACGATCGAGTTTTAGGAAAAAATCTCGTTGATGATTCGATTCTTCCGGCAGAAGATGAAGTTAAAGTCGAGTGCATGAAGACCTTTGGACCGTAGAAGCCACACTGAGACTATCTACCGATGAAGTGGACAGAAATGAATCTGAATGGCTCCCACTGTTTGTTATAGATTAACAAACATATCAAAATGCGTCATTGATTTTCGCTGAAGTTGTTATGAATTTATTACACACAAAATGCAGAGTGAAGCTTTTAGATGTTTTAGATTTTAAGAAAATTACTCAAGATTCTTGGAAGGTCAGAGTAGAATTATCTGAAAATTGAAAATCAAAACAAATAGCGGACATTCTTTAAATTGTCACTGTTTTGACTCTGTTTTCTTGCGTTTATTGTTTGAATGAATTAAAATGACTGTCGTTTATACCTTGGCATCTTTAAATACTTCACTTTTAAGCACTTTTGTTATAGACTAGAATATCTACAATGTCGAAACTAAAATATTTTCCATACAAATTTTCACAGCTCATTTACGAGGTAGTAAACTTTTTTTTAACGCGGTTTAAGTGGCATTACCGAAATTTCATGAACACCCCTCATAAAATTGTGATTTTTGTTTTTCTCTCTGTTTGTTCCGCCATCACGCGAAAACGGCTCAATTGATTTCGAAGAAATTTTATACACAGGTAAAGAATGGAATACTTTAAATTGCCTCTCCTTCAAAGTCCCTTCCCCGGAAACTTTTGAACTATTCGGCAGATTGGGATGCAGTTTTCTGTGTTGAATAAAGATATCTAAAAATTTGGTCCTGTTTTTGGTTTTGGTTCCCTTAAATTTTGAATAAATTAGTTCTGGTGTTGGTTTTGGTTTCAAAAATTTCAAAATTTGGTTCAAACTTTGGTTTTGGTTCCAAAAATATAAAAAAAAATCATTCTGGTGTTGGTTTTGGTTCCAACAATTTCAAAATTTTGGTTGTGGCTTGATTTCCTAAAACTTCGATGTACCCATGATTTTTAGTTCGGTTCAAAAAACAAGTTTAGATGTCGATTTCTAATACGACGGATCCACATTCTATTATTTAATAAAAATTTCTTTACCAAAACCAGTTTTAAGATGATTTTTCTATAAAAAAAAAGTTGTTTATATTGAATAAACTGAAATTTTATACAAACAATTCATAATTCTAATCATTATTTGACGGTTTTATGGAACCAGAGATATTTTTAAGAAAATTACATCAAATATGAAAAGAATTCAAGAATTCGATGGAATCGTTTGTTATCTCCACACAATTTTCAAGAAATTCCACTCAAATATTTGCTTTTAATTTGGTTTTATTTGCCCTATAGCCATAAATTGAATCAAACATTGATAATGCATTTTCCAAGGAATTACATTCGAAAATAGGTTTTAAAAATACAACAAAACAAATTGTTAGAAAAACTCTCTTGACACGATTTCGAACCCCTCACCCCTACGATGCACCGCATGACACCAGAACGTATACTAAAGTTACCCTCCGTTATGGTTCGAATTTTCCTATACATTTCAATGCCATCTGTTTTCACCTAAAAGCCAGAAAAATTTTAATCTATTTTCAGCATCACATCGGGATCAACATAACATCAGCGTTAATGGTTGAAAAGTGTAAAACGTTTGATTCCCCGAAATACTCTAAATTCCAGAAAATAAAAACGTTCGAATCGAAGAGTACGTTATTTTCGTAAGGGGAAAACTCCCGTGTGATGTCATCACTTGCACTTGGATGAAGGGATCGAAGCGACGCCCAAATAGCACAGACTAATAAAATCCGAAGGGAACGCGCGGATTGTGGACGCTTTTGCCGATGATATACCGAAATCCAGTCGGTCGCGTGCATTGTTTACATATCCAATCCCAAACCGAACCCAAAAAAAAAACAGTCCAGACACAGGAATGCAACAACAACAAGCATCAACCAGGATCCAGACCGAACTATCCCTTAAATTGCATTGAACTGTTATCCCTTTGTAAACAAGTATGTTTTGTTGTTGTAAAATTCTGGTCGCGTCTACCAAAAAGCAACACAAAAAAAAGTATATCCCAAAGGATAATGAGGAAAGCAAAAACCGGGAACGGCATGATATCTGATTGATGTCCTTTGGTCACGGCGTCGATGCCCTAAATTGCGGAATTGGCCACCAGCGCCCTTTAAATTTTGTTCCAATTTTCGGAAAAATTAATTAACAACGATGTCTTTCCGGGGATATCGCGAACTGTTTGTGGATTTTTCCTTGTGTTGTATGGAAAGTGAAAATCCAGGAAACCAGAAAAAATGAATTTCTGCGGTTCTTCTGCGGGTTCGAATTTCAGGGAAAAGTAAACAAATAGGGAGAAATTGAAAACAGGATGACATGAAAAGGGTTTGTTGCTCGTTACGTTCATAAAATTAAAGTGCCGAGAGCATATGTTTTATGTTTCGGGGTTGAAGAGCACTTTTTTTTAATGAATTGGGTGCGATTTTATGGTCGCGTTGAAAAATGTTTCCTTTCCGGATTATGTTTTGTTTTTAATTTGTGAAATTGGAATAGAATTGATGCCAGGCATGCTCTCAACACTTTGAGTGAAAGGCGAAAAGGAAACTATTTTTCCAAGAGGTTGTAAGTTATTTCGGCTTTTTTGTGGTTTTAAAGGACGATAAATGCTAGAGTAAACAAAAATCGAAAATTGGGATCAGGAAAATTAAAAAAAAATGTTTTTTACGTCTATTTCATACGCAGGGTAGTTTTGCAGTGCATGAATAGATTTACCAAACTCTGAAACGGGCTTACTATGACGAGCTTTATTTTTCTCAGTTGAAAAATAACTAGAAATAACTGGTATTCTCTTTGTTGGTCATTAATTTTTCAACTCATCGATCTCAAAAACCTCCAGATGAGATTTTCTCCGGAAAAAGATAATCACGTTATCCTTATAGGACCTTGTATTATCCTTACAGACTTCTTAACGTCAGAATCTGATTCAGCGACATCAACCCCCAGATGAGATTTTTCCCGGAAAATTTGAGCAAAAGAATAATCACGTTATCCTTACAGGACCTTCCCTTATCCTTTCAAAGACGAACCAGTCAGAATTAAACTTACATTTGTGTGCAAAATTTCAAGTCAATCGGATAAGTGGAAGTGGGTGAAAATTAAATTACAAGATTTGATCCTGACAGACAAACAAACAGACAGACAGATCCGAAGGCAAGCTAAATAAAAGCTTTTAAAAAATTAAGCTCGTTGTAGTTTTACAAAATTCTTGTTTTTTCATCAAAACCCGCTGTTTTTGATTGACCTGCGAGGAGGATGGAAAAACTTGCTCTCTCCTTACACCCCCTACTTCTGAGGTGTCTATTTTAGACCAATCGGCTTAGTAGTTTTCTCGCGAAAGAGTAACATAGCGGAAAAACTAAGCTTCGGATTCACTTTATCCCTTCTCCTTACTCCTCCTACTCCCCCTAACTAAGATCCACATTGAACCAAAGAAAACGAAATAATATTATATATAATTAAATCCTCATAAATCGTGATCAGATTCATTGAAGAGTTTTTTTTTGTTTTGTTTTTATTAATTAAAAGCTTCAATGTTAAAACATTAATTAAAAGCTTCAATGTTATGGGATTGTCTGCTATTTTCATATTTAAAATTCCAAGCAGTAAAAGACAAATCCCAGGTAGAAGGAAGTCCCAGACACCTGATGATCAACAACACCGCGCGTGATTAATACTCGTGATCAGTTTTTTAAATATCAGAGAGTTTTGAATAAAAACTGCAATTATTTAAATAATTTTCCTTGTATGAAACAGAGCTGAATTTCTCAAAGTCTGTAATTATGCGATAATTTTACACTCATTACTGCAATGAACCAGACTTGAAAATCTTCTAAAATTACTCACTTGTTTTTGTTCCGTTTGGACATTTAATAAATAGGAAAATTAGCAAGAAACGCGATAAACAAGTTGACATGACACATTTTTAGAATAATGCAACCGCAAAATAAATTTTACGAGCAAATTTCAGCGATTCTTTTTATTTTATTCTAATTTTTTGCTTAATTTCTTTGGTTGTTACTTTCTTATATGCTGTAAGGAAAGCTACAATTGTCATACGCAAATCGTCAAATACTCTATATGATTAAAAAATCCATTTGTATAGGAAAGGGGGAAAGTAGTGACCGAATTGGATTTTGATGTATGGAACGGAGTCCGTTTTATAGTGGAGTCCATTTAAAATAACATTCAAAATGTTAGCAAAATTTGTGCTTCTAAGGGGATTGTCCGAGCGGTGTTTTTGATTCTGAGGCACCGGAAATTGTGCTTTTAAGCCATCTAAAATCTACACGCTAACCACTCTTAAAACCCCTCTCCTGCAATCTTCTGCAATTCAAGAGGATTTTCGATCCGGTTTTCACCATTAGGAAGGTCAGCCCCGAAGGAAATTTTTCGCCCACTAAAATCTACCCCCTTCTCACCCCTTGAACCCCTCTCCTACTATCTCATTTGACCCGATTTCCCGTAGTATTTGTTTATTTTGATGATTTGTCTCCCTTTAACCTTTTTCGAGATAATTCAGTATCAAAAACTAGATAATAATTTACTGCATATTATAAATTCAACTGATTAGCAAACGAAATTTTTATTATTACCACAGAGCTTGTAAATTCTTTTTTCTGCGGTTTTTGGGGAATTTAACATGTTTACATATTTGCACTTCACACTTCCATTAAGTCACAGAATTCGCAAGAGTCGTGGGTGAATAAATAACTGCCTGCTTGATGCTGAAAATTCTTTTTTGCTTTTTTTTTAAATTGCGATGGCGTAAGACAAGTTTCTTATCGTCATTGGACCGACGACGACACTTCATGTTGAATCTGGGCGATTTCCTAGAAGAAAGATCAATTCATTGCTCAAGTTATCTCTTCGGCACTAAAAATACAAACACATCATGATCCAATGGTGGTACATCTGCACCAGGCCTAGTCTGAAACTTGTTCAGTTATCGCGGGCACACTTAAGATATTATTATGGCTTTTCGCCAACTTCAGAACATTTTACCATCAGCGAAGTGACGTGGTTGGCACTGGTCTTCTAAGTGTGTATTTTGCTGCATTTAAAAAGAATAAAAATACCCACGGATGTCCTTAAATAGAGCACAGCGTCCGGGGAAAAGAGGGGTGGGATGGCAACCTTAATTCATGGGTATGACTGAACATGGCAAGTAAAATTTTTCGCCTGCGGTCAATAATTTCCACTTGCATACATTTTTTAATAAAAATTTTGCCTGCGGCGGTTTTGTTTTTTATAATTCCTGCCTATATGCATTTTGCCTGAGGCGCAATATTTGTTGTATACTGAAGAACTGAGGTATCCTTTTTATCTAGAGAATCACAAACCAAAATTGAGATAACCCTCTTCTCTCTTATCAATCTTTCAAAATTTCCAACCATACACAAAAATTAGTTTTATCGAGTTTTTTTTTCAAAAAGGCAGGAGACCTGCTGTGGGTATTGTCCACAGCGAAAATAGTTGGTTGGGATAGGGAAAATTTGGTTGGCATAGAAAAAGTTTAGTTCTACCAAATAAACAAAAATCTGATGTTTTTCTTCTTAGTGCATCTTTGATATTTGCACTTGAGTTATTTTCTTCGTGTTACTAAAACGTTGTGAACAAAGTATAAAACTTTATTATAAGTTCAATTGCGATAGTTGCTTAAGCATTTTGCCATTTGCATTGAATCAACATTACTCTAATCGCCTATTTAAAATTAATGGAGTCATATTTCTCCATTTAAGTTGATTAAACGAATCATTTTATAGTGAATACGATTTCACTATTGAAGAAAACGATGCGATCTATTTATGTGGGTTTTTGTTTAATTTTTGTGTAACCACATAAGAATAAAATTATCTTTTTTGGGACATCAAACGCATAGATTACAAAATAATAAAAATATTCATTTGTGCTTTTTGCGTATAGTGAGCTAATTTTGCGAGATTGCCACATTAAATATTTATTTTTGAGAAGACATTATTATTGTAATTTATATGAGGCATTGTTAAGATAAGAAATTTATCTTTCCTTCGAAAATGACGAGCATCTCCGGTACTGTGGTATAGAACAAAATTATATTTATTTTAACTGATAACTAAATGTTTAAAAGTTGATCTATTACTGCACTTTTTTCACCGAAAACGCTGAAAAAAATTTAAACATGAACAACACAAAATTTGGTTTTGTCAAATGAATTTTCAGAGTTTGATTTATTGCTTTTTTGTAGAAATTTTTAGGCCCACTCTACATTCACCTAAACATGTAGATGAAACACAATCTCTGCTACTAAATTGGACGCAATTGTTTTTTATATTTGTAGGGGTTAGGAGACGTTTCCAAGCTGACTGTGCTGTAATTACAAATTTTGGAACCCGTACCAAAAAAATTTTATGGCCCATCTTAAACTGAAATTCTTTCGATGATCAAAAAACTCTTTTTTCGATGATCAAAAAACTCTTTTTTCGATTATCAAAAAACTCTTTTTTCGATTATGAAAAAACTGTTTTTTCGATGATCAAAAACTCTGTTTTCGATTATCGAAAATTTAAAAGTTCAAAAAATCTTTCGACTATCGAAAATTTAAGTGAAATCTTCTTTCGACGATCGAGAATTTAAGAATCTTTTCCACCACGTTTTTACACTTTCTTTTATTAGAAAAATCACAAATTTACAAAAAAATCTATGAAGGGCAAATTTTTAAAGGAAGAAACCTCATATACATTGATTTTCCAATAAAATCTAAATCATTTTGAAAATTTTCGCCTACAAAGCATTTTTCTTTATTTTAACGAGCGATAATTTTTTGTTAAGAAAATTCGCCTGTGGCGCATTTTGCTCTAAAAAAATTTACCGAGCGATGGTTTATTCTTAAGAAAATTCGTCTGCAGCGCATTTTTCTTAAAAAGTTTTACGATAACTTTCTAGCAGCTGGAAAATGGAGACGATAACTATAAACTTCGAAAAGGGGTCGCAGTAAAAAAAAGATCGGAAGTCACTGCACGCCTGCCTCTACAATCACACCTCTAACAACATCTTTTTCGTCATTTCTGATATTCTTTTCATCCTGAATTTATCAAATTTAGTGATAGATCCCTCACTCAACTTCCTCCATTGCAGCATAGAGAATAAATTTCTAAGAGCCCTTTGAACATTTCCGAATAATTACAAATAGAGCCAAAAGATAACACTTTATAGTTTTATCAATTCATTTCCCGTTTCCGGGTTACAGAAATCTAAAAGCAGTAGTAAATATAAAATGAATTGTGAGTCCAGTGATAAAACCCGAATAGCTGACCCCATAATGGACGATGAAAACCGAATTGTGGATTATTCCTATCACAACTCTTATGACTACTTTCGACAATTAGAAGATTTCCAGGGAAGATTTTAAATTCAGATTACCAAATGGCCCTCCAATAATTGAACAATCGGTTAATATTTTATTTCCATTGTCTAACATTGAGTTTTAGTTGTCGGCCATAATTTATCTTTCGATTTGTTTCGATTGGTTCTACTTTGCCATTGCTTCCGCCCCTGTCTTGAAAAAGTGCATTATTATGAAGCATGAAGCATATTTCAAACAATGAACATAAAATCATAAAACGATTTCATGAGTCTTCTTTTTAAATTCAATTTGTTGCTTTTTTGTTAATTTCGGATACCTCTACAAAAAAAATGTCGGGCCTGACAAGAATTTTTTCCACTTTTAAATAATTGCGACCTCACGTTTCACAATCCACGCGCTGCCAACTAATTCATAGATAGGTGAAAATTAAGTACTTACCTGTATAGAATATGTGCAGGTACGAGGAGATATCTTAACGCCATCTTTACGCATTTTGAAGATTGTTATAAACAATAACTTTGCAAATTCGGTAACTTCAGCACGAAGCGATATTTAGGAAGCTATTTTGTCAAGGATAAAAAGTCAGAAAAAGATTACGAAAAAAGGAAGCCGGAAGCATTTATGACGATTCCAGAATAACAATTTAAAAAAAAAAAATTAAAAAAAACATTTCTAGGAACTTTTACTAAAAAATTGCACTAAAATGGAAAAAAAACCGTGTATGAGAAATAAAACTGAGATAAAAGCATAAAAAATGATATAAATATTTATTTCGCTTTTATTTTTGATATAGGTACAGCTCCCAAAAAAAGTTTTTTTTTTTTCTTTTTAATACGTTTTTTTACCTTTTTTTTAAATTCAACTTCTTTTATTTATTTTTTTTTGCGTTCATCATGGTTTTATTTGTATGAAATCTTAAAAGTGATGTACGGAGAAGTCTGCTTACAGATAAACTTTTATCAGTGCAAAATTATTTAACACTAGATGAAAAAGAAGCTGAAAATCAATTTTAAAACGTCTGAGATGTGAGATGTAAGCCTTGAACTTTTCTTTTTGGGCGCATAAATTTTATCCACCTGATGGCAATGACTCAGGTGTGATATCACTCATACCTATATTCACATATTTTATAAAAGTCTTTAGAAATTTGTTTAACAAGAAATTACATTTGCTTTTTACATTCGTACACATCTGAGTTTACCATAAATTTTTTATTAGAAATGTTTTGTTTTTCTTTCATTTTCTGTTGATCCCAAGAAAAGTAAAAGTGCACAAAAATCGTAAAGCATATCGATTTTATGTTGTTTTTTTATAGACATGCACTTCTTTTCTGCCACATTTTTCGTTTTGTTTTTATTTCTTTTAAAAGTGATTTCTTTATAGTTTTTAATGAGAGCAATCAATTTTTGCCATGTTTGCCAATTCATGGATGTGTCTATGATACGAAATAGTAATGTTATCTTCGGACAACATGCATATTTTATCTATGATGATCTACTATTCGGATTTATTATGTTTTAATGTTTTTTGTTTGATTTTATGATTATAGCGTGTTATGCAAGATTTCTCCTTGGCAAAATACAGAAATCGAAGCAAATTTCTATCTGAAGCGTTGAAAATTTCCAGTGGAAAAAGCTTAAAATAGTAAGAAAATGTGAAAGAAGACTTCTTTACATTGAAAACAGGTGAATAATTGGAGAGAAGCTATCATACCTGATAATCCGATGTGATCTGCTGTTGGTTTGTTCAATTGAATTAATTTTTTGTCATTTCTAGAAAATATGGTGAATTGAAAAGACTTGGAACGGTATTATCCGGTTTTTTTGCGATTTATTAAATTTTTTCATTAAATAATTTCTCAAAAAAAACCTTCACCTGCGCGAAGTCAGTCAGGTGGACGTTCTCTCGACTATCGCTGATATTATGGCCAGTTATAATGAATGCAGCTATTATGACCGTGATATCAATTCAAATATTGTCGTTATTTAATTTTTTCTCTTCCATTTGAAAATTTCACCAATCGGAATAATGGATAGCTAACAACGATAAAAATGACATAAATTAAGACAAACGTCTTTATAATTTCTTCTATTTTTTGAGTCATTTAAGCTTGTTTTGTTTAGATTTTAAAATATTTATAAAAGAAAGAAGTTATTTAACTTTTTTTTGCAGAAAGCCGGTAAAATTTGCGAACATTCAGTTTTAAGAGTGTCCCAAAAAGTGTTTTGTAAAAAGATTACGCGGAGTTTAACATAAGACTATTTAACTGGCTAAGAGCGGTTTGCACCAACGAAACTTAGCAACTTATGTTGAACTTAAATTTGTTAAGTGCGAGAATTTCTATGGTTTAAGAAGGCTAAGCATAACTTAAATAGTTATGACTTGTATTAGCAAACGGGCCTAAGAGATTTCAAAGCGTTTTCTGGAAAACGGTTCAAGGTATCAGAAAATACTGTGTCTGACTTTTGTCGTAAGACTACAAAGTCATAATTGTTTTTTGAATCGATTTAAAAGCCAACTTTTAAAAAAAATCGAACAATAAGATTTGTTCCGGAAAATTTGAGGAAAAAGATAATCCTTATCCTTATCTTAGCAAGACCTTCTCTTAACAGGACCTTCCATAATCTCTACAGCCTTCTTAAGGTCACAATTGGATTCCGCGACCCTTAAAACTCCCACATGTGAGGTTTTTTTCTGGGAAATTTGAGGAAAAGAATACTCACGAGATACATTAAAACTTTTGAAACAGAAATTATAGAACATTTGATGTCCTTTAAATTTTGTTATTACAGTTTTTCCCAAAAACGCATAGGTTTCGAAAAATATTAAAAAAACGGTATTTTTCAAAAACAAAAAATCGTATGTGATGTGCTAGTTATAGATACCGCTCCCAAAAGTTGATAGAAAACTACGTTTTTCGTAAAACTCATTTACAAAAAGTTTCAAGTCACTAACTCAATGTCTTCTTGGGTTATTTAAGATACATACAGTGGACAGACCGACGGACCAACAGACCGACGGACCAACAGACCGACTGACCGATAGACCGATAGACCGACAGATAGACAGACCGACAGACAGACAGGCAGACAGACCGATAGACAGACAGACAGACAGACCGATAGACAGACAGACAGGCAAACAGACCGATAGACAGACAGACAGACATACCGACAGACAGACAGATCGATATACCGATAGACCGACAGACCGAAAGACAGATCCTCATAATATTTCCTGAAACGGATTTCGTACGGATCAGAAAGTTTCTATCTGTCCCCGTTCTTGAGTCAGTCTCCACCATACTTTCCCTCTATAGCACAAGAAAGTAAAAAAGTATACCCCTGACAATTTTGTATTGATCTTAAGAGATTTCTGCTCCGAAGAAAATGTGTTCCTCATTACAGACTTTATTATATCGAAATTCTGATCTGTTCACTTTCAAAATCTAAATTAAAATCACTCACTCTTTTAGAGATTCAAAACGATTGCCAACATATGGCACTCTAGATGCGACCATTAAGACTTCTGTAAATGTAAAAATAAAAATTATAATTGTAATCGTAACCGGATGGAGTTTGTAATCTGAAAATTATCTAATCCTCTGTGCATCTCAATGGATAACGCCTGTAACAATAACCAGAAGAACACCCAACATAAAACGATCGTTAAATTGTTAAATACACTACAATCCAAGATGTTCAGCCAGTTTAGTTCTTTTCTTTCTTTTTTCCATAATAACATGAAGTCATCAAGTGCTATTTGAAATGAGGATGTCATGTTGTTGCCTTTGGCAATAAAATATTTACCACAGTTTTTTTTCTTCTTTTATTTTCTTTGTGGTATTTTATTTCTTTGTACTTGGTTTTATTTGAAATTCCACAGTCCAGAAGATCACTTGAACCAAGCTTAGTTCCCATTTGTTCCCTTATCTGAGCTAGCGATTATCTGTCTGAAATCCGGGACGTGATCAATTGATGGGCTTCAATGGTCTTAAGTCTTCCATCTTTTACTTCAAGACATTTTCGTAGGATTCCCTTTTAGCTGAAATACTAGTAGAATGGGTCCCATAAAGATCGCTGGTAATTCTTCTCGCTGCTGACTTACGACATTCTGACAGACAATTTTTATGATTTATGAATGATCCGCAGCATAAATAGCAGAATGAACATAAAAGCCCACACTTTGCTTTATGTTGTGGATTGTAATAAAAATACAAGTTAAAAGTTCATTTCCGTCTCCCAATTCGAGAGTAACAGGGCGGGCCTCCGCCGATGTTTCTTTAGTGCACGGTTTCTCAACCAATGGGCCGCGATACCCTGTGTATTTGGTTTAACCCACTAGTCCCCAAACTTTTTCAGCATTAAAATTATAATTAAGTCGCATAGGGCATCATTTTTCTGAGGCGGCACTTTAGGCGACATTTTGAGTCATTTGGAAGTTCTAATTCGCTTGGAACGATAAAAATTGGTACCTGCGGCGTTTTTTTCAAGAATTTCAATTTGAGTTTATGTTAAATTCGCCTGCGGCGTATTTTTCTGAAGAAGATTACAATAACTTTATGATCTATTGACCAATGTTGGGTAATCCTTTCATAACCTAAAATTTCGAAAAGCAGGTCGCGTGAGAAAAAAAATGTTGGTAACCTCTTTTACTTCCAGATCATATAAGAAACAATCGTCTCTGGTGACAGATCAACTCAATGAGGTCTTAAAAATGCATTTTCTAAGCATTTTTATCTTTGACTGATGGTGATTGCAATTGAAGATTGAAGGATCTACGACATAGCCCCGATCCCTGTCTTTTGGTCATTCCCTCAACAAGTGTGCAATTTGTACTTAAAAAAAAGAAATATGAAGATCGTCCGTAGACACCACTTTGTCGTCTTTTCGTCTTCTGTTACTTAAATTAGTTCCAATGGTATTCATTCATTTATTTGTAACATGATCGTTAAAAATTTCTTTTAATTACCACAAATTGTACGGACTTACAAATATTTGACTTTTATGAGTTTTTAATGGATACAAATTCAGAAATATTCTCTAAACATTCAACCACTTGACGAAAACGAAGATGTCAACGTCGACGGCCTCTTTTTAGTTCTGGCTGCCAAACGGGATATAAATTGCTGCTACTATGGTTCATTGATGTCAAAATAAATAATTAAATTGGGCTAAAAGGAATGGAATGTAACTTGAAGAAAGAAGACTTTATTTCGGTCACAGAGAAAATTGACGATTTTATTAGAGTTAATAATTCTAAGATAAAGTCAATAAAATTTGGTTAAAAAAAACTGGCCCTATAGTTTCATATTTTACAACTTATTTGTGGCAAAATTGTGTGACTCTGTTTTTTTTCAGCACGTTTATTGAATAAAAAATATCAGTTACGATCAACACAAAACTTTCTTCTGCAATATTTCGTTTCGGAAAAAATATGTAAAAAATGATATTTTTTCAAATATCCTGAGAACCGTTAAATATACGTAAAAACCGTTAAAGTAAAAAATGCAGGAAATTTTAGTTCCTTTGAATTTGGTTATATGCATTTTTTCATAATAACGCATTGTTTTCGAAAAATTTTCAAAAACCCGTGAAAAAAAACGGAGAATTTGGTCTCACCGTCGCACTATTGCAAACCCCCTCATCTGTCTTATAAGTGTGATGTATTTTATCGACAACGTCTAATTGAGAAAAAAATTAGAACTTTTTGCTCGCAAGAAACTATAAAAGATCATCAACCAATTTCGCTTCTATGTTAAAAAATAATTGTTTATCCAATAAATCTTCCAAGTATATTAAATAACAACCGCAAGATACAAAAAAAAACGAGCCTCTGGTAGTCACCTATTAAGTAATTTGTGTTTTTTTTTTCAATTGTGTCCAAATATTAATAAAAAAAACTGTCATAAAGACCATTTTTTGTCCTACTATGATTTGTTTCAATGCTTAAAAGATACACAATTGACAAAAATATGTTGAATGACGCCACCATCACACTATGGTTAACAGATAGTACAAACAGTGCAACTCACTGTCAAAAATTTAACCCTTTGAGGCGCGCATTTTACAGAAAGCGTGAATGTAGAAATTTATATATGGAGGTTTCTGGGGTTGCTGATAACCAGTGTTGGGGTTATCTAGATAATAATTATCTAGATAATCATCTAGATAAAAAAAAATGTTATCTTTATCTTATCTAGATAACACCCCAAAAAAGTTATCTTTATCTTATCTAGATAAAGGAAAATCCCATTTATCTAGAGATAATCGTTACCACCGAAAATCAAAAAATTAAATCTGAAAAAATGCTGAAACGAAATTGTTTTCTGCATACTTTTGAAAACCTAAAAACTTTTTTTAGGAACAGTTTTATACTTGGCAACAATTTTTGTTTACGGACAAGGAAGCGAAGTGTCACTCTTTCCCTCGCCTCTCTTCTCTTGTCCATAAAAAAAAAGTTCTGCCAGTAACTGTTGCCAAGTGTAAACCGGGCTATGAACGAAATAAAAAATCATAACGTTATAAATTTCCTTACGTAGCAAAATTAAACTTATATTTCGTGACGTTATTTCGTTTTGTATCGATAAAAAACTTAATTTCGTTACGTTATAATGTTATTATTCCGTTACTGAAAACAAAAAAACGCACTGTAATAATAGTTTATCACAAAGTAATTCAGTTCAGTTTCCATAAAAATAAATTGTATAACAAATAATAAAACTCAGCAAAAAGAAAATACAAATAAAAACGGAAAAAAATGTGATTATTAAGTTAAAAAATCAATAAAAAATACAAAAGACAAAAAATCACACAAAAGTTTTGTTCATTAAAAAAACTGTCTCCACAAAAGCGTGATTTTGATATCAAAGATATAGAATTTTTTTTATAGAATTTCGCTCTACTTCTGGAGTTACTAAAAAGAAAATATTTTCGCTACCAAAAAACTTGCTTAGAAGATTTCCATTTTTGTATCTCCAGAAATAGAGTGAATCTGGCCAAAACAAAATCCGATTTAGAATCAAAATACGATTAAAAACACTACTCCAATATTTTTGATTATATTTTATGTCTGTGGGGTTATACTTGATGAACTTTTGTGGGAAATTTCACAAAAAATAATACTGAACAAAACAAGGAAATACTAATAAACAACGAAAAAACGTAATATTTTTTTCGTTTTTCGTTATGGTAACGGAATTGAATTTCTATAACGTTCATTATAACGTAATTTTGAAGAAAAAGCCCGAAAATCATTTCGTTATTTCGTTACGTTACGATAACGTTTCTTATCCGTTTTCTTTTATTATTATTTCGTTTCTTATTATATTTAAATTGGAAATCAAGAAAAGCAAAAAATTTTGTGCTATTTTTTTTAGTACGTAATTTTGAATTTTGTGCAATGTCAAAATAAATATTTATCTAAAAATTATCTAGATAATTTGGCTTTTTATCTTATCTTATCTATTATCTTTCATATTTTCATTATCTATTATCTTATCTAGATAAACATTACGAGCATTTATCTTTATCTTTATCTAGATAAAAAAATAATTATCTGGCCCCAACACTGCTGATAACGAATTCGTTATCAAACTTTCGAATTCAAGATGGTGGACGCAAAAATGAAAAATTCGCGAAATTTCGGGTACAAGG
Organism: Chrysopilus asiliformis; assembly: GCA_964034945.1. Taxonomy (NCBI): domain Eukaryota; kingdom Metazoa; phylum Arthropoda; class Insecta; order Diptera; family Rhagionidae; genus Chrysopilus; species Chrysopilus asiliformis. The sequence goes on from OZ035962.1 coordinate 22,999,733, forward strand.
GGTATCATGGGGTCGCTGATTAAGAATCTGATATATCATAGAAGTATATTAGATTTAGTATACCGTTTTTAACGCATCGAACCAATCGTCTGACACTAAAATGAACTACACCAGGGTGTTAGGGATGACAAAAGATTTTGATTTCCGCATGTCTATCAGTCTGTCTGTTTGTCCGTCCGCCAAACACACCATAATTTTCGAAAGGATTGAGCTAGAGACTTGAAATTACCTATAGTTACGTTTCTCGTAAATGGCTAGGCTAAATTTTTGGACGGACAAAATTGGACCATTTTCTCCCTCTTCCTCCATACAAACGAAACAGTTTTTGCAATTTTCTCGAAAACGGTGACTCATATTGAAAATTTTATAAAGGTAAAATTTGTTTAGAATAGGATTTTACATAACTCATCCATACATCAAAATCCCATGGGACCACTGCTTCCCCCTTTCGTATCAAATGGAATACTTTTATCCTGTTTTCTCGCAAGCTGTGCATCGTATCGGAAAATTTATAAAGATGAAATATGTTTAGAATATGATTTTACATAATTTATCTATACATCAAAATCCAATTGGACCACTCCTTTCCCCCTTTCCTATAGAAATGGATTTTTTTAAATCATATACGGTATTTTACGATTGGCCCTTGCAATTGTAGCTTTTCTTAAGTTTTTATTTTGGAATTCGCTGTGCCTCAAAGGGTTAAAGATAATTTACACCTAACCGACGACTTCTTCTACGAAAAACTTTTTTTTGTCAATAAAAAAGGAAGTCGTTTGGCAAAATCTCTGGTCATGGTGCGTGATTCACCTTCAACTTTATTCATTTTCAATTCCTTTTCCGTTACAGAAATTTTATTTTGAATGTCGAAAGCGCCCATTTCATCATCCACCACCACCGCCAACATAAAAACTTTAAAAGTTTTTCCCCTAATAAAAAAAAATATTGCCGACTCATGTTCACTTAACCCCCTCAACTGTAAATGAATTGATGAGTTATACTATTTTGCCATGTGGACGTTTTTCATATCTTCTTGTGTCACATTTTTAAGTAATTCACATAAGAAATCATAAATTTGAATTAAATGGAAGTAAAAAATTGAAGGTCATCCGGTGGTGGTAAAAAAAAAGAAACTTTCGAAGACAAAGTATTTTTTGGGATCTGTCCAAGTCGAAAAGTTAACCAGATTTTCATTTTGCCACCGTCATGCACAGTTAATCATGCTAATTGCGCTTAGCGGGTGGCGGCGGCGGAAAGCATATTCCAAAAGCTGTAAAACAAACGAAAGCGTTGAAATGGAAACATCCGTCATATTATGTTCTTTTTTTGTATTATTTAAATTCTATTTAGAACAAAAGTGATGGCGAAAACATAAAACGGCTTTCAGATTATTATATCATGCACTTTGGTGCATAATACATGCAAAATGTAAGTATATTTGCTACAAATTATTACAAAACAAACTAAACTGGAAAAGCATTTTTATTTAGTGTTGATTTAAATTTTCAGAACATGCGATTGTCGTTCATGAAGGCGAGTTTGGAGCTGGCTTATAGAAAAGGGGAGAAGGGTGGAGAGAAGGAGGCGCTATAGGGTGGCTAAAACCCCTCCGAAATTTATGAAAAAAAATAACCTTGGCATTCAAAAAATAACACTTGCGGCACACTTTCTTTTTCTAATTTCTGCCCATAAAGCATTTCTCTAATAAAAATTTTACCTGCGGCGCAGTTTTTCTCTGATCGACCATTCCAATATTTCCAGGCACACAAAAATGCATTTTTCCAAATTTTTTTTTGGTAACTTGTTTTTTGACAAAAATAAATGACAGGAAAAGCAGCATACCAACCCAATTTCCATTTAAAACAAATGCAATGAATAACAATTGTGGCTAAATTTGTAATTCTAATGCATTTCCCAATCAAGAAAGAAAATAGTAAAAGTGCTAAATAACCCGCCCCTCATTTACCGAAATGACAACTTTGATGAGATTGCAAAAGCAGCAAAGGGCGTTTTGAAACTAATGGCAATGGACAAAATTCTCAAGATTAATTGGATTTTGGACACGAGTCAATTGGGATAAAAAATCGATTGCTGCATAACATTTTAACAATGACGTGTGATTTTCGAAATTTCCCTCCATTTCCCATCACACAACCGATTAAAAACTGAAAACTTATTAAAAGAACAGAAGCAAATTTGAATTATGGGGCGCCATATGGAATGAAGTAAACAAAAAGGGCCGTTGAATCATTTAAAACTAAATTTCTAGCACTTTCAACACTTTTTACTATAAAATTAATGCGATTGTGGCATTTCGAATTCTTTGTTTTAAATTGGCGATTGCTAAACGCGTTTTTCTTTGTAATAAAGAACGTGGAATTTCAAACACAATTTTGTTTTTATAAAAATTGGTTCTTATACAAAATTTATTGACGAAATTCTATTTTATCTTGTGTACATACGTTGCGTACACATCTATTAGTAATATTATTATCTAAATTTTGAAAAAAGATGTTTGTAAAATAGGTCAGACAAATATTGAGGAGGGGGAGGTCTACGAATATATAAAATCCCATACAAAACGTACAAAAAATCGTAAAAAAACATTGGGAGAGAGCGAGGATGGATTTCAAAACCCTTAAAATAACGTGACGTATTTTATGGACAACCCCCCTAAATAAAGTGAGAAAAAGCAAACGTAATTCCAGTCGAGCCGGTTCGCATGAAATTTGTTGTGTCACAAATCTATCAGAATCAGGGCCTTGATAACACTAGGTAACAAAAAAATTTTTTTTTTTTTAAAAATCCATTTGTATAGGGGGAACAGGTTCTGATTGGATTTTGATGTATGAAATGGCTATGTAAAATCCTATTCTAAACACATTTCGTCTTTATAAATTTTTCGATACGATGCCCCGTTTTCGAGAAAATATGAAAAAAGTTATCCATTTGTGTGCGTAGGGGGGAAAGAGTGTTCAACTGCTTTTTCGATGTATGGATATGTTATGAGAATACCATTCTAAACACATTTCGTCTATACAAATTTTCCGATGCAGTGTATCGTTTTCGAGGAGATTGCAAAATCCCCAATTTTGCCCGTTCAAGCACTTAGCCTTGCCATTTACTGACTGTACAAAACTTCAAGTCTTTACCTCAATCCTTTCGAAAGGTATGGTGTTCAAGGATTAACGGAGAGACGGACAGACGGACAAATAGAAGCACAGACAAACAGACGGACAAATGGACAGACGAACGGACATCCGGAAATCAAAATCTTTGGCATCCCGAACACCCCGGTGTAGTTCATTTTTGAGTTTGACGATTGGTTCGATGCGTTACAAACGGTATACTAAATCTAATATACTACTATATGATTCTCCTGTGGGAATTTCATTCCCTCTAGGACTCGCTTGGTTAGCTGTGTGTGAGAAAAGGGACTTTTGACTGCTTAATTTAATTTTTTGTTGATTATACAAAACTAGTTGCATTCGTCAGCATTGCATAACGTCGACGAAATACCCACAAGTCGAAGTGGTCGTAGGTCATGTATGACAAGTTTTTATTAACGCTATATATAATAACCAATTAGACTATCCGCTCCGTCATTTGTAGTCGGTCCCCACAAATCAAGTCAACTAAATCTTGAGGTACCTTGAAGTTGACTGCCGTTTTTTATTTCAATTCATTTAATTTTTTTTTTGTATTTTGTGTGAACCAGATAACTAGACAGGTAACGATACTACCTCCAGAGTCTCTCTATGGAATACAGCGACCGGCCTGTCTCACCTGTTTGAATGCAATTACCAAATCTGAGGTAACTGAAACAAAACCCAACCACACCAAACCGAATGCGACTTTCCGGCCGATATGATAAAATTTTAAGACTGCAACTCGACAGTTAGTGGCCATAATTCAAAATTGTCTTTGGAGCGAGGTCGACCAATTTTTTTCATCTGTTTGTTTTTGTCTTTTTGGAGCAATTTTTGATTCAGTTCGAATGATTCTTGTGGGAATTTGTGTTTTTAAATAGTGTGGGGCTTTTATTACACTTCAATTCCACTTCAGATAAACTTTCGAATGAATGTAAAGATTTGTGCATGGTCAAGAGAATTAAGTTGTTCGTTTAATTGAAGAAAAAATCTGATATGGCCACCAATTGATTTTCTTATTATTTTTATTTCACATTTTATTTTGCAAAAATATATTTTATTTTACCTATTTTTCCCGAAACTTTAAATATTGCATAGGAAAATCGTGTGCTGTTCACATCAGATATATTTCCCGTGGAAACGAGACCTAAATTATTTAAATTGAAATCTGCTGTATGGAAAAGTTGTGGAAAATTCGGTTCCAAAGCTGCTCTTTCCTTATAAAATTTATGAAGGTAAAATGTTAAACACATGGAATTTCACATAACTCATCCATACATCAAAATTTAGTTGAACAACTTCTTCCCCCCTCACCCATATAAATGGTAAAACTGTTTTCCTGTTTTCTCGAAAACTGTACATCGCATTGAATAATTTATAAAGACAAAATGTGTTTATAATTTATAAAGACAAATGTGCATTGAATAATTTATAAAGACAAAATAATTTATAAAGACAAAATTTTACGTAACCGCTCCATACAGCAAAATCCAATCGGACCGCTGCTTTCCCCCTCTCCCATATAAATGGATTTTTTTAAAAAAACATTCTTTCCGTCCTCATATAAAGTATTTAATGGGTGGCCCCTGGCAATTATAGCTTTTCTTATGTTTTTATTTTCTAATTTTAAATGCACTGTTAAAATATTAATTGGACAAAATTCCATAGCATGACAGCAATTATTCCACGAATTAAATACCATACAAGTTTAGAAATTTTTTATTTGGCTCAATGTTTTTCGGGTTAACACCCTAATCACGATAGTTTCAATTTGTTTATTTATTTGTTACTTGCTAAATGCAGATTGCGTGCGTTTTTTTTTTGAGGTCGCTGGACCTCCATTAAAGTTCAGTAACAAACAAATCTGTCTGTCTTTATTTAAATTTTATTTAATTTCGATTATACCCGAGGGTGTGATTCTCTCCCTACCCACTTAGATTGATTAAGAAAGAACAAAAGTTCCATCCAGCTAACGACACTAAGCAAAAGCGTGGGGCGGGGGTTTAAAATTTAATGTAATGAACGAACACTGATTGATTGAAGAGGGTTTTGTTGCATTGAGGCACAATTTCGCTGTATGACACGAAAAGACACACATTGGCCCCCGCATGATTGACTATAGGTTGGGTGATCATACTTCCCGGATTCGCCGTCACAGTACAGACTTTAGGCGTGTTGTCACGGCATCCTGGAATATAACTTTTGCCCCGGATCATTCGATTTATTTCTGAAAACGAAAATTTTCCCTGCAGTGCAATTTTTTCATAAATTTATGTTCCTATCGTCTTTATTTTTAAAAAAATCTCCTGCGGCGTAATTTTTTATATAAATTTTAATTGTGACATATATTTGTCTCTAAAAATTTTCCCTGCGGCGCAACTTCTGTTGTGTTCTAAAGAATACCACAAAAGGTAACACAAAAAGTCACTTAAAAAAAAGTTGGGACGTACAAAAGTTTATAGTTTGCTTGCTTCGTACGTTTCGATTTATTTCTAAGTATTAAAATTTTCCACGCTCCCTTCGCCGGTCATTTGTCACAGATTCCAACAAAAAAAATGGTCACCCCAACTATATATGAATATGTAGTGCGGCGGGCAAAGGAAAACAACTAATTTCCCATCGGTGTCAGTTACATTTCAAGGATATCGAATGTCTCTTTGAATGCAACCTCGGCGATAAACGCACTCAAGTCATGGGCCATTGAATGGTAGATTCAGTATATATTTTTTTTCATTTGCTTTTACGATTATAAGGAAATTACCGAGAAGGAAAGAAAGACAAGGCAAGGAAAGGACCAAGGGCTCATTGTGTCACCGAATGTAAGAGTTTTGTTTACTTTGGGTCGAGTTTATTGGAAATATGAACAAATTGGTTTTCAAAAGAGGGTGAATTGATTTACTGAGTTTACAGAAACCCTTGTAATTGCGGCTTTTGAAATAAACGGGAAAATGATAAAAATGTGGAAACATTAATTTCAATTATGTTAGACAAGGGACACCAAATTCAAGTGTAATTTGTGGGAATTGTAAGGGTTTTGTTTTGAGTGTGTTTTTAGACGTGAATTAGGGAAATTTTGCTTTTCTAATCTATATTCGTTATAGTTAGCGGCACTTTTCCAAAAGTTAATATAAAACTACGATTTTGGTCAAATCCATTCACAAAAAAATTTCAAGTTGTTGGCTAAACGCGTTCTCGAGTTATTTATGACACGTAAAACGGATAGACCGATAGGCAGATGCATCATTTTCCTGAAACGGATTTCGTATTAATCAGAATTTCCACCCTCGAGTCGGCCACCATCATAAATACAATAACTTTCTTTCTATAGCTACGCAGAGGAAAGTAATTAATAAACAAAAAAAAACCATTAAAAATTCAATAAATCTATCTTCATTTATTACAATAACAACTACAAAAATATTCATTTCTTGCCCTTTTTCCCCTTCATTTTCTTCATATGCTTCCTCCGATTCTGTGCCTTTTTGGCTTTATTATCGATCTCTCGCTTTTTAACAAACTCCAATCGCAGCCGGTTCTTAACAATTTGCTCGGGATTCTTAAGCTCCGAATCGCCACCCATTCGCTTCTTGGCCTCAACCTTCGCGTTATGTCGCGCAAATCTACTGACCGGATATCGCTGTGCATGAGTGAGTGGCTTTGCGTCGTCGTCATCCTCCCGTACCACTTGTTCTTCGATTTTCGTCTTCTCCTTCCATTCGCTGTAGCGACCAGTCTTGTACGTCGCCGGGATCCACATTCCTGACTCGGTACGAATCTTTCCCGCTCGGGGATCTTCAACTGGGACCATTTTCTTCTTAATTCTATCCCATCTCTTCATTCCTGGCTTATGTTTGATATCCTTGCCCCTTTCAACAACACTGAATTCGGCGTTTTGTGCCTGTCGCTCGAAGGAGTTAATCGCGAAACCGTCTTCTGTGTGTTTGTCGGCCGATTGATATGGAATGAAGTTTTCGGTGTCTTTGATAGGGCGCTTCTTCTTCTTCTTTGCTTTTGGCTTGTACAGAGAGTCCGTGTTTTTGCGCTTCTTTGACGTGACGACTTTGCCGAATGTGTCTTCGATTTCTGCGTCGCAGGGTCCTGCGAGACCCTGCGAATTTTTAAAATAGAAAGTTTTTAAAAATTTCAAATAAATTTTATTTTTAAATGCCTTACGCTAGTTTCATTCGAAGCTACTGCCTTGTTTTCTTCTTCCTTGTCCTTTTCTTCCATTTGCGTGCGGAATTTCTCAATCACATCCGAATGGACGGCCCGTTTCTGCTTCATGACTTCCAATGGAACGCTCTTGTGATGTGGATTCAATTCGAAGACAGTCTACAGAGAAATTAAGCAGATTTTTTTACTTGGTCAGAATTTTTATCAAAATAGGTTAGAGAAGAAAGCGTGGGTTTTCTGTTAAAGCTTTATTGAGTAAAGCCTCTAATAAAAAATTAAACAAATTTAGATTTTACCCCAGATGGTCGATATTTCCTCATCCGAACCAACAAATCGTGCTTCTCCTCCATCGTTTTACGCTCATCGTCTTCCGCTTCGGCCTTTGACTTCTTTGACACGCGTACCGAGTTCCCCTCTTCATCCAAATGCGTTTGAAGTCCTACGAATTCTTCCAACGGTTTTATGGTAAAGAACTTTATCGTCTTGACGCGCTTGTTGGAATCTGCCGATGCAACTGGACGTGAACTGATATACTTTTTGTATGCATTTTCACTCGTTCGATAGACTCCAGTCTAAAATTACGTAAAATAATTAAAGTTAGTCTCAGATGATGGTAAATTGCAATGAATTGTTTACAATATGATGACTCTTCAGAACTTCCAACATAGCGAGATGTTCTTCTTCCAAAATATCCTGAGGAATAACACCAATCGATGAATTGTCAGTAATGTTAAATGGACGATTCAAAAATAAATGCAAATCTAAGAGATGCGCTTGATCGTCCGTGGAGAAGATGGAAAATGCTGTTCCTTGCCGGCCGGCTCGGGCACAACGACCTGTGGAATTGAATTGGGTAATAAAATTCGTTCTTCTATGTTTAGTTTAGGCCACAAATTTCATGGAAATTAGGCTTAAAACTTAAACTCACCAACTCGGTGAACAAAAAGTTTCGGTTTTCCAGGGAAATGCACGTTCACTACGTAATCCAAGCTTGGAATATCAATTCCTCTCGCAGCGACGTCAGTTACAATCAAAACGGAGACCTTTTTATGGACAAATTTCGCTGTATTGATTTTACGAGCAGAAGGATCTAAACTGGAATATACAGACGTGTTGGTAATCCCCGACTGACTCAAAATCTGTAACAATTTTACAAATAAAATCAAGAAGTTCTTTTAAATTGACTAATTTACAAATGATAGCAATTCCACATGATGTTGTGTGCCAGCAAATACCACCGTTTGAGCATCCTTTGGAATAACGTACTTCAGCAGGACAATCAGAGACGTGTATCGTTCATCTGGCCGGCAATGAATGAATTTTAGAACCAATCCTTCTGGCAATTTCGATTCCACATCTAAAAGCAACGAATTTCAATGATATATTGTACATTTTTAAATCAAAATCTATTGTTTACCCAGTCGAATGAGCACAGGATCACTAAGGCCAGCCCTAGCAAAGTCTACCAGCAATTTTGGAAGCGTCGCGCTAAACATGACCATTTGTTTGGACTCTGGGAGACGACTGAGCGTCTCATTCAACTGCTCACCGAAGCCCATTTCAAACAGCCGATCGGCTTCATCGAAAACGACGTAATCTGAGATAAATTAAATTAAGATAAAAATATTGACGAACAAATTTTCGTTTTATTCATCTTAACTCACCAACCGAACTCAATTTCAAGTCCATTTCAACGCATAAATGAAGGAATCTTCCTGGAGTTGCTACGATAACATCCGGACAGGTGTGAATCGCTGAAAATTGGGAGTCCATTGAATCTCCACCCAACACTAAAATCACCTTCAGATCCATGAACTTTCCCAACTCTTTGATGAATTTAAATGTTTGAATAGCCAATTCTCTTGTTGGCGACAGAACTAGAGCCCTAGCCCCTTTCGTAGGCTCCCGTCTTTTGAGTTTCTCAAAAAGGGGAATTAGGAAACACGCAGTCTTTCCAGAACCAGTCTTTGCCATGGCAACGACATCTCTTCCTTCAAGGATCAATGGAATTGCCTACAAAATTTTCGTAACCACTATTTTTACATAATTCTTTGATGTTGAAAAATAAACCTTTCTCTGAATTGGTGTCGGTATTTTGTAGCCTCGTTTCGTTATGCCTTTGAGCACCGGAAAACTAAGACCCATCGCTTGGAAGCCTCCGCCTTTCTTGTTCGCCTTCTGCTTCTTCCCCGAGGATCCTTCAATGTCAATGTCATCCTGCGAATGTGCTGGAAACCCTGGGAGCTCCGCTGTTGACTTCAGTTTCAGCTAAAATGGGAAGAGCAAACACCACCATTTGAGGTTAGGTTGAAAGTACGGAGGGAATTTATTTGAAACACACGAATTTTATGATGTAAAACTATTTAAATTCTTATTTACCATCATTTAAGGTCACAATGGTGCTTTTTATTAAATATTTCTCAATAAAATACGGTATTTTCACGGGTTTTAACCAGATTGAATGTCAAACAAAATCAAAACAAATCTCCACGCGATCTGAAATGCTGCATTTCCAGTGGATTATGGAAAAATAGGCCTAAAATACTAGGCAATGGACAGTTTTTCGATTTTGTAAAGACAGAATTTTTTTGGGACTGCCAATTCACGTTTTCAAGTTTTTCCAAATTCTAGCTTAACTGAATGTCTCCACTAGCGTTTTTTTTTCACCCAATCAATAATTGTATAAAACGTAGTAAATGCTTTTACTAGGAATTGATCAGGTTTTAGGACATAATTTATCCCCAATTCGGTAACTGCGAATTCTGCAGTATACACGAAATTACATACAAAATTCCGTGAACACTGCAAATTCACAGTTACGAAATTATACTAACATTAAAGTAATATTCATATATTAAAGAACGATAAAAAATCGCTTATCAAAAATAGTTTTTATTGTAATTTTCTTTACAAAAGCATTATTGGCAATTTTAGTAATATTGTACAGTGTATAGAGAATAATAATCAGTTTCAACTGAACATAATGATATTTAATTTAAAACTAAACTTATATATGAAAAAAAATTATAGCATACTCCTATATATATAAAACATGATTAATTAATAAACTTAAGCGTATGAAAATGAAATGAGCGAAATAAAGTCTCTTGGCCTACGAATTTTGTCTTCGGACTGCGGCGGAGTCCCTTTCCTGTTCGAGACGTTCCAATCGAACTTTGTACTCTTCGCTTTGTTTCCGGGACACTTCGAGTTGTCTCTGCAGTTCGTCTAACTGCTTTTTTAGTTCGAAAATCTGTCTCGACGCTTCAATTATATCCAAAACGGGTGCCACTGATGTTTCTAAACTTGGAATCTTCGAAGCTCTCGCCATTGGAGTGATTTTCGCCACGGCAGGTACTGGAGTTAGTTTTACCGCCGACATGTTACTCGTTGTACTCAATTGATTGTTACTGCGGATGGTATTTGCCGTCGTTGTTGCTGTTGCATGCGATAGCATAGAAGTTGCTGGGGGTGATTGGCAGTGCATCTCAGAGTCTTCTTCGACGTCGCTGTCTGAACACACTTCGATTATGTTTGGGGGTAAGTCGTCCATTTCAGCCGAGGATCGTTTTCTTGTCGGTGTGAAAATGTGTTTGATCTGAAATTGAGTTAGCAAAAAAATTAAAATTGGAGAACTTTTTCGCCAAATTTGGAAAGATTGCGTCTGAATTTTTATAAAATTCTGTTTCAAATTTTGTAAAAAATTGATTTTTTTTATAAAATTTTAAAGGTTTTAAGAAGATTTTGTAAAATCTTTATTTTTTAGAGAAAATTTCGACTTTTTGACACTAATTTCTTGATTTAAAAAATCTATTTTTTGAGAATATCTGTGGTTTGCGCCTCGGATAGCGGGAAACATCGCTAAATTCAACTCAACCAGAAATACACTTTGAATCTCACGATTAGAGTATATAGTCCCAACGCAGCGGCAATTGCTGCATAATTTATTGAAAATCGGTCCACAAATTATAATTTTTAGTGTATGGCACGTCTCTGCCACTAAATAGAAAATACTCCTAGTGGCAGATACGTTCCCTAATCCCAAAATACTAGTCGAGTATCGAAAACTCCACAAAAACTTACATTATTTCGACTACTTGATCCCTCGGCGTTAAGAACAGTGCTTTTATTTCGTGAATAGTCTGTTGGAGAAACCATTGATATGGCTGAGTTAAAATTTGCTGAAGTTTTTGTAGGTGCATTGTTGGACCTGCAGAAAAGACGTTTGTTTTTTATTAAAAATTGTAAACGTTTTTTAGGGAGTTGTGTTGTAAATTACTTTGTATTTGTAATGTTTTTAATCGAGCTCATTGGATCCTTTCCATACATTTGTTTAAACGTGTCAACTGATATTACTTTGATGTTCTGTGGAGAAAACAAAAAAAAAAGTAGTTTTTAAAATTAGTTTTACCAAATTTCTACATTATGATGTGAATAAGCGACCGTAAGAAAAAATACGCCCTAGGTGGGGGCCCTTATGCTAGAAACAAGTCTCAATGTTTCATCAATTATGTTGTAAAAGTAAATATACAAAAGCATAGAAGAAAATTTTGATCGTGTTCTAAAGTCACGTTCTAAAATACTCATCTAAAATCTACAACCGGCTCGTGGCGATTTTGGCACCTCTCTAGGGCGGCGCCCACCCCCTACCCCCGGCATGAATCGATTATAAGGACTTCCACAGAAACAAAAAAAAATACCTTCTCTTTATTAAATTTTTCTTACCTTATTCTGTTTGATTTGGTGGTCTTTGGCACGTATCAGAATGTTCGGCTTCTTCCCAATTTTCACGTTAATATTTTTCGGTACATTTGCTGTTTTTTGTAGATTGCTGAGTACGCTAGCACCGCTGCTGTTCAATTGCGATGATAAAACACTATTATAATCATTCCTTGATAAATTCGTATTATTCAGGACTAATTTTCCCGCTTCCGAGAGAACTAATTTCCGGCCACTCTGCAGAGCTGATGTTAGCGGTGTGTTCTCTGAATCTTCAACGGGCAACATTGAAATTCCATGGCTTTTAAGTAATTTTATCGCAGAATCATTTAATGTTGGTTGATCTAAAATTGAAATTGTGATTAATTTTTTGATAAATTAAGATTTTCATCAATTTGGCGGCATTTTTACTGTCTTATCTGTGGTATAATAAAGTATTGTATCCATGAAAGATTTTGCCCTTTTAATTTTGCCTAAAAAACATTTTCCGAGCACTCCTGAGTCGATTGGAGCATTATTACAAAAATGTCTTTCTGTTTGATTTGTTGATACTATGCACCGTTTTCGAGAAAATAGAAAAAAAGTATTTCATTTGTGTGGGAAAGGGGAGAAAGAGGGGTCCGATTGGATTTGGATGTAAAATCCTATTCTAAACACATCCACCCTTAATAAATTTTTCAATATGACGCACCGTTTTCGAGAAAATTGCAAAAAACTGTTCCATTTGTATGCGGGAGGGAGAAGGAATGGTCCAATTTTGCCCGTTCAAGAACTTAGCCTTACTATTTACTAGAAAGGAAACTGTACAAATTTTCAAATGTATAGCTCAATCTTTTCGAAAGTTTTTGTGCTCACGGATGGACGGACGGACGGACGGACAGACAGACAGACAGACAGACAGACAGACAGACAGACAGACAGACAGACAGACGGACGGACGGACGGACAGACGGACGGACGGACGGACAGACAGACGAAAATCAAAATCTTTTGTCATCCCTAACATCCATGCTTATTCACAAAAGCTATTATTGCTTGTTAATACCCATAACAATTGTTTAAATAGAAATCGGTATTCACATTTCACTTTGCTTGCTATGAACTTTCGATAATATTGTTAAGCTAAAAATGGTCAAATAAAATCGTATTCAGAGTGCACTATTGCTTGTTAGAAATGGTTAAAAGTGTTGTTACGATAACAAAAATAAATTTTAGTTGTTTGGGAAGAAAACTTTTTTTTTTTCAATCAAAAAAATTGATTTTATAATTCCAATTATGGACATTGTGGCGGAAGAAGAACGGTAAGATAAAAGGATGTGATTTAAAGCCATGAATTATCCATTGATACAGTAAAACACACTTAAATGCAACACGCTTAAATGCAAAGCTCGTGTAATTGCACGCAAAATTTGTGCCTGGAGGATTTTAAAGCATTTTTCATATGAATATATACACACGCTTAATTGCAATACTTGCTTAAATGCAACCATTTTCATACTGCAAAAGTATAAATTAGATTAAATTTTACACGCTTAAGTGCACATGTGCAAAAATAAAATGTAATCACACCAAAAAAAAAGTGATTTTTCTTATTTTTATGTGATAAAATGAAGTCTTAATTAGATTCTTTGTTTTTGTGTAGCCTAATTGAATTTAAATGTTTATTCCAGGAATATTAAAGTTGCATGTTTATATTTGACTCGCATAATTGCACATTAATGTGTATTACTCAGTGCTTCCGTGCTACGGATAAATGCAAAACACGGATAAATGCACATTAAATTCTGCGAAGTTCGATGTGCATTTAAGCGTGTTCTACTGTGTTGCTTTTTTAAAGACATTATGTTGGATTACCACGTGGATTACCAAGTCAAGTTCTTCGCGATACCAGCGATCCGTTTTCCATAGAAGAAAACAGTTTTAAAAAATATTTATCGTCTCCCCGCAATGCAATACAACAATTCGCCAATGCAATACAACAATCCGCGAATCCAATAATACAACAATCCCCGAATGCAATACAACTGCAACTATTAAAATAATTCACAAAACTATTGCCATAACAACACAACGAACATTTTTAACGAAACTTTTTAACAAGCAAAATTGTGATTACCATTTTCTTTATGGATTGCTATGAAATTTATTGTTACTTAACAATATTGTTAACTAACAATAAATTTGTGAATAAGCATGATCCTGGCGTAGTTCATTTTTATGTCCAATGATTGGTTCGATGCGTTACAAACGGTATAGTAGATCTAATATATTTCCATATAATTCTCATATAGAGTATAGAATATAGAAAAAAATTTCAAATTAAAAAAACCACAAAAATCTGCGAAAAAACGTCACAATGAGAGAAACGGGACAGCGGAACGATAAAAAATGATGAGTTAGAAATGAAAAGAGGAGGCAAAAATACGTTTTTGAACTCCCCCCTACCCTCTCTTACCTTCCACATTATGAAGTTGTACGATCGGCTCCACAAAACTTAAGTCATCATCCTCCATTGTACTTTCACTATTCGAATCGATAATATTTGATGCTGGACTATTAACGGTCGCCTTCTGAGCTAATTGTGATGGAATATGATTTATATTAATCGAGCTAGGAACATCCGCTTTACTCGCTAACGTCGCACTTAAGTCCAAGTCGGATTTTTCTTCTGGATCGTATTCGATTGAGTTAATTGCATCATTTGTCTCCGACTGAAATGAATTTACAAGGAAAAATTTTACTTTAATTACAATTTCTTTGAGGGATTGTCCCCAAAATGTGTTACGAGTTTAGGAGGGAGGCGGATGGTATGAAACCATACAAAAATCGTGAAAAAGTCGTGACAATGGAGGGGATGGGAAAGTGGAGGAGGACGGGAAAAAGGAAAGAGGTATGAATCGTCCAAAAAGGAACGAAAAAAAATTAGCACAACACGTTTTATAGACAATTGCCAAGTAACACAAGAGGTCGTAAAGTCGACGTCGCATCTTAAATTCTCAACAATTCATTGAGTCTGTGGCCACGGCGTCTACTTTGCGACATATTGTGTTGCTAGGGAGGCTCGTTTTTCACCTGTTGCTCATTCTGTAGCTTCAGTTGTTTCGCCACTTCGATATCATGCAGCAAATCACGTTGACCGGTTTTGATGGAGAGAGACTTTGCTGTTTTTCCAAATTTCGAAACGATTGTAGGATCGGCACCATGCAGAAGTAAAAGCCGTGCAATCGCCTTAAATCGGTTCTCAATCGCCCAATGCAGTGGCGTCATTTTTAACTGGAAATATAAATATATATGTGAATGCATGTGACTTTCTTATACTAAATCCACGTCAGTGCGCAATTTACACGGTAATCCGACAAATAAAATAGTATTAGTTTACATAAAAACAGCGATTTTTTACAAAATCTTAAATATCTCCATTACGGTACAAGACAACAATTTACGGTAAGAGGCAAAAATTTAGAGAATTTTGCCTGTCAAATCTTGTAATCTAATTTTGACCCACTTCCACTTGAAAATCCTTAAGATTTTATATTTATTTTTTTATTTAAACAGTACTTAGTCGTTGTAAGGACAAGGGTAGGTCCTGTAAGGATAACGTGATTATCTTTTTCCTCAAATTTTCGGGAACAAAAAATCTCATCTTGGAACTTTTGAGGTCCCTGAATTCGATTCTGCCATTAAGAAGTCTGTAAGGATAGCGGAAGGTCCTGTAAAGATAATGTGATTATCCTTTTCCACAGATTTTCCGGAAAAATTCTCATCTGGGGGTTTTTGGGGTCGCTGGATCCGATTTTGATGTTAAGAAATCCGTAAGGAAGGTCCTGTTAGGATAATGTGATTCCTCATCGGATTCAGCGACACCAAAAATCAGCAGATAAGATTTTTACCTCAAATTTTCCGTAAAAATCTTATCTGCTGATTTTTGGTGTCGCTGAATTAAATTCTGGAGTCAAAAAGTCCGTAAGGATATCTCAAAGACAAGAATTACACATTTGAAGACTAAAAAGTATAAACAAGCGCGCCGAAAGACGGACAATTTGGATTTTTAGTCATACTAATCACATACAAAAACTAAAAAGGATCAAATTTAATAAAAATATTTTTTTTTTAAAAACTTGTTGAAAAAAAATTTACTAAAAAGGAAAAAAATATTTTTTTGGGTGCTGTGTATCAGAAATAAAAATAAAACCGAGATAAAAGCATAAAGAACAAAATATCTCGCTTTTATTTCTGATAAACATCGCAAAACAAAATATTATTTCCTTTTTAGTACATTTTTTAAATAAAAGCTTTTATTAAAAAAATTTATTTTATGAAAATCTTTTGAGAAAGAATAAATATAGCAGAAAATTGTGGGAAATGTTATTTTCTTTAATTCATCTCAGGCATTAAACCACCTAAAATGGTCAGTTTTCGAGATAATTGCAAAAAACTATTTGTTTTAAAACGGTATAAAGGAAATAACGGTATATTTCGATAATGGTTTGAGATTCGGAGTTCTAGTTAAAGACAAAAGTGTGGCAGATTTTATTGTCTTCAACTTCTGTCAGACATTAGACTACTGAAAAACGCAGTTTCGGAGAAAATCACGAAAAACGAAATTACGATTATTGAAAAGCCACCATATTGATCACTTCTGGTTAACGGTTTTCCACAAAAATGTGATAGGATCATCCCATTCCAGTGCCAAACATGTCTGCAAAATTTCATAGATCTAACTCGTGTAGTTTTTAAGAAATCTTGTACACAGATTAATGTAAAACGACTCCAATCTACTCAGGAGTGCTCGGGAAATGTTTTTTAAAGCAAAATAAAGAAATCGAAGAACTGCGCACCTTGTATAAGAAAGTAATATAAAATATTGAAAGAAAGTTTCATTTTATAGAGGCGTTTACCATATCCAAAGCATTGACATCACAGTTTTTTGCTAGCAGAAGTTTTACAATTTCCAAATGTCCATAGAAAACAGCGAAATGCAGTGGAGTCCGATCAACTTTGGTCTTTGCATCTTTGTTAATGCCACCGCGCAGTAGTATATCACAAATATCGTAGTGATTGCTCATCGCAGCGAAATGCAATGCTGACGTGCCAAGCTGGAATTAACAAAAAAAAACAATTAAAATGAAATGGAAAAATTAAACAGAAGTTTGCTGACAAAGTAGCCCCAAATGAACGAATTTTGACTAAAATCCTACCCAATCTGTAATAAAAGGTGCTCCTTTGGATATCAAATCGCGGATCTTTTCCAGTTCGCCGTCCTTGGCATTTTGCAGAAGGCACTTTCCGGCATCTATGATGGACGACTGCTGCTTCATGTTTTGTACGTAAACCTATAATGAAAATACTGTACAAAATCGAATTTCCATGATAGAAAAAAATTTCTTCCAACACAGAAAAGAATTTCTTCCAACACAGACAATTTCCAATCAAAATAAAAGAATTTACCTTATTATCCAATAGGGTTTCATTGTATGCTCCCTTATTCGTTACAATTAACTTGAATTCCTTGAAAGTCTTGCCCTCAGACTTGAGGAAATCCTGTGCTGAGTTCATTGTCCCGATTTAGATTGCGGTCAACGTCTGACCTTCAACTTTCTCCGCAGGATGTTGATCTACTAACGGAAAACAACAATTAAACTGAAAGCAATTTCGAGTGATCAAAAAAAATAAACAAAACGACATTCACTACAAACTGGTAGCACTTCCAAATTCGGAGAAATTTCCCCCAGCGAGCCTCCGGTGTAGTGGACAACGGGTTTTTGTTGTCATCTCTACCACAACCCCAAACGACCGTTATTAGCGGAATCGAAACTAAACAATATTACAATTTCACCTGATTTCGATCACGAAACTGCCGGATTTCAATGGGAAGTGCTTCTGACTGAATATTCAAAGTTCAACAACAAAAAATTGAATACGAAAAATCCGCCATCATGGCTTCCAGTTCCGCCAGCCAAAGCGGAAGTAACTAATTTGCCGTTTTATTTCAATTTCACCGGATGTGAAGGGAAGTTAATTTCTCCAAAATAACAAAATATTGTTGGAAAATTCCGTAAATTGATTTTTCTTACCTTTTTCACGGTTTTTGTTCGAAATTCAAGGGAATTCTGGTGATGCGAATTCAAGTAAACACCAAAAAAAAATTTTGACAGATACTGACGGCACAAGCGTTACCAGAGGTATAGTTTTAGAAGATGTTCGGGGTTTAGCGAATATATGTCTTTCGTACAGAATTTAGTGCCTATTTTTTATTTTTTCAAATAATAGGGTGAAATTTCAGACTTGTGTCCCAATGTTCTTTTTAAAATTTTTTAAAAATGGAAAAATTAAAAGTTTTCCGGATAATAAAAAACATTTGGTTTTATAGAAATCACTCAACTTAAATTCGAAAGACTGCTTGTTAATTAATTTAACTTATTGCGGTAAGAAATCTATAGTTGTAAAATTGCCAGATTTCTAGTCATAATGCGAGACGGCCAAAATTTTCTTTTAAATTCATATATTCAAGAATTTTTAATTCACCTATTGATAATCCTATAATAGAGGTAGCTAAACTGCTTGATTTTATCGTGAAATTTTTTATTTCACGATTGCTAAAATAACTGAGATCGGTTAATATAAATAAAAAACTCATGTCTGAGGTAGAGAGACTATAATCTAGAGAGTGGACATCAGCACTTAATAGACTGTCCCACTGAGTAGGACATTTTATTAACTCAAATTAGTACAGTGTATTAGGCCAGTTAGCATAGCTTTTTCTCCAGATTAGAATAATCTGTAAACAATTTTTCAATTTAATTAAACAACTACGACTTTCCAAATATTTTTGTTTTTTTCTTATATTAACCGCCTTCAGTTATTTTGGCAGTTATTTGTAACAATGAATCAAATTTTTAAAGTTTTCGCGTTCGTTTTTCAGCTTGGCGGCCATTTTTACACGTCACATTGTCCACTTTCTATATTATAGGCTCTCTAGTTTGAGGTATATAAAAATTGAATAGTTATAAGCGACATATCCTTGCCACACCACCTTTACTTATTCAGCAAAATTTTCGGCATTTTTTAAAAGCTTATTTAGCTTGTTTCTTTGTCTGTCAGGGTCAAATCTTGTAATCCAATTCCATTCATTTTTTTGTGATATTTCTTTTTGCAATACCTACCTATGTAAATCTCAGTCCTACTAATATACTTCTCATGACAACAATTGCTGAAAAATACACAGGAAATAGCAAAAATCCATTTATTTTGAATTCTAGTCAAGTATAATAAAATTATATTTAATTCTATCGAATGGAAAAATTCAACTCTTTTAAAAATGAAATTACTAAAATTCAATGACAAAATCAACATATGAAAAATTCGATAAAATATAAAATTAAACAAAAACTTAAACAATCTTCAAATTAAAAAGAGAAAAAAAAACTTGTTTTCTGCTGTTTAGCATTAAAATTAACAAATAAAAAGTTAAATTCAAACTTATTTCACTTTAATTAATCAAATTAAGTAAGTGACGGAAATCCTTATCTGCCTCCAGACCCATTTGGATGAAACTTTTCCCAAGATTGTTTTTAGTATTTAACACAGCCAATAACATATCCGCTCCAAGTAAATGTGGGTTATTGAAAACTGTGAAATCTCCTTCTATTGCGGAACAGAATATTTCGTCGATAGTTTTTAATAAATTCGTAACTGCAGGATTTGTGGATAAATCCTTGGCAATTTTTCCCATGGTATCGGGTTCATTATAAATAGCGCCGGATTGCAAGAGCAGAAAAGTAATTCTCTCGTTGCCTTTCATCGCCGCGACATGCAATGCCGTTTTACCACCGGAAGAGGTCTTCGAATTCAGTAATCTATTAAATTGTTCGGAATTTGTGGCTGTCATCCATTTTATAACACTTTCACAGACATTTAGGTGACCTTGATTAACAGCCAAATGCAATATAGTGTTGCCTTTTTGAGTTTTTTTCATCACATCCGAATTATGCTTCAATAGCAGGTCAACCATTTCTGATTTTCCAAGATAAGCGGCACGTTGCAACGGCGAAGAGCCTTCTGTGTCTTCAAATTTTATTGCATTTGAATTGGTGTTAAGGCACTTAAGGACTTCACTCTGGTCGTTATTTTTGATTGCTCCGAAAATACGATTTTTCAGAGTTATTTCTGCTATATCATCAGAATAACCGTTACTTGATTCGTAATCCATTGGCATAGAACATACAATTTTCCATGAATCCATTGTCGTAACTTTTGGATGATTACTGCCGTAAATTTCTTTCATTTTCTCATAAATCTCATTGATAATCTTCATTGAATCGGTAAACTTTTCTTGTAGATATTTTACTTGAGCCATACCAAATTTTGTGTCAAGTGTATTACGATGATCTATGCCGAAGGCCACCTTCTGCTTATTGTACATCTTTGTATATTCCTTTAAAGCTTTATCATAACATTTTAGGGCGACTAAAGCAATGGTTTTGTTTTTTTGCGTTCGCAGTGTACAAGAATGACTTGGACCCATCAGAATATAACGGCATTTTAGAACAAAATCTAATATATCGATTGCGTCAATATTTTTATCCTGCTTAAAATATGTAAATCCAATATGATCCAAAATATCAAGCGTTACTGGATGTGCCCGTCCATATTGGCGTTCAAATATCTTTAGCAGTTTATTATCGATTTCAAGTGCTTCATCATACCGGTCCATTCGTTCTAGAACTACAGCCAATAGTCTCATTGTGTGAGTAACGTCTTCGTGGGTTTCAGAATTTAGAACAGTTTTCTGCATTTCAAGAACTTCCTCGAGCACTGTTAAGGATTCTTTCTTCTTGTCCATATCAAGCAGAATCAGTCCTAAAAAGCATCGCGTTAACAAAACCTGTGGATGCTCATTACCCAAGACTAGTCTTTGTTTCTCATAAATTTCTTCGGTGAGATCGAATGCTTCCCGGAAATTATGTTTTCTGAAATTATACAAAGCAATCCGTTTTTGTATCTCCAAAGTTTCTGGATTGTTATATCCTAGTATTTCACCATAGTTCTTGACTATCTTCTCGCAAATTTTAATGGCTTCGTCGTAGTCCTCCCTATTTACACACGCATCCTCCCTAAGACGATCTGTTGTGTCATTGCCAACAAAGTGGTCTATCAATTCCTGCAATTTCGTAAAATTGTTTTTAATAGCAGATGCGAAAATCGTATCTCCGGCAGAATTTTTCGCACTTGCGAGCTGAGTTTTAATTTCATGGAAATTCCGAACATTTTTCAACTTATTTAAAATCTTGACGTCTTTCTGCTCAATGAAATTAAATAATCTTTCAATCAATTTCAAAAGATCCGCAATATTAGAATTGGTCGCCAAATCAATTGGCTTCTTGTGGTTGTTATTCGTGGAATTGTAAATTGCTCCAGAGTTGAGTAATTTTTTTGTTAATTGCAAATTACCCAATTTAGCCGCCAAATGCAGTGGGGAGTTTCCCTTATTGTCCCGATGATTAACGGGCGCATTGGCATTTATCAAAAGCTCGACGATATTTTCATTTGCCTGTTCTACAGCATAGTGCAGAACAGTCTGACCCTTGGTATCTTGTGTGCCCACATACGGCGAATTCTCTTTAGCTTTCAATAGATTGGCCACTTGGCTCTCATCATTTTTGGATACTGCAGAAAAAAAATTTTGAATTGATACCAATAACTGTGTACCCTCTTGATTAAAAAAGTCCATGGCAAGAACGGGCATTTTCTCGATTTCAAAATGGGCACCCCGTTCCAGTAGAAACTCACACATTTTCGTCGTCGTATACTTGGCAGCAACATACAGCGGTGTAGCGCCAAGCATATCCGTTGCATTTATATCACATCCAATACTCAAAAGATAGTCTACGACATCATAATTGGGTCCTTGAGTAGCGAAATGTAACAAACTCTGTTTTGTCCATTCATTATCTACTAGATCGTTGAAACCACCTTCGACCAAGTATTTTAAAGTGTTGAGACTGTTATATTTAGCGGCAGTTTGTATCGGTTTCAATAGATTCTCATCCCTTAAATTCGGATTGGCACCATTTTCCAACAGCCATTTCGCCCCATGCAGAAAATCATTTTGAGCCGCAACATGCAGCGGAGTCATGTTATAAATTCCAGTGACGTTTATGCCTTTTCTATGTTTAGCGAGAAACTCAATACAATCATAGCTTTCGTAATGAATAGCAACGTGTACTGGGGTTTCGCCACTTTCACTGGTACACCATTTTGCGCCCCGCTTGATCAGAAACTCCAAAATGTTGCATGCGTCCTTCGCAGCAGCGATATGTAATGCGGTTAACTTATCCGCCGTTTTTGCATTTACATCGGCCCCATGATCGACTAGCACTTTAACCACACTTAAACGCGCTGCTTCCGTCGCTAAAACCAGTGGCGTAACATTTTCGTCTGTTATGGCGTTAACATTGCAGCCCTTCGAAATTAATGTTTTTACTATTGAAGCATTCGCAAAAGTTGCAGCAAAATGTAAGAGTGTAGCATTCTCGATCTTAACGTCAACAACATTAATGTTTGGATGTTGGAGAAGCATTTCCGTAATAATGATATCTTCTTGCATAATCGAACTAATTATTGGTTGATGGAGGTTTACATCAGCGCCATTGTCGAGTAGGACTTTCACAATATCGCAACGATGCAACATAATTGCCCTAATTAGTGGTGTAATCTTTCCTTGTTGTGAATTTACATCGCAACCGGCTTTCACGAGCAATTCAACAATTTTTATATCGGGTTCGATTAATCCACCCAACAATGATTCAAGTGCTGTACTCCCTTCCAATGACTGAAACAAAAGATTTCTGTCACATCCTTCTTTCAAATTTGGATTCGCGCCATTGTCAATGAGAAGTTGAACGATTTCGATATTCCCATGAAATATGGCTGCATGCAATGGCCGTCGGTTGTCTAAAATTGAATTGACTTCGGCTCCTTTTTTAATTAAAAATCGGCAGGTTTCTACCGCTAGGCCAGTTATGGCGGACATAAGCAATTCATTCAACGTTTTAGTGGCGATGTCGCGTTTTTTAACAAAGAAATACTTGAAGACTTCCATATTATCATTGCGTAAGGCTAGTTCCTCGTAACCAGTGCCAGTTATGCGTATATTACGCTTCTTGATAATACCGAGCACATCGAAATTGTTTCTTTTAAATACCATGTGAAGCGGTGTAATATTTTTGTAGTTTTTCTTCTCTATGACTGCACCCGAATCAAGCAACAATTCAAAAATCCTGGGGTTTTTTAATTCGCTGGCGAAATGCAGTGGTGTCTGCGAGTGTTTATCAACTGAATTGACATCAACTTTCTTGTATTTTAATAAACATCGGACAATCTCCTCGTTGTCCTTCAACACCGCAACATGAAGTGGTGTTAGGCCTTCAGGGGTCTTACAGCAGGGATCAGCACCGTTTTCAAGAAGAAACTTAACAATTTCCGTGCGATTTTTCCAGCATGCGGATATCAAAACTGTGTAGTTTGGTTTTTCCATGCGAGCATTTACATCAGCGCCATGTTTGATTAGGAGTCTTATTAAGTCGCATTTTGAATTTGTGATTGTACAATGGAGTGGGGTCGCGTTGTGTTTTTGTGTGGAGATCATCTAAAATTATTTAATTATTTTAATAAAAGTGCTAACTGTAAACTAAAAAATTCAAAAAATACACGAAAAGCTACTAAAATATAAGAAAGACGGAGGCCAATCGTCTATTTAAAAAAATCCACTTGTGTAGGAGAGGCGGAAATGGGTGGTCCGATTCGATTTTGATGTATGGAACGGTTATGTCAAATCATATTCTAAACACGTTTTACCTTTATAATTTTTTCAATACGATTCGTTTTCGAGAAAATTGTAAAAAAACTTTTTCGTTTAAATGGGGAAGGGGGAGGGGAGGGGACAGTATGATCCTATTTTACCCGTTCAAGAATTTAGTCTTCCTATTTACGAAAGACGCAACTGGACAAAATTTCAAGTCTCTAGATCAATCCTTTCAAAAGTTATGGTGTTCACGGACAGACAGACAGACAGACGAAGTCCGATGATTGGTTCAAAGCATTGCAAACGGTATACTAAATGCAAATACTCCTATATGATTCTCATATGGATTTCGTACTGATCAGAAATTTTCTATCTGCCCTCTTCTATAGAAGAAGAAAGTAACAATGCCTTCGACTAGCTTTCTAACTTCAGAAATCTTAATCAAGGCGATAAATTGATAAGGTGGCGACATTACCCTGACAAATAGTGATGTGTCAGTTCCACAAAATAAAATTGTATTAAAAAAACATAACAAAAGCTATAATTGCCAATCTGGCAATCATTGGAGACCCGTATGGTGATATTCGTATCAAAATTCGAACAGTTATACCAAAATTCCACTTTGAAGTCAAACTTTCCAATAAGGTTTTTTAAAATTTATTCCAATCGGATTTTGATGTATGGGAGTTTTATGTAGAATCATGCCCTAAATAACTTTTGTTCTTGGATTTTTTTGATAAGATGCACCGTTTTTGAGATATTCACAAAAAACGATTTCGATCGTATGGGGGGTACCCCCCTAATCTTCCATTTTTGCCCATTAACGAACTTAGCCTCGCATTTTACGAAAAACGAATCTGCGCAAAATTTCAAGTCTCTAGCTCAATCCGTGCGCCCGCAATCCGCCCAACAGACTGACAGACGGACGGACATGCAAAAATCAATTTTTTTTATCATTCTAAACACACTGATGTAATTCATTTTTATGTGTGATGACGGAATCTTGGCGTTACAAACGGTAAAGCAAAGTTAATATACCCTTTGGTTTCACCATACGAGTATAAAAAATGGTCCGGGGTCCCCGGTTTTGGTAATACCGGTATTGCAAACCCTAAGCTTGTCTTTAAGAATGGGAGCATTGGTCAATTTTTTGTTTAAAAATCTTGTTGGAGGTCTCAATAGCTCGTCCTTAACAAAAACTTACCTCCCTTTCGGGTAGTGACAAGAAATAGTTTGATATGTACACTGCCGGTCAAAAAAACTTGACCGATGATAAAAAAAAACCAATTTTTCGACTTTTCACTCATGTTTCATGTATTGTAAATGTTTTAATTCGACAATTTCTGAAAGAATGTACATAACTGAAGCTTATTCAACATTTTGAAATGATTATTCCATGAACATGATGAACAGGTGTCGCATATAAAAATGATCTATACATATTTCCGTATTTTTAGTTATTAAACGCTTATTACACATGAACGGTCATACTCGTGATAATAACAAGGCATCAAATGATGAAAAATTGTCGTTGGCGATTGTTGACAGTACATAAACAATGATGCGTGATCGGGCGCGCTCGGCCGACTTGGCCGCGTTTCCTCGAGCCGAGGCGATTGCAGCCGAGAAAAGCCGATAATAATCGAATATCGATCAATTCAAAATTGAAAATGTCTTTTCTCTTATCATTCACCTTGAATGTATATAAAAAACCTTAACTTGCACATACAATGGGAGTGAAAAATCGAAAAATTGGTTTTTTTTATCATCGGTCAAGTTTTTTTGACCGGCAGTGTAGTTACTTCTAAAAAATGTCTTACCTTGGCACCATTCTGCAGCAAAAACTCAACAACATCGTATTGCCCTTCAAAGCACGCCGCATGAATTGCAGTCCATCCTTCGTCATTTGATCCATTCACATCGACGCCCAACTTTATTAAGAACTGCACGAAATCAAGTAGCCCCAATTCAGCGGATAAATTCAAATATATGGAGCCGTTAGCGTAACGCTTACCGTCCATTAGAGGCTCATATTTCATCAGTAATTCGAATATTTTTAAATTCTTTGATTGTATTGATACGACAACAGGCCGATTTTTAAGTCCATCACTTAGCCACGTGCAATCCGTATTGATATTTAGAATGCATTCTACTGTTTCGTAAGATCCACTGATTACCGCATAGTGTAAGCATGTCCGCTCCAAATAATCAGACTCTGTAATTAAATTCAATGATTTTGATTTCGATTTGGAATTTCGGACAATAAAGTCGATAGCGTGATGATTTCCTGTCGATGCAGCCAAATGGAATACGTTTTGCTTACTGCAGTTTTTCCTCAAGCTCAGATCGAACTTTGGACATTCCTTCATAAAATACATTAAGACTCCTCGATCATGATTCTTGGCTGCTATTTCCACCAGAGAGTAATTATCCAAATCTCTTGCATAATAATCTACCAGCGAAAAGTCAATTGTGCTTTTTATGTCGACTAGTGGCGATTCTTCAGTTATTTTAAATAATTTCAAATTCATTTCAATAATTTTCCCTTCATTGAAGAATCGCTCGATGATTTTTGACACACCGGGAATTGCGGCAATGCTAGCTGATTGTTGTTCAACTGTTAATTTCTTGTCATAGTGTAGAACATAATTAATCGAATTCGTTATAACCGACAGTTCAATGTTGAACGGCTGTATCTCGAAAACAAAGTTGCCATGTGCGATGTGGCAGTGGAGTTCCTTTCCAGTCAACAGTGGGAAATCGTCGTCTAGGAAATAGGCGTTATCACACAATTTCTTATCATTTAGCGATAGAATATCCAGCAGCAACATCTCAATAGCCGCAATCATTTGTCGATTGTTTGAATTTTGTATGAAATTCTTTATTGTCTTGAGATTACAATCCAGGAGCTTCGAGTCTTGCAAAATTACTTTCAGCAATTTAATTTTATCAAGCGGAATATCTGCGTTTCTAATTGTCCTTTTCTTCGAATTTGGTTCTGGTACAAACTTTTCTTTTAATTGTTTAAGTCCATTTATGTTCTTGGAGTTCTCAGTTACAAACAACAGCATTTGGTGGAGGTACATCGAAAATTGGTGATCATTAGTGAAGTCAGACTCCAATGATCGCATCCATTTAACAGCCGTTTTTACAAGTAATTCAAAAATATATTGAGGATTATTAGCCAATTGTAAAACTAATGGTAACTGTATATTGTCTTCCTCGTTTTCTGGCGCAATAGACTCTATTTGTGTCTTCAGTTTATCTAAATAATCAAATATGGTTCCATTTTGATATTTTTTACGAGACATTTCGTCCTCAAAGAATATTTTTGAAATAAGATTCTTCAGCTTCACATTAAACTGAATAAAAGTCTTATTTTTGTCTTTCTGTTCGATTTCGATTAGTTTGAAGATTTGCTTATACGAATCTATGTATGATGCAGTCTTAACGTTTGAAGATGATTCTTTATCTATTAAAGAAATCAAATCCTTCAATTTATCCACTGCATTCGTTGATAATGAAGATGGAAGCATATTTTTTGGAATCACGTCAATTTGACCCCAATTGAAAATTTCACAGATCTTGAAAAATTCATCAAAACTTTTACAATCAAAAATATCGGCTATTAATTTATCGAGAAGTTTGTTTTTGCGTTGATAAAAGAGGTCTACAATAAAATTGCGTAATGATAGTAATTCTTCTTTGATTTGTTTGAGACCCTCGTTGTAAGACTGATTCGTTTCTTCTACTTGAATGCGACGAGTTAGGGCGAATTTCATCAACAATGACCTTCGAAGATTTGATATTTTTTTTCTTGTGTCATCAGAGAATGTTGA
This sequence comes from Chrysopilus asiliformis, assembly GCA_964034945.1. Lineage (NCBI taxonomy): Eukaryota > Metazoa > Arthropoda > Insecta > Diptera > Rhagionidae > Chrysopilus > Chrysopilus asiliformis. The sequence continues at coordinate 23,027,416 of OZ035962.1, forward strand.
CGCGAGAATACCGCTTAAATCAGTGGAAAGATTCGGTATATTTTCATCAATAACTAGAACGCATCTTTCGATTACGAGAAATTCATATTCCTTGCTAGCAATTTTGCTGCTCATTACCAAATCAATAAAATACAAAACATTATTCAGTGTATAGAAATCACGAAGTGCTGAATAGTCAGCGTACAAACCCTTAAAAGCATCACTGTCCGCGGATAGCTTCTCAATGACTACTTGGCGAGTGAGATTTCCTTCAATTTCATGTAGATTAATGTCAGCTGCTTGTAAATCGCCGACAATAACTCGCAAGTGTTGGGCAAACTCCTCCAAATATTTCAAAAGTTTATCGTTTGTTATAATCGCTCGATAATAGAGGCCATCATTCTGTTTGTCGTTTAAATGTTTTACAAACACCACCAAACAGAAGTGAATCTCTTCCCATGGCAATCGATCGTATGTTGATTTCAATTCTCGTTTCAATGCGTAAATATTCGCAATTAACGATCGCAGATTGAAAATAAACTCCTGATCCACAGTTTTATCGGAACCGCCAGAGTTTTTAACCAAATTTTCAATGATTTCGATAACGAAATTCGCTCGTTTTTTAACATCATCCAGGCTGACTTCTGGCCGTGATGCTGCACTAAAGTTCTCCGAGTCAAAACGAATATTCAACAATTTATTCTCGATGAAAATTTTCATATCTTCACTTAAATCGATATTACACAAATGGAGTTTTCTATACGCTTTTGATAGCACTTCATCTACGATTTCATTGTTGATTTCTCCGGGCCACTTGTCGATCAAAATGGTCAGCAATTCTACGTCATTCGAACGAATGGCGTAATAAAAAGCATTCTTTCCTTCTTCGTCCTCATCGAAGGCCCCGATCGGACTTTTGCCGATATCGACATTTAAACTGTTTACAAATTTATTGCTTTTGTCTAGCAAATGCTTTAAAATATCGTTGGCACCGTATTTGCTGGACAATATTATCAAATTGGTTTGGCGCATTGGACAATTTTTGTGCTCCATAAAATCCTTCAAGACGTCCTTTTTCTCGATTTTATTCAGTTGTATCAGGAGTTGCCCCAGCGATTTTACGTTCTCGAGTTTTTTCGCTTGTACGGATTTTGCCAAATCCCCAAGGACCTCATGGTAGCATTTTAACGGTCCAACTGTGTTGTAGTATTTTTCGATTTCAGTTTTTGATGAAAATCCAAGTTTAAATAGTTTGTCGTTGAATGTGAAATTCTGACTGAAGACATCGGACGACAGCATTTTGGAATGTTTGCTGGAAATTTTAAAAAGATGCTAAAGCTATTAAAATGAAGATGTGTTAAAACTGTATCAGAGACTGTCCATAAAAGACGTCACGCATCTACGAAGGCAACCAGAATACAGTGCCGCAGTACATTATTGATGTTTCTTTTTTTACAAGCCTTACGATTTTTTGATTGTTTTCAATTTTTTTTGTTCTGTTTTTGAATATTTTTCAAAACTAGTTGTCGTCTTTCAAGTGAGCTAAACATGTAAAACCTTAAAATGCTTCGTCCCAGATCGGAATTTAGAAATTACATACAAAAAATCACGGAGTGATTAGTTCGACAAGATACAAAATAGCGTAACGTATTTTATGGGCTGGTCATCGAGGACTCGTTAATACCTTTTTGAATGTTTAATAGTGGCTTATGAGACTTCTTTTAAAACAGTTCGATGCTGTTGATCAATTTTAGTTGCCACGAATTCTTCTGTGTATGGCAAGGAACTGAAATCATGGAAAACCACTATTTTAAATAAAACTTACATGTTTTGATACAGAATTATGAAAAGGGAAATAGAAAACTTGGCAAAATTCCCATTTTTAAAAGCTTTTATTTAGCTTGCTTTTTCGTCTGTCTATCAGGGTCAAATCTTGTAATCTCATTTTTCAATTGACTTGAAATTCTCAACACATACGTAATTGTGAGGACAATGCAATGTGTGTGTATACATGAATGAGAAAAAAAACCGAATAGCGGCAAGCATCAGACGCCATTTTATCCAAATCGAACTAACGAAGTACCCATGGTACAGTGTCTTAAATGAAAGGGCTTGGAAAAACAATAAAGCCGAATATCGATCTCGAGGGAAAACAAAATGACTGACGCATCAGGCATTTTTTCAGTAGGCAACCATCGTATGAGGCCTTAAATGAATAAGCGTGACGCAAGACAGACGTTATTTTGCATTTTTAGTCATGACTAAAAATGCAAAATACCGTGTTTTGCATCACGCTTATTAAGGATAAAAAAAATAAATAAAAACAAAAAAAAAATAAAAACAAAAAAAAAATAAAAACAAAAAAAAATAAAAACAAAAAAAAATAAAAAAAAAGCTTTTATTGAAAAAAAAAATCTGAAAAGAAAAAAAAAGTTCTACATCAGAAATAAAAGCATAAAACAAAAAAAAATTATCTCGCTTTGTTTTCGCCACTGATCTGCCCATTATTCCGCAAATAAAATTTTCAAAAAAGTGGCTTTTTTAAAAATTCTGATTTCGATTTATTTTGCTTCAGAAATTCGCATAAACATTAAAGTAATGAAAATTGTTATTAAAATAGTTAACCTATAGGCATTATGCTTTTTTCACGTTTTTTTAATAAGTAAAATAAATTTGTTATAGAATTTTTATGAAAACTAAAACTTTTTTACACAAACTTCTACGTCTTTTTTTTTTAATAAGCAGAACAACATATTTTTGAAAATCGTTTTGCTTTTCAGTTTTTTTTCTGAGATTTGACAAAAAAAAAGCAATTGCAAAGTAGAAATCGCTAAAAACCGAGATTCGAATCCGCCATTTTAGTGACTTTCGTTTAACTAATATGGTAGAAAAATTAGATTAGGTTTAGAAAACTCAACGTGCCCCCAGGGCAGAGTTTCACCAGGAACCCATGTGACCGGGACCACTTGTGATGTTTTTGGCTTAAAAGAATTAAAGGGATAAAACATCTGGAATGGTTTGCAGCTGGACTTCTAGATGGGAGATTTTTTTTTTGTTTTTCGTTTGTTTGCATGTTCAAGCAAGACTTTGAAGTTAAAATCTTTGAAAAAAAAACAGAAAACCATTGCAGAAATCTTTTCCGCCAAACGAACCCGTTAGATTGAATTTAGCTCAATTTTCAATTCATGCAAAACTTGAAGCCCAGATTTATTTTATTGAGCCTAAAAATCGGCTCGTAAATGGAATCTAATTTTATTGTACAATTCTTTATCAAAGGTTTTTTCTTGTATTGAAAATGGATAAATTTGATTTCCAAGAGAAGTTTTACTTTGTACGGCAATCGAAAACTTAAAAAACTATGTGCTATTAAAAAATCAACTTTTTTTTACCTTATTGTGTTATCAAAGTATTCACGAACATAAAAATAATCTGCACTAGAATAAAACTAAACCTCTCGTTGAGACGACACGATTGCAAATGGAGACGCTGGGGATACAAACAGGAATTTAGATTTGTTCAGAAATTTTTTTTTGAATTGAAAATTTCCCAATAAGCTAATCTGCGTCAACGACTCAACTAGAGTGCGTGTATGATCTAGAGAATTGTTTATATCAGGTAGAAAGCCTGTAATCTAAAGAGTGGACATTGGGACGTGTAAAAATGGCCGCCAAGCTTAAAAACGAACGCGAAAAACTCTAAAAATTTCATTCATTGCTACAATTAATTGCCAAAATAACTGAAATCGGTTAATATAAGTAAAAAGCTCATGTCTGAGGTAGAGAGACTATAATCTAGAGAGTGGACATCAGCACTTAATAGACTGTCCCACTGAGTAGGACATTTTATTAACTCAAATTAGTACAGTGTATTAGGCCAGTTAGCATAGCTTTATCTCCAGATTAGAATAATCTGTAAACAATTTTTAAATTTATTAAAACAACTACGACTTTCCTAATATTTTTGATGCCTCAGATATGAGTTTTTTACTTATATTAACCGCCTTCAGTTATTTTGGCAGTTATTTGTAACAATGAATCAAATTTTTAAAGTTTTCACGTTCGTTTTTCAGCTTGGCGGCCATTTTTACACGTCACATTGTCCACTTTCTATATTATAGGCTCTCTAGTTTGAGGTATATAAAAATTGAAGTTTTAATAAATTTAAAAATTGTTTACAGACTGTTCTAATCTGAGGAAAAAAAGCTGTTCTACCTGGTCTAATAGTGTTCTAATTGGAGTCAATAGACTGTCCTATTCAGTAGGACAATCTACTTATTATGTGCTGTGCTGATGTCTACTACCTAGATTATTATCTCTAGTGAAACCCTTTCATTTCCACGCTAGGGAATTACAAGGAGCGACGCGATCTATTGTATATATGTTTGTCGCAAATTTAAAAACGATTTTTAGTGGCCGACTCTGAAAGGAGAAACATTTGGGCGATAAATTTCGAACCTAAATAAAAAACCACAAACATTTTGTAACAAATAAATGACTCTAGAGAAAACCGGTTACAGCGACAGATCCTTGCCACACCACCTTTACTTATTCCGCAAAATTTTCGGCATTTTTTAAAAGCTTAGCTTGTTTCTTTGTCTGTCAGGGTCAAATCTTGTAATCTAATTTTGACCCAATTCCATTCATTTTTTTGTGATATTTCTTTTTGCAATACCTACCTATGTAAATCTCAGTCCTACTAATATACTTCTCATGACAACAATTGCTGAAAAATACACACGAAATAGCAAAAATCCATTTATTTTGAATTCTAGTCAAGTATAATAAAATTATATTTAATTCTATCGAATGCAAAAATTCAACTCTTTTAAAAATGAAATTATTAAAATTCAATGACAAAATCAACATATGAAAAATTCGATAAAATATAAAATTAAACAAAAACTTAAACAATCTTCAAATTAAAAAGAGAAAAAAAAACTGGTTTTGTGCTGTTTAGCATTAAAATTAACAAATACAATTCAAACTTATTTCACTTTAATTAATCAAATTAAGTAAGTGACGGAAATCCTTACCTGCCTCCAGACCCATTCGGATGAAACCTTTCCCAAGATTGTTTTTAGTATTTGACACAGCCAATAACATATCCGTTCCCAGGCAACGTAGGTTATTCAAAACTGTGAAAAAATCCCCTTCTGTTGCGGAACAGAATATTTCATCGATAGTACTTAATGAAATCGTAATTATAGGATTTATCGATAAATCCTTGGCAGTTTTTCCCATGGTATCGGGTTCATTATAAATAGCGCCGGATTGCAAGAGCAGAAAAGTAATTATGTGGTTGCCTTGCATCGCCGCGACATGCAATGCCGTTTTACCACCGGAAGAGGTCTTCGAATTCAGCAATCTACTTAATTGTTCGGAATTTGTGGCTGTCATCCATTTTATAACACTTTCACAGACATTTAGGTGACCTTGATTAACAGCCAAATGCAATATAGTGTTGCCTTTTTGAGTTTTTTTCATCACATCCGAATTATGCTTCAATAGCAGGTCAACAATTTCTGATTTTCCAAGATAAGCGGCAAGTTGCAACGGCGAAGAGCCTTCTGTGTCTTCAAATTTTATTGCATTTGAATTGGTGTTAAGGCACTTAAGGACTTCACTCTGGTCGTTATTTTTGATGGCTTCGAAAAGACAATGCTTTAGGGGTTCCTCATTTTCCTTGTTGGCTTTGGATTTTTCACCCATAATCGTCTCTATATCAACAAAAAACTTCTCATAATGACTATTAGTAAATCCATAGTTCATTGCCATAGAACACCCAACTTTGAACCTATCCAACACGTTAACTTTTGGATGATTGCTACCGTAGACCGCTTTTATTTTCTCATAAATCTCATCAATAATCTGCATCGCTTCCGTTACATTACACTGTTGAGCCTTTAAAACAGCCATGCAAACCCTTGTGTCAAGTGTAGCGTGATGATCATCCCCCATGACAGCCTTTTGCTTATTATAAATCTTTGCATATTCATTGAATGCATCATCAAATCGTTTCAATTCAATTAAAGCATAGATCTTGGCATTCTGTGTTCGCAGTGTTGACGAGTGATTCGGACCCATTTGAATATGACGGTATTTTAATACAAAATCGAATACATCGATTGATTCATATTTTTTTTGTTTAGAATAGATAACTCCAATATGATCCCAGATATCAAGCGTTATTGGATGTTCCCGTCCATATTGACGTTCAAATATCTTTAGCAGTTTATTATCAATTTCAAGTGCTTCATCATAACGGTCCATTCGTTCTAGAACTACAGCCAATTGTCTCATTGTACAGGTAAAATCTTCGTGGGTTTCAGAATTTAGAACAGTTTTCTGCATTTCAAGAACTTCCTCGAGCACTGTTAAGGATTCTTTCTTCTTGTCCATATCAAGCAGAATCTGTCCTAAAAAGCATCGCGTTAACAAAACCTGTGGATGCTCATTACCCAAGACTAGTCTTTGTTTCTCATAAATTTCTTCGGTGAGATCGAATGCTTCCCGGAAATTATGTTTTCTGAAATTATACAAAGCAATCCGTTTTTGTATCTCCAAAGTTTCTGGATTGTTATATCCTAGTACTTCACCACAGTTTTTGACTATCTTCTCGCAAATTTTAATGGCTTCGTCGTAGTCCTCCCTATTTACACACGCATCCTCCCTAAGACGATCTGTTGTGTCATTGCCAACAAAGTGGTCTATCAATTCCTGCAATTTCGTAAAATTGTTTTTAATAGCAGATGCGAAAATCGTATCTCCGGCAGAATTTTTCGCACTTGCGAGCTGAGTTTTAATTTCATGGAAATTCCGAACATTTTTCAACTTATTTAAAATCTTGACGTCTTTCTGCTCAATGAAATTAAATAATCTTTCAATCAATTTCAAAAGATCCGCAATATTAGAATTGGTCGTCAAATCAATTGGCTTCTTGTGGTTGTTATTCGTGGAATTGTAAATTGCTCCAGAGTTGAGTAATTTTTTTGTCAATTGCAAGCTACCCAATTTAGCCGCCAAATGCAGTGGGGAGTTTCCCTCATTGTCCCGATGATTAACGGGCGCATTGGCATTTATCAAAAGCTCGACGATATTTTCATTTGCCTGTTCTACAGCATAGTGCAGAACAGTCTGACCCTTGGTATCTTGTGTGCCCACATACGGCGAATTCTCTTTAGCTTTCAATAGATTAGCCACTTGGTTCTCATCATTTTTGCACACTGCAGAGAACAAATTTTGAATTGATACCATAAACTGTCTACCCTCTGGATTAAAAAAGTCCATGACAAGAAGAAGGGGCATTTTTTCGATTTCAAAATGGGCACCCCGTTCCAGTAGAAACTCACACATTTTCGTCGTCGTACTCATGGCAGCAACAATTAGCGGTGTAGCGCCAAGCATATCCGTTGCATTTATATCACATCCAATACTCAAAAGATAGTCGACGACATCATAATTGGGTCCTTGAGTAGCGAAATGTAACAAACTCTGTTTTGTCCATTCATCATCTACTAGATCGTTGAAACCACCTTCGACCAAGTATTTTAAAGTATTGAGACTGTTATATTTAGCGGCAGTTTGTATCGGTTTCAATAGATTCTCATCCCTTAAATTCGGATTAGCACCATTTTCCAACAGCGATTTCGCCCCATGCAGAAAATCATTTTGAGCCGCAAAATGCAGCGGAGTCATGTTAGAAATTCTAGCGACGTTTATGCCTTTTCTATGTTTAGCGAGAAACTCAATACAATCATAGCTTTCGTAATGAATAGCAACGTGTATTGGGGTTTCGCCACTTCCCCTGGTACACAATTTTGCGCCCCGTTTGATCAGAAGTTCCAAAATCTTGCACTCATCCATCATTGCAGCGATATGTAATGCGGTTAACTTATCCGCCGTTTTTGCATTTACATCGGCCCCGTTATCGACTAGCACTTCAACCACACTAAAATGCGTTGCTTCCGTCGTTAAAACCAGTGGCGTAACATTTTTGTCTGTTATAGCGTTAACATTGCAGCCCTTCGAAATTAATGTTTTTACAATTGAAGGATTCGCAAAAAGTGCAGCAAAATGTAAGAGTGTAGCATTCTCGATCTTAACGTCAACAACATTAATGTTTGGATGTTGGAGAAGCATTTCCGTAATAATGATATCTTCTTGCATAATCGAACTAATTATTGGTTGATGGAGGTTTACATCAGCGCCATTGTCGAGTAGGACTTTCACAATATCGCAACGATGCAACATAATTGCCCTAATTAGTGGAGTAATCTTTCCTTGTTGTGAATTTACATCGCAACCGGCTTTCACGAGCAATTCAACGATTTTTATATCGGGTTCGATTAATCCATCCAACAACGATTCAAGTGCTGTGCTCGCTTCCAATGACTGAAACGAAAGATTTGTGTCACATCCTTCTTTCAAATTTGGATTCGCGCCATTGTCAATGAGAAGTTGAACGATTTCCATATTCCCATGAAATATGGCTGCATGCAACGGAAGTCGGTTGTCAACAATGAAATTGACTTGTGCTCCTTTTTTAATTAAAAATCGGCAGGTTTCTACCGCTAGGCCAGTTATGGCGGACATAAGCAATTCATTCAACGTTTTAGTGGCGATGTCGCGTTTTTTAACAAAGAAATACTTGAAGACTTCCATATTATCATTGCGTAAGGCTAGTTCCTCGTAACCAGTGCCAGTTATGCGTATATTACGCTTCTTGATAATACCGAGCACATCGAAGTTGTTTCTTTTAAATACCATGTGAAGCGGTGTAATATTTTTGTAGTTTTTCTTCTCAATGACTGCACCCGAATCAAGCAACAATTCAAAAATCCTGGGGTTTTTTAATTCGCTGGCGAAATGCAGTGGCGTCTGCGAGTGTTTATCAACTGAATTGACATCAACTTTCTTGTATTTTAATAAACATCGGACAATCTCCTCGTTGTCCTTCAACACCGCAACATGAAGTGGTGTTAGGCCTTCAGGGGTCTTACAGCAGGGATCAGCACCGTTTTCAAGAAGAAACTTAACAATTTCCGTGCGATTTTTCCAGCATGCGGATATCAAAACTGTGTAGTTTGGTTTTTCCATGCGAGCATTTACATCAGCGCCATGTTTGATTAGGAGTCTTATTAAGTCGCATTTTGAATTTGTGATTGTACAATGGAGTGGGGTCGCGTTGTGTTTTTGTGTGGAGATCATCTAAAATTATTTAATTATTTTAATAAAAGTGCTAACTGTAAACTAAAAAATTCAAAAAATACACGAAAAGCTACTAAAATATAAGAAAGACGGAGGCCAATCGTCTATTTAAAAAAATCCACTTGTGTAGGAGAGGCGGAAATGGGTGGTCCGATTCGATTTTGATGTATGGAACGGTTATGTCAAATCATATTCTAAACACGTTTTACCTTTATAATTTTTTCAATACGATTCGTTTTCGAGAAAATTGTAAAAAAACTTTTTCGTTTAAATGGGGAAGGGGGAGGGGAGGGGACAGTATGATCCTATTTTACCCGTTCAAGAATTTAGTCTTCCTATTTACGAAAGACGCAACTGGACAAAATTTCAAGTCTCTAGATCAATCCTTTCAAAAGTTATGGTGTTCACGGACAGACAGACAGACAGACGAAGTCCGATGATTGGTTCAAAGCATTGCAAACGGTATACTAAATGCAAATACTCCTATATGATTCTCATATGGATTTCGTACTGATCAGAAATTTTCTATCTGCCCTCTTCTATAGAAGAAGAAAGTAACAATGCCTTCGACTAGCTTTCTAACTTCAGAAATCTTAATCAAGGCGATAAATTGATAAGGTGGCGACATTACCCTGACAAATAGTGATGTGTCAGTTCCACAAAATAAAATTGTATTAAAAAAACATAACAAAAGCTATAATTGCCAATCTGGCAATCATTGGAGACCCGTATGGTAATATTCGTATCAAAATTCGAACAGTTATACCAAAATTCCACTTTGAAGTCAAACTTTCCAATAAGGTTTTTTAAAATTTATTCCAATCGGATTTTGATGTATGGGAGTTTTATGTAGAATCATGCCCTAAATAACTTTTGTTCTTGGATTTTTTTGATAAGATGCACCGTTTTTGAGATATTCACAAAAAACGATTTCGTTCGTATGGGGGGTACCCCCCTAATCTTCCATTTTTGCCCATTAACGAACTTAGCCTCGCATTTTACGAAAAACGAATCTGCGCAAAATTTCAAGTCTCTAGCTCAATCCGTGCGCCCGCAATCCGCGCCACAGACGGACAGACAGACAGACAGACAGACGGGCAGACAGACGGACAGACAGACGGACAGACAGACAGACAGACGGACAGACAGACAGACAGACGGACAGACAGACAGACGGACGGACATGCAGAAATTAATTATTTTTATTATTCTAAACACACTGGTGTAATTCATTTTTATGTGTGATGACGGAATCTTGGCGTTACAAACGGTAAAGCAAAGTTAATATACCCTTTGGTTTCACCATACGAGTATAAAAAATGGTCCGGGGTCCCCGGTTTTGGTAATACCGGTATTGCAAACCCTAAGCTTGTCTTTAAGAATGGGAGCATTGGTCAATTTTTTGTTTAAAAATCTTGTTGGAGGTCTCAATAGCTCGTCCTTAACAAAAACTTACCTCCCTTTCGGGTAGTGACAAGAAATAGTTTGATATGTACACTGCCGGTCAAAAAAACTTGACCGATGATAAAAAAAAACCAATTTTTCGACTTTTCACTCATGTTTCATGTATTGTAAATGTTTTAATTCGACAATTTCTGAAAGAATGTACATAACTGAAGCTTATTCAACATTTTGAAATGATTATTCCATGAACATGATGAACAGGTGTCGCATATAAAAATGATCTAAAATATACATATTTCCGTATTTTTAGTTATTAAACGCTTATTACACATGAACGGTCATACTCGTGATAATAACAAGGAATCAAATGATGAAAAATTGTCGTTGGCGATTGTTGACAGTACATAAACAATGATGCGTGATCGGGCGCGCTCGGCCGACTTGGCCGCGTTTCCTCGAGCCGAGGCGATTGCAGCCGAGAAAAGCCGATAATAATCGAATATCGATCAATTCAAAATTGAAAATGTCTTTTCTCTTATCATTCACCTTGAATGTATATAAAAAACCTTAACTTGCACATACAATGGGAGTGAAAAATCGAAAAATTGGTTTTTTTTATCATCGGTCAAGTTTTTTTGACCGGCAGTGTAGTTACTTCTAAAAAATGTCTTACCTTGGCACCATTCTGCAGCAAAAACTCAACAACATCGTATTGCCCTTCAAAGCACGCCGCATGAATTGCAGTCCATCCTTCGTCATTTGATCCATTCACATCGACGCCCAACTTTATTAAGAACTGCACGAAATCAAGTAGCCCCAATTCAGCGGATAAATTCAAATATATGGAGCCGTTAGCGTAACGCTTACCGTCCATTAGAGGCTCATATTTCATCAGTAATTCGAATATTTTTAAATTCTTTGATTGTATTGATACGACAACAGGCCGATTTTTAAGTCCATCACTTAGCCACGTGCAATCCGTATTGATATTTAGAATGCATTCTACTGTTTCGTAAGATCCACTGATTACCGCATAGTGTAAGCATGTCCGCTCCAAATAATCAGACTCTGTAATTAAATTCAATGATTTTGATTTCGATTTGGAATTTCGGACAATAAAGTCGATAGCGTGATGATTTCCTGTCGATGCAGCCAAATGGAATACGTTTTGCTTACTGCAGTTTTTCCTCAAGCTCAGATCGAACTTTGGACATTCCTTCATAAAATACATTAAGACTCCTCGATCATGATTCTTGGCTGCTATTTCCACCAGAGAGTAATTATCCAAATCTCTTGCATAATAATCTACCAGCGAAAAGTCAATTGTGCTTTTTATGTCGACTAGTGGCGATTCTTCAGTTATTTTAAATAATTTCAAATTCATTTCAATAATTTTCCCTTCATTGAAGAATCGCTCGATGATTTTTGACACACCGGGAATTGCGGCAATGCTAGCTGATTGTTGTTCAACTGTTAATTTCTTGTCATAGTGTAGAACATAATTAATCGAATTCGTTATAACCGACAGTTCAATGTTGAACGGCTGTATCTCGAAAACAAAGTTGCCATGTGCGATGTGGCAGTGGAGTTCCTTTCCAGTCAACAGTGGGAAATCGTCGTCTAGGAAATAGGCGTTATCACACAATTTCTTATCATTTAGCGATAGAATATCCAGCAGCAACATCTCAATAGCCGCAATCATTTGTCGATTGTTTGAATTTTGTATGAAATTCTTTATTGTCTTGAGATTACAATCCAGGAGCTTCGAGTCTTGCAAAATTACTTTCAGCAATTTAATTTTATCAAGCGGAATATCTGCGTTTCTAATTGTCCTTTTCTTCGAATTTGGTTCTGGTACAAACTTTTCTTTTAATTGTTTAAGTCCATTTATGTTCTTGGAGTTCTCAGTTACAAACAACAGCATTTGGTGGAGGTACATCGAAAATTGGTGATCATTAGTGAAGTCAGACTCCAATGATCGCATCCATTTAACAGCCGTTTTTACAAGTAATTCAAAAATATATTGAGGATTATTAGCCAATTGTAAAACTAATGGTAACTGTATATTGTCTTCCTCGTTTTCTGGCGCAATAGACTCTATTTGTGTCTTCAGTTTATCTAAATAATCAAATATGGTTCGATTTTGATATTTTTTACGAGACATTTCGTCCTCAAAGAATATTTTTGAAATAAGATTCTTCAGCTTCACATCAAACTGAATAAGAGTCTTATTTTTGTCTTTCTGTTCGATTTCGATTAGTTTGAAGATTTGCTTATACGAATCTATGTATGATGCAGTCTTAACGTTTGAAGATGATTCTTTATCTATTAAAGAAATCAAATCCTTCAATTTATCCACTGCATTCGTTGATAATGAAGATGGAAGCATATTTTTTGGAATCACGTCAATTTGACCCCAATTGAAAATTTCACAGATCTTGAAAAATTCATCAAAACTTTTACAATCAAAAATATCGGCTATTAATTTATCGAGAAGTTTGTTTTTGCGTTGATAAAAGAGGTCTACAATAAAATTGCGTAATGATAGTAATTCTTCTTTGATTTGTTTGAGACCCTCGTTGTAAGACTGATTCGTTTCTTCTACTTGAATGCGACGAGTTAGGGCGAATTTCATCAACAATGACCTTCGAAGATTTGATATTTTTTTTCTTGTGTCATCAGAGAATGTTGACGCGAGAATACCGCTTAAATCAGTGGAAAGATTCGGTATATTTTCATCAATAACTAGAACGCATCTTTCGATTACGAGAAATTCATATTCCTTGCTAGCAATTTTGCTGCTCATTACCAAATCAATAAAATACAAAACATTATTCAGTGTATAGAAATCACGAAGTGCTGAATAGTCAGCGTACAAACCCTTAAAAGCATCACTGTCCGCGGATAGCTTCTCAATGACTACTTGGCGAGTGAGATTTCCTTCAATTTCATGTAGATTAATGTCAGCTGCTTGTAAATCGCCGACAATAACTCGCAAGTGTTGGGCAAACTCCTCCAAATATTTCAAAAGTTTATCGTTTGTTATAATCGCTCGATAATAGAGGCCATCATTCTGTTTGTCGTTTAAATGTTTTACAAACACCACCAAACAGAAGTGAATCTCTTCCCATGGCAATCGATCGTATGTTGATTTCAATTCTCGTTTCAATGCGTAAATATTCGCAATTAACGATCGCAGATTGAAAATAAACTCCTGATCCACAGTTTTATCGGAACCGCCAGAGTTTTTAACCAAATTTTCAATGATTTCGATAACGAAATTCGCTCGTTTTTGAACATCATCCAAGCTGACTTCTGGCCGTGATGCTGCACTAAAGTTCTCCGAGTCAAAACGAATATTCAACAATTTATTCTCGATGAAAATTTTCATATCTTCACTTAAATCGATATTACACAAATGGAGTTTTCTATACGCTTTTGATAGCACTTCATCTACGATTTCATTGTTGATTTCTCCGGGCCACTTGTCGATCAAAATGGTCAGCAATTCTACGTCATTCGAACGAATGGCGTAATAAAAAGCATTCTTTCCTTCTTCGTCCTCATCGAAGGCCCCGATCGGACTTTTGCCGATATCGACATTTAAACTGTTTACAAATTTATTGCTTTTGTCTAGCAAATGCTTTAAAATATCGTTGGCACCGTATTTGCTGGACAATATTATCAAATTGGTTTGGCGCATTGGACAATTTTTGTGCTCCATAAAATCCTTCAAGACGTCCTTTTTCTCGATTTTATTCAGTTGTATCAGGAGTTGCCCCAGCGATTTTACGTTCTCGAGTTTTTTCGCTTGTACGGATTTTGCCAAATCCCCAAGGACCTCATGGTAGCATTTTAACGGTCCAACTGTGTTGTAGTATTTTTCGATTTCAGTTTTTGATGAAAATCCAAGTTTAAATAGTTTGTCGTTGAATGTGAAATTCTGACTGAAGACATCGGACGACAGCATTTTGGAATGTTTGCTGGAAATTTTAAAAAGATGCTAAAGCTATTAAAATGAAGATGTGTTAAAACTGTATCAGAGACTGTCCATAAAAGACGTCACGCATCTACGAAGGCAACCAGAATACAGTGCCGCAGTACATTATTGATGTTTCTTTTTTTACAAGCCTTACGATTTTTTGATTGTTTTCAATTTTTTTTGTTCTGTTTTTGAATATTTTTCAAAACTAGTTGTCGTCTTTCAAGTGAGCTAAACATGTAAAACCTTAAAATGCTTCGTCCCAGATCGGAATTTAGAAATTACATACAAAAAATCACGGAGTGATTAGTTCGACAAGATACAAAATAGCGTAACGTATTTTATGGGCTGGTCATCGAGGACTCGTTAATACCTTTTTGAATGTTTAATAGTGGCTTATGAGACTTCTTTTAAAACAGTTCGATGCTGTTGATCAATTTTAGTTGCCACGAATTCTTCTGTGTATGGCAAGGAACTGAAATCATGGAAAACCACTATTTTAAATAAAACTTACATGTTTTGATACAGAATTATGAAAAGGGAAATAGAAAACTTGGCAAAATTCCCATTTTTAAAAGCTTTTATTTAGCTTGCTTTTTCGTCTGTCTATCAGGGTCAAATCTTGTAATCTCATTTTTCAATTGACTTGAAATTCTCAACACATACGTAATTGTGAGGACAATGCAATGTGTGTGTATACATGAATGAGAAAAAAAACCGAATAGCGGCAAGCATCAGACGCCATTTTATCCAAATCGAACTAACGAAGTACCCATGGTACAGTGTCTTAAATGAAAGGGCTTGGAAAAACAATAAAGCCGAATATCGATCTCGAGGGAAAACAAAATGACTGACGCATCAGGCATTTTTTCAGTAGGCAACCATCGTATGAGGCCTTAAATGAATAAGCGTGACGCAAGACAGACGTTATTTTGCATTTTTAGTCATGACTAAAAATGCAAAATACCGTGTTTTGCATCACGCTTATTAAGGATAAAAAAAATAAATAAAAACAAAAAAAAAATAAAAACAAAAAAAAATAAAAACAAAAAAAAAAATAAAAAAAAAGCTTTTATTGAAAAAAAAAATCTGAAAAGAAAAAAAAAGTTCTACATCAGAAATAAAAGCATAAAACAAAAAAAAAATTATCTCGCTTTGTTTTCGCCACTGATCTGCCCATTATTCCGCAAATAAAATTTTCAAAAAAGTGGCTTTTTTAAAAATTCTGATTTCGATTTATTTTGCTTCAGAAATTCGCATAAACATTAAAGTAATGAAAATTGTTATTAAAATAGTTAACCTATAGGCATTATGCTTTTTTCACGTTTTTTTAATAAGTAAAATAAATTTGTTATAGAATTTTTATGAAAACTAAAACTTTTTTACACAAACTTCTACGTCTTTTTTTTTTAATAAGCAGAACAACATATTTTTGAAAATCGTTTTGCTTTTCAGTTTTTTTTCTGAGATTTCACAAAAAAAAAGCAATTGCAAAGTAGAAATCGCTAAAAACCGAGATTCGAATCCGCCATTTTAGTGACTTTCGTTTAACTAATATGGTAGAAAAATTAGATTAGGTGTAGAAAACTCAACGTGCCCCCAGGGCAGAGTTTCACCAGGAACCCATGTGACCGGGACCACTTGTGATGTTTTTGGCTTAAAAGAATTAAAGGGATAAAACATCTGGAATGGTTTGCAGCTGGACTTCTAGATGGGAGATTTTTTTTTTGTTTTTCGTTTGTTTGCATGTTCAAGCAAGACTTTGAAGTTAAAATCTTTGAAAAAAAAAAACAGAAAACCATTGCAGAAATCTTTTCCGCCAAACGAACCCGTTAGATTGAATTTAGCTCAATTTTCAATTCATGCAAAACTTGAAGCCCAGATTTATTTTATTGAGCCTAAAAATCGGCTCGTAAACGGAATCTAGTTTTATTGTACAATTCTTTATCAAAGGTTTTTTCTTGAATTGAAAGTGGATAAATTTGATTTTCAAGAAAAGTTTTACTTTGTACGGCAATCGAAAACTCAAAAAACTATGTGGAATTAAAAAATCAACTTTTTTTGTCTTATTGTGTTATCAAAGTATTCACGAACATAAAAATAATATGCACTAGAATAAAACTAAACCTCTCGTTGAGACGACACGATTGCAAATGGAGACGCTGGGAATACAAAAAGGAATTTACATTTGTTCAGAAATTTTTTTTTGAATTGAAAATTTCCCAATAAGCAAATCTGCGTCAACGACTCAACTAGAGAGCGTGTATGATGTAGAGAATTGTCTATATCAGGGGGTCTATATCAGGTAGAGAGCCTGTAATCTAAAGAGTGGACATTGGGACGTGTAAAAATGGCCGCCAAGCTTAAAAACGAACGCGAAAAACTCTAAAAATTTCATTCATTGCTACAATTAATTGCCAAAATAACTGAAATCGGTTAATATAATTTTAAAATTTCATGTCTGAGGTATAAAAATGAAAAGTCATAGTTTATTTAATAAATTGAATAGTTGTTTACAGACTATTCTAATCTGGAAAAAAGCTGTTTTAACTGCCTAATAGCCTGTTCTAATTGGAGTTAAAAGACTGTCCTAGTCAGAAGCGTTGATGTCCACTCTCTAGATTATAATATCTCTACTGCTTACAGGCTGATGTTGCTGCAGAAGTTGCATCGTATGTGGCTCGCTTAACGAGTTGTTTTGTTTAGCGTCGTTGTCATTGATCAAGTTACTTGATTGCAAGTAGATAATTCAGCAACATTCCGCTACATTCAGCCATCCACACGTATCAAGTAGAGAGCCTTTAACCTAGAGAGTGGCCATGCTACCTTAATAGACTGTGCTACTGAGTAGGACAGTCTATTAACTCCAATTAGAACAGTCTATTAGATCAGTTAGAACAGCTTTTTCTCCAGGTTAAAGGGCCCATAGACGGGCAACTTTGTTGCCAACCTGGTCGCCGAAAACAGAAAACAAAATGAATTTAAACACACACATATAGAACTGCTTCATTTCCACACGCTTTTATAAGCATGTGTTGGAATCAAGTTGAAACAAAAGTAGGAATGCCGTCTACTTTGAATCAAGTTGATTTGTCAGCCACTAACACATATGCGTGCGACGTACACAACGTCAAATATCGTGCATGTACGACTACTTGATTCAAGTAACTTGATCAATGACAACGACGCTTTAGCCAAGTGCGTTTATCTTTATGTTTGTGAATAATTTTTCGCTTCAAACTCGAGGAAATTTCGTGCCAAGTAAATAATTCTTTCCTCTTAAAATCAAGTTTTATCCACCTTCAGTTCAAGAAAAAAATCTGGGATGGAAAATCGATTAATCAAATAGATTCCGTTTACGGGCCAATTTTTAGACTCAATAAAATAAATCTGGACTTAAACTTTTTCATGAAGTGAAGATTGAACTAAATCCAATTAACCCTAATCATCCTGGGTTAATTTACAAACAAAAACACCTAGGATGAGTCCCGCGCTCTCATATGAAAGTTATATATAAAACACTAAATTTAACAGTATTAGAATATTTTTTTTCACATAATGTTATGTGAGCACGTTCGTCCAGATGTAAACGGACTTGATTTCCATTTGGTGGCATCCAAAGCAAAGTTGAAATGAGTCCCAAAGACTCAACCTAGGAGGATTAGCGTTAAACAAATTTACTGCTGTCAAGTGCTTTCGTTTAAAGCACTTTGAGATCGCCGACAGGGGAAATTTTGACAATCGAAAACAATTCTTCGTTTTTTGCAATTGTGGTTCTCACAAAACTAAGTAATTTTTTAAACTGAAAAAGGCAAAACCGGCACTCAAAATGTCATTAAAACTGTTGTACAGTTCGGCGCGCCAGAGCTCCGCTAAATTCGCCAGTTTCACAAGGGCTATGGTAAGTGGAATTATTTGAAGTTATGTTATTAATTTATTTTAAGTTATGTAATTTTGTGTTATGTGAAAATCTCGGGTTTTTATTTGATGGCTGGATGAAAACCACCTAATTTTATTTACTGTCGGCGAAGGCATACCCGCAGCACCCCCTTCAAAAATATAATCAACTCGGAGTCTCAGCAAACTCAGTTAAATCCCGTCTTGATCAAGTGGTTCGGCTGGAACCAGTTCAGCGAATTTGTGAATTGATAAAATCTGTCTTGGAAGAGGTGGAAAGTTGAAACACCACAGCGTATTTGATCGCCTTCAGTTCAGTTTTCTTTCGACGTGCAAAGGAAGTAAAGCTTTGTTGGAGTTTCAAAATCCCGTCCTAAAACAAATATGGTAACCACAAATTGCTTTATTTTTTGCCTATTAGGCTCAAGATTTTTTTTTAACTTGGCACATATTTCGCCGCCCAAAGTACGTTTTTTTTGGCCGTGATTGATATTAGGGTTTTTACGGTATTCATTGTTTTGCCGGCTGAATGCTTCCTCAGTATTCAGACTTTGATAAAGAGAAATGTGTGTAGTGATCTGAAAACCATGTTCATAAAATATTAATCTTGAAAATGACATCGTGCGTAGTTTTCGCTTTTAAAACAAAAACTTAGCAAAGCGTTTTCAAGCTTTTCTGATTGGCTTCGCTAAGTTGGAATATTTTTGCAGAAAAACTAGAAATGTATCAGAATTTCCGTTGTGCGACATATTTTTCTTATGAAATGAGAAACACTCCACAGGAATAGGAAAAGTTTCAATTCAACCGATTCTATGGCTTTCCATTCCGCATTTATTATCATATTTTTAGGAATCTTTAAATTTCAGTCGAAATATTCGGAGATCAATTTTCTTTGATCCCAAAATTATCCGATCTTTGGTTAGGTTAGGAATTGAATCGTTAAAATCTACAATAATTGTATTCGTTAATTGAGATAACATCAATTTACTTTAATTTGAAAGTCTTATAAATCGTTGAGACTTGATAATTGAGTTTGAAATAGGTGAGAATTTTATTCTCGGTTCTAATAAAATGTGCAAACAATTAGCTTTTTCACAGCCATTGCCAATCAGGTTTAAATTGGTTTCATCTGAAGAGTGTGCATTTAACTTGAAAAACATATTAAGAAGCGATGGTTTAAGATAATACAGCTTTTGTTATGTGCGATTTCCTAGCTCAGGCTGGAACTATAAAAAATAAATAAAAAAAATTAGTAAGATTAAGCAAAGCTTTTAAACAACCACGAAGTTATTCTTAATATTTATGATTTATGAATTTTTGCAGGCATCAAGCTCTGGCCAATTTCGTACTGAGAGTGATACATTTGGCGAATTAAAAGTGCCAGCAGAGAAATATTATGGCGCTCAGACGATGCGTTCGCAAATGAATTTTCCAATTGGTGGATCATCGGAACGAATGCCTGTAATTATCCAAAATGTAGACTTGCAAGTAAAATTAAAGATATCTTCTATAGGAACCCGTCATCACAGCCATGGGCATTTTAAAAAAGGCCGCTGCCGAAGTGAACAAGGAATTCGGACTGGACCCTAAAATCAGTGATATCATTTCGAAAGCTGCCGATGATGTGATTTCTGGAAAATTGTATGAGGATCACTTCCCTTTGGTGATTTGGCAAACTGGTTCTGGAACTCAAACCAACATGAATGTAAATGAGGTGATAAGCAATCGAGCAATTGAGTTGTTGGGGGGAAAGCTCGGCTCTAAGGAAGTTCATCCAAATGACCATGTGAACAAATCGCAAAGTTCCAACGACACTTTCCCAACTGCTATTCATATTTCCGTTGCGCGCGAACTAAACCATAATCTGAAACCGGCGATTAAAATTTTGCACGATGCGTTGCAAGCAAAGTCGAACGAGTTCAAGGATATCATAAAAATTGGCAGGTATAACTAACTACATCAAATGAGCTATATACAGGAAATGGGAAAGCTTGATTGCCAATAAGAATGACTTACATTCTTTCAGAACTCATACAATGGACGCTGTGCCATTGAGCCTCGGTCAGGAATTTAGTGGTTATGCACAGCAAATGGCCTACGCTCTGGAAAGAATTGATGCTACGTTGCCGAGAGTTTACCATTTGGCACTGGGAGGAACTGCTGTTGGAACTGGCTTGAATACTCGTATCGGTTTTGCTGAAAAGTGTGCGGCGAAAATTTCCGAGTTGACTGGATTGCCTTTCGTCACTGCACCCAATAAATTCGAGGCATTTAAATGTGAAAATATACATTAACTAATTAAGCTATCAATTAATAATTGTTATCAGGCATTGGCTGCAAGAGATGCCATGGTAGAAGTCTCGGGCTGTCTCAACACCATAGCTGTCAGCCTCATGAAGATCGCCAACGATATTCGATTTTTGGGTTCAGGGCCACGATGCGGTTTGGGTGAACTTAGTCTACCAGAAAATGAGCCAGGAAGTTCCATTATGCCGGGTATTTTTATTTTTTTGAATCTGAGATTTCTGATGAGTTATTTTTTCTATCCATTTCAGGCAAAGTAAACCCCACCCAATGTGAATCACTAACAATGGTAGCCGCTCAGATCATGGGTAATCACGTTGCTGTGACGATCGGAGGGTCTAATGGTCATTTTGAATTAAACGTCTTTAAGCCTCTGATTGTGTCAAATGTACTTAGATCAATTCGATTGATCTGTAAGATTATCTTAAAACATTTAGAGAAAAGTATTTTGTAAATATCTTTGTTTTTAGCTGATGGCTGTAGGACATTCACATCGAATTGCGTGTCGGGTATTGAAGCGAATAAAGAACGCATTGACAAAATTATGAACGAATCGCTTATGTTGGTGACTGCACTCAATCCCCACATCGGTTATGATAAAGCGGCCAAAATTGCAAAGACCGCGCACAAGGAGGGCACAACACTTAAGGAGTCTGCTATCAAATTAGGTTATTTAACTGAACAACAATTTAATGATTGGGTTAGGCCGGAACAAATGCTGGGACCCAAATAAAAATCAAAATTATTTATTATGTAAAAGAAAAATGTTATACAAAAAATTCGTCCCGCAAGTTTGTGTTTTTTTCCCCTGCCAATGTAAAGTGAAAATTTAGTTTTTTGAAACTAAGAGTATTTATTCGAAAAGTTTATTACGTAATGCACCGGAAATTTAATAATTTGTTTGTTGGGATATTTTTTTATCCCATTTATAAAAATACTAGTCAATGTATTTTGGTTCTAGTGTAACGACACAAAATCGTCCTTTGAAATATAAGGGAAAACCCTTATGTATAAAGTTTCAGCTTGATTATCAATTTTTTTCGGCCGCAAAATCGCTTTATAACTCTTAAACTGTTAGGACAGGACCCCTTGTATCGGCTCAAAAAAAAATGAGCTGGATCAAAATTAACAACGGATTTGGAGTACGGATTCTGTAAAATTTCAGCCCGATCGGATCGTAAATAACGGAGATACGGCAAATGGGCGAAAACCGCATATAGGAAGGGTGAAAATCGCATTTTTTAACGTTTGCTTTATTTAAAAAGAAAAACAATTGAAAGAACATTACTCTGAACTTAATTATTTTTAATATAAATGGAAATATTAAATAATTATATCAAATCAATCTCTTCGATATGTTTAGCAAAATCAAAAATATCTACTATTATGAATTATACAATAATATTTGGCATTTGTTTTTTTTTTCGTGTTATAACTTAAATTTTCTTCTCTTATGTTTTCAAACTCGGAAATATTTACGTATACCTAACGGTAAATTTTGCGATAAGTTAACAGATTTAAAATTGTTGATAACACAAATTACTTTATATCTTACGTCGTAAGTATAAAACAAATGAATATTAGTCAGGACTAATTAAGGACTGGACACGAAATAAAGTGCACACTTAAAATTCGGTATAAATTTAAACTCGCAGGTTAATATTTGATGTAAGTAGGTTTGTTGTGTTCTGTCAAGTTTATATTTTTATTAGTGCTTGGTTTTTAAGCTTAATCTATAAACAAAAAAGACATGGCGCGAATAACCGAAGAAAACAGAAAATTAATTGTGCAAACTTGGTGCCGTACAAGTGGAATATCACTAAGACAGTTAGCAAAACTGCACAAAGTTTCAGTACATGGTGCCAAAAAAGTTATAACTAAGTTTGGGGAGCTTAATACCCGAATGGATCTGCCAGGTCGTGGTCGGAAAAAAGGTCCAACTGACCCAAAATTAGAGACAAAGGTGGTGAAATTGTTGACAAGAAAGAAAACTTTGTCAATTCGAGATGTGGCCAAAAAAACGGGAGTGGCGAAAAGTACGGTGCAAAAAATTTAAAAAAAAGAACAATTTAAAAACGTATAAAAAACAAAAAAATGCCCAAAAGAAGTTTAGACCAATTGAAGCGTGCCAAAATTCGTTGTGGGAAATCATACAAATTTTTGTTAAACAATTTGGGTCGCTGAATTTTAATAGACGACGAAACGTACCTTAACCCCCAAAACTGTCCTGAACTCCGTCCCATCGAGCGTTACTGGGCAATCGTAAAGCGGGAATTGCGAAAACAAGGTCGAGCTGCAACGACAATGGAAGAATTCAGGAAGAATTGGAACACAGCAGCCCGTAAAGTCACTAATACAAACTCTTATGAACAAGATAAAATCAAAAGTCCGCAATTTTAGTCGTAGGAAATAATTTTTTGTTTTTTATACCCGTATGGTGAAACCAAAGTTTTACCGTTTGTAACGCCAAGATCCCGTCATCACACATAAAAATGAATTACACCAGTGTGTTTAGAATGATAAAAAAAATTGAATTTTGCATGTCTGTCCGTCTGTGGCGCTGATTGCGTGCGCACGGATTGAGCTAGAGACTTGAAATTTTGCGTGGATCCGTTTTTCGTAAAATGTGAGGCTAAGTTCGTTAATGGGCAAAAATGGACCACGAACGAAAACGTTTTTTGCGAATACCTCAAAAACGGTGCATCTTATCAAAAAAGTTCAAGAACAAAAGTTATTTAGGATATAATTCTACATAAAACTCCCATACATCAAAATCCGATTGGAATAAATTTTAAAAAATCTTTTTGGAAAGTTTGACTTCAAAGTGGAATTTTGGTACAACTGTTCCAATTTTGATACGAATATCACCATACGGGTCTCCAATGATTGCCAGATAGGCAATTATAGCTTTTGTTATGTTTTTTTGTACTTTTAGTTTGCTAAGAGTTAAAATACTTAATATAAAAATGTGATTTTTTTTAAATACATATATAAAAAAGTGTTTATTTTGTAAAAATCGTGTGTGCACTTTATTTCGTGTCCAGTCCTTAGGTGTAATAGTGTTAGAAAATCGAATGCAACAATAATCTTTAAATAATTCCGTTGGTTTTGTGTAAGATTAGACACTGAAGCATTTGATTGTTTTATTAATTCCGAAATATTGTTGATTCCATTTGATTTTATTGACTAAAATTGCTGAAATAAAGTGTTGATTTTGTTGCCACAACAAATTTTTTAGGCTTCTTGATTCTCGAGTTCGGATACAAATCACAACGAAATAACTTATAACCGTCACGGAGGGGTGACATTAAAAAAATCTAAACTTTGTTTACAAATCGTTTTAAATGATCTTCCGTAGCGAGATGACAAAAAAAAACTCAATTGTTGTGAAACTAATGTAGTACCAGAGAAACATCATCTTTCAATTACTATTTAAAATCGATCTTACATCTAACATATTAAAACCACTTAAATATTAAAAATAGCATCTTCTGATATGAAAAAAAGTTTTGTATCATCTTAAAATTTTCCAAATATTTAATTTCCCATTCCGTTCTCTAATGTCTGCTTTGTCGGTTTATTTTTAAAGTATCTTTTTTTGAAACAAAAACACAAAAAACAATCATAAATCGTAGGGACGGTTAATACTATTTATTCCTCACAACAAAAAAAAAGTTCCATTTTTATTTTGGATTTACTCAAAATTCGATTTTGGGTATTTCTCTCTAGCTAACGATCCGCTAGACAATAATTACAGAAAATAAATAAAATGTGAACTATTTTGGCAAACATAATCCTTAGTGTAAAACAATTCTTTTGTATTTTTTTTTTGTTAGATTTTATCAGTTTGTTAATATTTTTTCTTTAGTTCTAGATTGTACTTATGAAAACTTTACTCTTTAAAGATTTATATATATATAAATATATATATATATTCAACATTACTCATACATGTGTTACAAAATAAATTAAAAAAAAAATGATTAATGCTTAACTATTTACATAGTATTTGCTCTAAAAATCTGATAATCTTTTTTAAACTTTTTCACTGTTTTTAAGATTTTCCATTAGTAGGTACTTAAAAATGTTCTGCATAGATTCAAAACGAATTTACTGAAATTTTACATTATGCTTTTCACCTAAAAATATACAGTTTCAATTATCTTATCAGTTTTCTTAATAATATATTTTTGTTCGTGTATATTCTGGATTATAAATATTAACTTCTTAAAGACTGTAAAATACTTTTCATATTATTTATTTATTTATTTAGGTGATCATTTTTCTGTGTTTTAGAACAATAGAAATTTTTCAAAAAAAAGAAAAATTTTGAATAACAAGTGGTACCTATTTCCGTTATATGTTTTATTATCGTTTGGTTTAATTTATTCTAGGAAGAGATGAGAAATGAATTTATTTATTTAATTCGATTCATTATCAGTGAGCGAATTTAAACCTTGATACAGTGCGGTGGCATAACCATCTAAACATTCGTCGTATTTTGATGCTCAGCCATGAACAGACTCCTCCCACTTGTCCTGCCATCGATCCCCAGTGTTTTAAATGATCTGTGCTATGGAGTGAAGGATTTATCACGCATTAAGATTTTACAAATACTCGAAAGTTCAATTAAAAACCATTCCAGATCTTTACTTTTTGAATTTAGAACAGTAAAAGTGATGTCTATCTGCTTCAAATTAAAAAAAAATAAATAAATAAAAAAAAAATATTTTTTTAGGCGAATTGAAGAAATATTAATGCCATTTGGAGTGAATCATAACACAAATAAAAAATCTTGATTCGTTTTAATGCCAAGCCTTCGAGTGCAAGGGATTGGTTTTTTAATCATCATTTCCTGAAAGAAAATTTAACGGAAAATTAAATATTTCAAAAGGATATAATAAACTCCAAGGTGGGTGGCCACCGTTAATATATGAAACATAAGTGAAACCATCTCTGCACTTCCCTCGAATGTTGTAATAGTAAGGCAAAAATGAATGAAGACAAAATCTACAAATTAATTACATTTAAATCGTTCGATTGCAATAGTTAAATGATTTAAAATAACCGTCTTTTTTCATAGAATAGAATAGCTGCTTGATTTGTTGTTAACACATGTAAAAATATCGCTTTCACTGCATTTCGTTCAGCGGTTGTTAAATGATTAACCAGCGATTCCAGCAGTAGTGATCCAATCCCGTTACGTCGGTGCTTTCGATGAACGCCAAGCGATAGAATGTAACCAACCTCGGAATTTTTTCCCATAGAATCTGGTAGTATGCCCTTATCCTGAGTATGTTTTAATCTTAATCTAGTTTTTCTTTAATATGATGTTTTTTTTTTCAGAAAATTCGTACCTCTTTATTCAATTTCGAATAATGTTTTATCTCAGCTACAATTAATCCGATTATAGCCAAATTGTAAACAGCTGCTAATGCAAAAAATCTAGAGCTTGATGTTATGTCTTCGTACCAAGTTAGTGGATAGTCTATAGGAAACCAGTCCTGGCATAGTCTTCTGACCTGAAATTAATTGAAAAAACATAACAAAAGCTATAATTGCCAATCTGGCATTTATTGAAAACCCGTATGGTGATATTCGTATCATAATTCGAAAAGTTGTACCAAAATTCCACTTGGAAGTCAAACTTTCCAATAAGATTTTTTTAAAATTTATTCCAATCGGATTTTGATGTATGGAAGTTTTATGTAGAATCATATCCTAAATAACTTTTGTTCTTGCACTTTTTTGATAAGATGCACAATTTTTGAGATATTCGCAAAAATCATTTTCGTTCGTATGGGGGGTACCCCCCCTAATGGTCCATTTTTGCTCATGAACGAACTTGGCCTCGAATTTTACGAAAAACGGATCTGTGCAAAATTTCAAGTCTCTAGCTCAATCCGTGCGCCCGCAATCCGCGCCACAGACGGACGGACATGTTGAATTCAATTTTTTTTATCATTCTAAACTCACTGGTGTAATTCATTTTTGTGTGTGATAACGGGATCTTGGCGTTACAAACGGTAAAGCAAATCTAATATACCCTTTGGTTTCACCATACGGGTATAAATATAATCTAATGTTACACAATTTTGAGTTTTCTAACTTTTTATGTTGAAAAACGAATTGCCAAAATATCGTATTACCCAAACATCATATTACGATGACATAATTTAAAAAAAAATAATATTTTAAGACGATACTTTACTCGATTTTATACTCACTTCAACCAAGTCGTCAGGACAGAGAAACCTAAGTTGTACATCGGTTGTAGAGCATAGTGGCACGTGTTCACTTGGTGTTGTTTTGTGGTCGCTTTGGTTAAATTTTTGTTTTGGATACCTTGAGATAATTAAAAAAAATAAATTATTCACAAGAATAGGTCATTTCTTAAAAATATTGCGCAAATACTGATTTATTTTAGAAGGTGTCATGCTTCCCTTTTAACGATTAGCTTGTATCAGAGTAGGAAAAACTTTGATTCGCTAATCGAAAAATAAAATTCTTTCGCAGTTGAATAATTCCCAGATCGAACCGTATATTTCGATTCTCTCGCGAATGAATCGAAACCGATTTATAGCTTTTTCATGCGATCGCGAGCAAAACGAAGCCTCTTGAAATCCGACTTTTCGATTCCTGAGTGAAAAAGACTGGAAACGAATCATTCTAATTATTTTTCGGTTCCCTTTTCGCAATACTAGAGTTCGAGTTATCATTTATTCGCTTGTCACTTTCATTAGTTCTAGTGTCCTAAAATTTGTAATGAATTCTACCCCGGCATGCATCGCAAAGAATAAGGAAAATATTCGATGTTCGAAAAAGTCTTTATCTTTTAAGAAACAGGCAATGCTTTATACTTTTTAAGACAATAACGTGAAATGCTTTTTTAGCCGCATAATGTGATCTTGAAATAGCGACGACTTCACTGAAAATGACGATACACTTCTATTGACAACAAATTCTTGAAAAAGACCTTGCATTGCAAGTGAACTGGTTTTCATGCCTCCCAGTAACAAACACCGAAATATCGTCTACTAAGTACACAAATTTAATAGAAATTCATCAATGAAACAAAAAGTGAATTACTTGAACATAAACACGAAGCCAAGAACACTTAAAATTCTGCGATAAGTGTAGAAAAAGTACATGACTTTGATATTATATGACATGTTTCTGTTCAGCAAATGCGATAGATAAAAACCGAAGAAAATCGCTCGCCGTCAAGCACTTAAAAATTCATCGATCCACAACTTCAATTGATTTTCGTTACTTTGTCCAAAGTAAACTAAATCTTAGCTGAACTGAAGTGCAAATTTTGCGGAAACTGCTTTTCTTCACCAAAGCTGAAACAGAAAAGTTGTTTGAACAATTGGATCCAAATTTTGTTTCAAGGGCTTCAACATTTCCCAATATCATAATAGTTTAAATGTAAAATCGTGCTGTTTCTTGGATAACTGATTATGTAGAAATATCTTCCGCGGTATGGAGATTTAGACTGAAAATCCTCGAGGCACAACAGTGGAGCTTGAACTTCTTAGAATATTTTCCCCCTTTTATTTTACTAGAGGAAATAGTTAATTGAATTTCATTTCATATTTACTACTTAAATAATCAATTGGACAAGTTAATTGAAGTTCAAATAGCAATGAAGCTATTTGCATTTACTCGAGTGAGTGGAAATCTCAGTTCTTACCAAGTAAACGCCATTTAAGGTAGATTTTGGAAGTTCGCTGAAAATTACATATTTGCCCGATGAGTCCTTTTTCCAGTGGAATTCACAAATAACCACCGCGAAACTGCACAATTCTGCTTCGAGAAAATAAATGAAATCCTCATGTCACAATCTGAAAGTTTTTTTTTCGGTTTTGTGACAACCTTGCTCGTTCTTTTCGTCATTCCATTCCACTCGCACTAGTTGAGTTGTTGTTGCCAATTTGACGTTCCGAACTTCCGATATAAAAAACAAATTCTCACCGTTATCCTGGAGATATTCTAATTACTAGATAAAGGTTTCAGTTCTTTGTTTGGCCGCGGCGCTTCCGACAAAACACAACTAGTAGACAAATGTAAACTGTGTGTGGTGGGCATATAGTGCAAGATTCTCTTTTCTGAACGAAAAACGCTTGCTTCGGGTGCACAGGACTGTACTTCGACAGTTCAGTCAAAGATCGTCTAGTAATATTATTTTTAAAAAAATGTGCAAAAAGCAAAAGCAAGCAATTTAAAATAACTTTTCATTATTTTAGACTTCGAAATAATATCGAAAGAATATTTAAATACTCACCTTTTGCACAGTTTCTTATGTCTTTGATAATTTTTGCTTTGACCACTATAAATACTGATTTTTCTACTACCGAACATAATTTTATTTCTATCTTTGTGGGATAACTCCCGGCATACAGACAACCAAGGTATGCTGTTTTGATAGTCAGGTGTCACGTCATTTGTGCCGACTTTTTTTTAATTAATTTTTATGTTTATTGATCACTATTTAATGCAATCAGTCTACTAATTTACAAATACATATCTTATTTAAATCGCACAAATTGAAAAAAAAACATCCAGAATACAAAATTCCTTCTGGACTTGACGAACTAATCGGCACAAGTGACGTAGCAACGAAATGTCAAATTTGAGTTTACAGCATACCTTGGTTGTCTGTATGCCGTGGGATAACTCATGTTTGCAATTTTAGATATTCGAATTTCAATTTACCAATTTTTATACCCGTATGGTACAACCAAAGGGTATATTAGATTTGCCTTACCGTTTGTAACGCCAAGATCCCGTTCACACACAAAAATGAATTACACCAGTGTGTTTAGAATGATAAAAAAAATTGAATTTTGCATGTCCGTCCGTCTGTCTGTCCGTCTGTCTGTCTGTCCGTCTGTCCGTCTGTCCGTCTGTCCGTCTGTCTGTCTGTCCGTCCATCTGTGGCGCGGATTGCGGGCGCACGGATTGAGCTAGAGACTTGAAATTTTGCGTGGATCCGTTTTTCGTAAAATGCGAGGCTAAGTTCGTTAATAGGCAAAAATGGACCATTAGGGGGGGTACCCACCATACGAACGAAAACGTTTTTTGCGAATATCTCAAAGACGGTGCATCTTATCAAAAAAGTCCAAGAACAAAAGTTACTTAGGATATGATTCTACATCCCATACATCAAAATCCGATTGGAATAAATTTAAAAAAATCTTTTTGGAAAGTTTGACAAAGTGGAATTTTGGTACAACATGTCGCAATTATAAGTTTTGTTATGTTTGAAATTGAGTTTTATGTTTATGATTTAGTTTCAAATTAGTTTATTTATTACGTTGAATTTCCCAAGTCCGAGACGTGAAAAAGAATTTTGAATAAGATTTTTTGAAGTTTATAGCATGAAATTTTTTTGGAGGAATTTTCGGGAAAATCAAGCAAATTTAAGCCAAAGTGGAAGCTTTACCAAAAACTCTAGGTTTAGTATAATAAAATCATGAAAAACTCAAAATATTCATATGTTTGTTACTTTTTTATTATTTGGAATTCATAACATGCTTTTTTGTGAAGTATCTTACATAATTAATCATAATAAATTATCCAAATCTTACAAAACATGAAAATTAATGTAGATTTAAATGCGTGAGAAAGTCACGTGACATTAACGACAAAAATAATATATATCCCTGTTTAAAATTTACTTCTTATAAAGCTAATTCATAAGATGTAGATGTAGATATGAAAGCTAGCCTAAAATGACTTAATTATTAATCTTAAAACATTTCAAACATCGTTTCCTTTTAATTATACAATGGCAATACTTTATATATACAAAAATAACATACATAACATAACATACACTCAGAAGATTGTAAATTGGCTCTTAAAACTAACTCAAACATCAGATTGATTAGAATCTTCTCGGACAAATTTATAATAATAGCTAGCGGACATTATAAAAAATCGACTTCAGAGGCGTCAATTTCAATTTTGATATATCAATTTTAATTTACATTAAATATATCACAAATGAATGTTTCTAAAATCTATTCACGATGATTGGATGAAATTTACAAGGATGTGATTTACAAATTCTAAATTTTAATTTCTACCAAAATATGGCCAGAAGACTTAAGAAACCGGAAATCAGAATAATGAAACTGCTACTGGTTATCACCGACGAGGCAGAACTTGCTCTTCGGGCATGTGCAATGATCCTTGGCTCTGATTTTGGCCTGTAGTTCCAATCAATCATGTTTGTTTGTGTGATGTGACTGTAAACCTTGGCAGATACTTTAGCGGTACGAGTCCTTTCTGGGTCACTGAAGTCGACGTGGTAAAGTCCGAATTTCTCACTAATAAAAATAAGGAAGAAAAAAATCAGTTTAAATTCAATTTCAGAATTTTCAGTTTAAACTCACGTGTAACCAGCTTTCCATTCAAAACTGTCCATCAAACTCCAGTAAACGTATCCTTTGACATTGCAGCCATCTTCAATAGCATCAAGTACCTATATTTTTAATTAAATTATTTAAAACAAAATTTAAAGTCAGTTGAAAATTTTATTAATTTAAAAATACTATGTTTTTAGAAATTGACAAAGAAAGAATTAAAAAATAACTTTTGTCTGGAGTCATTTTAGCCGAAAACTTAATTATTTAATAATTATAAACAAAGTATTTTTTAAATTCAAAAATTAAAGTAAAAACACGTTATAATGTAACAGCTGCCACATTACTTACTGCGGTTAGGTAGGAGTTAATATAGTCAACACGTGCAAGATCATTCAATCCACCCTTATCACTCACACCATTTTCTGTAACGATCACTGGAGGGTTATTGTATTCTGAAAGTGAAAATAAAAAAAATCGTTATTTTTCGCACTGATTTTTCAAAAAATATAATACGAATAGCAAACTTTTCAAAATTCAAATTTGATCCTTATTACTGTTGCATAAAAATCAAATTCTTTGAATCTGAAAAGTGTTCTTAAGAATTTTTTTTTTATATAACTTTAAATTTTTGTTAAGAAAATATACTAACCTTTGTTGATCCATTTCAGTAATTTGTACATGCCAAAGGGAACAACCTGTAATGTAAAAAGGGAATTTTTGTTAATAATTTAATCTTTTCGCAAATATAAAGATTAAAACATTCGAGTATGTTATAATGTCGTTGTAATTTAAATTGTTTATAAGTAGGTATTTAAAAAATAACGCCAAATCACTTATCACAAGTAAAAAAATCTAACGCCTAGTCATTGTTATTTTGTCAATCAACCGAATCTGTTATTTCGACAATAAAGAATTTCACGCAAAATATTATTTTACTATTGATCACAATCAGTTTTTTTTTTTGGTTTTTTGCGCAAAGCTCTAAACTGATTCAATCTGTTTTTGTAAATGATTTATCAATATATTTACGGTCTACGGAGCGTTACATCTGATATTTGTACTTCACTGCAGATTTGACTAAAATTTCTGTTTAAAACATGGGTGTTTGCAAGTAATTTTTCAGGTCATTTGATTAAGCTAATTGAGGTAAAATATCTGAATTTTAAACGTAAACAGAAATTTATTTCATATTTTGTTTATAACAATTTTAACTAATTTACTTGAATTTAACACGTTGGCTACCATGTGAGTCACCGGTGTACACACACTATTGTCATTACCGTCAGTTTCTCAAGTTCCATGGTTGAGTGCAGTCGCTCGTGCGGTACAAAGGGGTTTTTTTTGTGGAGCATGGAGTTCGTTTTTGTCTGTATTGATCTTGTGTTCACTGGTGACTCACAAAGTACAGAAATTATTTTTACGTTTTTTCCCAGTGTATACTAGCGGAGTAAGCGTTTTTTTGGCTGGTAGCCAAGGTTTTAAAATTGTGGGAAAGAAACTCACCTTAAGCCAGACTGATCCAGATCCGGTCCATTCAGGGTCTTGGGCTTCAACGACTCCCATATCGTGATTGAAAGATGGGATTGGGTGATTTGCAGAGTTGTTGTGGTCATTTTTGGTAACCAGGTTCGAGGTGTATGAATTAATACCAAAGAAATCTGCTGTTCCACGAATTCTATGGATTTCCTCCGGGGTGAATTTTGGCAGACGCGACTTGGAGAAACCCTGTTCTTTGCTCAGGGCATTTATTCTATCAATCATTACTGATGGATAGTTTCCGTGCTTTGAGAAAATTGGGTGCCCAAACCAACCGACCTGAAATCAATAAATGTGACGAATCTATTAGTATTTGTTCATTTTATTAGATTTACTGTGATAAAATTTAAAACAAAACACATTTTAAGGCTTAAGTTTAGAAATTCAAGGGTATTTTATTATTTAAACATATTCGATTATTAAAAACTAGAACTGAAGAATTCACAAGGAATCTGTTAAACTCCGAATGAGTTTTCTAGAATTTGTTTTTACTTACATAGAATTGCATTGCAAGTTCTGAAGCTTCCTTATCATCTCCAGAGTCAGACTTTGGTTCCGGCCAACTTGTATCCAACGTGATACCCATTTTTCCTGAAAATGAAAAACAAAATTTAAGTTTGACAAAATTTAAGTTAATATTTGGTGGTGTTAAAGATTTTATTAAACTATTTTATGTTCCGAAACTGGTCTCGGTTTAGTACAGACAGGAAAGAGAGTAAATGAGGTAATATTTTAATAGTATTTCCTCATCCGCCATTTTAATTCTTTTGAATCTTAAATTTTGGCCAGTTTAACAATTAATAATAAAAATGAACTAAAATGTTTAATGCAAATAAAAAATATAAAAACTATTTATTTCGATTTTTTCCCAATATTGAAAACTGTTTATTGTTGTTCATAATTGCAACTGGTTTTTTTGTCAAATGACGTTTTTTGCCGCTATTATTCAAACGGAATAAGTATCCGCGCAAAAAGCAGGAAGTTTTAAATATATGTAGATTATGTAAACTGTTATTACGCAGCAATATTGATCTT
Organism: Chrysopilus asiliformis; assembly: GCA_964034945.1. Lineage (NCBI taxonomy): Eukaryota > Metazoa > Arthropoda > Insecta > Diptera > Rhagionidae > Chrysopilus > Chrysopilus asiliformis. The sequence continues at coordinate 23,061,135 of OZ035962.1, forward strand.
AATTATACGAGTTAAGCGGAAACCGAAAATATTATTGCTAATTAAATTATTTATACTAAGTGTAATCGATTTAAAAAGTAGAATTTACCATTTTGTTTAGCTTGAAATTCATTTCTGTACATGTGGACGACTTCAGCGTGTGCCTTTAATAAATTATGGCCACAAAGATAAGCTGGAATTCCGGGATTAGCATAAGCTGGAGCCATATAATCTACACCGTATCCGTGCTCACACACATGCCAAGGTTCATTAATTGTAGTCCACAACTAATTGAGAAAAATTATAAAGATCATTAATTCACATCTATTTCATATGAAGGGAAAGTTTTGTCATGCTGCGAATATCTTATTTTTTTCCTCAAAACCCACTGTTTTTGATTGACATACAAGCAGCATGGCAAAACTCCTTAATTTATAACTTTTATTATTAGGTTTTCAAAGTGAAGTTTTATGATATTATCGATTGACTTACCTGAACACGATCACCGTAAAGTTCGAGCAGAACACGGGAATAATCACGGAAGAGATCAATAATTTCGGGATTAGTCCATCCACCCATTTCTTGCAGTCTTTGTGGCAATTCCCAATGGTACATAGTAACCATAGGAGTAATGTTGTACTTCAGCAATTCATTAATTAAATTGTTGTAATAGACGACCCCATCACGACTGATTTGGTTAATATAACCATTTGGCAAAATTCTTGACCATGAGATTGAAAATCTGTATATATCAACTTTTAATTGTCGTACCATTTCAACATCTCTGCGCCACTGTAAGAAAAAAAAATGTTTTGGTTAAAAATTTTATAATTGGGAATTATATTTTTGTGATTTTTTGAATAAATATGGTAATTCCGATTTTATTTCTAATTTCATAAAGGATCTATGTACTTGAAAAAGAGTAAAACTGTCTGAATACGATGGTCAACATGTTTTTATTAGTTTAACATTGAATGACTAGCGTAATTGAAGAGCTGATTAAACCGATATGTGTCAGTAAATAAACAATACTATGGCCATGAATTATGAAAATGAATAAAATTACAATTTATCGACAGATATATATTCGAATTCTGAGAAATTCTATGCTCTACTTAATTCATAAAAAGTTGATTACCCTATAATATGCGGAATATTTAAATAGGGTGTCACTGTTAATTAGCATTTCTCTACAACTAATTAGTCTCAGCTGTTAAAGGATTAGCTATTAGTCAAAGATAAATTTCTCCATTAATTTTGTTGAATGATGGTCAATTGCAAGCTGTTTGACGGAATTTGTCTCCATAGATATGATTGTGGTAAATCGAAGTTCACATTTACCAGGTGTTAGCAGTGCTATAATATTCATCAGATTGATGGTCTAATGCTTTTAAATAATGTTCTAGAAGTATTATAGATTCCCGGTCTTAAAAACCTGGTTAAACAAATCTTAAAACTGCGTGTCTCAAATAATACTTAAAAATGTCGGAAAAAAAACCAACAAAAACCTGTTCATCAATAGTGAAGAAAAAAAACTTTGGTAACAAATTATGAATTAGAAAATCATTTTATACCATTGCGAACATTTTTTATTTAAATTTACAAATTGAAAACAAGTTTTTTGTGTTAATATGCCGATAAACGAAAAATAAAATTAAATATTATTTTCTTCGAAAGTCTTACCCATGGAAAGGCGGATCTTAAAGAATTAAAACTGGGATCCCCATTAAAAGGTAATATATAGAATTAGCTCTGCGCTCGTGTTCCCATAAAATATTTTGCGGTGATATTTAGATTTTTTTAAATTAACGCATTCGGTATTTTGATGCCATATGGCAACGCAGTTAAAAGTTGCTAAAAAATTTGAATTGACTTATATTTATTTATTTTCAAACACTCTATTCTCATTCAGTTACACATTTAAATGCATTTATGACCCAATTTTGATTAGATGAGTAAAAATCTGGACTACAGTGAACGTATTTGTGGAAAATTAAAAAAATTTAATTTTTTTTTAATGAATACTGATAGCTTAAACATCATTAATTTGTATTAAAGCCCCATACACTCAGAAAAATGTCCAGGTCAACTTTTTGTCAGGTTAACTCTGACCTTACAGAGGTGTCTATAAGCCAGCTAGCGGTCAGAGTTAACCTATCTAAGGTCAACTCGTGCAGCTCCCAATGCCCTAATTCACCTGCTGGTTGCTTAATTTCAGAATTTCTCCGACCACAGGTCAACTCAGTTTTACTTGCCCACATGCAGGCGAACGCGCGCCTGTCCGAGGCCAATTACGCCGTATGTAGGTCGTCGAGTTAGCCTCCATTTTTCTGAGTGTAGAAAAAAACATGTACCGAACGGGTTAATATTAAACTTACATTATGGTAGCTGTCTGCTGAAATATCACCATTGCTTTTATCAGCAATTTTGTGTGCTTGATTATGAGTCATATAGTCCCAAATTGACTCGCCTTTGTCATTTTCATTCCAGCCACCTTCTATTTGATAAGACGATGAACCTGTAGTAACATACAAATTGACAAACTTTAAAATTTACTGTAAAATATAATTTTGATTTATGTAAGATAATCATTTTCAACTGTTTTAGTTTTTTTTACCGAAAAATTTAATTTTCACTCTTTATAATTTAATAAGTAAAAATAATTTTAATTAATAAAATGAAGAAGACTACGAACCTACACCCCACTTGAAATCACTAGGAAAACGTCTCTCTAATGTTGCATTCCTGTAATGAAAATAATAAAAAATTACAATAATATTCGGAAAAAAATTGAAAAAGTTGATTTGAAATTTTCAGGATCGGTTAAATTGCGACTAATTTTGATTCTATATTTTTTAATACATTACACACAGCCCCGGTTTTAAATATGTATAAAAAAGTGTTCTTTCTTGATTTTTAGAAATATTTTAAAGCAACTATATTTTAAAAATCTAAAGAATCTTTGATACATGGAATACAAAGCTAATAAATTATGAAATCATGATCCAATTTCAGAGAAATTTATACAAAACTAGCTTGCATACCCGTCGTTGCCGGGTTAAGCTTTTTGTCTAAGTTTTAAAATACGAAGAAAACCGGAGAGAACTTAAAAACTTTTTAATGGGTCTATGCTGGGGCTGGACCCCCGACGAACATCTATGCCAAATTTCAGGCCAATCGGTTCAGTAGTTTCCCCGCGAAAGAGTAACATAGCGCAAAAACTAAGTTTCGAAGTCACTTTACCCCCTCGCCTTACTCCCCCCACCCCTCGCGCTACTTTTCCGTATGCCTATGTTGGAACCAGAACTACCACAGACACTCATGCCAAATTTCAAGTCAATCGGTTCAGCCGTTTTTGCGTGAAAGAGAGACAGACAGACACCAACTCATTTTTATATATTAGTATGATTGTGACACATAATTTTATATCATAATGTATTACGAAAGTTAAGATAAACAGAAACGTTTCCTCGCCATCAACTTCATGTAATAATGTTCACGAAATTCCTGTAGTAAAGTTCAGTCTAGTACATTTCATATTTATTTCTTTTTAATAGTATTGTGACATTGCTTTGTGGTTATTTTAACCAAGAATAGATAATACCTGAAATATAGCGCATATTGCATATATAAATATAACTGTTTAATGATATCAACTAATAGCTTAAATGCTGAAATCAAGAGGTATAAAAGCATTCAAGTGCATGATGAAAATACGAATCACAACATAGCATTAAATTCATGTCATTTTATTAAAAAAAAGGGTAAACCACTTTAAATTTATACTAATAATGTATAGAGTGTAATTAATAGAGTTAAATATATCTCAGCTATCATGGCGGTGTAATTTTACATTTTAAATAATTTGTTATTGCAATCGTTGAAAGGAATATTCACCACAGCATAAATATACTAAACATATAGGGGAATTAATTAACCGGTTTACCTTGGAAAGGTCTTTTTAAATAAGTTGCTAGCATTCGGCTAGAAACTAAAGTCAACGCCAAGGGCTGTTTATATTGTATTTAGTAATGAACTTGATTGATATAAAAACATTTTTCTAGGTAAATAAAAATAGCAAAAATTAGCTTGGGTCGCAAAACCGTAACTCAACTCATTGAAAGACAAATTGATAAGATCTTTATGAATTTATTCTCTGTTTTATTATACGTAGTAATTGGGATTTTTAGTTTACTACTCTTGAGATAAATTTTATATCATTAATATTTTTGTTTAGCTATGGGTAAGTTATATTTGCCCATTATATTGACAACTATAAAACAATTAAAATCTGTAAAATGGGACACTTGTTTGTTTATTTAAAACATTTACTTCAAAATATTTTATAAGCTACCAAAATTAAAAATAAATTTAAATTATTGCACAAACTGATCTACCATTATAAGAGATAAGTATTGTGCAATATCTTAGTGCAATTGTTTTCATTTTATAATTTTGTTAAAATGTCAATTTATGTTTTATGAAAGCCATATCCCATAATTAAATTTTCGTTTAAAATGTAGTTTTAAATGGTTTTTAACACGTTCGTGACATCGTGTACCACTGGTGGTACATGTACAGTTTTTTTAAAACAGCGCGAGTAAATAGTGCGGTAGTTTTTTTGTGAAAGTAATATAAAAACACGCACCGTGTACCACCGATGGCGCAAAACCGCCAGAAAACAAATCGCTAGTGTACCACCCGTGGTACACGATGTCCAAATGTAAAAATGTCCAAAATGTGTACCACCGATGGCGCACAACCGCCAGAAAACAAATCGCTAGTGTACCACCCGTGGTACACGATGTCCAAATGTAAAAAAAGTTGAAAAAGCAAATGTCACGAACGTGTTAATAACTAAATTTTAACGTCTTTGATTATGAGCAAATGTATTACGAAAACAAGTAAAATTACTCCGAGCTTAATATTAAAAGTGAATAAAGATTGTATAAAAAGCTACTTTACAAATTTTTCAATCACCTGGTATTTACATAAATCGTGATTTTTTATAACATTTAAGCGGATCTAATTGAATTGTTACAACACTATTGACAAACATATCAACAAAGACGCATTAAAGATATTTTCATCTCAAGCGCTATCAACTGTTGTAAACTATTTTATGAACACTATTTAATTGAGTTATTAAATCCAGCTAAGATCCCAGGGGAAGTAATTATTCAAATTAAGTTCATGACTTTGCTCTGTAAGTGATCGTTAAAGCCACGCTATTAATTGTACTTTTTATCCATGACTACATGATTTTTTTATCATTTTATCAATCGGTTTGAATTCATAAATAATTAAGACGATTCGATATTGTATTAATTTTATATTAAAAAAATCTTATGCACTGATTTTTTTTAAATGCAAAAGAGTAGGAGATAGATTTACGTAAATTCAATTAAAAAGAAGAGGCTGGATCAAGCGATTTCATGATTGAAACCGGCATTCAAAATTTTTGATACTAACAAAGTATTTATGGAACAAACTGATCAATCATCAAATTTCTTGGTATAATTTTTCACACGACCACAATCAGTTCATCAAATTTTCTATTATACATTCCGATTGCATGAAATTAGTTACATTTTGAAAAATGAATACTTAGCTTAATTAACATAAAACAGAATAAAATTTCGCGGTGACGTTTAGATGTAAATCAGTAATTCCCGCGTTTGCATTTTTCTTTTATAGAAATAAGGTATTTCCCCATTTTTCCCCATACGCCATAAATTTTTTTAAAACCGGTAAGATGAGTTGAAATACCTGACGAAATTAATCAGGTGAATGGTCTTCACCGGCTAGTGATTATTTCGCGATGAATCAGTTCTCAGGGGGAGCTTTTTTTTTATCTGAGCACATCTTTGTTCTCTTGAGTAATGGCCGGCTGAGAATACCTACGCTAATATTTTGAATTAGCAGTTAGCGCTGACATATTGCATAACACGAGTATCTTCCCATTGCGTACGTTTGTTTACATTTTAACTTTCGTTTTTCTTCTTCAAGAAATGCAACTCTTCCGAAAAGTTATTCGATCACTTGACGATTTTTCGCGGTTGGGAAATTCACACGTGTCCAGAGTCACGCGCGTTGATGCTCCGATCAGTAAAAAATTAACCATTTGCCAATATGGAAACAAATGAATGTCATTTAAATTGAATCGCCCATTTTTAACCGACCTTCATAGCTGAAATGTTTTGCTCAAGGATGAAAAGCTTTTTGAACTTTAGCCAAGATGTTTAAGGTCTCATGTAGCAAGTGTTCGCTATTACGGTTACCTCTTACCTCTTTAAAGAAAGTAAATAGTAACGGGGAAATTTCGGGGATTTACCTCACGGCAAACTTTATATACTTTCATTGGGATTTTTTCGGCAGTATAGATTGTTCATATTTTCTAGGCCAAGTCATAAATGGCTATTTGTTTATCGTATTTTCGAATTTTAAAAAAAAGCTTGCATTGTACATCGAGAGATTAATAAATCTATTTAAACCTAGGATGATTTTCCCGATAGAAGATTAATAGGATAATCTGCCGAGATACTCTCGATCAATTCTAAACAAATTATCAGACATGTGAAAGATCGTTATTATCCTTGAGGCTCAATGTTCGAATCTCGACACAATTAGATAATTGGATGACGTTTTATTTTTGTTACTTTTATGCAGACAGACTTTAATAAAATTAACTTGTTTGAAAATTCCTTTTTTTAATATTATTTAATGATTTATCAAGTGAAAATCGGTTTTTTGAAATAAAAAAAAAATTCATGGAAATTTCAAAAAAAAATAATTTTTTTTTGTGAAAATTAAATGGATTTTTTAATGTTCACAAAATGCGTATTTTGTTATAAAGTCCTTTTATGTTTCTATCTATCTTAAATTCCATGAAAACTGTTAAAGATCTTGATTTTGATTTATTCGTATCTGAATTTCAGTTCAATTACTTAATCTATTATTTTCATGCTTAACTAATTTATTGAAATTCAATGGGCAAATTAAAAGTTAGACCGAGCAAATTAATTTTAAACAGAATTTTGGAAATGTAGTTTTTATTTTTTTAAATGTCGAAACTTTTAAATATGGTATAAATATTTAAGGACTTTAATAAGTTATTTTTTTTTGTAAAATCACTAGCCCTCTGAATTGAATCAATTAAATTAAAACCGAATTTTTGATGTTGAAGTTCGATATTTTAAATTCGATTAGATGACCGTTACAAATAAAATAAAAAAAACCGCTTTTTATCACTTACACAAAATAATTATTCAATCCAATGATGGCAATAATCACGAAAAACTGTACTTTCGACATTTTAACGATTTGCTTATACAAAATATTGTTGCTTTTTTAAAAGAAAATTTACTGTATATTCACTTCACAATTCACAACACAGTACTACGCTTGATAAAAATTATAAAAATGAGTTCCTTCTCTCTGATAAACAAGATTAGCGGGTGAAGATCGTAAGCTAACTGAATAAAAGTTTGCTTAACACCTTTTTATATTTGAAATAAACCCGTTGGGTTTTTTACATTTCTTGACACCAGAAAACATATACAAATCTGAGAAACAGCTTTTCGCAAAACAACGTTCGAATATTTAAAAATTCAAATGTGTGTGGTTATGTCGTCATAGTCCGCGGGCTTTTCGAATTACGTTCGATTCTTTTGGTGGTAATTCTTTTCACGCGATCGATTCTTTTGGTGGTAATTCTTTTCATGAGAAACCCCTTGAACATCTAGAGCGGGTAGCATTAATTCTATAGGTTAATTAGAAGCACCTGTTTTGTAAAAATCAGAAAAAAATTAAACTCTCTCAAATGATGCCGGTTGTGTTTGTTAGCAAGTCTAATTGAATAGAACATTTCGGGGGCCTGCCGAGGTACCTTTTTTGTTGTCTTTCAAGTAATGTTTGAAATTGACTTTTTGAAGTTATGTCATACTTTAATAATATCAGATTGTGCAAAACATTACCCAATTTGAATGTTTTTTTTAAATACTTAACCGTTGAAAATCAGTTTGAATGGATTATGCTTTATAGAGAATATGTTATCCTCGATTAAAATTACGTAATTTACTAAAAGATTCTCAATTTTTTATTAATCTAGTAAGAATTTTGCAGATTTAACCATCAATCTATCAATTTAAATTCTGTAAAGGGGCAAGGAGTAAAAACTATCAATTTATTTTTTTTGTAAATCTTGGTAATCTATCAATTTAAATTATGTAAAGGGGCAAGGAGTAAAAACAAAAATGTGTTTTATTATAAACTAGTTTATATACCCGTCGTTGCCGGGTTAAGTTTTTTCAATTTTTTTTCTTGATGGTCTATGTTGGAGCTAAACTTCAGGCCAATCGGCTCGGTAGTTTCCCCGCGAAAGAGTAACATGGAGGAAGAGCTAAGTTTCGAGATCACTTTACTGGGATCACTTTACCCCCTGCCCTTATTCCCCCACCTATCGGGCTACTTTTTAATGGGTCTATGTTAGGGCTGGACCCCCGACGAACATCTATGCCAAATTTCAGGGCAATCGGTTCAGTAGTTTCCCCGCGAAAGAGTAACATAGAGGGAAAACTAAGTTTCGAAATCAATTTACCTCCTCCCCTTACTCCCCCCACCATTTGCGCTACTTTTCCGTATGCCTATGATGAAACCAGAACTACCACAGACAGTCATGCCAAATTTCAAGTCAATCGGTTCAGCCGTTTTTGCGTGAAAGAGGAACAGACAGACAGACAGACACCAACTCATTTTTGTATATTTAGTATGATTTATTATTTCCTGCATTAAGAACTCCGCTTGATACCTATAAAGTTTTCCGACAAGTAAAGTCAATGCATGTTAGTTAAAAGCTTTTGAATTTGAATAGTTTCTAACTAGTTTTTATTAGTTTAATCACCTGTTTCGCAGAACACGTGCCATTAGAACGACAGTTAAAAAAATTTGTTGAAAAATGTTTTTGGTCTAAATGTTTGTTGGCTAATTTTGAATTAGTAACCGGAAGTTTTCCAAAATTCCTCTCTTGTACAATTTCTTTTTATCGAACGACGATATATCAGTATCATAAAAGTATACAATATTGTGAATAAATTAAAAGGCGACGGAAAATATTTTTAAGGGAAAAATTAAAACCTGTTAACGAATTCGATAGATTATTTTTTATGATTTCTTTTTTTAACTGTCGCACGTTTTTCATGTTATTTGTTGAAGGTCATATTTCTGACCCGATAAAAATCAAGTTTTTGGTAAACGTGGTAATTCTCGTAAAGATGCTAAACTCGGACAAAAATACCGAAATTATAACGTCTTTAAAATGAGTGAGCTTAATACGTAAATATTGATTGATTTAATTGTAAATTAAAGATGCACCTCGCTATTAATGTTTTATCATGTTTATTGTACTTGTGTGACGTATATTCCATGAGCTACATAAAAATTTTCGAAGGTTCTTTTTTAAAGTAATTTATTTAAATTTCCTACAGGACGGGTAAAACTAGAGGAAAAAATCTTACTTGATTAGATTAGAAATTAACATAGATACATGCAAATGAATCAATAAACATGGATGTTGAACCTGAATGGCACAACATTTTTAATCATCACAATATGTTTTAAAATTACGAGTTACGACTTTGCAAAAACTTTTTTTCACAGGACAAAAAAAAAACTAATTCAACTTTATATAGAAAAGGTTAACATTTTATTTATCAAATATATCGCAATATTATTTTACAATATTTAACCATTTCTAAAATCCAAATTCAGCCAAATCTTGCATCATAATCATCATCGGTAACAGCCAGTTTTAAATCGAACAATAAAATGTTCAGAGCCAATAAAGACAAAATATAAAACAATTTGAACATTTTCTTGAAAATATTCGTATTTAACAATTTTTAACAATTTCGATTCCTCACAAAATAGTTTTCAAAATATGGAATGTTTTTCACACAACTTCTTTCATTTAAATGAAAAAAAAAACGAAAATTTGATCTTTTATATCATTTATATTTCTGAATCTATTGGAACGATATTTCATATGGCAAACATTTAAACAAATGTTTTCAGATCTTTTTTAAAGTTTACTTTTACTACGTATGTCTTTTCTGTGTTGTCGGAATAGTTATATACATTTTTCAAATATATTTTCATATCGTCAAAAGTGTTCATAGTTTTAAAAACATTCATGATTGATTGAAATATTAGTTGAATATTTATTCAACTGGTATTTCGCCTTGAGATAGAATTTTAAATTATAAAAATTGAAAACAACATATTGTATTTTGGAGCAAAAACTACATTTGCCATAATTTTTTCAATATGACTCGCCGTTTTCGAGAAAATCGCAAAAAAACTGATTCATTTGTATGAGGGAGGGGGGAAGGAATTGTTCGATTTTGACTGTTCATGAACTTGCCCAGTCATTTAACGTAACTGTACAAAATTTCAAATCTCTAGCTCAATTCTTTCAAAAGTTCTGGTGTTCACGGACAGACGGACGGACATGCGGAAATCTTTTGTCATCCCTAACAATCTGGTATATTTCATTTTTGTATCCAACATGTCCTTCCGTCTGTCCGTCCGTCCGTCTGTCCGTCCGTCCGTCCGTCTGTCCGTCCGTCCATTTTACGCGTTTTGTTGTACACGTAACACGACTCTTTTCGAAGACGACAAGGCTATCAGAATCGGAGTGATAGTAATAAAATTTGTTAACGAAATTTCATTTTGAATATTTGGGTCTTAAGTCGTGAATGAAGCATTTAACGACGAAAAATTAGGGACTGAAGAATTCCCACTAATGAAATATCCTACCAACTCCAATTTTTACATAAAGATTAATTTATTTGCCAAAGATTTCTTCATTATCCCACACGTTTGGAACGTTTTCACAGGAATTTCCATCAATAAAGGTTTTATTTGATTGTAGTACTTCAGGTACAGTCACAACTTTAGAGAGAGAGAGTAGCGGCTGATCGCAAGAATTTCCGTTGGATCGAGTTTTTCCAACGCTGTTAATTCTATTTAAAATATATAAAGTGTCGAGAAATTCCAATAAAGCTTTTTATTGCTGAGTATCTGATTGCTTAGTGTCGTTTCACTTTGTTTATTTATAGAATTTGAAACATAGTGTTTGGCTTTTTACATTCTAAACAAAAAAAAAATGATGGATTATTAAAAAAAGGTGGATAATCAGACTTACTTAATTCTTGACCTTGACTGTGAATGATATGAAGCAGAAAAACTATGCTATGCTACAACAACTATGCTACAAAATAAAAATGTATGAAGACTCATAAAAAACTTGTTCTTATACTTTTTTTTATTCTTACGACTTTGCTTTATATGATGCATTACACCATTTATTTATGACTTATTTTAGTTGTTTTAATACCAGTCCCGAAAAACTTTGTTTTTGGAGTTTTAAAGTTATAGTTTCTATAAGCAAACATAACAAAAGTTATAATTGCCAATCTGGCAATTATTGAAAACCCGTATGGTGATATTCGTATGAAAATTCGAACAGTTGTACCTAAATTCCACTTTGAAGTCAAACTTTCCAAAAAGATTTTTTAAAATTTATTCCAATCGGATTTTGATGTATGGGAGTTTTATGTAGAACCATATTCTAAATAACTTTTGTTCTTGGACTTTTTTTTGATAAAATTCACGTATGGGGGTACCCCCCCCCCCCCCCCCCCCTAATGTTCCATTTTTGCCCATTAACGAACTTAGCCTCGAATTTTATGAAAAACGAATCTGCGCAAAATTTCAAGTCTGTAACTCAATCCGTGCACCCGCAATCCGCGCCACAGACGGACAGGCGGACGGACAGACGGACACACGGACGGACGGACATGCAAAAATTAATTATTTTTATCATTCTAAAAACACTGGTGTGATTCATTTTTGTGTGCGATGACGGAATCTTGGCGTTACAAACGGTAAGGCAAAGTTAATATACCCTTTGGTTTCACCATACGGGTATAAAAATATCATGAGTGCGTTCTGGTTGAGATTATATACTTCATAATTGTGTTTCTCGTTTTTATTCAACGCTAATAAGTTTTCGAAACTGAACTGTTTTTTTTTTATTTTTTAAGTCAAAACTAAAGCACAATTGAGGAAAAAAATTAAATTAGTTCTCTCATTCTCGAACTCTAAATTTAAATGATTTGCCCAAGAGAAGCATATGTGACCGGATTTTTTTAAAAAAAGTTGTACAATTTCGATTTTACATAACTTTTTCATATTCAAACTGAATAACGTAAATCATATGGCTATTTCATCACTACCTACTAGGACTTGTAGTTTTTCGTGCATTTTTATCTACTTTAAGTGATAAACGAGTTTTTAATTCTGTGATTTACTTTCAAAAGCCCAGCAGAAATGCGTTTTTGCTTTCTGCCTCATGATATTTCCGATAAAGCCGACATTAAATTAAGTTCATGACAATTAATTAAAGTGCCTATTTTGAAAAGATATCTCATATGAGTAAAATCTAGCAAAATCATTAAACGGCATTAAAATAATACCACAAATCAAGGTCAGCTTAGAACCAGTTTTAACTTTAGCAGGAAAATAGAAATTTTGTTTTTAAACTTTGTAACTTTAATGATTCAGAACAAATTTCAGTTTATGATCGGGGATGTTTTTTGGTTTATTCTATACTAAAAATCGATAAAGCTATTAATATCCCATCATTTTGAGTGGTGTCCACAAACCACGTCATTATTTTGAGAAGCTGTTGATTTATGTAATCAAAGATAAACAATTTGAATCATCCGAGACCACTAAAGAAAGAGTGATAATAAGCTTTTTTCTATGAAAGTTCGAATATAGTACAAATAAGTTAAATTTATATCAGGAAAATGGTGTAAAGTTCGAAATATTAATTTCGGTTGACTATATTAGCCTTCGGTGGTTTTTCGATTTTTTTAAGTAAATCACTTTCGATCTGTAAGCGGAAAATTATTATTCCAGAATCTACAGTATTGGATCTCTTCTGATTCTGCGGTCAATTTATTCTAAAATAAAAGCGATGAGTTATCTAGAAATCATTTTAATACATTTATGTTGGAGCGATTTCAATGACACATTCATTCTGTAAAAGGGAATTTTTGATGGGATTTTCCAAAGATTTCTGCATTTGTGGCCGCCTCTGCAGATTGAAGCTAAAGAGTGAGTGGTTGATCTTGGGTTGCCGTTTACTCTGATAGTTATGTGTTTATGGAAAATGGCCAATAACCTTTGATATTGAACTTGAATTTAATCAGGTTTCTGTTTTGTAAAACATACATAAAAGTATTAATATAACCACTTTTTCGCTATATTAATTAATCAATCTGTTTTTGCGGTCTCACAAATAATCAGGAATTAATCTAAATATTCCAAGCTTAAAGATATTTTTTTTAAATATCCTATTATGCGGTTTGAAACTTGCCAGCCATCACGCGTTAAAGAACTAGATTTATTTTAAATAAAAAATGGTATTTTCAAATTTTTGGAATATAATCATCAAAAGGCTCTTCCAAATGGGGAACCACCGATGGACTAGCATGTAAAAGAATTTTATCCAGTTTTACCTGAATTTAATTCTTGTTATCAATTGATATTACCAATTTTACACAAAAACGTTTTTTTTTTGAATTTTTTGTCGTTTGAATTTTATTATGATTGTCATTTAGTTTTTTTTAATCAGATAATTTTTTAGGTTGTGTTTTTGGTGGAAACAACAAGAGGTTTCATTATTCTAGTTCAAGACAAATCTTCAACAACAAAATTTTTGAGAGTGTGATGAAAAGTTTTCGTTTCCCCTCTAGATAGTGTTCTCACGAAGCAACAGTTAAGCTCAAACAGTTTTCAAATTCGAGTTTTGTCAAACATTTTTCATATTTAATTCAACATTCTTTTGCAATTGTTGGAAAAACCTCCTATTCACTCTCTGCCGCAAATAACATATGGTCTTTCAATGCTATAAAATTTTTCATGATCTATTAAAACGTTTTGGTTATAAGAAAGGTTCGTTTGAGGTACTTTAGATATTTTGGTTTTTAGGTAAGTAACACAAACTAAAAAATTTTTTTAATTTTATATTCAAATTTTGTTAATCAAATAATTAACCGCTGCCGTTGTAAAATTCAAAAATCACAACAATTATATTAAACGGTTTTCACAAATGAATCAACACAAACTTTGTTATGAAAGTGTAAGTTAGACATTGGGCCGTATTCTATAACGAAAATTTTATCATTTTATGTTATGTTACGTCTTAAAATAACCTAATTACCTCGATTGGTATTCTGTAAGTACAATTTCCTTTTATGTTACGTGCTATAACATAAAATTTTTCCTGTTATGACTCATAACATAAAAGCTCCGAGATAGTACCTTTTATAATCATTTTATCATCTTTTATGCCATTTGACATTTGAAGTGTGAGGTTTCACGAGTGTAATTTCAAATCTATATATATAAAAATGGATGTTTGTCTGTTTTCTATCTGTCTGTTTGAGATTACAAAACTCAAAAACTAACATACTAGACCGATTTTTACGCGGTTTTTTTGCAAAATGAACTGCGTTGCCAGGAGCAGATCTTAAAAATGTCAGATCTTAAAAATTCGATACGGAACGTCCTGTATGAATAACGCAAATGTCCTTTTTCTCATTTTGTTTCCGAAAAATTGGCTTTAGGGGGTTTTCGTGGTCGCTAATCACGAGTTGGATGTTGGAATTTCAAAATTCTAAACGGGAGGTCCTGTAAGGATAACAAAAAATTCTTTTTTCTAATTTTTCTCGAAAAAAATTGCATTAAGGGCTTTTCGGAGTCGCTGATTACGAATCCGGCGTTTGAATTTCAATAACTCTAATGAAAGGTCCTGTTAGGATTACGTTGATATGTAAAAAATGGATTTCTGTGATTGTATAACTAGGCTTTTCAGTCGAAATTTATACTAAAATAGAAACGCTGGTTTTTAACTTTTTTGCTACTCGACGAAATATTTCTTATTAGTGTTCAAACCTTGACCATTTAACTGACAATAAAATATTTCGCTAAACTGTTTATTTCTGTTCATAAAATGTTAAATATTTTAAACTGTATCAATTAACTATATAGCTCCTGAAGATGGTGAAATAAATTTACCGAAACCTAGAGCAGCAAAAAAGTATTTTAAATTATATTTTTTTAATGAATTTTTTGGTTTTAAATTTCATTTTTATAATGCAAAAATGGAATAACAAGTCTGCTCTTATGATTGATTTTTTAAGCCAAATTAGATAAACTTTCTGGAATATCTGACCAGGTCAGTTATGAAACAACAAACGAAAAGAATAGAATTTGTTTATTGAAATTAATACAATATTTATATTTTACCATTCAATAATTTGAAAATTCGCTTAACTGAAAATAGCGCCGCCGTCTCTCTCCGTGCCAGAAAATTGAATTACAAAAACTATTTGGTACAACAGACGTAGACCCTAGCGCCACAATAAATATGATTTGATTTGCCTCAGTTTGACGTTTGATCAGCTGTTCTGTTGGATGAAGACAATTTTAATGTCTAGAGAAATTGAATTAATAAAATCCAATATTCGTCGATAAATAAAACGTTGAACAATTTGATTTGCGGAATATATGGTTCGCAAAATGAAGAAGAAGACCAAAAGCATTTCTAGGTGTTTTTGATAGCAAATTTTGCTTCTATTTTTGATAGGTTTGAGATGTTTTGGTGAAGTTTTAAGAAATGGACCATTTTAACAACAGTTTTATCAACAGCTGCATATCCTCGCAGGTAAATCAATTGACAATCATTGTGATCCAACCACCAAACTGAAAATTCTTGCAGGAAACAATTTTATCGAGTCCGAGAGAATTACCTCAGTTCACAAGAAGCCCCGAATTCGATCCATCGTCAAATGCAGTGGAGAATCCAGGAAACACTCGTGACATGATTCTTCCGAATATTTTCGTCAGCATCCCGATTCACAACAACATGGAAAGGCAGCAGTCCATTCTGCAAAACCGGATAAAATGCGAACCAATCAAGTTTGAGAGCAGTGAAGGAAGTGCCAACAAAAACCAAGCAACTGTGGAAAGGCAACAGCCACCATCGATTTCTAATCCTTCAGCCAATAATAGTCTTGTCACGGCACGCCCGAAGGTGTCGATAAAATGCCACAAATGCAATTCCTGTCCATTTATAAGCATTTCGGAAGCCAATCTCAAAGAACATGAAGACAAATGCCATGAAATCGAACGAGATGGACAGAGTTTGAATTCAAAGAAAATCAATTGTCCAGGCTGTGAAAATATCTTTTACTGCAAGAACATACTGGAAAATCACTTGGAGTTTGATCATCAAATGATCAAAAACGAGATCTTTTCTCTCGTCGAAAGTGTTTTCGGTGAATCAAATTTGCATGCAGAGAACTCGACTACACAGAGAAAAAGTCGAATATACCTAAAAAGTGTGGATACGCTGATTAATCCGGACTTTCAAGAGAATCTTCTGCAAACACTGCCCAATATTGAAGACACTAGCAGTCTATTTAATGACAATAACCAAGAAATCAACAATGATTTGATACTAATAGATTTGATTAACACCGATAATGACACAAATGAATTCAATGATCAGTTTATGGAGCAAAATTCGCAGTCACTTACACAGCAGAGTAAAATTTTTATTCGAAATGTTGATATTTTGAAGAGGCCTGATTTCTCTCAAGACGCAGATCAAGGCTTTAATTGCCCTCAGAGGTCAGTTGTTTACAACATGGACTCGGGTTTTTTGATAAACGAAGGCAGCGAACAGACTCCTCCGCCAGTCGCTCAACCTCTGCCGACGTCATCAGCTCCTGATGTTGTGAAACCGAGAAAGGCAAAAATTTACATTAAAAATGTTGATATTCTGAAGGAACCAATCTTTGTGTCACCGAATGTATTCAATAATGCCTATGACGATCTGAATTTTAATATATTTTCACCAGCCAATGTACTGCGACCGTCAAACACTTCAACGCCGATGTTGACAGAACCAGAAAATCTATCGTTGGCACTTCCGCCATTTGAAGATCAGGCTCCAAAGAGTAAAATTTACATCAATAATGTTGATACGCCGCACATTCCACGGAGGTCAACCAATCTGCATTTGAGGACGGTAATAATCATTTTAATAATCATTAATAATGCATTTAAGAACGATTTAATCTGCATTTAAGGTGGATGAATTGAATCTTATGAACATGAATGAAGTACAAAATTTGATTGCGCCAGTTTTAGACCAAGAAAGTCATCCAATTTCGTCTGAAAACTCGAAAAACTCCGATGAAATTATTTTAAATAACAACAGCAGTATGATTCCCGACTTTATCTATAACAACGACATAAGCTTTGAGCAAATTCAACAACCCAGTTGGACGAACAACGATTACAACTTTGATAACTTGGAAACTATCGTCAATTCAAATTCGCCCTCTATTTATGGTGATAGGAAAGTTACCGATGATCACGCCGATGTCGATCTCAACACCCCCATGCCGCCAATAAGAAACGATGATACTGAGGAGGAGGATTGTATGTTTTACGCTGAACAGGAAAACGAGCAAATGTTCGCTGAATACATTCACGTAGAAGACTCAATCGGTCATCTGAATAAGATTCAAGATAATCAGACAAACGGAAAGGCCGACGAAAACTCAAACCAAGAAGTTGTAGAAATAGCTGATGATAATAAACGACAACAGGATTACGAATCTGTAAATCGAGTGGAAGGTCAATTAACAAATATTCACAGTCAGCCGCCTCCCGTTGAAAAAGGGAGGATTTACGTGGCAGACAATTTGGTCAGAGATCCAAATAGCAACGAAGTAGAGCAGCCAGCGCCCACAGGACATGTTTTTGGAGTGAGGCTGGCGAATACTGCGAAATTAAAGAAACGAGCTGCGAATTTGACTCCCAAGGATATTGGTTTTAAATGCGATTTGGATTGCGCAATTCGTTTCACTAGCATTGATGTGTTGAACTACCACAAAAAATGCCATATTCCGTAACACGAAAAACCGCAATTTTTTCCAAAATAATAATTTTTTTTTTTAAATTTCAGATTTATGCAAGACCGAATGCAGTGCCCAGAATGCAGAAATCAAGAATTTCGCTCGTGGAATACACTTCACACACACCTTTGGCGAGATCATCAAAAAGATATGGAACTCTATAATTGTCAGTTTTGTGATTTTAAGACTCCAGTTCTTTCAAGGCTTCTCAACACTCACGTGAAAATCCACTCCAATGAACGGCACTTTGTATGCGACCAATGCTTTAAAGCCTTTAAGAATTCTAAGCAACTGAAGAATCATAGACGACTGCATAGACTGGTGCCCGCCACAATTCCGGAAATTGAAAAATGTGGTCATTGCGGAGCTACGTTTTCACACGCGAAGACTTTAAGGGAACATATTCAGAAAGAGCATAAAAATGCCGATGATTTTAGGTGTAACGTTTGTGACAAAATCTCAGCCACCAAGTCTGCTTTGAAGTTGCATTTGTTGACGCATGAGTTATCTACGAGGTTTAAGTGTGATGTTTGCCACTACGCATCCAACGATCACAACACGTTTCGAAGACATAAATTGAGGCATAACGAGACGAAAATGTACAGTTGCCAGTTTTGTCCATATAAATGCGTTCAGAGTAATGTGTATCAAGTGCGTAGAACCGACTCTTATTTTTAATAACAAGGGTTTTCAATGGAAATTCCTCTTTTTTTAGAAACACATCTTAAGCAGACATCCCGAACACGCATCAGAGGTGATCCTTCAATGTTCCTATTGTTCATTCAAAACAATCAATCGGACAATGTTCGAAGTGCATATCCAAAGGCATAACGAAAATCCAATATTTGTTAACCCACCACTAAATGAAGAAAATGACAATAATGTGATGAACCAAAGCAATGAGACTGCAACAGTTGACTTAGATGGCGATACTCGTAATAAAATTAAAGTTCGAAGTAATTTAGTATTGAGAGATCCCAAAAAGTTTTGTATAGTGCCCAACGCTATTGTAGAAAATTTAAATGATGCAATTACTTAAACGAAATTTAATATTTGTTTAATTTTATATATAGTTTCAGATTATCAACCAATGCGAGTAAATATAATACTTTTAAATATCAAATAAAAAAAACTCAAATTCTGTGAACAAGAGCGGATGCTGCGAAGATTGCCATTCCTAAAACACCAGCGCCGACTTTATAACTCGATGGCGTTTTCTCCCAAATCGCTTTTAGGTTCTCTATTGAAGTCGGGACGATTTCCTTAAAAGACTCTCGATTTTTAAACTCATTCCAATACTTTTCCAAGTATGGCATTTTCCCATTTGTCCAAAACAAGTTTTCAAATCCGAGCGTGTAAAATCGATTCAACAGGAGACCCAGTGATATATCAGCCAGCGTAATTTCGTTGGTGCAGATCCATTTCTGGTTTTTAGCTTCATTTAATTTAAGTTCCTCCTCGATAGACTGAAGTAGATTCGTAGCAGCGTCGAGAAGTTTTTGAAACTCTACACGACATTTAATTAGGTCATATCGGCGCTCTTGTAGTTCAATCTTCTTTGTTAGAGTGCTGTAGTGTTCCTTATTCGCATCGATGGATCCTTTCAGCATATTGTGAACGCGTTCGTTCGTCTCTAAAAATAAAATAAATTTCAGCACAGGGCTTTTAGAAAAATTAATTGATTAGAATACGGAATACGGTTTTTCGGACTGGTCCAATGAATGGCGACTTTGGATTTAAGTTCAAATCATCATGAATGAATGATCCTAAACTCAGTGCTCCAATTGGTAATCGGCAAATTATTGTGTGATATTGTAACACTTTTTGCGACTCCTTTTCATCAGCTGGTATCAGTTTTCTAACTGAATCTAATTATTAAGAAAAGAAAAATGATTAAAAATCCAACTACCAAATACATGATGGTTCTGAATTTTATGTACCTCCCTTAAATTTATGTTCCAAATAATTGATAATTTGATTGGAATTCGGTATAACGAAGCATCCATCCTGCAAAACTGGGACATCGCCGGCTGGATTTAAATTAAGAAACCAATTCGAAAATTGTTCTCCATTTGCCATATCAATCATATATGGAGTAAAGACAATTTTTTTCTCATGCAAGACGACGAGAACCTGAAATTATTGTCAAACATTTTTAACGCTACAATATATATTTTTTAATCTATATGTGATTTCTCGTTCTATTTGCTTTCTACACAATTAATCAAAAATATCAGTTGTGGTCAACACAAAACTTTCTTCTACAAAATCTACGACCCTGCGCAATTTACGCTAGAGCCCTGTCGCGTTGTCAACTTAAGACGACCTCCCAATAAATTCTTAGTTTATTCAAAAATATCAAAAACGTACAAAATTTGAGATAACTTGAGAACTGTAAAATATATCAATTTACGGTAAATGGCAAAAATGTCGAAAATGTTAACATCTGTAATTATTCTTTTAACTGATTTGTCGAAAAACCGTTAGTTTGCAAATTATTCGCAAAAATATGATTTTTTACATTTTAATGAAAATATCTCAATAACGGTAAAAGATAACGGATAACGGTAAGAAACAAAATTGTGCAGAATGCCATTCTCATTAATTCACTTCATACATTCAGTCAGCAAAAACCCGTTAGTTTTCGAGATAATCGCAAAAAACTGTTTTTTTTGGAAATAACGGTTTATCGCGATAACAGGTTGAGATATCGAGTTATAGCTAAAGACAAAAGTATGGGAAATTTTATTTTCTCCAAGTTTTGTCATACTTAAGGCCACTAAAAAACGCGTAGTTTGGGAGTAAATCGAGAAAAACGAAATTGCGATTTTTCAAAAACCGCCATTTTGGATACTTCCGGCATAAACAAACTATATAAAGACTGTTTTTTTCTAACAACTCAACTTAGTGCAAAACCGAAATTCAAAATAATACCCCATCGTGACGTAGCAGCTGCCGGCTAGTTGGCAGCGCCCACGAGAAGCCACGAGCAGCCGTGGTGATCGCCTATACATGTTGCTGCTTCAGTTCGCCCTTTGTTAAAACCGGTTTTCTTTCCTAGTTTTATTCTCGTTGAAGTCTTATGGAAGCGACACGAAGCGGGGGCAAGTGTGTTTGGTGTTTTTTTGTGTGTTTGTATTGTGTGTGCGTGTTTTTTTGTTTGTGCGTATTTTTCCTTCCGCAGGTTTTCGATTTGAATATTTTGATTGCTAACAATAAATATGTGACAAGACAAAATTTTTAGTTTGTTCGTTAATTCAAAATTTATTTTGAACTTTAAACGTTAAAAAAAACAGCAAACTAAAAATTTTATCTTGTTATATTTTGTTCATATTTTTAAATTGCTTTGAGAATGTAAGTTTCAAGTTTTATCAAATTTCCACAGAATTGTAGTTTGATAAAGCAAGTAAATGCATGATTTAAACAATTCAAAAAAAAGATGTGAGCATTACATGACTTTCTTCTGCAATATTTAAAGTTTCCGAAAAAATATGTGAAAAATAATGTTGTTCAAATTATCTCATGAACCGTTAGAGATATGTAAAAACTTCATACTCGACTTGAATGGAGCTTGAAAGTCACCTTTGTTTTTTTTTAACTTTTTTCATTTGGATGTAGTTAGGGACCTAAAAAAAAGATACCCGTATTTTTTTTCAGGGAATAAATTCCAGTAGGCGGAGAGGAGGGGGTCAAAGTCGGCGAAAACTCGAATTGAATTGTAAAATTCAATTTAGTGACGAAATTTAAAATATCTCAAGAAAAATAGCAACAACTTCAAAGAAGGTTTGAAAGTGTCAAAATACTTCCAGAAACTCAAAATTTTCACAGATTTATTCCAAACGGAAACTTTCTCAAAGAAAAAAAATTTTTCTTTTAAATGAATTTCTAATTAATTTTAAACTCCTAAAACTTTTGAGTTAACCCTTTCACTCGGCGCGTACACAATTGTGTACATCATATTTAACTCGCATTTCTAAGAGAATTAGAAGGGAGAGGGACAATGATTGACATGTTATGTATACAAATGAGTACATTATCTAAAAGAGACTTCTAAAAAGATATTTAAATTTTTTAAATTTTGAAATATATTGTGTTGCTACATATTATTATTGAAAAAAGCAACAACACATTTTTTTTGCTATTAGAAATAAATGCCGAGTGAAAGGGTTAATATTATGTACAGAAAACATAAAAACTAATCGAAAATCAGTAAACTATATACAATTTTCTTGTATTCGATTTTTTTTTTGATTTTTTTTTTAAATAACGCATTTACCCCCAAATTTTATTTATATTGTCACTAAATTGAATTTTACAATATGACGGTGAGGGGGAGGGAGAGGAAGTCAAAAAATATTTTTTTGTCACAAGGAATTACCTTTCCAAAATATTCAATATCATCTCAATCGGTTAAGCCGTTACAAATTTTTAAAGTTTTTGTGATTTCGAGTTTTCGCCGACTTTGACCCCCTCCCCTCCGCCGATCGGACGGTATTCTACCAAACAAAAAAATACCGATAATTTTTTTTTTAGATCCCTAACAATATCCAATAGAGCAAAGTTAAGAAATCAAACTTAACTGTAAACGAGAGTATGAGTTGAGATTAAATTCACCTAAAATTAAAAATGTAGGCAATATTATTTCCTTTAATTTTGATTACATGCATTTTTTCTCACAAGCGCAGTGTTCGAAAAATTTGTATTTAAGAAAAATTTTATGGGAGGTAACCGTTGTAGCTAGCGGTACTTTCCCAAAAGTTGATAGAAAACTACGATTTCGGTAAAACTTCGTGTTGATCGGAGAGTTTGAAAATGAATTGAATGTTTTTCTTCGACCAAGCGACATGCTCCGCTGCTCGTGTGCGCTGCCAACCGCATGCATATCTGCTGCTTTGGGGTATTATTTTTCAAAGCTGAGTTGTTAGAGAAAAACAGTCTTTATATAGTTTGTTTATGCTTCCGGTTAACGGATTTCCACCAAAAGTTGATAGGATCGTCCCATTTCAGGACCCAACATGCCTATAAACTTTCATGGCGCTAGCTCTATTAGTTTTTGAGAAATCTTGTGACTGACAGACTGACAGACTGACAGACAGAAAGACATTTTTTTTAATATGACTCCAATCGACTCAGGAGTGATCGGGAAATGTTTTTTAGGCAAAATTAAGAGGTGGAAATTTTTCATGAATACAATACTTTATTATACTCCGTAGAAGAAAGTAAACATTGTGTAGAAAACATTGCATTTGTATCAATGTGTTAATTTGTAGGCTTATCGGTTAAATAATTTAATGAAAAATAAGTTTACTTGTTTTTAACACAATGAATTTATATCACACACATAATATTCAAAATTGTATTTTCATGAGTATAGTTACAATTTTATGAAAAACAATATTCAGATACTGAAATTTTGTTAACCTTCGATTATTTCATTTGTTTCTTTTTTTTTATTTTATCACATTATGATGACAAATAAAAGAAAAATCTCGATAATATGATAGGTAAATAAATAAAACAGAAATGTGGAGCCACAAAAAAAATCCAGTTTTTTTCTGTATTTAAACCTTCGTCACATTGTGTGTTGCGGAAGAGTAAACATAAAAACTTACACGTCCGCAATAAAAAAAGAAAATTAATTGAAAAAAAATCACCTTTTGCGAATGAAAATGAAATGGATGGTAGTAGAACACTAAATTATCATTGATTTCCGGTTTTTTAAAATTCAATTTCACATCACCCATTTTTAAAAACAATTCACTTGTATTATTATGCCGACTGTTGCCAAAAGTAAGAAAAAATTATCTTTTCAAAAATACACAAGAATTATTGATCGAGATAAAACTTCTAGCTTCTAATCGAGATGAGCTACTGTCTCAAATATCACATGTTCCATAATCTCTTAGGTAATGTTTATCCATGTATTAGCAACGATTTTTCATCTATTTTATTCGAGATTTCTGGTGTTTTAAAGGGTGGGTGGGGGTTTTTTGATTCTTTCGCTGGCTTTGGTTGGCTTACTGGTTCTATATCATGTGATTTAATTACAAAAACTCATCAAAATGGTTCATTACTGTGTTAGGGCAATTATTTTATCATTTGAGTGTTAAAAAACTTTTTGTTAAAGAAAGTTAAAAATTTAATAAATATATTTTACAAATGATATCTTCTAAAAATTTTTTTTATTGAAATATCACTTCAGTCGGACATTTTGTTTACGGTTGAACGCATTTGACTGCACAATAATAAAAAATACCAAGGTTTTATTATCGTGTAGTAAAGAATTTAAATCAATGGAATTAAAAGGTGTTTAAAAATTTCTAAGTATTTAAACCGAATGTTATAACTTTTTCAGTACTTTAATTTCATATATATATTTTTTTTTGGGAATTTTTCGTTTTTTCGGGTTGAAATTCAAAAATTCAATGCGATGAATGTGTCGCCGTGGCAAAAACAGAAACTAAATAGTGTACTAAAAACGTTTCGCTGTGGCTAAAACAGCAACTAAATGACTTTCTACTGTTGTCACTTTTCAAGTAAAAAATATTTTTTTTGTTGAAAAGTAATAATAGAGTTGATAGTTGGTTTGAAAATAAATACACTAAAACAGTGTGAAATTTAGGTGTTAGAAATTGTCAAAATGATAAACGACCCCGACTTGTCAATGAAAGTGAAGAAAAGTAAGTAAATCCATATTATTCCAAATTTCTTCTTTTCATATCGAATATTTAGCAACTGAGAAGATCTCGGAAAATTTGCACATAATAGCAAATGAGCCTTCAGAACCTTTGTACAGAATTCAGGAACATGTCAGAAAAGTACTGCCAGCAATTATCGAGAAGCGAGCAGAAGTAATTGAGCTACAAAACGAACTCCAAGGACACTGTTTTGATTTGGAATACGCTGTTGGGTAACTTTTTTTTTTTAATTTCCCAAACTTGTTGAAAATTGACGATTTATAGCGCTGTTAAATCCATTGAGAAATCGGAAGACACCTTTAAAAATATTCAGGAATTACTCAAAAATGCAATATTTCTCAAACAGCAACTCAAATATGAAGAGACAAGAAGGTTGAAAAAGGAGTCGAGTCAGAATTCAGTCTACAAAAGACTTTCCGCACACATAACCATAGACCTACCGGATTTGTCAGATTTTTCTCTTGTCCGGGAAACCACAGCACGGGTTGAAAATATGATGTCACGCAATTCTAATGAACACCTCCAAAGGTCTCACACTACGCTCCATTAAAGATTTTTGTGTTGCTTGGGGGATGAATTTTATATAAGTATTTAATGTTGTAATATAATTTTTTAACTGTATTTAGAAAGACTTCCAAAGACATGGGAGGAGGGGGAAGTTTGGCTGAAATTTTGGCTCATATTTCCCTAAAATTGGCATCCCGAAAATAAAAATTCAAAAAAATCTTTTCATTTTTAATATTTTTATTTGATTTTTTTATTATTTTTATACACAATTCTAATCTATAATACAAAAATCATCATTTAAAAGTAATATACAGGGAACTAAAGATTTATTTAGAATTCATGTTATATGCAAATTATATGTGGATAGACAGATCAAAATTGAAGTTATTCAAAAAGAATCATTTAAAAAGAGGAAAATTGGTTAATGTTTCAAGAGTGTCTTCGAACACTTGAAGGTAGGTAGCAGTTGGACAATATTTTTGTTTAAATATTTACAAAAGCGAAAATTTTACCCGTGATGGGTAATGGGAGAAATAAAAGATTTATAGTTATCACAGATTTATATTTAGATTAAAAAACAAAAGTAATGGAAAACCTTTGCTTAGAAAATTTTCGAAAAATTTGTATGTTATTCTGTGGCAGTGATTTCATTGGTGTTTCTTCAAGATATTAAAATTAGAACAAGGGAACGTTAACTGTTGAGTTAAAGAACGATAGACAGAAGCTATAAAACAAGTAGTACTGAAGTATTTAGACATGAAGCAACACTTAAAATTTGTTTTTTTTTGTTCTCCTCTTCAGCACTCTTAGGAAACTAATTTTAATGAATTATAGTACAATCTAACATCATTGATACTTAAATAAATTATTAACATTTATAAAATATTCTTTTTTTAATCTTTGTATATTTAAAGCCGATTTCTTATGAATAAAAAGAAAAAAAAACAAGAAAAAGTGCTGGAATGTTCTGTTCGCCTGATTCAGAGAACAATTTGATTTTCTTTTAGCTCACAACGATCCTAATTCAAAATGAGCATTTGAAAAAATAATTGAAATTATAAACAAATGGAAATCGTCTTTAAACATTGGTAGATAGTGTTTTTTTGTTTATTTGTTGTTTTGTAAATTTGTATTACTATATAAATAATTTATTTCGTTGGCGGCGCTGGTGTGTGATGCTGACATCCTTCAACATTTTCTGGCCAATCGCAAACATTTTCCGATGGATTGAAAACCAAATTCACTGGACATGGCATATGATGTTTTCTCTCTCCTTCGCACATATAGTAATGCGTACAGTCGTTCTTGTCGGGATGGTAGCTGATGTGACCTTCTTCCTCCTCGCAAGTCACCTCATTTGCTGCGACAGAGAATAAAATACGGTTAAAATATATTTAAATTTTGTAATCGATTTCGTCCTACGATCTTTGGTTGTATAAGCACCACGAGGGTTGTAGTTTTCGTAAGGCCCATCGAATTCTAAATTAACTTTGTATCCTTCGAGCTCCTGATTCAGAGATTTCAACAATGGATATCTGCCGCCCCCACAACGTCCTGAAAAGTCGTCCATGTCGATTGACCAAACCATGATGCCACCGAATCCTTGTTCTTTTAACCACTCCATCTAAAATGTGCAAAATACGAAAAACAAAAAAATAAAATTCCGGTATAATTTATTTAAATACATTTGATTCTAAACGAAAGGCGTATTACACAAATTTTCGATTTTCTAAAAGTGAGACTCAATCGCCAAAGCCGTTTTTCAGAGGCTTGGGCGTATTCAAAATTGAATTTTTTAGGTTCTGGAAATTCTGCAATGGTGTGTGTGCCTACCTTTGTTTTCAACGATCTTTCATCGTCAAATCCGACCCACTGATTATTTCTATACGCGAATGGAACTTGCTGCTCGGAATCCCAAACTAAAGTCGTATTTGATCCAGCTAAGAACGCGCAGATCTCGTAGTAACTCAGAAAACCAGCCTCATTTGTGAATTTTCCTGGTTTTCCACCGCCTGACGCTGGAGCTCCAATATCGAATTGCGTAGTGTTCACCAATTCAAAAGAACGTCCATAGGTTGGCATCCCGATGAGCAGCTTCTCTTTTGGTGCACCTTTTATGGAGAATAAATTTTATTTATTAATTTGTGATCGACCGTTATTTTATATTTTATTAATTATTTGAAGCGGGCTCATCGGTCATTTGTAGGTTTTTTTTTTTAAATCAAAGAGTGTTTTCTTTGTAAATCCTTAATTATTTATTAATTAATATTAATTCCTCGACGTTTCGACTACGTTTGTAGTCATCTTCAGGATGGGAATCTGTTTTTTTTTTACAAGTTTCTTACAATTTGTTTTTTAAGGATTTGAAATACAAAAATACTTACTTACTATGTTTCTTTGTTTTATGATGGTGACGTCGTAATAATTTTCATGTCTGTTTTTTTTTTTTTTTTTTATAAAAATTCCGCGGTTTCTGTTATTTTTAGTTGAATGTCATTTACTTTACATAAAAACTTTTGAACAAATAAATTACCTAAATGTTTATTGATGTCAGGAAAGTTTAAAACGTTTAAAAAACTTAGTCAAAAAAGGTAAAATGGAAATTAGAACAAAAAATTGAAATAAATTAAACACGACGTCACGAACGAAAATTAATTTTTTGAAAAAAGCTAATGATGGTACGGTAAGTAAACTAATAATAATAACAGTCTTTTTTGTTTGTTAGTTTGTGTGTTATTTCTCTCTTAGTGCCTCGAGCGTTTGTTATTGGTGTTATTGTCTGTAACGACTGACGACACACACCACACAGCATTAGTTGAACATTACAAAACCCACACACATGAACCGGACTTTGAGGGAACAGAAATCTTAGCTAGGCAAACCAACTACAACAAGAGACTTACAGTAGAGGCTCTACACATTTATACAGAAAACACATACAACATAAAAAGAGACACGGACCAAATATCAGCCATTTATTGTGCACTACTCAACGAAAACACAAACCCACGCAAACGACGAAGAACTGTTACAGACACAGACAATAACACCAATAACAAACGCTCGAGGCACTAAGAGAGAAATAACACACAAACTAACAAACAAAAAAGACTGTTATTATTATTAGTTTACTTACCGTACCATCATTAGCTTTTTTCAAAAAATTAATTTTCGTTCGTGACGTCGTGTTTAATTTATTTCAATTTTTTGTTCTAATTTCCATTTTACCTTTTTTGACTAAGTTTTTTAAACGTTTTAAACTTTCCTGACATCAATAAACATTTAGGTAATTTATTTGTTCAAAAGTTTTTATGTAAAGTAAATGACATTCAACTAAAAATAACAGAAACCGCGGAATTTTTATAAAAAAAAAAAAAAAAAAACAGACATGAAAATTATTACGACGTCACCATCATAAAACAAAGAAACATAGTAAGTAAGTATTTTTGTATTTCAAATCCTTAAAAAACAAATTGTAAGAAACTTGTAAAAAAAAAAAACAGATTCCCATCCTGAAGATGACTACAAACGTAGTCGAAACGTCGAGGAATTAATATTAATTAATAAATAATTAAGGATTTACAAAGAAAACACTCTTTGATTTAAAAAAAAACCTACAAATGACCGATGAGCCCGCTTCAAATAATTAATAAAATAAATTTTATCTTTATAAAATAACAAAAAAAAAATCTTTTTATGAAAAATTACAGAATAGACTCCAATGGTCGGCAAAATAATTATAGCAATTCGATGGCAATAATGACTTCATTACTTCAGTCTTTCAAATATGCATTTATTTCTTTAATTAAACAAAGTTCAGTTTAAAAAAAACATGTAGCTTGAAAATTATTGCAAAATGATGAACATTAGCAATCTGAGATGAAAGTCATATAAAAATTCACTGAAATTCCAGTAATTTCACAAGTCTGGATCATTTAAACATCGGTAATCGTCTATGGGAAACTCAACTCATCCAAAAATTCTAGCCTTCGAGATTCACGGACGGTACAAGAACTGTTATTCGCGGTTAATCGAACGATGAAATTTTGTTAAAAGAATTACCAAAAGGTCTTATCCGAAAGTTTTTTTTTGTGTTTATG
This sequence comes from Chrysopilus asiliformis, assembly GCA_964034945.1. Lineage (NCBI taxonomy): Eukaryota > Metazoa > Arthropoda > Insecta > Diptera > Rhagionidae > Chrysopilus > Chrysopilus asiliformis. The sequence continues at coordinate 23,090,478 of OZ035962.1, forward strand.
TTAAATGGCGAACTTAACCAATTTCACGGTTTCACTTCAACGACATTTTGGTCAATATCAAAGATATAGAATTTTAGACTATTTTGACGTCGCTGATTCTGAGTCGCACTTAGCTTTCGCGAAATTCACTCTACTTCTGGAGTTACTAAAAAGAAAATATTTTCGATACTAACAAAGTTGCTTGAAAGATTTCCTTTTTCGTATTTGCAGAAATAGAGGGAATCGGGCCAAAACAAAATCCGATTTAGAATCAAAATACGATTAAAAATACGATTCCAATATTTTTAATTATATTTTATGCAAATGGCAGTTCTGTGGGGTTATACTTGATGAACTTTTGTGGAAAATTTCACAAGGAAAAATTAATAACGAAAAAACGTAATAGTATTTTTTTTTCGTTTTTCGTTATTGTAACGGATTTGAATTTCTATAACGTTATAACGTAATTTTGAAGAAAAAGCTCGAAAATGATTTCGTTACGTTACGATAACGTTTCCCATCCCTGGTTTTTATTAAGAAAACGAATTACGAAAAATCGAAGAAAGTCCATTCCATGGTCGGAAATCGAAGATTCTTGCGGCCTTTTTTTTGTATAGTTTCGGTTTTCGCTGAGAAGAAAATGAAGTCCGAAAAGATTTTAGCTATTATAATCTCCAGGAGTGCCGTTTACATTTTTAGTCGATTATATTAAAAAAATGCAAAAATTACCTTGTTTAACCCATTCTCTGGCACTGAAATCAACCGTTAACTTCTTCTGATATCCAGTTGCAGATTCCAGGGGATAAAGCGGAGAATTATGCCCCACTGTGCGTTCCCATTGGCCGTGGAAATCGTATGTCATCACGTTGATGAAGTCCAAGTATTTTGAAATTTCGGGAACGTCGTAGCCAGCAGCAATTGCTTCGAAGGATGCTGGCACCGCTGCCGTGAGGAGAAGTCGCGGTTGGCCAGAGGTCTTTGCTTCACCTTCGAACGCTACTCGCAATTCCTGGGGGATAAAAATTGTTTGATGAAACAGTAATTCCTGTACAACAAAATGGATTTATTTGCAAGGGTCGCGATTTATTAAGTTTTTAAACTAATTAGCGATCTTTAAACTACAGAGCACGACTCTGGAATAATGTTTTCCTCTATCACCTTTGATTTTCGAGATGACGGTACTCAAAGTTTGAAAGTAACGGTTAGAAAAGGTTATACTAAAATTTTCATTGGCAATGCGACCTGTTTGGTAACCACCACCACCATCTGATAGGTTTTTAATTTATTTTTTTTAAGACATTAGTTGATATGTGATGAACCGTTAGAAAAAGTATCATAGCATCTTTGGGGCAAATGTTCCTCATAAAAAATTAATCGGGGTCCCCAAACAATAAACCCATTCTAGGGGAAAACCCCCCAGAGCTTGATTTTTTATTATTTCGTAACTCAGCACTATGAAATAGATATATCGTTCAAATTGTTTACGTTAGCTATTCATAATGTGTGAAAAGTGTTTAGGTCTGACTAATCAGCTTTCGTCCATAACCTTCGATGATCTTCAAATGTACGATGATCTTCAAATGTACGATGATCTTCAAATGTACGATGATCTTCAAATGTACTTTTCCTAAGACACATTGCACAAAAAAAAAGTTGTAGTATAGTCGTTTTTAACCGTTATTTTCAAACTGTGAGTACAGTTATCTAAAACTTTGAGCAAAACTTTGTTTAAGGGTCGTGCTCAGTGATTCCTAATTAGTGTAAAAAACTTAACAAATCGCTAATCTAGTTTTGGCTGTTGCACTATAGTAATCGAAAAGAAAGTTTCAAAGTTTAGAAGATTAATAAATCCTCGATGTACCTTCAATAAACTAACGTAAGCCGCTCTATCATCAGCTCCCCTCGGATACTCCCAATCGACTTCAAAGCCCGAAAACTGATACTCTCTCAAAAATTCAATGGCTTCATAAACAAATTGATTCATTCGGAAAACATTTGAGGTCAACTCTTTGAATGGCGTCGACCCGAAAGCCCATCCTCCGATTGCCAAAAGAATCTGCAAATCGGGGTTCTTCTCTCTCAGAGCGATCACTTTATCGTAGTTGTCGGGATCATCTTCGGATGCTTCGCTTAGTTTGTGGTCTTTCAAAGTGGCGAATGCATAAACCACGTGCGTACACAATTTCGCGTCAACATCTTTTGGTTCGAATTTTCCGGCTCCTGGACGTTTCGCTGACCAACTGGTTAGATAACAGAATACCTGAGCGGGACGAGCTGCGAAAATATTTTTCAGTTTAATTTCGATTGCAATTAAAATCAGTTATAACGACATTTTCACGAAATTCAACAATTTCGTCATTATAAACGGTTTTCAATATTTGTATAAATTTTTTTTAGTGATATTTTAAATCTTACTGTTTTTATTAACAGTTGCTAGTCCATTTTTGATTTTAAGTTTGTTTGGTTTTCGGACCTTTTCGAGAATTTCGGAAACTGGAATTTTAATAGGCTTCGCAAGGACCTAGAACAAATAAATAAAAAAGGCAAAAGCATTAATTTTTCTCGGAATTAGAAGCTAAAATCCTTACAGGTTCCTCTTCATCGAATGTTGCAGCAACCTTTTCCCAGTCAACATCCTTGGCTTCCTTTCCTCGTGAAATTCCAAGCAGTTCTTCACGCATCGCTCCAATGAGAGGATATTTAACATTTCCACCGCAAACATTACCGCTAAAGTCATCCATGTCGACTGTCCAAACCATAGCACCTCCGAATCCATTGTCCTTTACCCACTTCATCTTATTCCTGATCGCTCGTTCATCATCGAATCCAACCCACTGTGCAAGTAAAAAAAATTACACTTTTGTTGATTTTTAATTCCAAAATTGTATACCTGATCTTCATCGACCAAGTAGGGTACTTTCATTTCATCATCCCAAACATAAACCGCTCCATTCAGGAGCATCTCACAGATTTCGTAGTAGGCCAGGAAACCAGCCTCCTTAGTGTATTCTCCAGCTTTTCCACCTCCGCTCGCAGGTGCGTTTGGACCATGTTTTTCAGTATTTAACAAAGTGAAAGTTCTTCCATATGTCGGCATACCGATAATCAATTTTTCCTTGGGAGCACCCATCTTAACCCACATGTTGGCAGCGTTGTCCACAGACAGTTGCTTTCTCCATTCGGAATCAGTTGAGGGGGCATAGAGAGGAGCGTTATGGCCAGTCTCCCGTTCCCATTTTCCGTGGAAATCATATGCCATCAAGTTTATAAAGTCCAGGTAACTGGCAACGGCAGGTACGTCGTATCCACCTCGAACATTGTCTGGACCTACAGGAACGGCAGCAGACAGAAGGAGACGGGGTTTTCGGATTTCTTGAGCTTCGGCGTCGAAAGCTTCTTTGAGTTCCTTCAACAGAAACACGAAATTCTTTTTGTCATCACTCCCTTTCGGGTATTCCCAATCCAAATCGAGCCCTGGTAACAAAAAAAATCTTTAAAAGTTCTTTTTTGGTAGTTTTTCAAAGTGCTTTGAAAGTATAGTGGTTTTATTTTGATTGTCAATATCCTTATCCGACGCACAAAGTATTTTTTTAAACTACTATGCAAAATACTTTGAACAAAGCATTTTAAAACTATATATAGTTCCTTAAAATATTTTAAATTTACTAATTTTATTAATGTGAAGATGTGATTGGCTCAAAACGTTTATATTTATTAATTACATATTTCGAATAAAAGAGATTAAGCCATCCAAAAATGAAAAAAACAGAGTCGTTATCGGGATTTGAAATGTCTGTTATATTTTCATTTGTGTGTCTGTATTCCGTGCACTTTGCCATTGATGCATGCGTTTTTCTGGTAACGATCAGTCAAAATTAGTATACTATACTAAGCTAAAGTTTAAATATGATCGTCAAAACACCGATTTAATTATAGTGTTTACCTAATTTAAACACAGATCTTTTACTCATTATCTGCTTTAAATATTTCTATTGAAAATATGTAGAAGAAATCCGAAAAACAAAGAAAAAACCTATACGAGTCCACTTTCATGGAAACTACTTTGCTGGAAGTACTATTGAAGTAATTCAAAAGAAGTTTTTGTATTTTTGGCTCAATCAAGTTTTCGTTTATTGGTTGGTGCATTTTGACAAAATTAACACATAATCCTTTATTCGCTTGAATGTGTGAACGTTTCTAACGTTTCGATTATAGTTTTCAACCATCTTCAGGGTAACTACAGTATGTTAGATGTTGTAATTTTGCCAAACATTGGCACATATTAATGAATATTCTTCTTAAAAATAACAAATGGTTTGGGTTAAAGTACATTTCAAAGCAGTTTTAAATAAAGTGTTTTCGTTTACCATCGAATCCGCGATTTCGGAGAAAAGGTATTGCCGAATATATGAAGGTTTGGCGGGCGTATCGAGTGCCGGACATTTCCTTGAATTTCTGGGTTCCGAAGGACCAACCTCCAATGGCCAAAAGCACCTGAAAATCATAAAAAAATTTAAATTAATGGATTTTATGTGGGAAAAATCTTTCAAAAAGTCAGAAGGACTGGACTGAAATTTGCGCTCAGTCTCTTTTGTGGTTTTCGAGTTACAGCTTTTGATAACCCAATACAAACCTATATAAGCCGGACAAATTTTTTAGTCCCGTGCGAGTATAAAACAAGTTGTTGAAAAATCGAGAAAAAAAATTTCAACGTGGAAGGATATTTTTCCCATACACATCTCTTTACATTGGTTATTAATTGATCTCACCTTCAATTTTGGATTCGCTTTTTTCAGTCCCATAATTCTAGCATAGAGACCTGGGGTTCCATCCTTGGTCTCATCGTTGCTTTCGAACGAACTAAGTTTGCCCTTTTTTAGCCAACCGAAAGAAAAAATAATGTGCGTACAGAGGTCAGCCGGTATATCCTCGGGAACGAATTTTCCAATCTTGGTCCTGTACTGTGACCAATTTGTGTAGTAGCAAACGATTTTGTATCCCTCCTTCTCCTGCGTTTTCACCTTCTTAATCTTTGAAGTCAAGGTCGAAGCTGACGACGCTCCTGCGGCTACTGATCCTCCGCGGACCTTTGATCGCACACGAAATCTATTTGCTGATGAAGATGTTTGTTGGTCAACTCTGGCTTGAGCTCTGCTGGTTGAAGATGAGGTTGCAGCGACCTTCTTCGCCACCACGATGTTCGATCTTGACCCAGGTGAGGCCGGTGTTGTTGGCCGAAGTATTCGTCTTCGTTTCGCTGGTCAGAAAATTAAAACAAGATACATTTGAGAAACAGTTTTTCAATAACACTAGCATGAATGAATCAGTCTAAGATTTATTGCCATCACATCACGATTTTCCTTTCATTTACCAAACGTTTGAATATTTCAGCGTTCGACACGATAATATACTAAGCTAAACATAATTGAATATTGTGACTATTGCTATATGAGCGTATGTATATTGAACTCGTTACTGAATTAGTAACAGCAAAATAAAACTAAGTACTAATATCAATTAAACCACAGTGAGGTGACGACAAAAGCCGTCCTTTAACCTGTATCCGATTCAACTATAAAGTGACCAATTTTATTCTTTATCTTCATTAGGTGATTCTTATTTTAAATACTTACTTTCTGCATCAGTCTGTGATAAAATTGCAACTAAAATGCATATAACGAATGCCAATCGTAACAATCGGGGCGGTAGCTGAAAAAAGGCAAAAAAGATAAAATTAATTAATAAATAACTTTGGTATCGACTATAGATTCAATTTTGTATGAATACAATATAAATTTTTAAAAAACCCTATTTCGAAAACGCACATAAAGTCACGATCAGTCGTGCTTCAACATCGTTTCAGAGTAAATTTCTTGATGAATGCAGCGATTGAGAAACTGCAGTCGATTGTTGAAGGCTTCGTTCGAAGTTTTTTCAGCAATGATGCATTTTAGATTTTACTGAGGAGGTGAATTGTTCGTTATATCGTTAACAAATTTAACAGTGACTGAAAAGAAACACGCTTTCAGGTCTGATGTAATTCAGTCTCGGAAAAATACGAATTCGATGAGACTTCAACGAATTCGATGAGACTTCAACAACGTTCAGCCTTCTGTTAAGCACCTTCTATTCAAACCCATCATAGGTATTTTATACGATGATGGAAAAAAGTTTATAACTTTTTATTTAAAACTAGCTTGCATACCCGTCGTTGCCGGTCGATGTTGGAGCTAAACTTCAGGCCAATCGGTTCAGTAGTTTCCCCGCGAAAGAGTAACAAAGCGCAAAAACTAAGTTTCGAAATCACTTTACCCCCTCCCCTCACTCCCTCCACCACTCGCGTAACTTTTCCGTATGCCTTTGTTGGAACCAGAACTACCACAGACACTCATGCCAAATTTCAAGTCAATTTTTATATATTAGTATGATATCAGTTGTGATCAATACAAAATTCTCCTCTGCAATACTCAAAGTTTCGGAAAAAATAGGTAAAAAATTACATTTTTCGAAATTACTCAAGAACCGTTATAGACACGGAACAACCGTCTAACCAGAAACGGGAAATTTTATTTCCTTTAAATTTTGGTTTGATACATTTTTCTCCAAAAGTGCATAGTTGCCGATTTTTTCTTTAAAGAAAAACTATTTTTTTTTAAAGAAAAAATATTTTTTCAATAAATTGTATGCAAGGTACCCTTTGTTAGGCCCCTTTACTTTTCCAAAAGTTGATAGAAAACTGCGATTTTGGTAAAACTCATCCCAAAAAGTTCAAGTCGCTAGCTTAAGCGAGGACGTACACGGAGCAACTTTCGGTCATCAGCATGCCGCAGCCTCACCAAATTGTAGGAAAGAAACGAGTGCGGCAAGAGGGGAAAAGTCGCCACTCGAAAAGTGTTCTTCACTTCATCTTTTACGCACACAAACGAAGTCGCTCGTGTAGCACGTCAGCATGCATGTGTGCGTAATTTCATTGAGGCAGTCGGTGCTTAGCCACCGACACGTAAACATATCCCAAATAAACTGAATGCAAATAGTGAAATCGCAATTGCAGGTAGTTTTATTTTTCAGGTAGGTAGGTAAATAACAAATTACCAGTCCTTATTCTTCTATTGTTGGCAGTTTCTATTGTGGCAATTGATGTTGCCTTGGTGCTAGCTAATAAAGGAATGAGCTGGAAATACAACACATATATGAGAACCACACACACATGAGCGATCGCTTGTTATACACAAGTTTTTCCTACTAAAAAGTGAAGAAGCGTGTACGTCGGAAAGGCATTTTGAGGACCAAAAGTTGCCGCGACGAGAAGAAGCGTGTGCGTTCGCACATAGTAAGAGATCCTGTCCATTTTGTTGGAAATTAAAAAAAAAAACAGTCAAGTAGCGGCAGCAAAAAACTTTCTTTTTGATTTTTTTTCAGTTTTTAGCTTGGCGTTGAGCTAAACTATATAAAGTATAAAGCTAAAGTATAAAGTATTGTATAATATTTTTATTAAAACATACGAAACAGTTCGAATTCAAATCAAGTTTTAGTTATTAAACAAAATTCAAATTAGGGAATTTTGGCCATGTAACCATCACATGTAAAGGTGATTGATTTAGATATTTCAGACCTAAGGCAATGTTACTAGCAATAGTTTATTAATGAGAGCAAATTTTTAATTTCTAATAATTTGATGTAATTTAATCTGCCAATCCATTGACTAGGAAATTAAAAAATAAGAAACAATTCACCTGATTGACTGGGAACTTTTTTGTAATTAAACATGAACAACAATCGATTATTATTTAAATTTTAGGTATCCATCAGAGTCTTTAAATCAGAAACGTTCATCCAGTAGCGTTCGCCGCAACTGTTTTAAATTACATTAAAATCGCAACCGCCATCGTCAACGAATTTCACCTGGAGCAACAAACCACCTTCTCTTTTACCTTGTCTTGTTGCGCAACATTTTGCCATTGGTCACAATATAAAATCTAGGCTTTGCCAGTAATTAAATATTTTTGGTTTTTGCCGTACCTTCCTTTCCGCTTCGGTTCAATGTATTTTCATCGTTAAATTTAGTGCAAATAACAAGAAAAAAGTAGAAATAAGAGAGAAGATATGCGAATATGTTTATACATTATGAAATTTTTAATTAAATTCTCAAAGTTACTGGTATTAAATTACAAATTTTAACATCTTTCAAAACCAACACTTTTATGTTGGTTTTATCAGTAAACATAGAACGTACTTAATTAAAGATTATCTCAAACGTGGTTATTTGTATTTCCTTTTGTGAAATTAAAAAAACAAGATTTAAAAAAAGTTGAAGAAAATTTTGAAGATTCACTTAACGAAACCTTTGTGTTAAATTATGATCTTTGAAAGAAAAAAAAAATAATAGAGGCAGCTGATGTTTGAAAATTACAACAAAAAAAAAATGGTTAAAGAGATATGTTCCAATTGAACTTTTTTTTATTTCAATTGAGATTTTTGTTTAAAACCTAGTTATATGAAATTGTTAGTTATCCACTTTTCCTTTTCGAAAAAGTGCAAAGAAAAGTGGTTTCAAAATATGACGCCTTTGGCCTATGTTACACACGGCAACTTTTCTTAAGTATAGGCGCGAGAAGTCAGGAAGCTGTGGCCCCTCACTTCTCTCGCCTATACTTAAGAAAAGTCGCCCCTTAAAGTTGCCGTGTGTAACATAGGATTTAAAATTTTCTATCCTCGAAAAAGGCAAAACTTTTGCGTAATTTTTCGTTCTATGGCAAAATTTATTTTTTGGGGCGGTAAACGCTCCAGATTTAAATATAACTTTTTAACCAATAGCCCCAGATACTCAGATAGGTATTCTGAGAAGAAAATATCAAAATATACACAAAATACATGTTTTGCAAATCGCACCTCGAGTAAAATAAATATTTGCATAAAATCAGCTGTCTTGACAATATTTTGGAAAATTTTAATTTAACATTACTGTGAAAAGTCTATAAAAGTATCGGTTTAAATTTATTTTAACAGAATGTTTTACTTATTAATGTATTTGTTGTTTTCGAGCAGATAAAAGCTACACCAAAACTGGTAAAACTTTTATAAATTAAGTCCCTATAAAATGAAAATATATATTTTTTTTAATTTGAACGATCCGGACAAAGGACGATGGGTAACAAGAAACGTTTGGTACGGTTCATTTGGCAAAAATGTGTTTTAAAAAAAAATCTGATAAGAAAAATTGAGGAACATGTTTTTAACGCATTCCTTGAAAAAATAATAATTTATTTAGTTGGATTTTAATTTTATCAAATAAACAAAGCTGGTATCCCTTTGATGGACAGGACTGGTCTGGCTAGACCAACTTATATTTTGTTTGGAAATGTCCTGTTTTTTGTGATAGCCAACTACAACAGCTCCAACTCCAGGAACAAGTGGCACTATTGTGTTTGAAAAAAAGGTGCTGCCATTTTTGCCACACACGTGACAAAACTTTTCGGAAAACTCGGTTTCCTTGTGTAGAATGTACGAAGCCTTACAGCATTGTCATGCCTTCTATAAATGTTTTTCTTGCCTCCACGAAAAGCAAAATCAATAATTTCTTAAATTTCATCACTTTCATTTTTTTCTTTTATTATATTTTATAACAAACTAAAAAATTATGAAATAAAAATAATTAAAACGGTTTTTACGTACAATCATTCTCTTTTGCAAACATGTTAATGTTTACTGGTCCAGATAGACCAGTGGTATACGACAATGATGTTTTGGGATGGTGTTCACACAAGGGTTAAAAGAATTTTCAAAATGTACAGAGCCGCGAGAGAATGAGATGACCTATTGAAACATTCAATATAACTTTTGAAAATTTTACCTTTAATTTTCTATTATAGGGAAGGGAAGGTCGATATATTTTGAAATGTAATATGGCAACAACTGAGAAGCATTTTGTAAATAAATAAAAATAATTTTAATTTTACTTTCCGTTCCTATAGAGGGAAATTTCAGACAAAATTATGATGTCCGTGGATCTGTCTGTCGGTCTGTCCGTTCTACGTATCTTAAACTCGCTTGCATACCCGTCGTTGCCGGGTCAAGTTTTTTCATTTTTTTTTTTGTTGGTCTATGTTGGAGCTAAACTAATAGTTTCCCCGATAAAGAGTAACATAAAGGAAGAGCTAAGTTTCGAAATCACTTTACCCCCTCCCCTTACTCTCCCACCCCTCGCGCTATTTTCCGTATGCCTATGCTGGAACCAGAACTATCACAGACACTCATGCCAAATTTCAAGTCAATCGGTTCAGCCGTTTTTGCGTTAAAGAGGAACAGACAGACAGGCAGACAGACAGACAGACAGACACCAACTCATTTTTTTTTATATATTAGTATGATGATAACTCGAGAACCCGTTGACCTAGCGTTTTTCTATCAACTTTCGGAAAAATAATGTGTAATGGGAAAAAATACAGCGTTTCAAAAATTTCTCGAAACCTATGCGGGAAAAAATGAATTCAAAATAAAGCATATAAAACTTTCTACATTTTGTGCTTTAACGGTATTTTTGTATCTCTAATAGTTCTCCAGATATTTGAAAACAAAATCAGTTTTTTGAAAATCTCTTAAAAACTATGTACTTTTATGAAAAATGAATAGAATCAAATTTATAGGAAATACAATTTTCTATAAATTTTGCTTTAACGGTTTATGGGTATCTGTAATGGTTCTCAACATATCTTAAAAAAATCAAGTTTTTGAAAATTTCTCGGAAACTATGTGCTATGCTTATAACACAAAACTTTCCTCTGCAGTATTTAGTTTCGGAAAAAGATTTGTGAAACATAATATTCTTTCAAATATCTCGAGAACCGTTAAAGATACGTTTTTCGTTAAAATCGTAAAAAATACAATAATTTTATTTAATTCATTTTTTCCTTTAACGATTTTAACGAAAAACGTATCTTTAACGGTTCTCGAGATATTTGAAAGAATATTATGTTTTACAAATTTTTCCGAAACTAAATACTGCAGAGGAAAGTTTTGTGTTGATCACAACTGATAGTTTATTACAACTGAAATTCAAGTGTAATTTTTCCGAATAAAATTACACGCGTAGGTAATATTCCAAATTATGCAATCACCAAATAATACAGTCTTCGCAAGCTGTATATTGTCTTCGATAAAAGAAAAGGTTTGTATTGAAACAGGTGTATCGGAGTTTTTGTCAATATTTGAGAAAATGTGCTTAAACATATTTTTTTTTTCATAAGCTCAATATGTATAATCTATAAAAGCAGAAAATTAGCAAAAAATTGGTTAAAATCTCGCCTACAAGGAAAAGTCTCACATCAAATTTTATTTTTGCGGCAAATATGTTGAAATTAGTTACGTTTTTATTAGCCTGTGTGCTTTTCGTGTGCTGTGTGCTTTTCGTGCAGATTAATGCCGTTCCAAGACTTGTAAATACTCATTTAAATTTTATCTAAAATGTTTGCTGAGATATTATTTTGAAAAATTTATAGGATGTGGATAGAATGAAGTGGCCAGCCATCAAATCATTTGCACCAACAGGATTTATCGTAATAATTTGTATGAGTAAATTAATACGGAGAAATAATATTTCTTATCTTTCTATTACAGGGAGTGAGAGGTTGAAGGATAAATTAAGTGTAAAGTTTAAAAGTGTAACAAATAAATAATTAAAATTTATAATGTTTTTTTTGTCCAAGCGTTTTTTATAATCTAAATCTATAATTTTTTTTTGGGATTCTATATGGAAATAAATTCATAGAAAATATGATCCTCCAGTCACATTTTTTTTGTGTCACCCAGTACCTACAGCCTAAATATGTGTGTTGAACTTAAATATAGTTCAAAAAGTCCACAAATATTTTCAAATATGAATAGATTTTCGGTAGTAGGTACCCAATTTGGTTACCATGAAGCAGACCACAAAACTGACGATTCTTTCATACATAAATTGACTTTTGCAATGAAATACTGGCATATAATTAACAATTTCAGCAGGACAAAGATTTTAATTAGTTGTGCTATATTTCATTTTAAATTTCGACTTCAAAAGGTTATTGTTTGTCTTGTGATACCTTTCAAATCTTCTTTTTCCTCAATACGTTTTGTGAATATGAAAATTTGTGCAAAAGATTTCTTAAACTAAAACCCAAACGTTTACTTATACCGTCAAATGATGATGAAATGGTAAAACAAAACAGACGACTTAAATTGAAATATAACGTGGAAACAACCTTAATAGGATATTGTGTGATGCATCGCAGTCGATGATAATTATTTTCACACTTTTCCACTTCGGCACGTTGCAGACTATAAAAAAAGCTTCCAAAAAAATGAATGAAGATTTTTATTCAACCGCATTTTGAATACGACCGTTAAAAGTACACAATTCACACATAATCAGATATTCTTTTGATTATTCAAAAGATTTACTAAGAAAAAATCATTCTTTTCGATTCGTTCGTTTGCGAATAATCCCACGCGAATTTTTTTGTTTGATTCGTTCGCGAATTTTATGTTTTGATTTTCGTGTTTGAAAAATTCCATGAAAATTTTGCGAATTAATCGCAAAAGAATGATTCCCGAATCAAATTATTATATGAAGAATTTAAAACGATGGATGCTCCAATTCTAGCTCTATGAAAAGAAAACGGAAAAAGAATCAAAAAGAATGATTCTTTTTCATTCGCGAATCAAAAAGTAATTATTCAAGAGGTTTCGATTCTCTCACGAAAGAATTAAACAACTAAAAATCGGTTTCAATTCATTTGCGAGCGAATCGAAAAAATAAAATTCTCTATGAACAGTATCAGTCGCGAATTTTATTTTATAAAAGAATTTTATTTTCGCGAATCGAATTTTTAAAAAAATTAAATAAAAAATATTAGACGTTGAGAGTATTGGTTATTTGCATGACTGTAGAACCATTTTTTGGTCACGAAATTTACTGAATAGTTCACCTTACAAAGTCATTGCTAATATACAACCTATTCGCCACCAAATTGAGAGTCTTTCTAGGTAACAATTTGGTCATAACGCTTGAACAATTAATTTAACAACTGTTAATAAAACTCCAAAAACTGTGGGCTTAATTGAGGCTATCAGAGCAAGAGTGTACTAACCCACATGTCGAAATCGTGAGTTTTTTTGTGTTTGAATCACTATTGCGAGTGAGTTTTTAGATAAAATGGTGTGGATGCACAAAAGAACATTTCAATATTGAGTAATAAAGTCCACAGAATGTTTTTTTTCCAAAAATTTACAGTCAACAATAGTACAAAAGTGGAAAAGCTTCAAAAACTCGATTATGTGGCTTGGTCCACTTTTGCTCTCAACACCTCAATTTGCGTATAACGAAATAAAAGGTCAAGTCGAAACTGATTTACTGATTATGGATTTTTGAAAATTAGGAATTGATTGTTATTCTGCCAAGTAGTTTTATATAATTCTTCGGACAATGGACGGGTATTAAAATTCAGTTTACGTTTGAGATAGGTATCGAAAGTTCTGTATTCCAGTCAATAGTATCCGTATTTAAATTTTAATTCGTTTGGACTCGACTTAGGTTAAAAAAGTATCAAATACATGCAAAACTCGATTTACGCAATACTCGATTTATGCAAATGCGCGAAACATGCAATTTTAACTTGAATTAATGTGTTAACATGCTTTCTTAGCAATTCGTCGAAAAGATTGTTTTTTTTTTTTAAATATTTCAGTACCAGGAAAACCGAGCCATGCTCGGCCACCTCAAAGTCGTCCTTTTGCTGAAATTTTGGAGAGGTGAGACCTATCGATCTAGATAGGTCTAGAGGGAAAACTCAAGTTTGTAGTGGAAAGATCGAAAGCCCTTAGCCTCATTAGTAATACTGTAAAGTTTCATTAAAATCGGACCACCCAAATCGAAGATAACAGGCGAGGGGTATCGAGGGGAATTTTCTCAGAGGTGAGACTTATCTAGATCGGTTTTTTGTCCCTGAAAATCCCTAGCCCCCAAGTTTCGTGAAAATCGTTAGACAGATTTTCGAGATCGTTGTGCAAACATTCCTGGTATTATATTATAGGATTTAAATGTTTAATGAATTCAGAACAGTTTTATTTATCAAAGATCTATTATAGAAAAAACTTCCTTAATCGTATCTTATGCTAAATGATATTTTGTCATACTAAGATACAGTTATATGATGTAACTGTTAACCAAATATAATAAATTCTACTCTTTCAAAAAACACGAGAATTGACCGGACTGCATGTGAAGAACCTCTGACTGAAAACAAAAGTGAATGACCACCAGATATGGATTTGGTGAAGGTTTATTTTTATTTGTGTGATGCATCGGAACGAAACAAAAATGAAATTTATATTTTAACGATGCAAATGAACCGGAAGACCCCTCCAACTTGGTACTGCTATAATATTTTTATAGACTCAACAAAAATAGTTTTTATTTGATTGTATTTAAAAAAAACTCCAGGTAATTTGTGTGTGAGTGTGCGTTGTGCAGTTTCCTTAATCGGTAAGGTCATTTTATTCAAGGTAAAATCCGAAATGGTAACGCGATCATCCACAACATGAGTCGGTGACCGTTGCTCGTATAATGTTGGAGCGTGGATAAAACCCATAAGTAACCGTTAAAGCAGCAGGTCTACCACTAAGATATTAAAATAGTCAGCCGTGATCCGCCGTTACCTTTATTACCCCTCATACAATCGACCGCATTCAGATTAACTTCGATCTTCACCGATCAAAAACGAATGGAGATTCGATTGCGAAATTATTCGACGAATCATAATGGCGGCGAAAAATTTACCGACAAAGTGCTTAAAATAGATTGAAAACAGAGCGAATGAAAAAAAAACAAATGAAAATATTTCTTTCAATTTCTATATAATTTTTGGGCTGCTGCGAGTTTCATAGTGATGAGGATCGATTTTTTTGAGCGATCATTAGATTGGCAAGGTGAATTTAAGCGCATATCGGCGATTCATCAAGATAAGCGAATAACATTTAATTAACGCAACAAAGAAACCCGATTTTTAATTTTGGCATGATTGCGCTATTAGTGAATTTTAATTGAACTTTAGAAATGTGAATAAATAATATTTTTCGCGTCGTTTTTTTGTGACTTTTTACTCAACTGATAAAAGATGAAAAGGTTAAAAGGTGCTGAACCGCCAAATTTTGAAATCAAAATCACTATTTCTCGAATTTGAACTCAACAGGATTGTGCCGGTTTTCCACAGCTACATTTAGTTGCAAGATGAAATTGATTTATAAAGTAATATCAGAAGTTCAAAATTGAACTAATAACTAATATAACCTCGACTTGTTATGGTGCTTTTAACTGCTGCCGAGAGAGATATTAATGTGACAGTGGGGGTAATTTTGATTGAATGATTGTTAATATTACCCTTTCTTTTCCTCTGGTAGAAATAATTCGCAATCAATGATAAATATCTATCTATTGCCGCTATTTTGACATACTTTCGCCAACTAAAAATATTTTGATCAAATTTTGAAACAAACGAATGACTCTACCTCAACGAAAGATCATCTTAAGACAAATGACGCAAAATTAACCGATGAAATTATTTTCGAAATTATTAATGAGGAAAACTGTTTTTACAATGCAAACACATCACAGTTTTTTTTTTTCGCTTATTAACATCTATAAATTTGTATTCGAAATTAATAAAAAAATATCAAATCATTTATCACAATAAAAAAATTATACAAGAAATTCCTCATTTAGCACACAACTGATATTATTTTTAAATCAATGTTGTCAGGTAGCCAGAGCCCACATAAAGTACAGCGAAATTAATGTGCATTCTGCATAATCACGATTTTGCTAATATCGATTGTACTTTCCAAATATATTATCAATGGCTTTCGGGAAATTTCTCCTTTTTTGCTCTGCGAAAATTTTTGAAAATGAAGGAAAAACAAAACCTCTGATAGAGTATGGAGAAAGCAAGAAAGAAAAAAAAAATGGTCGTATGAAATCGATGATGCGGAGAAGGTGCCATAAAAATAAATGGACTTTAAAGTGATCGCTCGGCATAGAAAACAACTTCAATAGGTTGTTTGGTGTTCGATTAAAAAAATTTGAGGAAAATAAAATGCAATTCGTAATACGAACCTTATTGAAGCATAAGAATTGTATTTATTATGTAATTCCGGATTGAATTATTTTTAAATTATAGCAAATTTGTGAATGTTACACAATTCGAATGTTGCCACATTCATTTTAATGTACTTTTTCAAGTCGATTAACTAAAATTACAAGCACCTGTTCAAATTTCTTTGAGAATTTTTACATTAAAACAAAAGGGAAGCCTCAGTTTATTGACACTGCGATTATAGTTGCGTTTCTTTAATGTTCTAGAACACAGAACATTAAAAAAACGATCCCGAGTAAGTGGGAAATTTCATCGAGTTCGAATCGCAACTAACTTCACGCCGGTTACATCAGTAGGCCGTTACTGCTATATTTTCTTGATATAATCACGATTCGCTATCTCCCATGATTAAAACTATTTCGCTGTCGAACAGAACCAACAAACCACCAACACAAAATCCTCAATTGAGAATAAAATGTCAGATTTATTATGCTGAAGTTAGCAGCATTATTTCATTACCGTACATTACCGTATAAAATTTCCCTTTGTTCCAAGCTCTGTTCGAGATGAAAAGGTGGTGCAGGATTTTGTATGTAAAGCTTGATCTGAACTGCTTCAGGACAGGACATTAAAAAAACGCAACTGATGTATTTCAATTGCCAAAAAGGAAGGCAAGTAGACCATTTCCCCCTTAAAATAATTGTAATTTTTTAAAACACGGCTTAGTAGCAGTTATGGTAAATTTAATTAACTAGTTTAAAAAATTCCGCTAAATTGAAAAAATATCCAACCAGAAAAGCTTCAAGCTATTGAGAAATACTTAAGATTATATTTTGTCGCCTTAATTATTCTATCTGTCAGGTGATCAGGAGCTTTTAATGAAAATAAACATCAAGGTTTTAATTTCATCATCATTAATTAACAGTTAAAATGATTATTCTTGTTGCATAATCGATACAAAATTTGAATGTTGCTTAAAGACACGATATTGTTTGTTGTTTAAAATGAAGCAATTTTACAATCAACCGGTTCTGTTATCAATTACAATAACGATTTTGGCTCATAAATCTTTATTATAATTATATCAGTTTACCTTGAAGAAAAGAGTATCAATTTGAAACTCAATTTCTTCAAAGTAATGAAACTCAATTTCTTCTGTGAAATTGCATATTTTTTTCAACTAAAAGAAAAGCACTATTCTCAAGTAAAATTGCTAACGATCCTTTCATTTTTCCACACCATTGCGTACCGATATTTCCGCGTTGACAATATCGTTAATGATTTTCATACTCTATATGATATATCATAGAAGTTTACTAGATTTGGTGCGGTATTACACACGGCAACTTTCGGGCTTACTTATGCCGATTTTCGGGGGAAACGACTGAGGAGGGAAAAGTTGCCATTCGAAATCATGGCTTATCGACAATCTGCATACATGGAAAGCGTGTGAACCGGTTTGGGAAAAGTAGTAGGCAGAAATCATTTTCGTTCTGACCGTCAGCAGGTAAAGATCTTGGGAAGTATATGAGCAGCAGCAATTTCAATGGTTTGAGTCCACACATGCGCATGTAAACTTGTGTAGCATATGCAAACAGGATTGGCTTACTTAGTTAAGCCACAAATGTAAGCACATATTGGCTTATTAAGCCCAAAAGTTGCCGGCTTAAATAAGCCAAGTGTAATACCGGACTTAGTATACCGTTTGTCACGCATGACTGTGTTTATATTAGGACTCATTTTGAGGTGGCACGTCTTTCGTCATTTTTCTACAATGTGCACACGGTTCGCTTCATCTTCATTCGCTAAACCGGTTTCATAAACAAAACTAAACGAAACAGGTTTCGACAACCATACTCAACCCGGTTTGCGACTGAAAATTTTAAGTGAGTCTAAATTTCGTTCGCTCTTTTTGGTTTCCCTCACCACTGCGTCCCTCATCATCACTTGGCCGGAGCGAAAGACGTGTCGCCTCAAAATGAGTCCTAATGTAAACACAGTCCATCGAACCATTCATCGGACATAAACTACAACAGGGTGTTTGGGATGACAAAAGATTTTGATTTCCGTCTGTGAACACCATAACTTACGAAAGGATTCAGCCAGACACTTGTATAGTTGCGTTTCTCGTAAATGACAAAGGTAAGTTCTTGAACGGGCAAAATCGGACCATTGCTTCCCTCCTCTCCTGTACAAACGAAACAGTGTTTTACAATTTTCTCGAAAATGGAGTCGCATTTTGAAAAAATTATAAACTGTCAATAAAAAATCTGTAAATATGGTTGGATTTTTGTAATATCTTGGATTAAGATTTTTTCTGCACAGCTAATCGAAGTTAAAAAGTAAGAATATACGGGAGCCACACCTTTTTTATTCAGGAAGGAGTTTTTAAAATTTTGGCTTGGTCAACTTCAAATGCAGTGACGATGAAGGAATATGTTTGCTTTTGGTAAAAATATTGTATTTTCAAATGTGGTTTTAAATGGATTCCATACCTTATATCTCATTCAACTCTGATGAAAAAGAAATATCCAAATCGTTTCTTTTCTCAATTCAAAAAAGGGAAGACTGATTACTGTAGAATGCGAAAACTTACATTGCATGAGACGAATTTGACTGTGTTTACATTGGGATTCACTTTGAGGCGGCACGTCTTTCGTCATTTTTCTGCCGTGTGCACACGGTTCGCTTCATCTGGATTCACTAAACCAGTTTCGTCAACAAAACTAAAGACACAGGTTTCAACGACCAGACTCAAAAACCGGTTTGCGACTGAAAATTTTAAGTGAATCTAAATTTCGTTCGCTCTTTTTGGTTTCCTTCTCCACTGCGTCCCTCACCATCACTTGGCCGGAGCGAATGACGTGCCGCCTCAAAATGAGTTCTAATGTAAACACAGTCATTGAAGTCTTTTGTATATCTACAATCTGAGATCTGAAAACTAGTTTACTACAAATTTGGCCATATTCGTCGTTGTCTGTGATTTTCTTGCAGTCACGTTAAATACGAAAACTTTCATTTTCATTGGAATTTATGAGAAAAGTTAGCATTTTATCGTTTTCATACATTTTTTTGTGCAATGTTTGTCCATATCCAATAGAAATGTTATGATTCACAAGAATTTTCCTTTATTCTTGTGTTGAGAATTAAGAACCTCCAATAATAGCGGAAAAAGGTTAAATAACAATCATGTATCTTGTAAATTTTATTTAATTACGAGTAAGTATCTTCAGATATATAACACTCGCCATTGTGGTTGATCTTCCGAGGTCGTATTACGTGATGTTTTTGAGATTTTAATTCCATAGTTTGTCGTTTCTTACAACATTTTGCAATGTAGATAATAACGGTTTTATTAACCGCTTCTGAATATTTGTTCAGAACCAATAAATTAATTCCAACCGTAGATGTGATTTCGTAAAAAAATATAAAACTGGGCACCAGATCAGGAGGGAGACCAGTACCAGTTATCAACAGTCGATAAAATGGAAAACTCCATAAGGTGCAGTCGATAATTTAGTTATCCGTCAACTTAATTCACTGTTGTTACCTGAAACTGTTTGTATTTATAGAAATACCGGTGGATTGTCGGATAAAAAACCAATAATCGTCGGTAATCGAGTTCCGCAATTAACCATCATCATCTACTAATGGCAGAAAAAACGTTAAGAGCTATTGACTTGTGGCTCATTATTGCCGAATTTGTAAATTTCATTCAAATTTTAGTTTCAGGAAATTCAGCGATTACCCACCTAAAGAAGGTCGAATGCATTATTTTCTTGTAAATCGTCAGACGATTAATTAAATTATATTTAAAATAGTAAAGTTTTGATATTTGTAATGTCAATAATTCCTGGGGCTTAATGTTCAATTTGTAGCTACAGTTTTTTGGAATTCCGTATTTGATCACATATTGTAATACAATATTTGACCTTTTCTTTAATGGTCACAAAAGTTGTTAATATTTTTCGAATGCAAACAAAGAAATCAAAAATCTAATAAAAAAGTTGATACAAATTTAAAAGTCATTTTGTTTTAACGTTTCCTGGCAACCAACTGTTATTATTTTGAATTAAGAATAAATTTTTCGATCGCATTTGCTTATAAATTTGTTATTTCAAATATTTCCTGAATATTTTTACAGTAATAAAAATTCAATCTAAATTAAAGTGAAAGTTGTGATGTTGACAAAAATTATAAAAAGTATACGATGCGTAGATACTGCAACAAAAAAAGTTTTCTATATCGATTAAAAAAGTTATTGAGCTCTTGGCTTTAAGAAAAGGCATTTTTGGATTATGATCAAAAGT
The DNA here is from genome assembly GCA_964034945.1 of Chrysopilus asiliformis. Lineage (NCBI taxonomy): Eukaryota > Metazoa > Arthropoda > Insecta > Diptera > Rhagionidae > Chrysopilus > Chrysopilus asiliformis. Next base: position 23,110,891 of record OZ035962.1, read on the forward strand.
CGAACTCTTATATGCCCAATAGTAAATAAAAGGCAAAATCCGAGTGGAAAGTGAATGTGACACGGTATCAGTAACCTGAGCTATACCTTAATCAAGTTTAATGCCGAATGAATCAAATCCATGTATGTTTCTTTGTGAGCTAAAAAGGAAAGTACTTTTGATCAGTAAAAAATCCGTTTCAGGAAAAATTAGGAAGGAGTCTATAAAAAATTATGCTAAAATCATATATTTTATCTCTATATCAGTTATTCACACATGTTCTCTATTGCATTTATTGTTTTGTTTTAGGTTTTTATATTAAGTTCATATATACAGTAGAATCCCGATAATTCGTACCCCGATAATTCGTATATCCCGCTAATTCGTATGAATTTGCTGGTCCCTTGAAAAAAATCCGATAATTCGTACTCCGATAATTCGTATATCCCGCTAATTCGTATGAATTTGCTGGTCCCTTGAAATACGAATTATCGGGATTCTACTGTATTTAGTTATCTGTATGTCGGTCTGTATGTCGCGACTCGAGATCGCGTCAAGATAGTCACTTGAAATTTTTTGGGGTTGAGTGTTTTAAAAATCGCAGTTTTCTATTAACATTTGGAAAAAATACCTCCCAAACATAAATTTTTTTTTTGAAAATTTCATTCCATCATATAAAATTTGTATCTCTAATGGTCCTTGAGTAATTTCGGGAAAAAAAATTTTCTACGTATTTTCTTCGAAACTTTAAATTATGCAGAGGAAAGTTTTGTGTTCACCACAACTGATATTTTTTAATGGAGACACATATTGTCATATCCAAGCCAAAGTGGTAAATATAAATTAAACATTTGAAATAGTTTTAAAATAACGTCCTTATTACATATACGTGAATCGATCAGATCAGCATAATTATATTAAAAATGTCCATTAATATTCAAATTGTTGATTACTTCTATCTATATTTATTTGTGTATTTGTATAAGTGGTAAACTTATTTAAAAGTGTAATTAGCAGGCACGCCACTGTATTCAGTTTCTCGGCTTCATTTAACCTCGAAGTGGACAATGGCAGACACAGACGGATCTAAAGCCATGTTTAATTATTCTATAAAGTTATCCAAAAGACGAAACTAACAACATGTTACCTACTCAATATGGACACTGAATAGGAGCTCAGGCCAGAAGAAGTTCACCTTCCAGACGTTTTTGTTACAGACTCCACTCCACTTGACTTCGAGAAACAGAGAATTGCCAACTAACTGTTATTTATAAGAACTTGCCATTTTCTGTCTGAAATCTCACTCCATTCTTGTATATTACCCAGAAATATATGCAAGTATGTAGAGGTGGATACTGAAAATTCCAGGTAAGGTAGGCAAATATGTGCCACTCAAAATGATTTCTGGTCATATCGACAAAACATACGTTAATGTACAATAATAAAAGCGTTATTAAATACAAGTTAACAAAACTCTCGTTATTGGATTAGGTAACAAAAAACAAAATTCCTCACTTCACGAAATTCTTTTTAATAAAATATTTTTATCATGAAAACTAATTATTCATTTGATAAATTGGTTAGATTTTTTCTTTTTTCGCCATTTTATAAAACTTTATGAATGTAAAATAAACCTTTTACCTTACAAGTAAAAATTTGAAAATTTTTTTTGCTTTTATTTCTCATAAAAAATTTGAGGAAACTGATAATCACGTTATCTTAACAGAACCTTCCATTAACCTTACAGACTTCTTTATGCCAGAATGGATAAACCCCTAAATGAGAATTTTTCTGAAAAAATTGAGGAAAAGGATAGTCATGTTATCCTTACAGGACCTTCCGTTATTCTTTCAAGCACAAAGTAGTGAAAATATTGTCTTGTCATCGAAATTGCGTATGTGTGCAAAATTTCAAGTTAATCGGATGATTGTAAGCGGGTCAAAATTAGATTAAAAGATTTGACCCTGACAGACAAACACACACGAAAGCAAGCTAAATAAAAGCTTTTACAAAAAGCGCCGCAGGCGAAAATCTTCATAGAAAGAGCTGCCATAGACAGAAAAGTTGTAAAAAATTCGACGTGGGCGAAACTTTTACATGGTAGCACCTCCAAGAATTTGTTCCTGCACCCCAAGGACTGCAGGCCCCTCAGGCTGGGCACCTCCGCTCTATAAGTGAAGAACGAAAGGCAAATTTTTTTTTATTTGAAGTCTTCTATGATATTTCTCACAATTCATTTTGTCCCTCGAAACTGGATTCGAAAGAAATCGAAATCAGTGGAAACATACAAAAATACCATACCTATACTGATCCATAACGTCAACCGCACGGGCCCAAACATATTCCGCATACATGACTTTTGATCGACGTTTCTCTTTCGAAAAATTTCTTTCTCCACTTTCATGTCGATTTCGATGTTCAAATTGCTTAAGATTGCAATCTTCAAGATGTTAATGACGATGATGGAACAAGTCATTACCGAATTTTTCTCTCATCTTGAGTTGATGAAGAAGTCGATACCACCTGCAGCCCTAGGGCCACCAGGCAAGATTCAATAGCCTGGGAACAACATCAAACCACTAAATCCTATTCGATTGTGGTTTCATTGTAGCAAACTTAAATATTCGCTTTGCAATCTTCGCCCAAGTTTTCTCCACTACACCGTTTCATGGGGTTTTTTTTTGTCAATAGGTGGTATTGAAAATGTGACTGAACTTTCTGCTATCGACCGTTTTGAATTTTAAGCTATCGAATTGTTTTGAGTGCGGTACAAAAAAAATTTCGACATTTGCTGAATTTCACCTACCGCTGATACGCTTGGTTACCAATAACAAATTTGAGTCTGCATAGACAAACCGCTCCAGGTGGAGTTTAAATTGTGGAACGATTGACAAAGACAGGATTTATGTGATTTTGGTCTTCAAAATTCGACTTGTTACAGGGCCACAATTTACTATTCATCTTATAATCTCTGAAAGATATTTCAAACTCGATCAGTGAAACAAACACATGAACAATAATTCATAAAAAAAGAGAAAATAGGAATCCGGAAAGGAATTTCATCGTGGTTGAGTTTGTTCTCCCTCATTTATTATTTACATACGAGCACAACTTGAATTTATATTGGTATATAGTATTATTAATTGTTTTCCGGGAAAAAAAACTTGAAACATGACCGAATCTAGATATTGGTATGAAATAATTTTTGAATAAAATGTTTTAGTTTTAAAAGAAAAAAAACTAATCTTATAAAAAAAAGGATTTTTTTAGGAAAATGTTCTTAGAAAGATAAAAACTTTTTTTTAGTAGACACTAGCTTGTATACCCGTCGTTGCCGGGTTAAGTTTTTTCAATTTTTTTTTTATGGTTTATGTTGGAGCTAAACTTTAGGCCAATCGGCTCGGTAGTTTCCCCGCGAAAGGGTAACATAGAGGAAGAGCTAAGTTTCGAGATCACTTTACCCCCTCCCCTTACTCCCCCACCTCTCGGGCTACTTTTGAATGGGTATATGTTGGGGCTGGACCCCCGACGAACATCTATGCCAAATTTCAGGCCAATCGGTTCAGTAGTTTCCTCGCGAAAGAGTAACATAGCGCAAAAACAAAGTTTCGAGATCACTTTACCCCCTCCCCTTACTCCCCCACCTCTCGGGCTACTTTTTAATGGGTATATGTTGGGGCTGGACCCCCGACGAACATCTATGCCAAATTTCAGGCCAATCGGTTCAGTAGTTTCCCCGCGAAAGAGTAACATAGCGCAACAACTAAGTTTCGAAAACACTTTACACCCTCCTCTTACCCCCCCCCCCCCCCTCACCCGTGCTACTTTTCCGTATGCTTATGTTGGAACCAGAACTACCACAGACACTCATGCCAAATTTCAAGTCAATCGGTTGAGCCGTTTTAGCGTGAAAGAGGAACAGACAGACAGACAGACAGACAGACAGACACCAACTTATTTTTATATATTAGTATGATATGATATGCAAAATTAATTCAATTTTCGAGAAAAAATACTCGTTTGGCCTTGGAAATGCGTGGTAACGAAACGGTGGATTTTACTATACATTTGCTATATATTTTTAATTTTTTATTCAAATGCAATGAAACATATGTATAATAATATGGCAGTATCACATATGCGCGACTTTTGTTATTAGAAAGTTGCTTTCTGTTTGAATTACTATTGAAATGTTCATCTGAACTGCAATTGAAAATTCTTTTATAAAAGTTTCATGGAAATAGTACATCAATTTTGCCGCACAAATACAGAGGGGGTTCGAAGAAAAGATGGCAGATTGATGAACAAAAATTTTCCTTGGAAGCGACTCGTCGAATACTAAAAATCAAGTCAATAATACTACCAGCTCGTCACATATTTTGATTACATGTTGGTGCAATTTTTTAAAATCGGGTAAGAGTTTTTGCAATGATTCAATATTTCTTAATATCTGCTTATTTGGGACTGATCTTGGGATTTGAAATTTAATATCCATTTTTGACAAAAAACTGATTCGCCAACAATTAAAATAAACCTTTCCTTCCGAATTATCGAGGCTTGTTAGATAGCTTTCCCATACAAAATAGTTATTTAAAGTTCCATCAATGAAAAACGCCCGTGCAAAAAATCATTACTTTTTTTGAAAATGTTTCATGAATTTTAAATTGAACTGACCATAATTGAATTAATTTAGCCGTACCATTAAGAAACGCGCTAATCACACATAATTCACAGTTGATGAAATGATCGACGATCAAATTAATTTTATTTGCGATAACTACTTTTCTAAAGTATCTCATCTTCCCAGAATCCATCACAATATTAAATGAACAGTATTGTCTAAAATACAAAAAACATGCGATTTTAACTCACCTGTAAATAACAGAAAAATTATTCAAATTAACATAGAACAAACAAATAATGTCTATAAAATTTAATGCTCAATAAAACAAAGGCTACGATCTTTTTGTTTTAAAAGTCGGAAAGTTTTCTGTTGTACATTGACATTAACTTAACGGTGTTCAACAACCCACGAGCAATTTGTAAAAAAAAACAATTTAAAAACGTAACGTAGATCATGGTTGGGGCAATTGTCGGGGTCGTAAACACATCTGAAAGGTATTATTAACATAAAAATAATCATAACTTGATGAAACGTGAGAGATTCTTAACTGTTATGATAATTTGTTAATTTTTTCGTGTTTTTTCTATGTGGAAACTTTTTTTAGTACCTACTCTAAAGTGGGTTAAGTGAAAAAGTAACCTTGAGATTTCCCTTTCATTTCTATTTAAAATTCTTTCAACGGAAATAATTTTTTCTCTCAGATGTAAATTGTAGATTTTTATAACTTGTTACTTTACTGAAATTTTGTTATAATCTCGAATTGAAAATTATTGGAACATATATTTCTGTTTTTACTTCTAGTGTGTAAAAATGTGATGTATGTACCAACAAAAAATGATTACAACCCTATTTGAGATTCCAATTGTTTTTACTGCACTTCTAATATAAAAAAAAAGAAATTTTTTCGTAAAAAAATTATTTTGCGAAACAAATGTATTGAGGATGCAAAGGTCTTGAGTCAATTCCAGCATGTTCAAGTTTTTTAGATTGTCAATACATCTCTCGCCTTTAACCCTCCGTCTACCATTGGGGTCAATTTGACCCCACAGCGATAAAATTTTTCTCTAATTCTAGCCGTAATAGTTTTTGGATTTTGTAACTCCTTGACATTGTTTCTTTAAAAATTCTTCAGTGTATTTTGCTGGAATTTATAGACATTATTGAAGTTTTTTCTAAGTGTAGGTACTCAGACATTTTCAATAACAACTAAAGGAAAATGGCTTATTACCGATTGGGGTCTAATTGACCCCAACGGTAGTTCTAGCAGGTTATTTTTTTCGGTAGACGGAGGGTTAATGGGGGAAACCTTGCAAATGTAGTTATCCAATCCTGTTACGAAACCACATTTTGAGGAAAGAAAACTGTTACGAAACCTCATTTTGAAGAAAGAAAACTGTTACGAAACCTCATTTTGAGGAGGTTAACATCTGATCAAAATGTATAAGAACAAAAATCAATTCAACATTATTTAAAACACATTAAACACATTTTTTGGGGAAAAAATTTTGGGTATAGCATTACAAACATACATTTTTTTGAGAATTGAAAAAAATAATGATTAAATATTAGGTATTTTCGATAGTCTTTAAAACTCCATTTAGACATCCCAATTTTGCACCACCAAAGTTGAATACGAAGTAATTGATTGTGAGAAACAAATCAACAATGAATAAATTCATATACTTTTTTGTAATTAATTAAGAATTTAAAAAAAAAATAGCCATTCAATTTTCCCTTTCCAATTATAATGCGATTTTATTTCTTACTAGGGGCTGTGCCCCGAACGGCTTCGCGGTTCACCCCCCATCCACAGGTCGGCCTCCGGCCGCGAGTTTAACACTGCAAGAACTAAGTTTCGAGATAACTTTACCAACTCCCCCATATCTCGGGCTACATTTTAATGGGTCTATGTTGGGGCTGGACCACCGACGAACATCTATGCCAAATTTCAGGCCAATCGGTTCAGTAGTTTCCCCGCGAAAGAGTAACATAGCGCAAAAACTAAGTTTCGAAATCACTTTACCCCCTCCCCTTACTTCCCCCACCTCTTACTCCCTCCACCTCTCGTGCTTCTTTTCCGTATGCCTATATTAGAACCAGAACTACCACAGACTCTCATGCCAAATTTCAAGTCAATCGGTCCAGCCGTTTTTGCGTGAAAGAGGAACAGACAGACATACATACAGACAGACAGACAGACAGACAGACAGACAGACAGACACCAACTCATTTTTACTTTTTTCTACGGAGTATAATAAAGTATTGTATTCATGAAAAATTTCGACCTCTTAATTTTGCCTAAAAAACATTTCCCGATCATTCCTGAGTCGATTGGAGTCATATTAAAAAAATGTCTTTCTGTCTGTCAGTCTGTCTGTCAGTCTGTCTGTCAGTCTGTCTGTCAGTCTGTCTGTCAGTCTGTCTGTCAGTCTGTCTGTCAGTCTGTCTGTCAGTCTGTCTGTCAGTCTGTCTGTCAGTCTGTCTGTCAGTCTGTCTGTCAGTCTGTCTGTCAGTCTGTCTGTCAGTCTGTCTGTCAGTCTGTCTGTCAGTCTGTCTGTCAGTCTGTCTGTCAGTCTGTCTGTCAGTCTGTCTGTCAGTCTGTCTGTCAGTCTGTCTGTCAGTCTGTCTGTCAGTCTGTCTGTCAGTCTGTCTGTCAGTCTGTCTGTCAGTCTGTCTGTCAGTCTGTCTGTCAGTCTGTCTGTCAGTCTGTCTGTCAGTCTGTCTGTCAGTCTGTCTGTCAGTCTGTCTGTCAGTCTGTCTGTCAGTCTGTCTGTCAGTCTGTCTGTCAGTCTGTCTGTCAGTCTGTCTGTCAGTCTGTCTGTCAGTCTGTCTGTCAGTCTGTCTGTCAGTCTGTCTGTCAGTCTGTCTGTCAGTCTGTCTGTCAGTCTGTCTGTCAGTCTGTCTGTCAGTCTGTCTGTCAGTCTGTCTGTCAGTATGTCTGTCAGTCTGTCTGTCAGTCTGTCTGTCAGTCTGTCTGTCAGTCTGTCTGTCAGTCTGTCTGTCAGTCTGTCTGTCAGTCTGTGTACAAGATTTCTCAAAAACTAATAGAGCTAGCGCCATGAAATTTTATAGGCATGTTGGGTCCTGAAATGGGACGATCCTATCAACTTTTGGTGGAAATCGGTTAACCGGAAGTATCCAAAATGGCGGTTTTTCAAAAATCGCAATTTCGTTCTTCTCGATTTACTCCCAAACTACGCGTTTTTTAGTGGCCTTAAGTATGACAAAACTTGGAGAAAATAAAATTTCCCACACTTTTGTCTTTAGCTATAACTCGATATCTCCACCTGTTATCGAGATAAACCGTTATTTCCAAAAAACAGTTTTTTGCGATTATCTCGAAAACTAACGGGTTTTTGCTGACTGAATGCATGAAGTGAATTAATGAGAATGGCATTCTGCACAATTTTGTTTCTTACCGTTATCCGTTATATTTTACCGTTATTGAGATATTTTCATTATTATGTAAAAAATCATATTTTTGCGAATAATTTGCAAACTAACGGTTTTTCGACAAATCAGTTAAAAGAATAATTAAAGATGTTAACATTTTCTACATTTTTGCCATTTACCGTAAATTGATATCTGTTACCGTTCTCAAGTTATCTCAAATTTTGTACGTTTTTGATATTTTTGAATAAACCAAGAATTTATTGGGAGGTCGTCTTAGTCCGATATTACACTTGGCTTATTTAAGCCGGCAACTTTTGGGCTTAATAAGCCAATGTCCTTACATTTGTGGCTTAAATAAATAAGCCAATCCTGTTTGCATATGCTACACAAGTTTATATGTGTGTGTGTGTGGACTCAAACCATTGAAATTGCTGCTGCTCATATACTTCCCAAGATCTTTACCTGCTGACGGTCAGAACGAAAATGATTTCTGCCTACTACTTTTACCAAACCGGTTCACACGCTTTGCATGTATGCAGATTGTCGATAAGCCATGATTTCGAGTGGCAACTTTTCCCTCCTCAGTCGTTTCTCCCAAAAATCGGCTTAAGTAAGCCCGAAAGTTGCCGTGTGTAATATCGCGCATAGGTTGACAACGCGACAGGGCTCTAGCGTAAATTGCGCAGGGTCGTAGATTTTATAGAAGAAAGTTTTGTGTTGACCACAACTGATATTTATATATTACTATGATTCATTTGGTTCTACATTTTCTTAGCTATCGTTTCGATTTCTTATAAAAAAAATAATAACAGTTTAATCTATAATGGACCTACATGTGAAGTCGATCAAAAATTATGCAGTTACTGAGGCACGCAGCCAATAAACTAGCAGCAAATTTTTTTTTTAACACTAAAATTTCATTGAAAATTATTCCATATTTTTCATAATTGCATTATAGATTTTTCTATACAATGTTTTTTTTCACTCAAGGATGTATCTTAACGAAAATCTTGTGTTCGCGTGTCGTAAAAATATTATAAATCGATTCTAGAATTAATTTCGTATCCAATTAACTTTCATGCCAATCCACTTGGCTTTATATATTTTCGCCAATTAAAACTCCCAGCTAATATCTACTATCTCGAGAGCGATTTCCTTGGAGTTGCACAAATGAATGCCAAGCACCGAGATATTGCAGAAAATCTTATTCTGGAGCTTCCGACCACCTTCTTTCACTCGATCAGAGCATAAAGTCCAGTATGCTCAAAGCCGTAGTGATTTTCCATAAATTCAAGTTTCTAGAAGCATATATTAGGGCAATTCACTCTTGATCGTAGATAGTAAAATCGTAGATTGTACTGTACATCTACGATGGAAAAGTACAACGAAGCGTGAACAGCGCTTTACTAGAGGTTGTGGGTTTTGCCGTAAATTTTTGACTCTTTTATTTATTTTCTTTATCTAAATTGTTTAAAGCATTTTTTAACTCTAAATTTATACTAAATCATATAAATACTTTAATTTACTTGCTTTTCCAATGTCCATTTTAGAGTTGGCACCAAGTTGACATGTCACAAAACATGCCTTAACCTCACTTTATTCGAATTACGACAAAAACTACTATTTTATTTACAATTTTACGATTCTACGAGTTTACAATCAACAACGATAAAGAGTGAATAGCCCTATTATATGTTTTCGCAGCATAATTTTCATGTCTTTACTTCTGTCAAAGCAACTTCCAGTAGAAGAAACTTAAAGCCTCCGGTCTCAGATCATTAGTAAACCACCTTGGTAGGTGAATTTTAAAGTTAATTTATCACATAGCTTTCCATTTTTATTCTCATTTGTTCTGTTTCTCTGCTTATTTCCCCACTTTTTCACTGTTCAAGAATCACTGCCTTCAATAATAATTTAATCACGAAATTAAAATGTTTCTTCACTTTTGCCGCTATCCATATTGTTAATTTTGATTCAAGTTTTTAGACATTTTATCTCAAAATAGAAAATAGTTGTCCGACTTTATATACTAACTTGATGCTTACCAAATCTGTTTGCTAAAAATATTAAATTTTATTGCCAAGATTTTTCAAGCAAAATATGAAAAACCTTGTTTTTTTTGATATATTGTTATGTAATGCATAAATTGTCAATGTTTTATAATATTTGGAAAAATGAAAAATCTGAAAATTCGCCCAATTCCAAAATATCAACAATAAAATCATCAATATTAGCAACACCTCAACAGAGTTACGAACGATCTCGTCGCATGGTCACATCAGGACAATCTTTGTTGATCCAAGATGCATAATCAGTCTAATTAACCATTCAAATAAAATTCAAAATATCACAAATTATTACGATTGGGAGCGGTACGAAATTTCACAGTTTTAGCTAAATTTTAACAAAAGCTTATACGTACGAGTATATAACGATTACAATTTTTTTTTACATACAACAGTTCATATAGGTTAAAAAATAAACGCTGAGATAATGTGAATATTCACAATATATCATCACTGGGTTTTCTGCGGTTAAATTGCAACAATGGCCTTTTATCCAAAAATAGATTCGGGTATAGTTTGAATATTTTTAAAGCAACATAGGTGTATAACACTCTAACCACACATAACGATAAAAAAAACAAGTCAAGCCAACTTCCTCAATTATGGCGACGTAGCGAAATGGACGGTAGTTTGACTTGGAAATAATAAGGGGCGATAGAAAAATACGAGCACCAAATGTAAAAAAAAACGTAGTTCTTTAATTGCAATTCGTATTTGGCTACTCGGTGTTGACTAATTGTTGCCTACGCACCTTAAATGTGTGCATACCTTTCGAAATTGACCATGTAAGCTCCGCCACCCGTAAATGTTGCTGCAGCTCACGACACTGCCATTGCTTCTATTTGTCTGTCTGTCTGCTAGCATGTGTCGCTGAAAAAACCATTCAGTGGGCTAACTTTCAGGTAAAACTTTTTTTTTACTCATTTTTCTTCAAGCAGGTGTGGACATTTAGCTGTTCATAGATTTCGATATATAAATCAAGCATTTAATGAAAGGCAGCCCCACCAGAAATGTGACCACGTTTCCATAATGAATGTTATAATATATAAAATCTAAACCACAATAAAAGCAAAATGAAATACGTTGTGAACCAGTTTTGTTGTATTGGTGCAGGAATTGAAAATTTATTTAAAAAGATTCAAAAGATTGACTTCTGTTTATGAGTGTTTCATTCCATTGAAATCAAGCACCCCAAACGTCTTTTGTGACTTTAGTGTTTTTCTTTTAAATTTATTTGAACAGAAGGTGTAGTTTTTTTTGCATATTAATTTACAACTTGAAAGTCTATATTTTTTAAATATATATTTGTAGGTACTATTGAAAAAAATTACACTACATTCTAAGTATAGGTGTGATATACATGAAATGCATGTATCGAAAGATTAAAGCGACGAACTTTATTTTATATTTTTGATGGGTGTGAATTCCCAGGCCTGACAAGGAAAAACACAAAATGAGAAAATATTCCTTCCTCCATTTAAAGAAAATGAGAAAATTTTCTTCTTCCTCCTTTTGAAAATACGAGCACATATTTCAACTTTATTGGTACAGTATTTTTCGATTTATAAGTTCTAATTCGTTTTCTCGATTCTCACGGAGACTAATATTAGTTGCGTTTTTTTAATGTTCTGAAGCAGTTCAGAACAAGCTTTCCATACAAAATCCTGCACCACCTTTTCATCTCGGACAGCGCTTGGAACAAAGGAAAATTTTATACGGTAATGTACGGTAATGAAATGCTGCTAACTTCAACATAATAAATCTGATATTTTATTCTCAATTGAAGATTTTGTGTTGGTGGTTTGTTGGTTCTGTTCGACAGCGAAATAGTTTTAATCATGGGAGATAGCGAATCGTGATTATATCAAGAAAATATAGCAGTAACGGCCTACTGTTGTAACCAACGTGAAGTTAGTTGCCATTCGAACTCAATGAAATTTCCCACTTACTCTGGATCGTTTTTTTTAATGTTCTGTGTTCTAGAACATTAAAAAAACGCAACTATTGTTTCGACAAAAAACTGTGAGCTTAAAATATTATAGAATTTTCTTAAACTTGTGCTCGCACTGTTTTTTGATATATCTTACAGTTTGGATAGACAAAGAAAGCAAAAGCAACAAAAACTGGCTTAATTTCATGCATTTAAAATTCTCATTTAAAAAAAAGTTGAGACGTTGTTAAATTTTTACATGCTTGGATAACGTTTAAAACCGTTGTTACATGCTTGATCATACTCGCAAAGAAAAAAATAGTAAATCTAACTATTTTAAAACTAGGGGCTTTGCCCCTGACCGCCGCTTCGCGGTACCTCTCCCCGAGGGTCGCCCTTCTCTGTTCGCGTCGGCCTACGGCCTCATCCTAAACTACGTCAAAATTACTTTATAATTTCAAAATCTAAATAATATTCATTAAAGACTAACAGCCTTATTAATAAAAAATCCCTAACACGGAGATAACTCATGTGCTAACTAACTCCGAGATAGCAAACTTATCCATTAGATAACTATTCTTATTAATAAAAATTTTTCCTCCATATAATAGCTAACTCGTATTTTATTTAAAAATTTCGCTGGAATACGGCAACCCTTGTGCCGAATTGTACCAAAAAATACGAAAATCTTTTACATTTAAGTCAAATTTTGGTTTTTTAAATCCGTTTCCTTGGAGACGATATTAAAATAAGTCATATTTTGGTTTTTTAAATCCGTTTCCTTGGAGACAATATTAAAATAGGAGTGAAATTAATGTTTTTATTTTAATTGTGATTCACTGCAAAGTAATTAAAAGTGGAAAATTTAAAAATTGAAAGAAAGCGATCAGAAAAGTGGTGTTCAAGTGATAAGATAATATAATATAATAACATAAATTGCATTTTTTTAATGGATCATTGTTTCTTATAGTCATTATTGCAAGAGTTATGTGCCGTCAAGAGTTATCAACTCGTTAACTCGAGGGATTCGGTATGTTAGCTAACAGAGAGTTAACTAACGTCAGTTAACTCTTAAAATTTTTTATTAATAAGAATTTCGAGTTATCCACTGCGTAAACCATTGATAAAAGTTAACTAACGTTTATTAATAAGGCTGTAAAGGATCAATGATAATATTAAGTGAATAAAGCCAAAAAAAACAATTGGCCATGCGATCTAAATATAATTTTTGAATTCCTTAACCATATCGTTTCCAAAAAAAAAACGGAAAATTGGAGAATTATGCCCAAATTTTCATTTCTTAATAGTATGAATACAAACAATCTCTGAAAGTTTCATTCAATAATTCCAAAGCATTTTATTAGTGGTTGTTAATGATTTCATGGTACGCGAGGTAGCAGGGATGGGCGGGGATTCATGGGTCAACTTAAGAACTGAATCACGCTCATTGATGCCAAGCTCCCCTGAAAGTTTGATCATAATCGGTTTAGTGTTTCTCAGGTTATATGCAAATAGACAGAAAAACAGGAAGCAATATACATTAGGGTGTATCGAAAAACACTTTTTTAGTAAATTCAAAATTCCTTAAACAATTAGGTAAAGAAAATAAATAAAAGAGTCAAAAATTTACGACAAAACCAACAACCTCTAGCAAAGCGCTGCTCACGCTTCGTTGTACTTTTCCATCGTAGATTTACATTACAATCTACGATTTTACTATCTACCATCAAGAGTGAATAGCCCTACAGTAATATTTTTTTACACTTTTATTTCACTCCCTTTTGTTACCATTTTTCCACTTGAAAAAAAAAATTTCATCCTTAATTACAAAAAAATGAAAGAAATTAATTTTTTGCAGAAAATTATAATCTTTAGACCTCTTGCGGGAGATCTAAATTTTTTTCAATTGGATCAATTTTTTTGTGGTATATGTAGTTCCATAGAGATAACTTTTCTCAACTTGAAATTTTGAATTTCCAAAAAAAAAAAGTGTTTTTCGATACACCCTAACATACATTGATCAAGGAAACTGGTATAATACTAAATCATAGTAAAATCAAAGATTAAGAAATCAGAATTTCGGTTATACAAAAATCAATCTCAGTTTTACGTATAGAGACTGAATATCTTTTCGTTATAAAAACTGGATATTTTTTTTTTAAATTTCGGCGATAAAAAATCAATTTCGTTTTCAATAAACATTCGCCATATAAAATGTTCCCCACGATAGTAAAACTGGTTGGTTATGCGGTTTTGTTTTATTTTAAGCTAGTAGCCCAATCGCTCTCCTACTGACCAAATATTTAGCATAACCTGTAAAATTCTTAAACATTCCGATTCGATCTTATTCTATCAACCTCTGACATTTGCTACAGCGATTTGTAATTTATCAACGTTTTACTGTTTTTATCCAGTTCTTTTTTCTTTGGCGATTTAGAACATCTGATATTTTGTTGTCGAGTAGAATCTTGGAATTTGTAATGGGAATAACAAGTATGAATCATTGAACAAATTTATAAAAGGATTAATGAGTAGGATTCATTTTAATTATTTAGCATTTAATTTTTTTCTTATTTCACAATCATATAAATTTACCGTTTTTTACTATAATAGAATCTTGTTTGCTTAAAATATTGGTATAAGATATTTTTAGAATGTTGATTATAAATTGATTTGTCATTCCGAAGTAAATAATTTAACGACAAAGAGAATATCATACTTTAATTTAAAGAAATATTAATTTTGTGTGTTTTTGCAAATCTTTTGTTTTACCATGCTAAAGAAAGAAAAGTTTTCGTCTCAATCTTTTGTAAATATGGAACTTTGAAGTAGTTTCAGTTGCATTTTGATATTACATTTCATTTTTGCAGATGTACATGTAAAATTTAATGTAATTTTGGTATATACGAACTTGAAAATGGATGCAGTTAATTCAATTGTCCGGTTGCAAGTATCCGTGTATATTTATATGAGAAATGTGGAAAAATCTTCAAGACACAAATTTTTTGTGCAAATACAAGTGTTTTTCATTTAAGCGTACTCTACTGTATTCAGAATTGCAAAAAAATATTTGAATACTAGCTTGCATACCCGTCGTTGCCGGGTTAAGTTTTTTGTCTAAGTTTTAGAATACGAAGAAAACCGGAGAGAACTTAAAAACTTTTTAATGGGTCTATGCTGGGGCTGGACCCCCGACGAACATCTATGCCAAATTTCAGGCCAATCGGTTCAGTAGTTTCCCCGCGAAAGAGTAACATAGCGCAAAAACTAGGTTTCGAAATCACTTTACCCTCTCCCCTTACTCCCCCCCCCCACCCCTCGCGCAACTTTTCCGTATGCCTATGTTGGAACCAGAACTACCACAGACACTCATGCCAAATTTCAAGTCAATCGGTTCAGCAGTTTTTGCGTGAAAGAGGAACAGACAGAAATACAGACAGAAACCAACTCATTTTTATAGCCGTATGGTGAAACCAAAGGGTATATTAACTTTGCCTTACCGTTTGTAACGCCAAGATCCCGTCATCACACACAAAAATGAATTACACCAGTGTGTTTAGAATGATAAAAAAAAATTGAATTTTCCATGTCTGTCCGTTTGTCTGTCTGTCCGTCTGTCTGTCTGTCCGTCTGTCTGTCTGTCTGTCTGTCTGTCTGTGGCGCGGATTGCAGGCGCACGGATTGAGCTAGAGACTTGAAATTTTGCGCAGATTCGTTTTTCGTAAAATGCGAAGCTAAATTCGTTAATGGGCAAAAATTGACCATTAGGGGGGGTACCCCCCATACGAACGAAAACGATTTTTGCGAATATCTCAAAAACGGTGCATCTTATCAAAAAAGTCCAAGAACAAAAGTTATTCAGGATATGATTCTACATAAAACTCCCATACATCAAAATCCGATTAGAACAAATTTTAAAAAATCTTATTGGAAAGTTTGACTTCATAGTGGAATTTTGATAAAACTCTTCGCCATTCACTTAAATCACCATACGGGTTTTCAATAATTGCCAGATTGGCAATTATAGCTTTTGTTATGTTTATATATTAGTATGATAATAATTTCGTTTAAATATTTCAAAAAATGTAGTGATTCTATCACTTTCATAGTAAAATTGCAATTAATTACCACTTGCTCACTTGTGTCATTAGTTAAAATATGTAAACAACATATTTTTTTTAAATAAGTAAAAGATTTTTTTTTAGCAAAACGCATCCATTTCTTATGCCTGAACATTCGAAAACAAGTTAGTAAAGCTAAGTGCACACGATATGATCACTGTTCATATTTCTGAACATACGCATATGTTGCTTATAAGTAGGGCTGCCAAAAATATGCACTAAAAAAGGCGAAATATGCGCATATAATATGCACTAAAAACGGCAAAATAAGCACTTAAATATGCACTTTAAAAACTTTAAAAATCCGAAATATAGTATATTTCACCCAAAATAGTGAACGGAACTTGTTAAAATGTGGTTAATTCGACTTATGTGGAAAATAAAAAAATTGAAAAAATAATAGTCTGTCAAAAAGATTGACATTTTGACTAACAAAAAAATTTTTTTCTTGTTTCTAAATTGCAACTATTAAATTTTAAGATATTTCGAAAAGATGTTCAATACTTCATATTGTCTATGGTATAATCGGGGTTAAAACTTGTAGAAAAATCTCAGTTGTTGCTACAACAAAACTTTCTTCCACAAAATCTACGACCCTGCGCAATTTACCCTATCCCTATCGTTTTGTCAACCAAAGACGACCTCAAAATGTACAAAATGTGAAATAACTTGAGAACGGTAAAAGATATCGATTTACGGTAAAAGGTAAAAATGTAGAAAATTTCATTGCCTTTAATTCGTTTTTCAAAAGTTTTTTCGAAAAACTGTTAGTTTGCATTTCGCAAAAATATATTTTTTACATTTTAATAAAAATATTTCAATAACGGTAAAAGATAACGGATAACTGTAAAAGACAAAATTGTGCAGAATGCCATTCTCATTAATTCATCTCATTATATACAGTAAGCAAAAAACCATTTTTTTTTTCGAGATAATGGACAAAAATTAATTTTTTTGAAATAACGGTCTATCTCGATAACAGGTTGAGATATCGAGTTATAGCTAAAGACAAAAGTGTGGGAAATTTTATTTTCTCCAAAAAACGCGTAGTTTGGGAGTAAATCGAGAAAAACGAAATTGCGATTTTTGAAAAACCGCCATTTTGGATACTTTCGGTTAACGGATTTCCACCAAAAGTTCATAGGATCGTCCCATTCCAGGACCAAATATGCCTATAAAATCTCATGGCTCTAGCTCTATTAGTTTTTGAGAAATCTTGTACACAGACTGGCAGACTGACATACAGAAAGACATTTTTGTAATATGACTCCAATCGACTAAGGAGTGATCGGGAAATGTTTTTTTTAGGTTAAATTAAAAGGTTTAAATTTTTCATGAATACAATACTGTATTATACTTCGTAGAAGAAAGTAAAAACACATTTATTTATTTTTAATATTTATTCTAGCTGAAACAGTCGAATTATAATTTGAATTGTACAAAAAAAATTTGGTTGTTCATGAAAGTTGTAAAATATGCAACTAAATATGCATTATATGCATTTATATGCATTTATATGCAAATATGCACTAACGTGTCAAATATGCGAAATATGCAACAACAAGTGACCTTCATTCGCTTCTAAACTTATTGATTCGGATGAATAAAAAACTCCCGGAGCCGAAATCATAACGAGAAGAAATATGCAAATGCATATTTTTGGCAGCCCTACTTATAAGCTTCAAATGCTCATATGTTCATACAATATATGAAAGGTGTTCACACGATATGAACATTTTGTCCCAAAGTATCAAATTTTTAGGTGTGTTCATATGTGTTCAAATGCATTGTGTTCATATTTTTTCTGCGCGTATGAACACTGTTCAGACGATATGAACGTTTTGTTCAAATTACAGATATGAACAATTTTTAAGAACATTTGAGCACACAACACAACAAATTACAAAACTGTCGAAAACTTTTTTTTTGTGTTATATGCCAGGAACTTGGAGGCGAAGACCAAACTGGTCCGTGTTTTAAAAGTCCATGAACAGAAAAGTTCAATTTCGAATCGAATTATTTTACCCTGATTGGGATTGCTCATTGGATCACAAGGCAAGCACTTAGCTGACTGAGCCATCCACGCCACAAATCTAAAACCTACTAGACCCAAATAAAAACCAGAAAACATGAATTTACTTACAAATTTGACTCAAAATTTTACATTTGAACATGTTGAAAACTTAGCCCATGTTCAAATGTTACAGTGTGTTCATATCTGTGATCATATGTCCGAATTTTACAAACCGTGCTCATACGGTCCCAAAATAGTGTTCACACGGTATGAACAGGTCGTGTTCATACGTTTGCTCACGGTATGTTCAAATGTGTTCATATGCCTTGTGTTCATACGTATGAACACAAAAATATGGTGTTCAGACGATATGAACACGTTTGGGACACTTTTTTGCTCAAAAATATGAACAGTGATCATATCGTGTGCACTTAACTTAATACTTTGGTTAAGCTTTTAAATGTTTAACTGTAGGAACTTTCTACGCGAATTCAAACATAAGCAAAGGTTTCACATTTTACGAAGGTGAATGCACAGTGTGCGACATTAATGATCAGTGGCATGTCTCGAAATATTAGCTGCATAGAAGTGAAAGATATACTCGTAGAAAGAAATGAAAATCGGAATCGAATGAAAACTAAATGTGGGTATATTAAGTTGCCTATTGTTTGACATTTGTATGGGTATTAAATTTTAAATAGCTAGTTTTTCAGGTTTCTATTAAATCTTCCAGGAGTTGGAGGTGGGAAAAATCCTTTTATAATGGAAGGCATGGCATTTAAGTACCTACATTTTAAAATTTACGAAATCCCATATCCAAGCTTACACATTGTCGAAACTATGAGTGATAGTCACCGTGATGGTAAATCTATCCATGTCTTTCTATAAAAATTGTGTAGAAATCGCGATGAATTCATACGCTTATGTGTGAATATGTTGCTTTCTGTTTGTTGACTTGACAACTCACAGCTCAATACCGACTTTGTCGTGGGAATTCTACCGGGAAATGAATTTTGTAAAAATGTACACATGATAGCACTTGTTGCATATATTTCTTAGTTTCTCCAAACAAACACATTTCGCATAAGTATGTCTTTTATCTTTGAACTCAGATTTTTATCAAACCAAACCAAACCAGGTTTGCTATTGATTTTTGTTGAAAGTTTTCTCGAAGAATAGTACAACAAGAAGAATTTGTTCGTATCATAGTTTTCCAAGTATCCACACAAAAAAAAATTGACAGGTTATTGTTAAAGTTTTAGGCAGGAGTTCAAATTTTAAATTTATTATTGTATACAAACTTGCATACCCGTCGTTGCCGGGTTAAGTTTTTTCAATTTTTTTTATGGTCCATGTTGGAGCTAAACTTCAGGCCAATCGGCTCGGTAGTTTCCCCGCGAAAGGGTGACATAAAAGAAGAGCTAAGTTTCGAGATCACTTTACCCCCTCCCCTTACTCCCCCCACCCCTCGCGCTACTTTTACGTATACCTCTGTTGGAACCAGAACCACCACAGACACTCATGCCAAATTTCAAGTCAATCGGTTCAGCCGTTTTTGAGTGAAAGAGGAACAGACAGACAGACAGACGGACACCAACTCATTTCTATATATTAGTATGATTAGCAAGGTTTTAATTTCTACGAACTTTTCTCGCTGCCAATTAAAATGTGAGAAAGGCGCTAAAATTTTTCAGAAAAGTAAGTCGAAACGATAATTGCGCGTGTCTATTGCAAATTAGAACAATTATGACTGTAACATAAACCCATAATTAACATAAAATTGGCTACTATATCAGTTTTATATGCTGGTTGGTCGCGTCCGAACAATTGGCGCAATAAGTCGAACAATCGCCCTCACCTATGTTTTATTTTTCGCCGGCATCACTCGTGGATTGCACAACCTGAGTCCTTGTAATTGTTACCTTCGCTTGCGCAGTCATCAAATTCATCAAACCTTCCTCAAAGGCAACTTTAGTTATGTTCACTAAAAAATTAAATTTCAATTTTTTGCCAAGTCTCAATACTTGAGCGATGGTCAATAAACTGATGTGTTACGAATATTAAACTTTGTTCCTTTTCATTATATAGTTTTGGATAATCTAATTTTTTTTTCAAATACGTGATTTGGAAGCCACAAAAGTATGTAAATATAATAATTCTCATTGCGGATAAAAAATCGTTGCAAGGAACCAGTTTATCTAGAAATCACAGTCTTAGTAAGTTTTTCAGATATTTTCCATATTTTTTGATACAAATTTACATATTGTTTTTTGCAGTTGACATTTAATCGGTGTATAACAATCAAGATGCGAATATTTCAAAACAGAAAGGATGCTTTTGCGCACAATTTTGCGTTTATTTTATATTTTTTAGTTATTTGCATCAGTTTCGGACATAATATTAAACGCACCGCAAAATAATTAAAGCCACGAAACTTCAACCATAGACAAAATTCAGCGATTAAAATTGAGTGTATTTTCGATGTCGAACACTTTTATTATATTTTACTACCTTTTTTTAGTGATTTTTCGACAGATCACAATCGTCAAGGTCTACGACTTTTACAAAAATCCAAAGCCGAAAATTGAGTCAAGTCGTTAAACGAGTCGAACATAATTTGCTAAGCGAGGTTTTATGGCATTAAAATTTGTGCTCAACTTTACTCAACAACAACGAATAATGTTGGTAGTGTTGTACAGAGTGTTATATAGTGTTGTGTTATTACTTACGTAAATGTATTCAATGATAAAATTTACAACCCAGGAAAAAATTTCAAATACCCGTTTTTAACACAAGAAAAGCTACAATTGCCAGGGGCCAATCGTCAAATACTCTATATGATGACAGACAAAATGTTTATTTAAAAAAATGCCATTTGTATAAGGGGAAGGGGAAAGGAGTGGTCCGATTACATTTTGGTGTATGGAACGATTATGTAAAATCATATTCTAAACAGATTTTATGTTTATAAATTTTTCAATACGACTCACAATAAAAAAAGTATGGAAGAAAATAAAAAAAAGTATGGAATTTGTATGGGGGAGGGGATAAGGAATGATCTAACTGGATTTTGATGTATAGATAAGTTATGTAAAATTACATTCTAAACATATTTTATTTCTATAAATTTTTCGATACGATGCACAGTTTTCGACAAAACAGGAGAAGAGTATTCCATTTGTATGAGAGAGGGGAAAAGCAGTGGTCGGATTGAATTTTGATGTATGAATGAGTTATGTAAAATCTTATTATAAACACTTTTTACCTTTATAAATTTTTCAATATGACTCACTGTTTTCAATAAAATTGCAAAAAACTGTTTCGATTGTATGGGTGAGGGGGGAAGGAATAGCCCAATTTTGCCCGTTCAAGAACTTAGCCTAGCCATTTACGAAAAACGCAACTATACAAGTGTCTAGCTCAATCCTTTCGAAAGTTATGGTGTTCACGGACGGACAGACAGACGGACGGGCATGCGGAAATCAAAATCTTTTGTCATTCTTAATACCCTGGTGTAGTTCATTTTTGTTATAAACGGTATACTAAATCTTATCATACTAATATATAAAAATGAGTTGGTGTCTGTCTGTCTGTTCCTATTTCACGCGAAAACGGCTAAACCGATTGACTTGAAATTTGGCATGAGTGTCTGTGGTAGTTCTGGTTGCAACATAGGCATACGGAAAAGTAGCGTGAGGGTGGGGTGAGTAAGGGGAGGGGGGTAAAGTGATTTCGAAACTTAGTTTTTGCGCTATGTTACTCTTTCGCGGGGAAACTACTGAACTGATTGGCCTGAAATTTGGCATAGATGGTCGTCGGGGGTCCAGGCCCAACATAGACCCATTAAAAGGTAGCCCGAGAGGTGGGGGGAGTAAGGGGAGTAAGGGGAGTAAGGGGAGGGAGGGGGTAAAGTCATCTCGAAACTTAGTTTTCCTTCTATGTTACTCTTTCGCGGGGAAATTACTGAACCGATTGGCCTGAAATTTGTCATAGATGTTCGTCGGGGGTCCAGGCCCAACATAGACCCATTAAATAGTAGCCCGAGAGGTGGCGGAGTAAGGGGAGGGGGTAAAGTGATCTCGAAACTTAGCTCTTCTTTTATGTCACCCTTTCGCAGGGAAACTTCCGAGCCGATTGGCCTGAAGTTTAGCTCCAACATAGACCATAAAACAAAAAAAATTTGAAAAAACTTAACCCGGCAACGACGGGTATGCAAGCTAGTCTTATATACTTCTATATGATATATCATATATAGTATAAACACATAACTGTAGCACACCAGCCACGTTAAGTTATATTGAATGCGTAAAGTTACCTGAAAACTATCTTACGATTGCTTAGACTTAAATTCACTTTCATTGTGGTCGTTTGGTGGATTATGTTGAAGTACTTTTCAGTTCTTGCGTTTTACTGCCCACCTTTCTATCTAATAAAGTTCTACATAATATCACGAGAAATCATGTGTCTCTATTATCGCAATTTGAAGGATAAATTTATTTCTTGTACTCGTATCTGACTCATAATCTAGCGAATTTGTATTTTTTTTTATCATATCGTGTTAATTGTGGGTACCTCGGGGTCAATTTGTTGCAATTTATGCGTGCGTATGACAGACTACTTCCGATGAAAGTTGTTATAGATATGAGGCGGTGAGTAACAGAACTGCTCTTCTCCCACCATGTCGAAAATTGAGTTAATGATAGATCCTTAAGGAAATCGTACCCCTGATTCCGAATCTACACTAAGTTTTTGTAAAAAACGTCATTTTTTTATAGTAAATTAAGATTGAAATATCAGTTTTAATTCAAAACTATCCTTATCCCAAGAGTATTTATTTTCAAAACTCTCCTTTTCGAATTATGTTTCAAAACTGCCTTTATGCAACTACCTGCGGCCTGTGAGATTTCAAAACTGCCCTTATCCAAGTGCAGACTTTCACATACACAATATTCAAACTCATCTCATTTTTGTTGTGTTTTAGATATAAGTATGTAAAGAACATTTTTAAATAATTGTTTGACTTTCTGTATATTTAATATTGCCTACTCTTTATTCCTTCTGCCTTTTATCACATTTACGGCCAATTTATTCACTAGGAGTTAAATCGCCTTAACTCCCTTAACTCACCTTTAACATGGAAAATAACGTTAGCTAACTCCCTTAACTCACTAACTCGGCTTAACTCCTAGTGAATAAATTAGGGGTTAGCGCATGTATAATGAAGAGCAACTAGATCAGAATTTTATAATTAAATATCACTTCTTTTGCAGTATTTTCATTTACAATTTCAATATTAGCTTCAAGTCTCCTGGGACTGATCAGTGCTCTACGTGCTTGGAGTTTAAATCAAGTAGCTATCCTTCTTCTTATTCACTAGAAAAAACTAATTTAATGATTCAAAGTCGGGTTCACAAACTTAAAGCCAGCGCTTTCTATGATTTTCTGAAAGAAAAATCAGAAGGACTGAAAACACTATCGTTTGACTGCCAAAAAAATATGGTTTTGCCTAGAGTTCCTGACCAAGCTGCCTACTATAGCAGGCAACTATATCAATATAATTTCACTGTTTGTGTTGGCCACTCAAAAGAATTGCAGAATCGCGACACAGTAAAAATTTACACTTGGCTAGAAAATGAACGATATAAAGGTTCAAATGAAATTTCTTCAGCAATTTTTGATACCTTAAATAGTATTGATTTCTCAGGAACTAAGATCCTTCGACTTTGTGCGGATGGCTGTGCTGGCCAAAATAAAAATTCTGCTGTAATAGGGATGTTAGCTACATGGTTCAAAACTAAAGCTACTGCCACCATTAAACAAATTCAACTGATTTTTCCAATTGTTGGACACTCATATCTTCCTCCTGATAGTTTTCCGAAGAATAGAAAAGGTTGTAAAACGGAAACCTCAGATAATCAGTCCTGAGGAATATAAAGATATTTTCAGGCAATATGGAACTGTTAAACATTTAGGAATTGACGTTCCTGTTTACGACTGGAAGTCCTCTATGAACAATACTATTAAGCATTTTAAATTCGCACCGTCAAAAATGATTATCTTTAAAAATCAAAAGATGGCAATGTTCTACTTCAGGGAGAAGTACATTACAAGATAGATAATTGTGCCGCTTGATCTATTTTAAAACAAGGACAACGGTTTGAATATGTCGATCCAGAGGAACTACCTAATATAGTTCCTGTAAAGAGTGCTAAATTGGTAGATGTTGGAAAACTTTGGTGCAAACACTACGGATGCGATTGGAAGGAGCACCTTGATACCCAGTATTACGTCAATGATACTTAATTTGTGTTTGTAATTTTTAATTTTAATGTCTTTATTCTTCACTTAAAAGGTAAAAAACGAATAGACCTAATATTATGTGGATATAAGATTCTTATTATATTATGTGTTTCATTTGGTGTACAAATTAATTAATATGCGGTATCGCTAATATTAAAAATTCGGTTGCAAAACTGCTCTAATCCATACTTGTTACTTACAAAACTATCTATAACTGAGATTTGCTATCAAAAGTGTCCTTATCCATATTATTTTTTTTAATATTTAATATTCCGCTTGATATTTTTCTTTGGTTCTTTGCCCAATTTAAAATCATGTCGCTATCTTCATAAAAATAAAAAGAACCCAAACAAAATCATCGACTAATAAAAAATATAAGTTTTTTCAATTTTGCCAAAAACTACCTAAGGCGGATAAGGGCAGTTTTGATACCCAACGCCTCATATTAGGAGTCAAGTTTTTTTATACTTTTCCGTAAGTTTTTTGTCATTCGGTTTCCTTTAGGCAATTAGTTAAAACATAATGAAATTATAATGTGGTGCATTTAATTCAAGTGCCCATTCCACGTCTATTTCATATGCAGGGCAAGTTTTGCCATGCTGCTTGCAGGTCAAGCCAAAAAAAAAACAGAGCAAAACAACAGTGGGTTTTGATGAGAAAATAAGAAACTCGTTGCCCTGCTGTTTTTAAAATTAATAGTTTTTGAAATGTCGTAAAATAGCTTTTATTTATTTGCCCTGCATTTCATATGTTGCTAGTTATTTTTTAAATGAGATTTTCCATTTAAATATTGAGGATCGTCATAGTAAGTAAGCTTTAGATTTTTTTTTAAATTTTTCAGTGATTGGTATAACCGGGCTTTGATAATAGTTATATTGGGCTGTAAAATTAAATTATTCTGTGCCATGCTGGAATATGAAATGCCCGGCAATTTGCCCTGCGTATGAAATAGACGCCCCATTCACTACAAGTATAGATTGTCGAACTGTAAAACTTTATCAAATTTTGGAAATCATTGTAATTTGTTTTAGGTAGATTTGATAACATAAGAAAAAAAGTAATTACTAAGCAAATAAACAGAATGCTTAACCACTAATTAAATTGTTAAACGCATTGGAAGAGGCCAAAGTTTATAGATGAATGAAGGAAAAAAATCGGCACGTTAACTATACGCAGAACAGCAAAGAGACCATGCAGAAAAGTGTTACTGAAATCAGAGCAAAACAATTAATAAATCCAAAAAAAAAATATGTATGCTGTTATTATTTAAAACGAGAACGTGATTAGTGGGACACGTTCATCTGCTATATTGTTACCTGCAAATGCGTTAATTGCTCGTCGTCTCAAAGTCTCGCTTCAGTACTTGAGAAAACTAGGCTCCAGTAAATAAATTCCAGTGAAATGCCACCAAGTTCAAGGTCTCTCAGTTGTTTATTTCTATTTCTATTTTATTATGCAGTTACATTTCGTACAGATGATTGTTATGGTAAAATGATTCACCTCTAAAAGGTGCCAGCCACATCCACCCATCACATAATTTAAATGTTATCCAAATGAACTTCTCTGGACGGTTTATAGCGAATATTTAAAATTATGAGTGCGCAACGATCGTCGCAATTTTTTTTTACTACAATGTGACGTTTCATCGTTTAGTGCGAACGCACACGCTTCTTCTCGTCGCGGCAACTTTTGGTCCTCAAAATGCCTTTCCGACGTACACGCTTCTTCACTTTTTAGTAGGAAAAACTTGTGTATAACAAGCGATCGCTCATGTGTGTGTGGTTCTCATATATGTGTTGTATTTCCAGCTCATTCCTTTATTAGCTAGCACCAAGGCAACATCAATTGCCACAATAGAAACTGCCACACGGTAAAAACTGGAGTCTAATTTTAAGACTTTTTCCTTCTATTTTTTAAACTTTTGAAAGTTTAGTGGAATTTTAAACTATTTTCTCTAGTTTTAAAACTTTTTGAAAGTTTAGAGTATATTTTAGTCGAAAAGTTTAATATTTAGTGAGTTTCGGTTTATTTTTAAGACTATAGTTTAAAAAGTAAACTTTTTCTTTCTTAAACATTTGTTTTAAACCTCTCCGCCTTATTTCTAGACTTTTAATCGAAATATTAGACCTATAAGTTTGAGAACTAAACCTTGTAAGTTTTACTTCAATTCGGATAAAATTGAATTAAACTTTTTGTCTAATATTTAGTCTTTTCAGTTTATTTTTCTTTTTCAAATTCATCAGTCGGCCAATTTTTAGAAAAGTCGCGATGCTCGAATTCGACTTTTTGGTCTAAAAACAAAACTTCAAAGTCTACAATTTATTCAGTTTTAGAAAATTGTGACTACTTTTTAATCGTTTCAGCCTATAATTAAAACTCATTATTCTAAAATTTAGAAAGTAAAGTCTGGAATTGGTTTATTTTAGAAGTCTGAGTATATTTTCTATACATATTAATCTAAAATTAAGAATTTAATTCGCGGGCGTGGATGGCTCAGTTAGCTAAGTGCTTGCCTTGTGATCCAAAGAGCAGTGGTTCAAATCCCACTCAGGGCAAAAATAATTCGGCTTGAATTTGAATTTGGAAGTTTTCTGCTCATGGACCTAAACACTTCGGCATTAGAGGCAATTTGCCTAAGCTCCCTGGCATAAACATAAAAAAAAGGTTTGGAATTTAAACTTCGAAGTCTAAATTTGAGTCAGTTTTAGAAAATTGTAACTACTTTTTAGTAATTTCAGTTTGAAATTAAAACTTTTAAGTCTTAAATTTAGACCGGATAGTCTTATTTACCCGGATAATTCACGAATTTTAGAAGTTTATGACTATTTTTTAACCATTCCAGTCTAAATTTAAGACTCATGCATCTTAAACTTAAACCGTAAGGTTTTAATTTGAGAATTTTTAGAAATTTGGAACTAATTTTTAGATTTTTTAGACTAAAATTTAAATTTTAATACCTTAAATTTAGACCGGATAATACTATTTAAAAGGAAAATAATTTCAAACTTTTAAAGTTTGATTTTTAGGCTCAAAAAGGTGTTGACCTATATGTAGGAAAAAAAGTCTTAAAATTAGACTCCAGTTTTTACCGTGCAACAATAGAAGAATAAGGACTGGTAATTTGTTATTTACCTACCTACCTGAAAAATAAAACTACCTGCAATTGCGATTTCACTATTTGCATTCAGTTTATTTGGGATATGTTTACGTGTCGGTGGCTAAGCACCGACTGCCTCAATGAAATTACGCACACATGCATGCTGACGTGCTACACGAGCGACTTCGTTTGTGTGCGTAAAAGAAAACGTGAAGAACACTTTTCGAGTGGCGACTTTTCCCCTCTTGCCGCACTCGTTTCTTTCCTACAATTTGGTGAGGCTGAGGCATGCTGATGACCGAAAGTTGATCCGTGTACGCCCATACTTTCGAGTGGCAAAATTTTCCCCTCTTGCCGCACTCGTTTCTTTCCTACAATTTGGTGAGGCTGAGGCACGCTGATGACCGAAAGTTGCTCCGTGTACGTCCTCGCTTAGGATTCCAAAGTCAGGAGTTTCTCAACGATATGTCGGTTTATAGCCAAGTGCTAATTACATAAAACATTTTAGTTAATTTTGCGTAAAAAACACCAGATGCTTTTAACGTGCATTTACTTAACACAATTTTAACAATTTCTATTGTAAAATTAGAGTTAGATTTTTTTGTTTATATTTCTTTTGTTAAATTATGTCATGTACGGAGAAACTACACGCTCGATTACGAAATCGCTACACCGAAGACCTTAAAAATCACGGAGCAATTTGGATGGACATTAGAGTTGGATCCGTCTTCATATTGCACGGGATGAGGACGGAATATTAAATACTTTTAAATGATCTGAATTAACATTGGAATCAAAAATGCTCTCATTTTTATGGCAGTTTGATAAATTACCGTGGGAAACCAGAATAAACATCGTCATCAGATTTCTTTGAAAATCATAAATATTTAGGACCATAAATTATCGTAAAGGTTTTTTTCTGAGAATGTGGATCCTCTGCGGAAACTAAGCACTCTCTAAATCGTATCCAATTCATTCATAATCTTGTCTAAAAACTACAATTTTTAAATACTGTAGATATTCAGTGAACTTTGTCCCTGGCACCTACTTAAATTCCGTGCCAAGAAATCTTTTCTCATGAAATGAATTTTAACTCTTTTCCATCTCACGAATATAGAAAAAATGCTCTTAGTGACGTCCGTCGTCATGGTGGCGATGATCTCGGAATTGTTAAAATCAACAAACAAACGCCTTGAATTGTGTCGTTTTAATATGTTAGTAATAAAAAAATCAGTTAAAACTCCCTCAAGGCAGCCACTGAAACCAAATGGAGGATCAAATGAGGCCTGTGAAAATATCAAATAGCGTCTTCCAATAAATGCCAAATCCAACGATGTGATTTTTTTTAAACAACAGGATGCCAGCGTCGAAATTTTACTAATTTTTTTTTTTATTTCGGAGGGTTATGCGGAGAAAGTGAGTTAAGACTAACACATGGATCAATAAGTCCCGAGACTAACCCAGAGATGACGCTCGTAGTAAACCAGTAACCACGTCTTTCTAGAGTACTAACCTTTGCTTGAAACGTGTCAAAATTTTAAGTCGATCGGACCAGAAACAGCTGAGTTATCGAGGTTGGAGTAAAGTCGTTTTGTAGTTTGTTTAAAAAATGGAAAAAACCGAGTTTCGTGTTCTGATAAAACATTGTTTTTTAATGGGTAAAAACACCGTGCAAGCGAAACAATGGATTGAAAAATGTTACCCGGACTCTTGTCCATCAAAAGCAACGATTTGTCGGTGGTTTGCCGAGTTTAAACGTGGTCGTACCGACACAAATGACGCGGAACGCTCGGGTAGACCTGTGGAAGCCGTTACACCGGAAAATGTGAGTGAAGTGACAAAAATTATAATGAAAGATCGTAAAGTGAAGCTCCGTGAGATTGCTGAGATAACACAGATATCATATGGAAGTGCATTTACTATCCTTCATGAAAAATTGAGCATGAAAAAGGTTTTTTCCAAGTGGGTGCCGCGATTGCTTTCGATGAAACAAAAACAGCAACGAGTCGATGATTCAGAAAGCTGTTTATCGCTATTTACTCGCAATAAAAAAGATTTCTTGCGTCGTTACGTGACCATGGACGAAACATGGATACATCACTACACTCCAGAGTCGAAGCGGCAGTCATCTGAGTGGCGCACAGCTGGCGAAAGCCGTCCGAAGCGTCCGAAAACGCAGCAGTCAGCTGGCAAAGTCATGGCGTCAGTTTTTTGGGATACGCATGGCGTGACGATTGTATCACCCTAAAAGGTGATTATATTGATGAATAAAAAAAAATTTTGCAAAAAAAATGTTGTTTTCATTGTTAGTCTCGGGACTTATTGATCCATGTGTTAAGTGGTAAGGGTGTATAAAGATGGTTTTTAACTAAGTAGGTACCAAAAAATCTTTGGGTATTTTTTTTGGGTAGTATGATAATATATAAAAATGAGTTGGTTTCTGTCTGTCTGTCTGTTCCTCTTTCACGCAAAAACGGCTGAACCGATTGACTTGAAATTTGGCATGAGTGTCTGTGGTAGTTCTGGTTCCAACATAGGCATACGGAAAAGTAGCGCGAGGGGTGGGGGGAATAAGGGGAGGGGGTAAAGTGATTTCGAAACTTAGTTTTTGCGCTTTGTTACTCTTTCGCGGGGAAACTACTGAACCGATTGGCCTGAAATTTGGCACAGATGTTCGTCGGGGGTCCAGCCCCAACATAGATCAATTAAAAAGTAGCCCGAGAGGTGGTGCGAGTAAGGGGAGGGGGTAAAGTGATCTCGAAACTTAGCTCTTCTTCTATGTTACCCTTTCGCGGGGAAACTACCGAGCCGATTGGCCTGAAGTTTAGCTCCAACATGGACCATAAAAAAAAAATTTGAAAAAACTTAACCTGGAAACGACGGGTATGCAAGCTAGTATTTAATATAAAAACTTGACTGAATGTTTTACGTTATTCCTCGGAATTGTTCTAAAGTAGTTTTTTACCTTTGAGTATAAGCTTTTTTTCAATTCCCTCATTTTCCATACTTCCATTTAGCCCTTCGCCTGATATTTTGCGAACCATGATTTTCATGACATAAAAATTAATGGGAAACTCTGTACATAAAACAAATCAATTTTTTTTATAAACTTGTAACATAATTTCGACATTTAAAATCTTGTTAGATAAAATAAATCTCTGCAACTGATATAAAAAGCTTAATTATTTTTAATTATCAATTAATAATCTTGCTTTTGACATTTGAGAATCTGAATCTTTATACATATTTTTGACGCCAAGTAGACGCCTCCACAATTTGTTGTATAATTTTATGCCAAGAACAATTTACTCCGCAATTCATTGGCGCTGCATATATTTTCATACAAAAAATAATTTCACTTGGCTGCAAAAAGGTTAAAAGGGGCGGTCAAATGACCTTAGCGCTTTTAACAGCAGTTTATGATTATTTTTCTTTCTCTCAGTTTTTATACAGCAACATCAGTAAGAAAGATTTAACATGGATATAAACCACATTTTTTTATCAAAGTATTTGTTCAAAGTTCCTATAGTTGTTTTTTTATTACTCTCGTTAAAACCGCAGAAGATGTCGATGATATAGGCGTGATCGGTTCAGTTACAATTTTATATAAACATTTCGCAACGGAGCTTCGTTCGTGACCTTAAAACATAGGTTTATCGACAGATTACTTCAAAAAAATTAAATGAGTATCCTAAACCCAAATTGCAAAGTAATTTGTTTGAATTTAAAAAAAAAAACGGTATTGGCATAATTTTTTCGATATACATATATTAGGTGCTTGCATGTATTTTGATCAGCGATATCTATTGGTGAAAATGTGAAGTATCAATGTTAAACAACCTAACCTAACTGTTAAAATCGATGGTTTTTTAAAAAAAAAACAGTTTTCCATTTAGTATTATTGAGTTATTCAATGTATACAGACGCTAATCATGGAACCCTCAAAATTGCATTTTCGACATTCATTACTTTTGTTGCTTGATTTGAAGAAATCTGCTGCCGAAGTCCATCAAACACTTTCAGAAACTTATGGCAGAGAACAAATAATCTAGAGAATAAACTCTTAGAACAAATTTTTAGAGAAAAATTTTCCACTGTGAGATGAAGCAAGAGGATCCGATGTAACACGGAAAAAATTATCCATTCGATTCCTCCATCTCATTGAATAGATACGACGAAAATGATTAGAAAATGTTCTCTCTACTTCGTGCTCCCTAGTCTAAAAGTAATTAACTTTTAGGCCGTAGCTAGTGAATGATAGGGACATTTTTCCCCCCTTCAAAGGGGAAATTTGTCAAAAATTTGTTCTAAGAGTTTATTCTCTAGATTATTTGTTCTCTGCTTATGGTGATGCTGCTCCGTCATATCCCTATTGTCGGTTTTGGTTTCAACAATTTAAAAGTGGTGATTTTGATATCAAAATTTTCAAAAAAAAATTGATTTTGATGTTGTGGCTCGGCCACACATTGCAAGAGTTGTGAAGGATGCACTGTTGCAGCTCGAATGGGAAGTTCTGCCGCACCCACCGTACTCACCAGACATAGCGCCTTCTGATTACCACTTGTTCAGATCGATGCAGCATGGCTTGGCTGGCACACGGTTTCGAAATACTGAAGAAGTGCGAAAATGGATCGATATTTGGATCGCTGCCAAATTAACATCGTTCTTTCGACACGGTATCGCCATGTTGCCAAAAAGATGGGAAAAAGTTGTAGAAAATGATGGGAAATATTTTGATTAATATATATTGTACCAATTTTTCTCAATAAATGCCTTTTTAAAGTGAAAAAATGATCAGAATACATGCAAGCACCTAATAGTTTTAAAATTGATTTTAATAAATAGTATTGATCGCAACAGACATATCTAGTTTTGGTGGGGAGGTTCCAGATATTGTTAAAAACATTTTAAAACAGTGCCCAATAATCTGTCGATTGCAATACCTACTTATCTCAAAAACATTGGTGTTCGTTTTGCTTCGAAGATTATGCAGGTAAAAACTTTCAAATCGGAAAATTTATGCCGCTTTTATGCTTTCATAGTCCGAAACATAAAACGTAATATTGTATTCTCCCTCCCTCTGCCTCTTCGCCCTTTCAATTGGATTCAAATAATTTTGATTTCAAATTCTTGGGAATCGGCGCCAATCGATCTCTACGATACTGCCGCTGATTATAAACCTATGAAGTTGTCTGTATATTTAAATCTAAGTGAAAAATATCTACCATCTATTGATCAGTGGCATTCGTGTGGTTTGTAATTATTTATCTGATACACAGTAAATAGAGATATGAATGCGTTATATTTAACAAAATTGAACTGATTTTAACAAATGTGCGATTTTCTACTTTTGATTTGCAACTCCAGCTTCAATTTCATTGTCAATCGTGTTTATTTTGTTGTATTATTGTCTTTTCTTAGATGTGACGTTGGGCTGCTGCAAATAATCTATGTTTAAAATCTTGCTGTGCACCTTAAATGGCACAACAATCACGAGAACAAAATTCTTTTGCTGTGCCAATGATTAATGGCCGATAGAAACCGTCAAAAGGGGAAAAATATGCCCCCAAACAGTGCGACCACAATTCTCATAAAACTTAAATTCAAGACAATGGAAACACAATCTCATTCCACTGTTTCTGAAGGTATAAAATACATTTTTCTGATGGTAAGTGTTTTTTCGCAATAAATAATATTGAAACCCAAATACAGAAGATCAAAAGTTTAACAATTTCATAAACATATATGAAGATTTTGCAAAAAAAGTGATTGTCACCTTACACTTCTAACAGTTTTCTGTTGAAGATTTAGAGGCGTGTCTACCATCAAGTTTTTTATTGCAAAAACCTTGTTTTTGTGATTCCAAAAAGCTTGAGCTTTTTTCTGTAGTAATTAGTAATTACCAAACTATGACTTCTCTTCCTGTAAAACCCTTCTTTCGATATAAAACTTAACTGAATCGAGGTCCAATCCACTGGATTCGCCAGATTTGGCCTAATTTAACTTGTAGAAGTTTGTAAAAGAAAGTTTAAAAATTTTGCTGAATTCAATATTATTTGGGAAAAAATCTTGAAGTTGTCGTTTAACTAAATAAATGGCATAAATTAGATAAGCAAAAAACATAATTTCGCCTTTAACTTTTTTAGTCTCCGAAGAATCGATTAAAGTGTGTCACAAAATGTTGAAGAGAAATACGTAAGAGTGAAATTTTTCAGTCAGTGGCGGTGTTTATACCCGTATGGTGAAACCAAAGGGTATATTAGATTTGCCTTACCGTTTGTAACGCCAAGATCCCGTCATCACACAAAAAAATGAATTACACCAGTGTGTTTAGAATGATAAAAATAATTAATTTTTGCATGTCCGTCCGTCCGTCTGTCTGTCCGTCCGTCTGTCCGTCCGTCTGTCTGTCCGTCCGTCTGTCTGTCCGTCCGTCTGTCTGTGGCGCGGATTGCGAGCGCACGGATTGAGCTAGAGACTTGAAATTTTACGCAGATCCGTTTTTCGTAAAATGCGAGAATAAGTTCGTTCATGGGCGAAAATGGATCATTAGGGTGGGGGGTGGGGGGGGGGGGTACCCCCCATACGAACGAAAATGATTTTTGCGGAAAGTTTGACTTCAAAGTGGAATTTTGGTACAACTTTTCGAATTTTGATACGAATAAGACCATACGGGTTTTCAATAAATGCCAGATTGGCAATTATAGCTTTTGTTATGTTTTTATTTAAAATCAAATCTAACCAAAACACTGTGAAGTTGAGTAAATTTTCGTTTTCAATTCGAAAATACTCAAAATGTTGAATTGGACCAAAAAAGTTTTATATATCAGATTACAGTAAAACCACGGAAAAACTAATTTGTCGGGTATAATTTTTCACATTGTTATTTCCTTATGAATATCTAAAACTAGTTATCAGTTTTCGGACAAAAGTACATAAAAATACAAATACCAAAATTTTAACGCTTTAAGGTTAGGTGTAAATGATTTTTTAAAACATGTAACTAAAGTTTTGAATTTTTTTAACAACCTTTTACACATATTTCAACTAAAGAAATCAGTTTCGCAGCATTTGGGTACGATGAGAATCAATCAAGCAGAGAAAAAAATAAAACCTTAACAGTTCAAAAATATTTTCAAAATGGATGAATAAATCAACAACTTACCATTGTTTGAGCTCTGCTTTTGAATCGGATGAAGAAAACGATTTTAATATTCACCTCTTGACCTGTTTTCCGTCTAGAAATACGTTTCGGAGAAAATCAAAATGAACGAAACTGAAATACAAATACCGATCAAGAAATCGAAATAAAAAATGAAAAAACAATATCAATTCAGTCAAAAAGTAATAGAAAAAAACAATCAAAAAGCTTAATTCATGTTTGTAGCAACACTAATTCAAAAAAAATCCTCCTATTACTTGTCATCAGATAATTTTAATAGATTTTTTATAGATTCCGTTTGAAAAACATTTAACAATATATTTATCACAAAAAAAAAATCACGGCCGTTCCGTTAAATTCGTTTCTATTTTATCAAAATACTTCAAATATCTGACGGATTTTTACCTTTTAGTTTAGTCCGCCCTTGCAAAGATAATTTTCAATCCACCAGAGGCAGATGAATGAAAGGAAGTTATTATGCACAAACAAACTTACTTAATCAACTTTTTTTCTAACGAAAATTCGAATTGAAGTTTGTAAATATTCAGAAATTTGAGCAAAAAACCATTTAATAAAAATACATAAATCACAGAATTATCCAACAGGGTGTTCTGTAATTGGTTCACTGATAATCCGTTCAAAATTGTCTGTGGTTCTGTGAAGTTTAACCACAAAACACTGTCCACTTTCGTCTTTCAATGGTCAATCACTAAAACTTTCTTTCAGATATCTTAAACTTCGGCTGACCGTAAAGACACTCACTCCCAACATTAACTATTGTTATAACACGTATGAATGAATGTTATGTTGTTGAATCGATTGTCCTAAATCTGATTCTCTCTATTTCTTGTTTGCGTTCTGCACTTAAATTTTGAATCTTTAAAGAGCTGTAAGATGTCTTCAAGAAATCGTAAAGAAAACGAGCACAAATTTTTAGAAAGTGAAAATGGATATCTTCTTTTGTGCATCCAGCAAACAACAAGACTTGTCACTCGATGAACTAGGTAACTGATACTGACTGGAATTAAGACGATACAGAAAGCAAAAACGGTAACAAATTCAAAACACGAAGACAACCCAACAGCCGTAAGTCATCAAATCAAGTCTCCCTCTACCTCAAAAATGAAATAAAATACTATATTTCTACACTATAAACTATATATAGATATATCTTTGTAGTTTAAATAATGGTTATATACGAAATCATGGAGAGGTTTTCAAACCAGCATCAACGACAAGAAGAAAATGTTGAGTGGTGGTCCTACCCCCTCTAATGGATTTCGCTACTTTTTAAAATTTGTAGAAGGAGATTTTCACAATTGTATGCCATTAGCTATAATATTATCTAAACGAAAATATTAATGGCATCTGGGTTACTTTTTCCCCCAGGAGCCGAAACACCAACCAGCCGGCAGCTAAACAAAGTCGTATGAAAAAATTCACTTTATGATTTCAATGGAGTACAGTTCGAATTTCAGACCAATGTTAAATCAAAACCCGGTCTAAAACCAGCTGTATAGGTAATTCCTAAGGTGTACCAGGTATTTGATTTTCCTAAAAAAAAAAATGTTGTAAACCTTCAAATCAAGAAACCAGCGCAAAACTAACTCGACTTTTATAGCTGCAAGCCGAACTTTAAGCCACCACAACGCAACGAGTTATCTCGGTTGGAACATACATAACTTTACATAGAGATAAAATGCACATATTGAACCTTAAGACATTATGTTGGTGGGGGAGCTTCTCCTTCTTCCGATGCGAAGTTGTGGTGGCACACTATTGTTACTATGCGGTGAAGGTGCGGATCCACTTTTCCTTCTTTACTTCAACTCTGCAATACTTTTGCCAGACTCTGCTGTTGCAGATTAACCAGGTATTGTAAGCAGAATTTAACACTTCTAGACAAAAGAAATGTCTTACATCAGCGTGAAAAAGTAGCAAAATTTAACCAGAATTTGGATATCTTTTGACAATTATCCAGGCATTGAAAACAAAACATTAATCCAATTTAAAACGTAATGCAGTAGATTAAAAAATATTGTATTTACGAGAGTTTCAACCCTGGTAATAAAAATACATGATTTTTGACAAATTGTTCCGGTACATCCCATCTCCAAAAAGCCAAATTTCAGTTCAATTGATTTGACCGTTTTCAAAAGACAAATTGAGAACAACATAACTAAAGTGAAAGGAACTTTAACACATTGTACCATACCAAAGCTTTTTAAACCATTTTTTTCACATATGATAAATTTCAACTGTTGTCCTTCTACTATGAATAATGGATTCAAGTATCCATTGTTAAAGAATTTATTTTCAGCCATTTGCATTTTAAAAATTAAATCAAAATTTTGAATGGATTTCTTTGTTTGCAGAAAATTTTCGCACAATAAATATGTCAAAAAACTTCAACATAGATTATGAATAGCAAATCGATATCTAATATCTGAAATTTTTTCTCTCTTCTATAGCGCAGTATTTCACATGTGAAAGTTTGACGACTACCGGCTTAATAGCGATTTATTGGCATAAAATATCCTATTTAGCATTCCAATTTGTCAAAAACTGATGAGGACGTGAACATAATCATCAATGATGTAACAAATCCACTATAAAGATGGAAATTTTACTCCAGCATATTTTTCTGAGTCTCAAATGCCACCCGTATTTGGATTCACTACCGCATTAGCACACAATGACAATAACCTGTGCATTATTTTTATTAGTAATACTCTTTAGAAGAAAATATATCTTTTTTAAATATTTTCCTACTACTTTTTCAGTCTTGTTCATGAGCATTTCTCACGGAAATGTATCAATTTAAAAAAAAATTCATCTCTTTTTTCTTGGCTATGAGTGTTTTAAGATGAATATATATATATATATATATATATATATATACGAGGGCAGTCCAATAAGTACTTAGCCTACAAAAAAAAACGAAAATTTTGGAAAAGTGACCATTTATTTCTCAACATAGTCTCCTTTTAGCTCGATACACTTGACCCAGCGATGCTCCAACTTCTTTAACCCGTCTGAAAAATACGTTTTCTCGAGGTCTGCAAAGTAGGCCTCCGTAGCGGCGATGACCTCCTCATTCGACTCAAATTTCTGCCCGGCGAGTGACTTTTTCAAGTTTGGAAACAAAAAGAAGTCGCATGGGGCCAAATCTGGAGAATACGGTGGCCCAATTCGACCAATTTGGCCGTGGCGACGGCGAAGGAGCCAGTGCGTTGTCATGGTGGAAGATCACTTTTTTCTTCGCCAAATGGGGCCGTTTTTTCTGCAATTCGGCGTCGAATCGGCCCAATAATTCGGTATAGTAGAGCCCTGTGATCGTTTTGCCCTTCTCCAGGTAGTTGATGTAGATCACACCTTGTGAATCCCAGAAAACGGTGGCCATCACCTTTCCGGCAGATAGGACAGTCTTCGCCTTCTTCGGAGCACGTTCGCCGGGTAAAGTCCACTGTTTCAACTGTTCCTTAGTCTCTGGTGTGTACCAGTGGATCCATGTTTCGTCGACGGTCACGAAACGACGCAGAAACTCCTTCGGATTGTGCTTAAACAGCGTCAAACACTGCTGTGAAGTGGTTTCACGGTTGCGCTTGTTGTCCGGAGTGAGCAAACGCGGCACCCATCGCGCCGACAGCTTTCTCATGCCCAAAATTTCATATGACCCACGCGGTCTTTTGAGATGCCTACTGTCTCAGCTATCTCGCGCACCTTCAATCGGCGGTCTGCCAATACGAGATCGTGGATTTGTGTTATGTTATTCTCCGTGGTAGCCGTTTTCGTAGCACCTGGGCGTGGCTCATCAAAAACCGACGTGCGACCACGTTGAAACTCATTACACCAATTTTTGACGGTCGCCATCGAAGGAGAAGAGTCACCGTACACAGCATCCAAGCGCTCTTTGATTTCGCTGCGCGATTTCCCTTCCAGAAACAAGAATCGAATCACCAACCGATATTGCTCTTTTTCCATTTTTCTGAAATCCGCAGACACGCCCGCTTCCATACGCGGTCAAAACAAAACTACGAGTTCGATTCGGCTGAAATTTTGACTGTAGCCGTCTATGAGAATGTACTACACGATAGTAAATTTCTCCTGCGATAGTGGCGCCATCGGGAGGTGAGGCTAAGTACTTATCGGACTGCGCTCGTATACACTGTGACCTCGGTAAACGCAACCCTCGAAGAACGCAACTCCCCGTAAACGCAATCCTCGAAGAACGCAACTCCACCTAAAATTTTACACTGAGGGAATTCACAGTCCTCTTTTAAAATGCGGGTAAATTTACCGCTCGGTAATTCAGTCAAATTTAACAGATTTTTACCGAGACGGTAACTTGGTTCATGTAAAAATGAATTACCGGATTCGGTAATTGTAGACATGCCTCGAGTCGTGTTTTTCAGCCTCGGTATTCGGTATCAAGAATCAACCGCGAGTGGCGCTAGTAATGTTTTTAGTTGTCAAATTTTCTCGCTGGTTTTTTGTTAATCTCATCGGATTGATGCAAATTTTTTCAATTTTGATAGCCGTTGCCAGAATAGAAATTCAAAAGAATACATCAAACATGGATTTAAAGGTATGTGACATATTTTACAATCAAATTCGCAGTTCATGATTTGGTCACGTATCAAATAAGAGCGCTGTTCTCAAATCTGTGCTGTGGGATGTTCACAGCAGAATATTTTCAGTCTTTTAATATTACCGAAAATACCGAATACCGAAGAGGATTGTGAATACCCTCACTGTTGATTCAATAAACGCCACTCCCAAATAAGGTTGACTCGATTAACGCAATTTTTTTATAATCTGATACTGTTTCGGTCAAAAAAAGATAAAAAATAGATACAGGAAATCTTTTATTGACTTTATTCTCTGTTCCTTCTGTGCCAACAAAAAAAAACATAATAAAAGCTATAATTGCCAATCTGGCAATTATTGAAAATCCGTATGGTAATTTAAGTGAACGGCGAACGGTTGTATCAAAATTCCACTTTGAAGTCAAACTTTTCAATAAGATTTTTTAAAATTTATTCCAATCGGATTTTGATGTATGGGAGTTTTATGTAGAATCATATCCTAAATAATTCGATTTTTCAATCAAAAAAAAAAAATTTTCTTATCAAAGATTTTTAAAAAAAAAAAAGTTTATCGCATTGCTTTTTTACAATAAGTATTTTTTTACAATAAAGCGGTTTCAATTTCTTATTTCATTAAATCAAATGAACTCTTCCAATGTATAATTCTAATAGATATGATGTACTGATTTTATGCCGCAAATGTTTTTATTTAACCTCTACAATTTTTGAAAACAAGGGTTTGCATCACATAAGATTTTACTCTAATTCGAATTTTTAGTATGTCTGCAAAAAAAAAAAAAAAAGAAAGGAAACCTTACTAAACGAATCTAGATAAATAACCAGGATTTAAAACAATCTATGGTAACATTACAAGAAATTTGATACACATGTGTGAGCTTAAATAATCGTTATGAATGGCGAAGAGGTATAATATATTGTGTGACAATATTAGAGCCTAATACAAGGAAGCACCAGAAATTGTGTAACTTTGACCGATCTTTTTTATCCGAATCGCGGCGAATACGGTTTTTCATTATGCAATCGTATCCGCACCTCAGTGAATATGCTCGACTTGAGCATAAGTGTAGCTTTGATTTTATATGATAAATTTTTAAACATGAAAAATGAGTATTCGCCTTCCATTGGACTGCTTCTGATAGATATTCAAATTCGCATTAAAATCGATGCTATAACCGCGGACACCTATTCACCGCTATATGTTTGGCTTTTTATATATTGTTATCGGATCGAATAATATTAAATACAATTCAACTCGACGTGATGGAATACCCATACATTGGAAGTGATAAAAATTCATTTCCGATAATAAAGAAAGCCTTTCAAATGTTAATTCCGTTAAAATATCAAATCAGTAAAGTTATTTTGGCACAAAATATGATAATTTTCTAGTGATTTTCCTGTGATAAGTGAAATGGGAAGTTTTTCAAATCTCAATTTAAAGAGATACAAAGCATGGGGATTATAATGTACCTGGGATGGCTTCATGTAACCTATTTTCGATCGACTAACTAGTTGAAGGAAATCTTTACTCGACCAAAACTGATCATACATGCCGACACTAATTCTGGTGCGATGAAGGAATATGTTTGCTTTTGGTAAAAATATTGTATTTTCAAATATTGTTTTAAATGTATCTCATTCAACTCTGATGAAAAAGACTGTGTTTACATTAGGACTCATTTTGAGGCGGCACGTCTTTCGCTCCGGCCAAGTGATGGTGAGGGACGCAGTGGGGAGGGAAACCAAAAAGAGCGAACGAAGTTTAGATTCACTTAAAATTATCGATCGCAAACCGGGTTGAGTATGGTTGTTGAGACCTGTTTCGTTTAGTTTGGTTTATGAAACCGGTTTAGCGAATGAAGATGAAGCGAACCGGGTGCACACGAGAGAGAAATGAGGAATGACGCGCCGCCTCAAAATGAGTCCTAATGTAAACACAGTCTAATAATACGTTTTCCGATGCGGCAACCGCATAGAGTAGGTCGACTTTCTACTTTTACATGCGGCAACGCACGGAAATGTCATTTCGCAAAAAAGTTCGTTTACGATTTAAGCAATTTAAGTATGGAACAAATTGAAAGTAATTGTTTCGACGATAAACTAATAGAAGAAGTGCAAAACAATGAGTTAACTCCAGATTCGTTGCCGTACCAAACTGTCACCGAATAAAACTGTCAACCGGACAGACGCATCGATGTACGATTCAGGTTCTAGCTTAAATCGTAAACAAACTTTTTTGCGAAATGACATTTCCGTACGTTGCCGCACATAAAAGTAGAAATTCGGCCTACTCTATGCGGTTGCCGCATCGGAAAACGTATTATTAGGGGAGTACTCATAGCAGCCCGTTGATTCTACTCGAACTGTCAACGTGACGGACGCATGACGGACGCATCGACGTACGATTCAGGTTCTAGCTTAAAGACTTAAGTTCTGTACGGTTTAAAGACTTAAGTTCTGAAATAGTCACCTTTTCAATACAATCTTACCAATTAAGGTGCATGGAAACAAAGTTTATCACGGATTTTATCACTTATCATA
Source organism: Chrysopilus asiliformis (assembly GCA_964034945.1). Lineage (NCBI taxonomy): Eukaryota > Metazoa > Arthropoda > Insecta > Diptera > Rhagionidae > Chrysopilus > Chrysopilus asiliformis. The sequence continues at coordinate 23,152,728 of OZ035962.1, forward strand.
TTTTTTGCCAAAAAGCGCTATACAGGTATGCTCAGATTAAGTTTTGATATTATTTTTCCTCAGCCTTCACGTCTATAAATATTTAAAATAGATTTCATGGTTTATATTAAGATATTTAATTCATTGTCTGTCAACAATATACAATTTATATTTTACTTTAATTTTCTGAAAAAATAGTTTTAACAAATGAATTTAAAAATATTTTGTGTTCCCTTTTTATTCAACATGTTGTACAACATTTTGCATTACAAATGAGTAAAAAAGGATAAATCTAATTTGAAAATACGAAATATGTCTCGTAATTTTTAATAAATTATAATACTTTGCTTTAGCTATTGTAAAAAATTGGTACTCGAACATGTTAATAGTTTTTCACCTTTTGAAACAAGATAAAACAAAATTCGACTCAATATTATAACTGCTTGTGTTTATATTTTCTCGCATAATCCCATAAGTTATTTAATTTTGAATAGCATTTTATGATTTTCTTTAAATGTATGACAATAAAGTGATGAGTGATTACGGCATCTATAATGATGGTTATGGGATAGATGTAAACATTTTGAAAAAAATGTCGAGTCCACTTATGACTGTCAATAGGAAATGAAATATTTACCAAACTAAAAAACAAAAAAAAAAATATGAAAAATTTAATACTAGAAATAAAAGGAACAGAATTATGCTATTTTTTACAAGAAGTCGTAACGTGGGTTACCCACGGGCTGGAATAATTTACATAATTTCAGCATAAGTCTGCAAATCTTGTAAATAATAAGAGACAAGCAACCGTAGTAGTTGAATTTTAACGAAACATATGTGCGGCGTCGCTTAAGACATATTTTTGCAGTAATTGATAAACGTATATGTAATTGTTCACTTAATCTCTACTTCTCTATACCTCTGGAATTTTTGAGCCGCCAAATGTTTTATTTCGTCATAAAGAAAACTTCATACTAAAAAAATCCCTTTTGCCTGTCTGTCACTGGATCATATATGCAAAAAGGGGCAGCGTAAGAAAAATAATTTCATAATCTCATGGCTTCAGAAATGTACCTGTCCCTAATATTAAAAGTTACTCCAACAAGTGTGCATCAGCGTCAAATTAGCCTCTAATCGTTCAGTCTCAATAATTTAATTATAAACTGTGCATTTTGTAACTCTGCTTGTCAATTTGTCCATTTATTTTTTTTAGGGCTTACTGTGATTGAGTAACTTTCACCACCAAACAGAATGATACCGACCACCTTCCCCATTTTGTGTTCTGCATGGAAGAATTTTCGCTTCGGTGGCTCCTGCTTCAAATTACCGGGGTTTCAATTTTTAACTTGTTACTAAAAATAAATCCTCAAGTATAAATTGTTTATCATAATTAATGTTACGCCCATGTAAAATAAAAAATATTGTCTACGGTGTAAAGACATTTTTCGCTATTTCATTTAAATTTCTACGGGTATTTAATGCCTTATTGATTTAGCGCTTTTGCTTTCGCAGAATTACCCGTAAGTGTGTCCAGTAAGTCTCATTGTTTTTGTTAGGAGTTACGTAACAATCTCGTTTGCGTTGAGTATAAATGCCACAGTAACACATATGATAGATATTATCGTATCTATAGCTATATTGGCGGTGTATATGCAACTGACATTTTCTAAATTGACAGTAACCAGCCGCCACTAACTGTCTTAAAGCATTTGGAATCTGAAGCCCGTTTAACCAGCCTTAGTAGGTTATTGTCTCCAAAATTGAATTAATAGGTTATTGAACAGTAAATTAATTTTATTGTCATGGTCTTTAATAAGAAATGTACACATTTAATTTGTTAATATTGGCTTGAAATTATTAAACTAAGTCCAAACATTAATTCATAAGAAACCATATCATAAGAACCTGTAATTACACTGTGTAAACACGACAAAATATTCTGATATGTAGCCTAAATTAAATATGCTAAAAAAATTTAAAAAAAACTGTATTAAAAAGGAACAAATAGTTTTTCCGTCGCTATGTATCAGAAATAAAGAGATTTGTTTTTTTATGCTTTCATTTTTGATACACAGCGCCCAAAGTACTATTTTTTCCCTTTTAGTACATTTTTTTAAATAAAAGCTTTTTTATACCTGTATGGTGAAACCAAAGGGTATATTAACTTTACCTTACCGTTTGTAACGCCAAGATCCCGTTATCACACAAAAAAATGAATTACACGATAAAAATATTTAATTTTTGCATGTCCGTCCGTCTGTCCGTCTGTGGCGCGGATTGCGAGCGCACGGATTGAGCTAGAGACTTGAAATTTTGCGCAGATCAGTTTTTCGTAAAATGTGAGGCTAAGTTCGTTAATGGGCAAAAATGGACCATTAGGGGGAGTACCCCCCATACGAAAGAAAACGATTTTTGTGAATATCTCAAAAACGGTGCATCTTATCAAAAAAGTCCAAGAACAAAAGTTATTTAGGATATGATTCTACATAAAACTCCCATACATCAAAATCCGATTGGAATAAGTTTTAAAAGATCTTATTGGAAAGTTTGACTTCAAAGTGGAATTTTGGTACAACTGTTCGAATTTTGATACGAATATCACCATACGGGTCTCCAATGATTGCCAGATTGGCAATTATAGCTTTTGTTATGTTTAGAATTCTTTTTTATTTTTGGTTTTTACTCATTTTGTATTTGATAAGTATGACTAAAGATCCAAAAAGATGTCTATGTATCGCCACGCTTATATAAACTTTTTAGTCTTCGAATATATATTTTCGTCCTTGAGATATTCTTACGGCCTTTTTGATTATAGAATCGAATTCAGCGACCTCAAAAACCCCCAGATGAGTTTTTTTCCGGAAAATTTGAGGAAAAGGAAAATCACGCTATCCTTACAGGACCTTTCGTTATCATTACAAAGACGAAGTAATAAAAATATCGTATTGTTATCGGATGTGTCCAAAATTTCAAGTCAATCGGATTGGTCAACCGGAAGCTGGTCAAAATTAGATTGCTGACAGTCAAATACACAAAAAAGCTAGTTAAATAAAAGCTTTTAAAAAGATTGGTATATGAAAAAACACCAATACTGGTAATAATGATTTTAAGGCCTAAAGATGTGCAAAATAAGGTTGGTTAAAATGATTACTTACGTCTCCCTAAATTTTAGCATAAATCTTTTTACCTTACCAAGTCCGAAATATCCATTCTACCACTTATATATGTATTAGACTAATCGACCCCAATCAATCTAATAAAGCATCTTTCAATAAGGACATAACAATTTTGTATTTTAATAAAAACGCACCCTAAAACTTTTTTTATGATCTGGCAATGCTAAAACGTCAGTCAAGGTTTACATTTTTTATTTTTAAGGTTTTTTTTAGGTTTACATGCCACATAGCTGGTCAAACAATTGATCTATCGAAGGAGAACTTCGGTAATCGTGTAATCTCGAGAAATGGTCCGGTCGAATGGCCACCTCGCTCATGCGATTTAACGCCGTTGGATTTCTTTTTATGGGGTTATGTTATGTCGTTGGTTTATGCCAACAAGCCAACAACGTTAGAGGAGCTCAGGAACGATATCGAACGCGAAATTGCCAACGTTCCCGGCCGATATGTGTGGAAGAGTGGTGGAAAATTGACTCCAAAGAATCAATCAGCAAACGTGCTCGCGGTGGCCATATGAACGACATCGAATTTTATACTTAAATGTAACATGTCCACTACACCTGGAATAAATTTCAGCCCGATATCTCAATTAATCTGTGTTTTATTTAAATACAAAATTGTTATGTTCTTATTGAAAGACCCGATATATCAGATAAAATATATATATATGGTCGAAACACCTAAAAGGAAATTTTTAGCGCCCGCTAAATCGAGTTAGAGAGCGTACCTCAAGCAAAAAGATCATTTTAACTCGATTTAGTGGCCACTCAAAGATTCGTAAAACTCACAGTAAGAGTCAACAACAGATTTTTAAAAACGTTCAACAAAATACCAAAAAAAAACACTTATTGATGGTTTATCTGTTTGTTTATTGGTTTTTCTCCTTATTTTATATGTAAAATGGAAAATCACATTTATTCATATTACACGTATCAAAAATTACATTTTTAATAATTACTTTTGTTTTATATACTTTGTTTTTAATTATAATAATAATCATTAATAATCATAATTTTGTCGAATAGATGGTAAAATATTTTTTTTAATATTTATTCAAATTTTCTTTAAATATTTTTTACTTGTGTCTCATTTTTTTTAATTATATACAAACATAGGATCAAAGAAAGATCCACGTTTGAAATCAGCCTTTTTTCTTACAAAACTAAAATTTCAATTTTAATAGCTGTATATAAAAAAACATATAAACGATAGATAGATATAAAACATGAGAATAGATAGAATCGATTAAATCTAACAATTAAAATAATTTAAATTCAATGAACGACGAAATTTGAATTTAAACAAAATTGCTATAAAATTTAATGGAAATTAGTGAAAATCGCAATATGACACCTCTTGATGTAAACTTTTTTTTATATTATTTATTCTATTTCACTTATTTTGTATATGTTAAAATATGATTTTTTTTAATGGAGACCAAATTTTAAGTGGAGTAATCAATCTCTTTCCAGTTTTGTTTCTTATCCAGCAGAACACAACAAGATTATCAACTTGCGAGCACAAAATTTCATAAACTTTTTTGAGTAATTTCAAATATTGGGGTATTTTAAGCGATTAAGTATTATAGGTTTAAGACACGTTTTTCCAATATAATTTCTCTTCCTCAATCTTAGCAATTAATTTCCATATCAGTTTCCATTCCATAATCTAGATTAACTTCATTGTGATGTGTTCTACAATAATTCACTAAATTCTTTTTAAAGCTAATATTAACTCATCACTACAAGAATTCATATTAATCTTAATCTATTCATTATGCTTATTTCAATTTATTTTCATGCTGTTTCTACTTTGAACTTTTTAAATTCTAAGAATTGAGACCTTTTGTTTCTTCAACGAAACCACGAAACGTTTTAATTTTTCCACAATTTATCTGTAAAAGTTTTTCTCCGATTTTATTGAAATCGCATACGAGTAAAACTGGAAAGAGATAGCTTTGTTCCAGTTTTTTTTTCTTGTGATCTTAATGCGATCATTAAAATTTATTCTACAATGTTTAATTTCAGTTTATAATTATAATAATTTTAATAATAATTTCACTTTAGTTATTTTCCCTTAATAAAAATTTTTCTGTAAGGTTTATAAATGCTTAGAAGTTTAGAAAAATCCCTAATGTAAAAGTTTTATTCTCGATCGTCTGTTTTTTCTCTTTCTCTTCGAAACTGTAATTTATTTTTCTTCCACTTTTTTTTAATAGTAACAAGTATAGTTCAAATTAATGAATTTAAATATGGCAGTTATATTTTTGTGTTTTACGTATAATTGAATAAAAGTTATTCAATCTAAAATTGGTTTACTCGTATTAACTTTTCCTTATGTTATTATTTCTGGTTTTCTCTGTTGAAAAAAAACTAAAAGATCACCAAAGAGAAATATTTCAAAAAAAATAATTAAGAACTAATTAGGTAAATTTTTTATTTGTCTATTAACTTTGTAAACATTAAATTACAATCTCTTACATTTAAATGAATGTCTTCCAATAATTGAGTTTTATTTTTAAGGTTTATATTTTGTTGGTAAAAATTTATTCACTACATTAAAGATTGAAATTCACATAGAAATTAAATCCATAGTTCAGTCAACCGGTAATAGAATGATTTTATTTTATATTATTATTATTTTTTTAAACAAACTCTATAAAATGTTTAATTGTTATTTAATGATTCATTCGCATTAAAATTGGAAGATTCAGTTTGCAAAATTTTACTAATTGTAAGTTTTTGGACGAAGATGGTTTTTTTTATTAAATGAATGAAGGGTAAATGATTTTTTAAATTGTAATTACTTTTTATATATCTTGTTTTTTTTGTTTCGTTTTGTTTTGCTGTCTTAAAAGCTATATGTAACATAGAAACCTAATCGTCCTAATTTTTCTGCTCGTAAGTAAATACACGTTTTTGTAATGACCGGTGAAAGTTGATAGAAACGTCCCATTTCAGGACCCAATATCCCTGAAGAATTTCACGACTCCAGCTCTAGTCGTTTTTGAGAAATCTTGTGCAGAAACTGAGGAAAGACATATTTGTAATATGACCCCAATCAACTAGGCAGGCAGTGATCGGGACATGTTTTTAAGCAAAATCAGGAATTGAACATTTTCCTGATCACAACACCGTATTATACTTGTAGTACGGTATTTCGTATAAAAGACTAAAAATTCCAAGTATTAAGGGTATTCACAGTCCTCTTTTAAATTGCGAGTAATTTTACCGCTCGGTAATTCAGTCAAATTTAACAGATTTTTACCGAGACGGTAATTTGGTTCATGTAAAAATGAATTACCGGATTCGGTAATTGTAGACATGCCTTGAGTCGTGTTTTCCGGCCCGGTTATTCGGTATCAAGAATCAACCGCGAGTGGCGCTAGTTATGTTTTTAGTTGTCAAATTTTCTCGCTGGTTTTTTGATAATCTCATCGGACTGCAAATTTTTTCAATTTTGATAGCCGTTGCCACAATAGAAATTCAAAAGAATACATCAAACATGGATTTAAAGGTATGTGACATATTTTACAATCAAATTCGCAGTTCATGATTTGGTCACGTATCCAATAAAAGCGCTGTTCTCAAATTTGTGCTGTGGGATGTTCACAGCAGAATAGTTTCAGTCTTTTAATATTACCGAAAATACCGAATACCCAAAATTAAAAGAGAACTGTGAATACCCTTATTGACAAAATAAGAAAATAATTTTAAAATTACAGTCAAAAACCCAGTTTGCAAGATTCTAAAGTAACGTTTCTTGACTCATTTTCGCCTTTAATGTAGAGTTCCCAGGGATTCTCATTGTGGAGGACAAGTTCTCTTTTCTGATCGAAAAAAATGTCCGGCTTTTTTTCAAAATTTCATATTTTATCCTTTTTTACAGAAGATTGTACTCTTTAACCTCTTTTCAAAAAATCAGGAAAACTAAATTTTTTTTAAATATTTTTAAAAAAAAATCAATAAAACATTTGTAGTAGGAAAAAAGTCTAAATTTGCTTCTCGTGGTTTAAAAATATGGACCTGCGGAGACGCAACACATTTGGTATGTGTAATTTTTAATAATATTTTGTTTTGTTTACAAAGGATTTAAATTCGAGTTTTATGTAATTACGGGCTGTTCATAAAATACGTCACGCCCATTCCCTCAACAGAAGTTTTTTATGAACTGCCCTTTACTAATAATAGTAACAATGGCCCCTATTATGAATGTCAACTATTAACGATTGATACTTGACAAAATTTATCAACTGAAACAACTTTTGGTGTTACCAACACTGATTGATAAAATTCTTCACCATTGTGAATGAAATGGTTTTGACGTTTATCAAAAAGTCAATTGTGAACTTTGATTTGATTAAAATGTCCTCAAAAAGATCTCTACAATTAAAAAATATGATAAATTTTCATTTTCGAGTCATCAACAGAAGCCAGCTAAAAAAATTAGTGGTGCTGATGGGAAAAAATCCAATAATAGTAAAAGGAATATGTTCTAAACTTGATGCTAAAAATAAATGGAAGCAAATTGCTGTAGAATTAATTAGTTTGGGTCCTCCGGAGCGCCCTTGCATAAATATCTGAATGGTTCTATGATAGCCGGAAATCGTGTATAAAACTGAAAAATACACCATTTTGTCATACCGGTCAGGGAAACATAACCAAACAAATTACGTCCGATTTTTCAATTTTAATGGGTTGGTGTTATCTATTAAAATCCTTATTTGCAACATAGTTTGTTGACCTGTAGTTTCATTTTCATCAATTGACCACATTTCAAAGAAAACTAACAGAAAACACACAAATAAACCAAAAATTGTTATCTTCCTTATCCTATCAACCATAAATTTGTTGTCGCTGGAAACGGTTGACAGCTATCAATAAAGTTGACACCGATTGACATTCGTAATACCGATGTATCAATTTTGTTGATAGGTATCAACTATCAATTGTGAATCGACAATCATAATAAGGGCCAATATTTAAAATCTGTCCTCCTTTTCCACTCCCGAAATCTGGGAATCCTACTTTTATGTGACTTTCACGTGGACTTTTGAACAACTGGCATGCATATTTAGCGGTTTCTTCGCCAACATTGAAACAAGCGTTTATACATTCGGTATATCAACTGTAATGACGTCAAATTTTTCTAATTAATTCTCCGGTATCACTATTCATTCTTATTTACTTAGAGCAGAATTTCAAATTTTCTTTATTCTTCCATTATAAATTATTCTAATTAAATATGTTTAGTATGTATTACATTTGCTTGTGTTTACGATAACGACAGACGCTTCAACTACATGACCATAAAATTCTGAAACTTGAATCAACTAGACTTGAGATATGCACTATCATTATGCAAAAAAAATCGCGTCAATTCTCATATTACCGCCTCGTTTCCATCTTTAAAATTATGATTTGCTTTTCAATAGTAAAGCTTATCAACAGACAAATATTCCATACTAATTAAAATATGAATGAGATAGAAATCGAACACATTCATACCAGCGGAAATTAATTTAAAAATCCCTAAAAGTAAAAAAATCCTATCAGAAATTTATAATTAAATAAAAAAAAACATTTATATAAATTTCGCTGTCTTAAAATATACAATCTCGAAAAAAAAATTTAAAAAACTACCCTTTAAAAAAAAAGTCTTGATAATGTGAACTCGTTCTTAAATTTCTCTAAATCTTTCCACTCCACCGGTTGCTTACTTCTTCCTTTTTTACAATATAATTATTTCTCTCTTTCCTCATCCACGAAATGTTTAAAAATTAAATAAATAAAGTGCCTAGCACATACCCTAATCCTGTTCAGATTGCGCACCTGGATAATAATATGGCGGTGGGCGTTCGTATTCAGATGCCGGCGGAGCCATAGGTGGATTCTGATAGCGTGGTGGTCCTCCATCCCAATGCCTGTTTTATATGAGCGGAAAGAAATTATTTTATTTATTTATTCGACCATTTAATTTAACCTTAATTAGAAGCATTAAGAAATCAACTTAAAATTACAAAATCGTTAATCTCCAATAGATTAAGATGTGTCAATTCTGTGTCTGGGTTCAAATTTTAAATTTTTTTTGTTATTGAAATATTTAATAAATAACTATCGGCAAAGCATGAAAAACCAAATTTCAAGAAAAATAGAAAACTACTGCAAGAACAAACATCGGAAGTTAAACCATGATTGTTTCCTTTCAATTCCAATTGCTTTCTTTTCTTGGTTTTAAGGTACATCTTTATTAAATATATTTTTAAAAACACCTTTTCTTACATAAAATTCATTGGTAAGCCAAAAAAATCAATGTTTTTTCAACGTCATTGACACATCTCAGGCAAACAGCAGCGTTGAAAATAGAATGCAGCATAAAAACAGTTAAAATCCATTTGGTCTTATAGAAAAGTGAAATTGAGAAATGTTGTTTTGTTTACCAGGCGCGGATTTTTTTCTTAATTAAAACATAGCTGTTTTTTCAATTGTTTTTCAGAATCAGATATCCAAAACAAAAATGGTATGCATGTGGCAGATTTTTAAATAAGTTAAGGTTTGTTTTTCTGCTATACTTACTAAAAATTTTATTAATCTGCCACAACAACAAAATTCCTTCGCTGCTTCTATTTTCACCGTAGATTTGTATCACCGCCTTTAAAATAAAATTCAGTACACTCTACTCTTGGTTGATTTCTTAATGAACATAGATAAGATGTCAATAAGAAAATAAAATCAAATAAGGAATAAGGTACAACGAAAGCATAATACATAAACAAAGATAGATTCATTAGAAGTTGTAATAAATAGAAATTTAATTAAAGAAGAAATAAAGTCATATTTCGGTTTAGTTATTAGTGAAATTAAACAACACAACTTCGATCATAAGCAAAATACAAAAAGACTGTCGAAAAAAAAATTCAATAGCGTAATTTTTTTTTATTTACAAGTAGGTGTACATTAAAAACCCTTCAAACATACTTTCACAAATTCCAATTTGTTAATTAATTTTTTAGAACATAAAACTAGGTCCTCGTTGAGACAATTCTTCTGTTTCAGAGATTTTTATATCTATAAATTCTATATGAGGCCAATTGAAGTGAAAATGCATTTTGAACTAAAATTTTTGGATTTAACATACAGGGTATTCACAGTCGTCTTTTAAATTGCGGGTAAATTTACCGCTCGGTAATTCAGTCAAATTTAACAGATTTTTACCGAGACGGTAACTTGGTTCATGTAAAAATGAATTACCGGATTCGGTAATTATATACATGCCTTGAGTCGTGTTTTTCGGCCCGGGTATTCGGTATCAAGAATCAACCGCGGGTGGCGCTAGTAATGTTTTTAGTTGTCAAATTTTCTCGCTGGTTTTTTGTTAATCTCATCGGACTGCAAATTTTTTCAATTTCAATAGCCGTTGCCACAATAGAAATTCAAAAGAATACATCAAACATGGATTTAAAGGTAAGTGACATATTTTACAATCAAATTCGCAGTTCATGATTTGGTCACGTATCAAATAAAAGCGCTGTTCTGAAATCTGTGCTGTGGGATGTTCACAGCAGAATATTTTCAGTCTTTTAATATTACCGAAAATACCGAATACCCAAAATTAAAAGAGGATTGTGAATACCCTCATAGTTTGCAGGGAATTTAGCACATGAAATTTCAATTGAATTCAAGTTTTAATGTGAATTTTTCGCGCTGTCAGCAGAAGCACAATAAACTTTATATGTTTTTGAGACCACTTTTATTGGATAAAAAGAATTAAACTTTTTGCGATGCGGTTTTTATACTTCTAAGACTTTGAAATCTGCAATCTGCTTTCAGTTAGTTGTTCATAGTTTTATCAAATGGTGTAATCCATTGCGGAATTTGATTGAAAAGTTCCATTTTGATCTTCAATAATAAATCGACAGGCAAGCTCCGAAAAGTTCTGGGGAAAATTCCCACTTCAGTTCGATAAGCTTTGTTATTAGCATATAAAATTTCCAAACAAAAATTTACTCAAATGTTTACAAAAGCGAAAAAAAATAGAATATCCCTTACTTTAATTGACATATCATGTGCAAATAAAACGAAAAAATATATTTACTTAAATAAACAATAAATGAAACTAAACTCCTACGTGTTTTTTCTAAATTTCACTTATTTGAATTAGGTATATTTATTTATAGTATAGTTTACTTCCCATAGTACTAATGGCCACAAGGGAATACTAAGATCTGATTTAAGCAAAGAAAATTAAGAATCATTTTTTAGCAGTGCGCTGTAACTGGGGCTCGCAGATCCCGTCCTTTTATAACGGTATTATAAGTTTCAATCGTTAAAAGAAAATATCCAAAATTCTAACCGAATCTCGTGAACTTTGTTAAAATGCAACTTGAATTTTTTCATAGAAAATTCTTAAGGCCTGTGTCCACATGGAAGTTTATTTGCAGAAGTCGCTTCTAGCAGAGACTTCTGGAAGTTTTTCCCGTGGAAACACTAACTGCAAGTGAACTTCCAGAAGTTGTGACACCAAAAATCTCTTCTGAAAGCGACTTCTGCAAATAAACTTCCATGTGGACAAAGGCCTTTAGAATAAATTCAAATTTTGTAAACTTTTGCTGAGTAAATAAAATAAATTCTGAATGAAATCCGTGGAAAAATCCAAGAACAAATGGCAGGTGTAAACGGACCCTAATGTATGAAAATTTCACTAAAAAACTAATTTACGTATGTACGCAAAAAAAACCTTGAGCTTAATTTGATTTACAAATGGGCAAAACAAATAATACTTTGCAAAAAATTGAATTGTATTATACAGCTGTTTCTGCTAGTGCCACTATAATTTACGCAAGTAAATACTGTTAAAGCCCCAACTATTTTCGTCTTTTTAAGAAAAACATGTTTTGAGGAAAGCGGCTGTCGCTACGAAATTTTTTATTCCTTTAGAGCCTGTTCACATTGGTTGAAATAGTCCGCCTAAATGAGGCTGTTTAGATTAGCCGATCCAGGCGCCAGGCCATGAACGAAACTGTCAAAATCCTCGTCTTGCCTGTAATTTTGACAGTTTCGTTCAATGCCTGGGGCCTGGATCCGCTAATCTAAACAGATACAATAGGACGGATGAAATATTGCTCGTGTTCAGATTAAGACTATTTGAACCAGTAGCTGTGAGCAATCTGACTGGCGTGAAACATTTGGGAAACGGAACATTTCTAAAGAATTGCAAGTAATACGTGGCTGCCTTTTGCTCTGCGACGTGTTGCATTGAAGACGACCGAAACAATAATGACAATGGAATACATTCAGTGTGGCAAGCAACCAATCAGAGCACGACAGGTGGAACTCTGAGAACGGAGATTTTAGTTTTGAGGATAAGATGTGTCAATTCTGTGTCTAGTTTTGAGGCAGTCCCACTTCCTCACCTTGCCCTAATGTTGCCAGTTTCTGTCCTAATTAGGCGGACTATTTCAACCAATGTTAACAATCATATACAGTACTAGCTTGCATACCCGTCGTTGCCGAGTAAAGTTTTTTAAAATTTTTTTTTTATGTTCTATGTTGGAGCTAAACTTCAGGCCAATCGACTCGGTAGTTTCCCCGCGAAAGGGTAACATAGAGGAAGAACTAAGTTTCGAGATCACTTTACTCCCTCCCCTTACTCCCCCCACAAAAATTATTTAATTGAATTTGTATGGAAAAATCAAAAATAATTTCCATTAAAATCTTAATATTACAATTCGGCAACAACAGTGGCATAAAATATTTTATCATAGCAAAATAAATTTAGTGAACATTAATGACAATGTTCCCCGACTAGTATCGCAACCAATGCCTTCAGCCCACGGGCTAAATGCTATACCACTAAAAGTCACACTTCAAAAAAAAACTTTTGAAGTTCCAACCTTTACGGAAGTAATTCAGCTTGATGAGGTAAAATTAGAAGAAAAGAAACATTATCACACCTTCAATTGATTGTCTTTCATTTTTTTCTAAGTATTATAAGAAAAAAAAACAGACGTTTTATATCAAATAAATGGAGATTAAGAAAAAGTGCTATACAGAAACTACTCCAAGAAGTTTTTTCAAGTGAAAAATCTCGACTAATCGAGAATAGACTTAAAAAGTAACGAAATTACAGTGAGTGCAAAAAAAAACATCAGGTAACATCTAAATTGTGACCGAAATCGCAATCACTTCAAAAGGTTTAATCATTGAATTGTAAAATTTTGTAGAGATTTGATTGTCGAATTAAAAAAAATTAATGAGAAACAAAAAAAAAACTTAAACTCATCTAACAATTAGAATTTGTGAGTAAATAAGATACAAAAATAGAAGCATCATATCAAACAATTGTGTTAGAAAAGGATAAAATTTGTAAACTGTTTCTAAAATAAAATCAATTTCGAATGTTTACAGATAGTAACAAAAAGGATTTAATCTTATATGAAAGCACCCTTTAAGTTAATTATCATAATAAGTATTAACCTTAATTATTTTGTTTTATTTAGTTTCTATATTTTTTTTTTGTTTTTCAATTTTTGTTTAAAAATTTCATTACTTTTTTTTTGCACAAGTACCTAAAAGAAACCGTCTCCAGAGAGTGCTTTTGGCCTTGTATCAGCCCCCAAATCACTAGCATGTGATGAAAGATTGCGTGAACGTTTAGTAGTAGTAGTAGCAGAAGTGTTGTTGTTATTATTAATTTCACGATTATAAATTCTGTTTTTTTTTTATCATTTTTTTCAAATAAAATCAATAATGAAAAGAAAAAAAGAAGAACATATTCAGAATAAACAACCAACTACACTATTATATTTAAATAGAAATAGGGAGATTCTACTAAATTCATATCAATTATTTTATTATATTCATTGATAAAAATGCACCAAAAATAACGTCATCAGTTCTTAAATTCAATACAAATAAATATTGAAAAAAAATGTACGAAATTCAAATCAAAAGTCTTACAAAAAAAAAATGTTTAATGATAATAATAGTATTATAAATAAATACAAAACGATTTATATTAACTAAAAAATTGTACGAAAGAAAAATTTGATAAATTACGTAACTAAACAAATGAACTTAAGAACAACTGAAAAATTTAATTGAATAAAATAAAAAACTAAATAGTCTTACTTTGGTGCCATATCGTTGTACCTTGTATCACGTCCGGCTGATGCTCCATGCGATGACCCTGAATCCTCGTAATAATCGCCTCGTCTATCACGTGATCCCCGTCTACGATCTTTGGCTTTTCGTCTTTTATTTTTCGGTCCACTAAAGTTATTTCAATAGTAGGGCGAACAATTTCATGCAAAAATAGTCGAAAAAAAAGAAATTTAGGAACAATAATTCACAACTAAAAAACGTTTTTATACTAATTTGCATAAAAACAGAGTAATTTGCATAAAAACAGTTCTTTTTTAATTAATAGTGATTACTATGGTGCCATTTGGTTAGAAAAGCATTATACACTGTCATCGACAATACAGGTTTTTTTTACATTTTTAAGAGAGCCATACATTAAAACATAACAAAAGCTATAATTGCCAATATGGCAATTATTGAAAACCCGTATGGTGATTTAAGTGAATGGCGAACAGTTTTATCAAAATTCCTCTATGAAGTCAAACTTTCCAATAAGATTTTTTAAAATTTATTCCAATCGGATTTTGATGTATGGGAGTTTTATGTAGAATCATATCCTAAATAACTTTTGTTCTTGCACTTTTTTGATAAGATGCACCGTTTTTGAGATATTCACCAAAAACGTCTTCGTTCGTATGGGGGATCCCCCCCCTAATAGTCCATTTTTGCCCATTAACGAACTTAGCCTCGAATTTTACGAAAAACGGATATGCGTAAAATTTCAAGTCTCTAGCTCAATCCGTGCGCCCGCAATCCGCGCCACAGAAGGACGGACGGACAGACAGACGGACGGACATGCAAAATTCAATTTTTTTTATCATTCTAAACACACTGGTGTAATTCATTTTTTTGTGTGATGACGGGATCTTGGCGTTACAAACGGTCAGGCAAATCTAATATACCCTTTGGTTTCACCATACGGGTATAAAAACCCGAACAGAAAGCTAAAAATTGGATCGAATTGAAAAAAATGTAGTGTTGCAAACAAGTCTGAGGTCATTGGGAGGATTAGCTTTGCCGAGGAAACCAAAGAATGAAAAATGGTTCAATTGGTCAACTCGTTGTTTTGTTATACCAGTACCAGAAAGACCGAGCCATGCTCGGCGACCTCAAAATCCTACTTTTGGGGAAAAACTAAATTCACATTATCTTTCCAGAGTTTTTAAATTCCCGACCTAGAAAGCTAGAACTAAAACTAACGCGCGATAACAAAATTTCATAGAAATCGGTTGAGTGGTTATTGAGTAATCGCTGTCACCGATTTTTGAAACGTTGTTTCGAGACACCAGGTGAGGATTATCGAGGGGAGGGAAAAGTCAGATTTGTAGTGGAAAAATCGAAAGCCCTTAGCCCCCTTAGTAATACTGTAAAGTTTCATTAAGATCGGACCACCCAGTTCGAAGATAACAGGCGAGGGGTATCGAGGGGAATTTTCTCAGAGGTGAGACCTATCTAGATCGATTCCTTGTCCCCGAAAATCCCTAATCCCAAGTTTCGTGAAAATCGTTAGGCGGGTTTTCGAGATCGTTTGTGCAGACAGACAGACAGACAGACAGACAGACAGACAGACAGACAGACAGACATTTCTCGTATTATATTATGTTATACCATATCGTCGGCTAAAAGTGAAATTGTGCTAAGTCCATTATACCAAATTTGACAGAAGAACAATAAAAAACCTTGTTAAATCATTTTAATTTTCATTTAAAGAAAACAGTCTCATTTAAAGAAAACTGAGCCCAATTTTTCTCATTTAAAGAAAACTCAGTGTCATTGAAAGAGAATTAAAACGATTTAACAAGGTTTTCATTATTCTTCTGGAAAATTATACCAAATGGACTTAGCACAATTTCACTTTTAGCCGACGATATATCGCTTGTTAATTGATAAATCTCAAATTGGCGATGAAAAGAATTAATTTGAATATCATTTCGGTCCTGATTAAGTGATGACGGAGTAAATCAGTTGTATTTTAAACCTCACATTTCGAGATCTGTTCCATTATAATTTATAATGAACTTAAAGCTCGATTTTTTAAATGTAACACTTTTCCTTATGAATATTATTTGCTATTTTAATTTACCCCAAGTTAATTTTAATGTTAATATAATGGCACATAAATAATCAGTTTTATTTCAAATGATGATGAATGACAATAAAAACGAAAGTCTATGAAATATGAAAAAAACATTGTGAATTTGTAAAAACTTACTTTGCCAGTGGTATGTTGTCCCGTTCACTGTATGCATCATACAAATACTCCCTGAAAAATTGTTAAAAATGCAGTGAAAATTCAAAGCTGGACAACGATACAATTAATAAATTAGACTAAAAATGGCAGATAGAGTGAAAGAATGACAATGAGCAAATATAAACACAGTATGTGATAAATGTTTATTAACAAGCATTCCAATTAATTAGAAATATCAGTTTAAAATAACAAGTTCAAATAAATTAATGCATCAAACACACAAAATGTCAAAACTTTTTGTTGAATTAGAAGGATTTTAAACAAACAAAGATCCCTGAACCAAATACCAATGATGTTCAATTATTTTCTAGCTATTTTCTAAAGATTGATGTGAAAATGATTCATTTCAAAGCCTTAAATACGAGTAGCAAAAAGCAATGTGTATTTGATCTTTTTTTTTAAACGTTGAAAAACTTCCTACAATCAGTAGAAAAATCATGAATTTTTTACAAAATCTTTTGACACAATAAAGATATTATTCACTAAGTTTTTTTCTAGTTCAACTATGTAATAAATATTTCTATGTGTCTTGAAACTAAAAAAAGTTGACCCTGATATGTCTTAATCGCCTCATAATGAAAATAATACCAAATGCCACCATTCCCATTATTTTATTATTGTAATTTCTTGCAATCAAAAGAAGAATTTATATTTACAAATCTGTAGTCCGGTGGTTTTTTGCAAAATCATGGTTTTTGTATGTTCTGATACAGATTTTATGCTTTCCAATGACATCTTGGAATTGGTCCTATCTCAAAAAAAAACAAGAATTTAAGGTTTTAAAGAAAGTCATCTCCCATAAATATCTATAAGAGTGAACCACCCCCTCCTGAACATTTTACAACTTGTCGTTTGGTGCAGTTTACCTCCGGGCTTCAGAAATTAACTAAATTTTGTATTATGCTAAGAATCTAATAACAAAATTAAATTTGGGGTCCATTATGGATAACGATCGTAATCGAAACGATCAGAAATTGTGTGTTGTTGTTAGTGTTTTATACCAACAACAACAGGTGAATCTCGATCGTTGCGATTACGGTCGTTATCCATAATGGACCCCTTTGTATCAAAATACTAACCATTTTTTTAACAATTTGAATAATTTGTTTTTTTGCTCAGTCCAGACGATGTTTTATGATATTTTTTAATTTGTTTACTGTGGAAGCCAGATGAATTAGAAATGTTTGCTTGGTTTGTTTCCCCTTTTTATGGAAGGTGTAAATTATTTTACATTGAAATAAAAAGTATTTAGAGACAAGAGAAATAAGATTACATATGAAAACTTATAAAGCATTTTGCTTAGAATACTTTATAGAATATCATCACCGAAAGTAACTTTTTATTTATTGAAATAAGTAGCTTTTTAACTGATATAGGATTGCGAGAGAGATAGGGCTTTCATCGAATTCAAACAAAGAAAAAAAATTTATTATGAGAGTCAAATTTTTCTCTATGCATTTAGTTCAAATAAAAACTTCACGTTGGCTTATTAGGAAACCTGTATGTATTAAATGCCTATCACAAAACACCAATTTAAAAAGAGTTAGAAACACTTTTATAAAATTTTATTAAAAACTATTTATTAAAAATAAAAATTCTGTTAGTAAATCGAATGGTATGTTTTATATGATTTTTTTATAACAAAAATATTATTTGGATTAATTTTATTAATACAAGTATAACTAATATTTATGATGTTTCAACAAAAAGCCTTAACGCATTCTTCGGGATTTGAACGCCAAATTACTTAAGAAGTAACAATTATACAAAAAAAAATTATAATAATTCGTTAGTTAAATTAAATGTAAATTATAAAATAATAGGTAAAAACAGATAAGACTTTGATGACTTACGATTCAACTAATGGCCCTGGATAAGGATCAGACTTTTGGTACAGACTTGAAAGTTTAACACTGATAATTAACGTTGGTAAAAATACAAGGATGCACCATCCAACGCCGGCCCAAAAACCATTCTAATAAAAAATAAGAAAATATTAAAATTATTTGGTAATATTTGATAGAACATCATCACTGATTCAAATCGCGTAAAAAATTGGTTAAAAACATCAAATTCGACAAATCAGTTTAACTTTGTATAGAAGTAAACTTAGATATTTTTTGTGTTCACAAACATTATAAGGGTATTCACAGTCCTCTTTTAATTTTGGGTATTCGGTGTTTTCGGTAATATTAAAAGACTGAAACTATTCTGCTGTGAACATCCCACAGCACAAATTTGAGAACAGCGCTTTTATTGGATACGTGACCAAATCATGAACTGCGAATTTGATTGTAAAATATGTCACATACCTTTAAATCCATGTTTGATGTATTCTTTTGAATTTCTATTGTGGCAACGGCTATCAAAATTGAAACAATTTGCAGTCCGAAGAGATTAACAAAAAACCAGCGAGAAAATTTGACAACTAAAAACATTACTAGCGACACTCGCGGATGATTTTTCGGTATCGGTACCGGGCCGGAAAACACGACTCAAGGCATGTCTACAATTACCGAATCCGGTAATTCATTTTTACATGAACCAAATTACCGTCTCGGTAAAAATCTGTTAAATTTGACTGAATTACCGAGCGGTAAAATTACCCGCAATTTAAAAGAGGACTGTGAATACCCTTTATGTTCTTTTTGAAATGTTCAAACACTATTTGACCAGTGATATGCTAACAAATCAAGTTTCGTTTAGACAAATCACAAATTTGCAAAACGAATTTCACGATAAAATGTACTTACAAATGGGTCGATAACTTTATTGCAGCCAGCAATAAGAAACGCTGAATATACATTAGCTATTGGCTGACATTTTCCAACTTTTGTTGTTACAGAGTCTATGACTAAATTCATGTACGACATCGTTATATTTAGGAAATGATCCGTTAATTCGGTTGCAATTTGCCTAACTACCTGAGTACCATTGTAATTGATAAAATCTTGAGCTTCATAGATTTCTTTGAGCAATTTATTAATTGTTTTTTCAAAATCATCATTTGGATTAGGCCGTAGTGTGTTTTCAAGATTTGTTGCTAATTTCAAAAGTTCTTCAATATCTTTCTTCATTGGTGTTACTAAATTGTCCTCATATGAAACCAAATGCAATGCTTGATTCTTCAAACTGACGGCAACATCGTTCATTTTACCCTGTGTAATGTTATTCGCCGTCTCACGTAATTTATTAGCGATATCTTTTAAACTGTGCCTCGTTATTTCTTTGGTGAGCTAAAAACAAGAATTTTTGTCAAATAAAAATCGACAAAAAAAAATGAACTCAAAAATTCAAGTCCGTAATTAAGATAGCTTAAATCAAGAATTACAAGCTTCTGTCTTCACATTCAGCTTCTTTTTAAATGCATAAAACAAATGAAACTTACTTCATCATGGAATTTATAAGCGTGGAATTTATTTAGGTCGGACTCGGCTAGATCCTTAATTTTCTTTTCGGTATCTTTGTCCATAATTTTGACACTCTCATCGATTTGAATACTATTTACCAAATCGGCAAGTTTCTTATCAATCTTAAAGTCTTCAACATATTCACGGAGTTGATTAATATCAAATCCATTGTGTAGTCGGAGCACTTCATATATTGACTTATTTTGCTGACAACTAGCAATTACATCCGATATTCTAAACGGTGGCAATTCAGATGATGTGGTTATTCTACTCTTTGGAAACTTATTTTTCAAATTGTATTTCTCCTTATAAAATACTGTGTTGAGATCAATAAAATCATCATAGTAATTTTGAAAAATTTGATCGTGCATAGGATCCCTATGAAAAAAAAAAATAAAAAATATTATGACTTTTTCCGAATGTGTTGATCAAGTGTTTTAGTTAAATTTAAAAACCGTATTATGGTTTTACGAAAAAGTTACTTTACCTCAAGGGAACACAAACGCCACGTTGCACAATGACGCCCCCAAGGAACTGGACCAGCACGATAACAGCAAGTACTGATATCGTCAAAAAGATCACAGTCACACCACTATAAAAAAAATCATATAAGTACAAGCAATATGCATAAATTCTAAATTTTTACAGCATTAAAAATCTTGCTCCTGAGCCTTTATTACAGCAATCATCGCCATAGCCATCTGGACGTTTCCCACAAATTCCACAGAAAAGCGCCAATGTGACACAGAGAAGAACCTAAAAAAAGTGTTGTTTATTTTTAATCCTTTGGATTTTTGCAACTTACAATTTATACTAAATTTCATAATTTTTTACAGAAAACTTACCAGTAAAAGTAGTGAACTAACGGCAATTCCCACATAATACCGATACATGCTGTACTTTTCGATATATTTATCAGCTACATTAATGTATCTGTAAGTATTATTGCTAAGCTCGTCAGATATTGCGTGCAATGTCTTTGAGAATTCATCCGAAGTGTCCTTAATTGATTTACCTGCAGGGATAAAATTATTATAAGTTAAAACCAGTAGCGTAAACAAAAAATTACGGCCCCTGGAAATCTAAGATCCTTTTTTATGGAACCGAACTTCATATTAGTTTCATATGTAGCAAAGGAGCACTTACCTGCAGTATCAATAGCATTCATTATTTCAGGTATATTCCGATTTATAGTACTTTTTAAATTCTTTGTCAAGTCGTCGAACGCCTTCTTGCCTTTGGTAATCGCTTCAATAATTTCATCACTTAAAAGTGAATCTACGCTCTGTACAATTTCAGAAATATCTGGCAGCTGAAATAGTGCATAAATAATTGATTAATGGCTTTCATCAAATAGCAGACCAATTAAAAGTTTTTAAAATAAAACGTAAATCCTGTAATTTAAATTTAAAAATAAAATATTGATTTAAGTCAATCAAAATGAAAAGATTTTTTTTTAATTGCATGCAATTTAAAGCCAACCAAAAAATTTTTATAAGCAGATAAAAATAAATCCCAAAAAAGAAACACTTCTTTAAAATATCTTTTTATCGTTCATAGACATTTATGCGATTAGAATTTGATTTATTAAAGTTTTTCAACTTCAAAAAAATGGGCATTAATGAAGAAATACATTTTTAAAACATAACAAAAGCTATAATTGCCAATCTGGCAATCATTGGAGACCCGTATGGTGATATTCGTATCAAAATTCGAACAATTGTACCAAAATTCCACTTTGAAGTCAAACTCTCCAATAAGATTTTTTAAAATTTATACCAATCGGATTTTGATGTATGGGAGTTTTATGTAAAATCACATCCTAAATAACTTTTGTTCTTGCACTTTTTTGATAAGATGCACCGTTTTTGAGATTTTCGCAAAAAACGTTTTCGTTCGTATAGGGGGTACCCCCCCCCCCCCCCCCCCTAATGGTCCATTTTTACCCATTAACGAATTTAGCCTCGCATTTTACGAAAAACGAATCTGCGTAAAATTTCAAGTCTAGCTCAATCTGTGCGCCCGCAATCCGCACCACAGACGGACGGACAGACGGACATGCAAAAATAAATTTTTTTAGTCATTCTATACTCACTAGTGTAATTCATTTTTGTGTGTGATAACGGGATCTTGGCGTTACAAACGGTAAGGCAAAGTTAATATACCCTTTGGTTTCACCATACGGGTATAAAAATTATTTGATATTAACAAATTTTATTTTAAGAGAAACAGAATTATGCAGAGCTAATACTTATAAGCTACTTCAAGCTTACGAGTAATTGGCTATGAAATAATGGATATTTAAACTCAACATCGAATTAATGGGCGCACTACTATGATATAAATCATCTCATCAAACAGCAAAAAAAAATACAAATAATTTAAGGTCTAAATAAATTAATTTCACTTTCAGAAAATTTGAAAAAAAAACTCAATAAACGAAAAAGTTTAATTCAATAACACATTTTTTTTATCAAATTAAACATACCCTGGGAAAATACCGGTCTAACATCTTTGCGTGAAATTACATTGAATCGATTATTAATATTAGAATTTTTATAAATCATGATTTTGCTTATAGAATATTGTACAAAAACCTCCTTTAAGTGTCGTGCAAGATTTTAAAAAAATGATCATAATTTGTAACTAATTCTAAGCAATGGTTAAAAGGAGATTTTTTACAAACAATTCATGGGAAAGTTTCTTACCTGATCATAATCAATTCCACTGGTGTCCAACTTTCCAATTTCGTAGTCAACCAAAATTTCTTGGCATTTCAGCTCTGGACATGATGTGAGCTGTTGTAGGAGTTCTCTTTTAACACCTCTCAAACCTAAAAAGCATAAAAATTATACTAAATGCTTTAAATATTTTATAAGAATTTTTAAAAGTCAATTGTCTAATCTAAAGTTACCGTCACTTAATTGAGAGGCGCTAACTCTCAAATTGTTGGTAATTTCTTTCATTCGAGTTAAACTCAGCTTGATATTCGGTAAGGCTTGAACAAAATCTGTCAAATGTATCAAAGAGATGGCCTGTGACTGTTTTTCTAGTTCTTCTATGACCGTGTCTCCAGTAGCTGCAAAACAATGCGAAAAAAAAATCAACAAGAATGAAAATTTTAAATTCAATTCATGCCATTTGATTCTAATAAATAATAAATAGACAAATAAATTCACATACTTTTCAGAAGTTTACTAATCTCCATACTGAGCTCCCTGTAATTCTCAACCAGTAAAAATTTAATGTGAGCAGATGTCGAATCGAGGAATAATCTAGTGTCTTCCACTCCGTGGCGAGCGGTGGTTGTTACCTCCTCAACTCCTTCCTGCATGTAACTATTTGTGACAAATGCAATAACAACGCCAAATCTACGAAAGAAAAAATTGAAATTTTCAAAAATTTAACCGAACATCATGGCGCATTAATTGATTGAGTTGACTACGTACAAAATCGCAGTGGCAGCACAAATGAGTAGCAAGCCCAGGAAGATCCTTCGGCATGTGTCATGTTTTTTATCGAAAGGCTGGGAACGGCCTCCGCAAGCTCCAGCGCATCGACAACAGCAGAAACACAATCTGCAAAACAATGGAAAAATCACAAGTTTTAGTTGGAATTTCTGGTATGAAAGCCAGAAACTCAGAAAAATCCACAAATGAGCAAAAAAATAAAATGTCAGCAAAAAAAGAGTAAATAAACTTTTATACAGTAAAAAGTTTTATTTGTAAGTGAATACAAATAAAATAGGAAAAAATATTTTCTACCCAATAATTGGCATCAAGACAACGAGCAATGCAGTGATGCTAATAACCAAGAGAAGTCCCCAATAATGCTTAAGTAGGTCACTCCATTGATGCTCTTCGACTTTTGGTCCCACTATCACATTTCTGTCCTTAACGATGATATAACCTGAAAAAGCGGAAATATTTAGTGTAATTTAAATATGGAATTGAAAAGAACAAAAGTTTTTTTTCTCTTTAGGTTGAATATTACGTTTTTCTACTTTAAAAATATATAAATGATCTACTAGTCTAGATGGAAAAAAGGATAGACAAATCTAAACCGCAGTGATGGTTTTAGGTTGATTGCACTTTATTCAAAGCAAGTGGGAGTTTTGTGTCAACATGATTTATAAAACGGCCTTCATTTTTGTAGAAGCAATCGCGAAATGAGATCGACAATGAAATATTAATCTACATCATACTAATATATAAAAATGAGTTTGTTGTCTGTCTGTCTGTCTGTTCCTCTTTCACGGAAAAACGGCTGGACCGAATAAACTTGAAATTTGGCATGAGTCTCTGTGGTAGTTCTGGTTCCAACATAGGCATACGGAGAAGTAGTGCGAGGGGTCGGGGGAGTAAAGGGAGGGGGTAAAGTGATCTCGAAACTTAGCTCTTCCTTTATGTTACCCTTTCGCGGGGAAACTACCGAGCCGATTGGCCTGAAGTTTAGCTCCAACATAGACCATAAAAAAAAATTTGAAAAACCTTAACCCGGCAACGACGGGTATGCAAGCTAGTATTATATAAAATGCTTGTGTGTCTGTTCGCTTAAAACTCAAAAACCAATAAACCGATTTGGATGAAACTTTCAGGGGAGCTAAGTGGCATCAAAGAGCGGATTTTGGACCATGGGTCCCCCTCCTTCTTAACAGTTAGTTTTCGCCATCAATATTGCTTTTTGTTTTTCTGTCTGTTCGCCTATAACTTGAGAATCATTGAACGGAATTGGATAACACTTTCAGGGGAACTTATTGGGATCAATAAGGTCATAAGCTGACCCAAAATTCCCCGTCCCGTCGCTGATAACTCATGGTATATGAAATCATTACCGACCACTAACAAAAGGCGGTGAAATTACTGAATGAAAATTTCAGAGATTGTTTGTCTGAACCGATATGGGTAAAACTTTCAAGGGAGCTTACTATTGTCAATGGGTGGGCCTTAGACCACAGGTCAACTCAACGTTTCTCTTTTTTCCTACCAGTTTCCTCGATTCATATACACCCAACTCTTTTTTTACACGGTAGATACGTTCCAACGAAAATCGTGTAAAAAAAACCGTGTAAAAAAAGATATGCAGCACATATTAAAATTGAGGATGTGTTCCACAGCTTTAAAAAACCGTGTAAGATGAAAAAAAAGCTATATGTTGTCCTAAAAACCGTGCAAAAAAAATATAATAAATTATAAAGAAAAACAAAATATAACTAAAGAGAATCATTAGCCCATAATTGAGGCGTTAAAAGCTAGATTGGACCAACCCACATGTCGAAATCGTGAATTTTTTTGTGTTTGAATCACTATTGCGAGTGAGTTTTTAGATAAAAATGTTTGGATGCACAAAAGAACATTTCAACATTGAGTAATAGTCCACAGAAATTTTTTTTTCCAAAAATTTACAGTTAATAATAGTACAAAAGTGGAAAAGCTTTAAAAACTCGATTATGTGGCTTGGTCCACTCTAGCTTTTAACGCCTCAATTATAAAAAAACCAAATTAGAATAGAAATAAAAATATTATTTAGATTATTCATCGCTACTTGATATTAAGCGTGAACGTTTATTACTGACTTGACAAAAATCGCTTCCATTACTAGAGATGTCTAACACATCTGACGAGTTTGAATCCAATGAAGAGTATGGTTCATTATTAACGTTCACTGAATGCGCCCAATAACTCAATAATGTGCTTAATGCAATTTTAAATAAACAAATATAAAATCGACTATAAAAATTTCCCTAATTATATTTTATTTTTGCAACTACATGTAAAAAATTTTTCTTTAGACTTCGTGTTAGAACAAAAAATTCGTGGAAAAAAATTTTTTTTTTCTTTTTGTGGACCGTGTTATTTCAAAATCGCGTAAAAAAAGACCGTGTAAAAAAAGAGTTGGGTGTATATTACTTTCTATTTTTCTGTAATTTCGCATATAACTAAAGAACTAGTGAATCGATTAGGAAGAAACTTTCAGAGGAGATTGCTGGTTAGATTGGACCGCGAAGCGATCATTGGTGTAGCTCCTAGTAATTTAAATAAATTAAAAGAGAGAAAGTGGCCATTCCTTTGCTACCAAATTTTATAATTTTGTAATGACCTCCCAACTACTACATTTAAAGCTAATATTTTAATGAATTTATGTTACAAATATGACAAAATTATTTTTCTGCTAATAGATAAACCGATTATGAAGATAATCTGTAATAGATATTTGACTTCAGCATATCCATTATGTCAAAATGGCTTGCAATGATTAATTTATAAAATAAAAACCGATTTAAATAGTTGCCTCTTTTCTATTTTTACGGTGAAAACAAGATATTCCTAAAAATTACCCCTTGGCAATGTAAAGATGAAAGAGAAATTTATTTGATTTAAATGAAAGAGAAATTTATTTGATTTAAATCTTAGATTTCCTTCATTTTGCAAATTTTGATACGATTTTCTATATTAGGATAAAACAGGATAGGATAAGACAGGAGATAAGAGTATATGGAACTCATAATTGTGAATCCAATCGTACCTCAATTGTTATAAATATTGTCAATTGTGATTAATATTATGCATATTTCTCTTACCTTCTGGAATGGCATCATCGCCGATAAATACGTAAATAATCTGATTTGTGAGCTGATATAAAGGTGCCATCCCGCGAGGATTGTATATCGTTGAGCTGCCGTAAGTGACGTTTTGATTCCATGTCGAGAATGTCGTATCCTTCCAATCGAGGATCTGTTCAGCATTACATGTGGGATTTATGGATGGTAATACAACTACAAATGATATAAATAAAGCTAATGGCAGGCATTTAAATGGCGTTTTTAATGGTCTCCTTGCTGAGTTTCTTCTTCGAGCTATTGTCGTCGTCGTTGCTGGTGATGTTGATGGCGGCGGCACTCCCATTTCGCTATTCCGAAGACCTAATTCACTTTGACCTAAAATAACAAACAATACGAAACAAGAATAAATAATATGAATCTAATTAGAGAAGTAGGTAATTTAGGCACTTGTAAATTTGCTAAAAAAATACGAAAGAAACATGTTTCATGTTTGAACTGAACCAAATTTTGGTATCAGTTATAATAATCTACTGAATACACAAAAATATGTATAGACCCTTTAACACGTTGACTGCCGAACCAATTTTGCAAAAATGTAAAGGGAATGCCAATACATATACACCAATAGAATGTATGTATGTATGTATGAATGTATGTATTATGTAGTGTATACATATAGATGGTAGACCTGGCTATCGAAAATGATAGCCGAGACCCCTCATGAATCTTAGTGCCAATTTCCACTGGCTATCAAAAACGGTAGCCATGGCAGTCAATGTGTTAAGGCCGTGTTGTAGTTTTGCTTTTGAGCTTTTGCGTGATTAGTGCTGGTAATTTCAGCTCTTTGGTAACGATTAGTGTTGAGAAGCCTAAAGACCTACGTTTGCTAACGCGTGGCACACAGAACAAAAACGGCAAAAAATTTGGTCTGCATCTTACACCACCGTCAAAGGAAATGGAAACTTTTGCAGTATCAGCGGCAATCAAAATGACTTTAACGAATGGAATCAGTCAACTATGAAAGTTGTGGAATAGCACAAAAAAAAATTGTTTGTCGACTAATGACAAGCGTATGAAAGAAAAATCCCAATTGTGTATGATTTCCCTTTAATGTTTGACCTAATCAATTGTAGGTCCAAGGATAAAAGTGGCATTTAAAATCCTTAAAAGGAATTAATTTCTGCCAGCCAGTTGTGTTCAAATTTTGGGTAGATTGAAGCTAATAAAAAGAATAATAACTTTAGATGTAAAAGCATCCCAAATAATAGAGCAAGGCGAAAAGCAAATAATCTTAAGCGCATTTTTCCATTTAACGTCTAGTCCAGGAACTCTTGCAATCATATTGTCGTGGGTTTTTTTTTATAATTTTTTGGAAAAATTGTGATAAATTCAGAGTTATAAAAAACAAAACAAAGAAAATTATAACAATTTTGTAAATTCCTAAAACTGATAATTCACTAGGCATGATGAATCCTCAAAGGGAAATCGTTTTTAGATAAGAAAATAAATACAGTCTTTTAATGATAAAATATATCAAATTTCACCAGAATTTATCAAATCATATTTATTTATCACCGATGAAATGCAATCATCAAATAGCATAATCAAAAATTATTTTATGGCAGATATCGGAACGGATACTGTAATTGATTATACTTAAAGAAAACAAAAGAGGACTGTAAACAAATGATTGCGATATCAATAAAAATTCAATCACCTTAAAGTTTAAATTACTGAATAAAACTTTATTGTTTACGTTTGATATCAGAAACAAAGGAAGTTATTGACTGTGAGTCAAACTGTTATTTATTATACAATATTTTTTTTTATTCGAAGTTCATACATCATACGAGTTATACAACGGATTTTACAAAGTAACTCATTCTAATTTCAATTACAAAAATACTAAAAATCGGATATTTTTATAATAAACCCGTCGTTGCATAGCTTGCATACCCGTCGTTGCCGCGTTAAGTTTTTTCAAAAAAAAAATTTTTTTTTGATAGTCTATGTTGGAGCTAAACTTCAGGCCAATCGGCTCACTTTACCCCCTCCCGTTACTCCCCCACCTCTCGGCCTACTTTTTAATTGGTCTATGTTGGGGCTGGACCCCCGACGAACATCTATACCAAATTTCAGGGCAATCGGTTCAGTAGTTTCCCCGCGAAAGAGTAACATAGCGCAAAAACTAAGTTTGGAAATCACTTTACCCCCTCCCCTTACTCCTCCCACCCCCCGCGCTACTTTTCCGTATGCCTATGTTGGAACCAGAACTACCACAGAGACTCATGCCAAATTTCAAGTCAATCGGTTCAGCCGTTTTTGCGTGAAAGAGGAACAGACAGACAGACACCAACTCATTTTTTTTTATATATTAGTATGATTTAACTACTTAGCAGTAAAATTTACTATTCTGCGGTTAAATTGACTATTTTTGTAATTGAAATTAACTATTTTGTAATCAAAATTAACTATTTTAGTAAAAATCACGTTATAGCATAACAAAATAGTATTTTTTCACTGCGTGCAGTGAACGGTGATTTATATAACAACATATTTGATTTTTGAAATGCAAGTTTTTCGATTGAGGCGGAATTAACTAAGAAATTATTTTTTTGTTTGTCATGGCGAAAACGGCTAATGTGGGTAACGTGATAACAATTTATTTAAATGGTTTTGAAAAAATCGTGAGTGGGAACACTTGTGCTCATTTTCATATTTTTCAACTTGCTCTCATAGTGAGTGAATAAAATTAAACTTTTGTTGTTAATAATATTGTAATGTGCACCGATTTTTTCCCAAAAAAATACACTGAATAGCAGTATAAAAACCGAAAACCCCAGAATCTCGATTTTGTGAGTTGAACCCATTTCGTTCCCAACGTTAAAAATATCAGTTGTGGTCAACACAAAACTTTCTTCTACAAAATCTACGTCCCTGTGCAATTTACGTTATAGCCCTGTCGTATTGTCAACCCAATACAACCTCCCAATAAATTGTTGGTTTATTCAAAAATATCAAAAACGTACAAAATTTGAGATAACTTGAGAACTGTAAAAGATATCAATTTACGGTAAATGGCAAAAATGTAGAAAATCTTTTAACTGATTTGTCGAAAAACCGTAAGTTTGCAAATTATTCGCAAAAATATGATTTTTTACATATTAATGAAAATATCTCAATAACGGTAAAATATAACGGATAACGGTAAAAGACAAAATTGTGCAGAATGCCATTCTCATTAATTCACTTCATACATTCAGTCAGCAAAAACCCGTTAGTTTTCGAGATAATCGCAAAAAACTGTTTTTTTTGGAAATAACGGTTTATCTCGATAACAGGTTGAGATATCGAGTTATAGCTAAAGACAAAAGTGTGGGAAATTTTATTTTCTCCAAGTTTTGTCATACTTAAGGCCACTAAAAAACGCGTAGTTTGGGAGTAAATCGAGAAAAACGAAATTGCGATTTTTGAAAAACCGTGATTTTGGATACTTCCGGTTAACGGATTTCCACCAAAAGTTGATAGGATCGTCCAATTTCAGGACCCAACATGCCTATAAAATTTCATGGCGCTCGCTCTATTAGTTTTTGAGAAATCTGGTACACAGACTGACAGACAGACTGACAGACAGAAAGACATTTTTTTAATATGACTCTTTTTTAGGCAAAATTAAGAGGTCGAAATTTTTCATGAATACAATACTTTATTATACTCCGTAGAAGAAAGTAAAAATAAGCCAGCATGATTGAATCAGCGATGGAATGAGGGCGAGAATTTTAAAAAATTATTGTAAATCAGAAATTCAATGGAGCAAGTTTTCTTATGGCATTTACAAAAAGTGAAAAAGCGTAAAATTAAGGCAAGAAACTTTACTGTCATTTGGTAGTGAGTCATTTACATCGAAATTGCTTAAGTAATTGACTACATAACTAATGGAGTTTCCCGTAACTTGGGATTTTTTATTTTATTCGTCAGTGCGCCAGTATTAAGCCTAAACCACAATTACGTGCGACACCCACGCGGTGAAAGTAAAAACTACGCATTTATATTAGTAAATGTATAATTGCGCTTTGCTCAGACGCGTTGCCGCGTCCGTGCCGCGTAGAGTAGGCTCAGTCTCTACTTTTAGACGCAATGACAACTACTAGATGCCAGAACAAAATAATGCCGCACGCACGCACACGTAATTGTGGTGTAGGCTTTATGGCTACAGTATTAAAAGTGGTAAATACGAATTAGCAAAAGCTTTTAGTCGATTTTTTTCTGATTAACAAAAGATAAAATTTTAACATTAAGTTAACCAAATTAATTAATAGTTCATTGATTGTATGATTGCGAAAAAATACTACTTATTTTCTAGTATTTTCTGAAAGCCAGTAATCATTTGTTGAAAAAAATTGAGCAGAAGGAGATTTTGAGAACTAGCAGTTGAAATATACTAATTGTGTTCTTCCATTCAACAACAATGTTATAAAAACTCGAAAGAAGAATATTTCGATAGCAAGCATCCGACATTGATAAGCAGCAGTTAAGTAAAGCGACAAACTACCATTAAGAAATTAACAATTTTTTACGACTTTTGATTCTTGTTTATCAACAAACGCAGCAGCAGGAAAAGACTTTTTTGAAGAAGAGAGAAAAATAAATAAAATATCCACTGAACTTTGCCTCTAAATAAAGACATTTACAGCAACAATTCGCTTCAACATTTCTTATCTTATTTCCACGGTTGAGTTGCATACAAGTTTCATTTCGATAGAACAGCTTACTGGTCAATCTGGACAACAACTTACGTGACAGCGAGTAAAACTGGTTATAATAACCAATTCACCTCAGTCTGTATGGATAAAACTACAGGTCCAATCATGCTATCAAAAAAGAAGTACTGACAGACATACGTTGATCGTAATGCAATACCTGGAAACATAAAAACGGTTTTATTCGTCAAGGGAACTTTTTCTAATGAATTGTGACAGGTAACAATTGAACCGTTGTTGAGTCATTTTTTACAAATTTGAGTCCCAATTCGACTAAATTACGGCTAATCAACACCAATTGGAAGTTATAGAGATATTGTATACCATGCTTAGCAATCAAAATAACAGGTTTCAGGTAAATATGCGCTTGAAATTAAGATTTATGTGCGCGATTACACTTGGCGATTTTCGGGCTTACTTAAAGCCGGCCATACATTATGAGACTTGTTCTAAAACCATGTTGTACAACTTGTCTTGGCGGAGGCCATACACTTAGCGAGGACGTACACGGAGCAACTTTCGGTCATCAGCATGCCGCAGCCTCACCAAATTGTGGGAAAGAAAAGAGTGCGGCAAGAGGGGAAAAGTCGCCACTCGAAAAGTGTTCTTCACTTCATCTTTTACGCACACAAACGAAGTCGTCGTGTAGCACGTCAGCATGCATGTGTGCGTAATTTCATTAAGTCAGTCGGTGCTTAGCCACCGACTCGTAAACATATCCCAAATAAATGAAAATTGAATGCAAATAGTGAAATACCAATTGCAGGTAGTTTTATTTTTCAGGTAGGTAGGAAAGGGTAAATGCCATAACAAATTACCAGTCCTTATTCTTCTATTATTGGCAGTTTCTTTTTTGGCCATTGATGTTGCCTCGGTGCTAGCTAGTAAGGGAATGAGCTGGAAATACAACACATATATGAGAACCACACACACATGAGCGATCACTTGTTGTACACAAGTTTTTCCTACTAAAAAGTGAAGAAGCGTGTACGTCGGAAAGGCATTTTGAGGACCAAAAGTTG
The DNA here is from genome assembly GCA_964034945.1 of Chrysopilus asiliformis. Classification (NCBI taxonomy): domain Eukaryota; kingdom Metazoa; phylum Arthropoda; class Insecta; order Diptera; family Rhagionidae; genus Chrysopilus; species Chrysopilus asiliformis. The sequence goes on from OZ035962.1 coordinate 23,185,029, forward strand.
CCGCGACGAGAAGAAGCGTGTACGTTCGCACTTAGACAACTGGATCGGGAAACATTAGTTTTGCAAAGACGAGTTAAGCGGCCCCTAGACGTTCAATCTTCCAGTCAATCATGCTGTCACAGCAAATCCTTTTTTTCTATTTTGTCTTGGCAAAATTGACATTCGGGGGTTCTTAAGATCGCTAATCCCGATTTTCATGTTGGAATTTCAAAATACGAAACGGAAGATGCTGCAATGACGCATATCCTTTTTATCATTTTTGCTCGAGCAAAAAATATCATTGGAAAGTATTTGTGATTACGAATTTCGGATCTGGAGAAAGTTCCTGTGCATCCATCTACGCGAATACACTGTTTTCCATGTTTTCGGGTAAATTAAGATCAAAGTGCTTTTCTAGGTCGCTAATCCTGAATCTGATAATCGAATTTCAAAACTCGAAACGAAGGTTCTATATCCTTTGTCTCCTTTTTCTCGTGGAAATCACAGAGGGGGTTTTTGGATTGAGGATTTCAAACATCAGAAAATGCACTATAAAGAAAACGTGAAACTACTTTTTCCCCAAAAAAGTTTTTTAGAAAGGAAGAAAACAATACTATAAGACACTCAATTGCATTCTAAAAAGACTTAACCTTAATTGAACTTGCAATAATCACACATACGTACCAATAATTCATGTAAATTGCTACCTACTTTTAATATTTAAAGTAAGTTGTAATATTTCGTTACTATCAGCTTTTATCCATTTTAGTTCATACCGAAATGTACTGTTTTCAAAGAAATGGAAAGTGAAACCTTATAAAACATACCTGAAGAGTTATATTAGCTTTACATCAGAACGAAATCGAAATCTTGATTGTTTAACCAATCGAACGACTTCTAAGTTTAAGGGAATTCTTTTTATTTGCCTAGAGAAAATTTATGGTATAAAGCATTTTTATCATTCTAAAAGGGGAATACAATCTGAAATTCTCCTTGAAAAGTTTTTTCTAAATCTCGTTTTCAGATTTCTGCAGAAAATTAACATGGAATTTTCCACTGAAGAAAATTTCGTTTGGGGTCGCATCATGGAACGAACGGAAAATCTGTGCAGTTGGACTTGTTTTGTTCTTGACCCAGTTTCGGTTCTCATATAGCTGCTTCTACTGTTGTGTTGCATGAATGCATCTGGAAAATGCAGAAAAAATGCATAGGAAAATTTATCAAGTCGGAAAGAGGAGTTTTACATTGTGTATCTTGTGTATCTTTTTCATAGCAACTGTAAGTTTCTTGCTGTACTGCCGAGCAATGCACGTCAGAAAAAAGAATGCTGAAAAAAACATTAAAATTGCTGTTACTTGCTAAAATAATTTTAAGAATTTCGAAATCATAAAATAGGCTAAGTTTTTTAATACTCAAAAACTTGTGAGTTTTTAATTATTCGTTGTTTAATTATAGTGGCGAACAGTCGCCTTTGAAAATAAATTCAGTATTTTTTCATTAAAAAATTGTTTTAATTATTTTTTCTTCGTCGAAAATTAAATTCGACTTATGCCAATCCATTTTGGTCCTTCGAGCCGGATTTTTGAAACGTTTTCATTTTTGAACGGCATTGGATTGAACTGTAATCCACGATTACGAACATTTTTAAATATCGTTTACCATTGGATGGAATTTGCTGGAAATTGTGATTCATGATTGCAGAAATAATTCGCCAAGCGAAGGAATTTTAAACAGCATTGCAGCAATAATCAAGAATTGTTGTCCACGATTGCAAGAATATTTCGCCGTGCGAAGATTCAAGCAGATTTAAATATTTTATTTGATTCAAGACTGAGTTTCATCAGATTCAACATCTAGTTTTAGAATTTTTGCAGACCATTTTTCAAGAATTTCCCATCGTCATTTATACTTTGAAGTCAGAAAACTCAATAGGAGCGACACTACAGAGTGTTCGAGAAACCATTTTTCAAGAATTTTCCACTGTCTTCATACTTTGGAGTCGGAAAACTCCATAGGAGCGACACTACAGAGTGTTCGAGAAGTATTTTATTGAATATTTAAATATCTATTAGTACAGTTTAGAGTTAACATTTTGTTTTTGTAATAATCTTGTAAACATTTATTCGAAATCTCGATTCAAGATTAAAAATTCATTTAAAAATGCCATCGAAAAAATCGGGAAAATCGGCTAAACAGTCGACGCCAAATAATTCGCATCTCTTGGATCAGATATCTGAAGAGAATTATAAAACACTCGAAATGCAGTTCGAACACAAGTTTAATGTATCTAAAATTAAACTAAATCATTTAAAAAATTATTTAAATCAATTTGAGGATTTAACGGATGTTCCTAAAACGGATATTCAAATACGTATTGATATGCTCAGTAATTTGCAACAAGTTTACGAAGATTTAATAGATGTTGTTGTCTCTTTTGAAAATAAAAGAAAAATTGATGAAGCATGCATTGAATTACAAGACTTTTGTGATGAAGTGATTAACATTAAATCTAAATTAATTTCGAAAATTGGAGTCTCAATCGATTTATCGATTTCTAACCAAGAATCTTTACCTTTAGCGAATTTAAGTGATCTTCATCAAAGGCCAAAATTGCCAAGTATTTCTATTCCAAACTTTAATGGAAATCCTGGTGAATGGGTCGTTTTTAAAAATACTTTTGTTGCATTAATTCATAATGATTCTCGTCTGAGTGGTGTAATTAAATTTACTTATTTATTAAACGCGCTTAATGAGGAAACCAAAACAATTTTGGGAAATATCACTTTTTCAGATGAAGGATACATAACTGCATGGAAAATATTAGTAGAGATGTTTGATAATAAAAGAAAAATAGTTAATTATCATATTGATCAAATTTTATCAGTTCCCAATGTTTTTACAAATTCTGTTAAAGATTTGCGGAAATTGATTTATTCTTGTGAATCAAATATTTCTTCGTTAAAAATGTCTAATCAAAATATAGATAGTTTAAGTGAACAACTATTAATAAATATAATTTTGAAAAAATTAAATACTTCACTTAAAAAAGATTGGGAAGAAGGTTTAGAAACAAATAATCTGCCATCATGGTTTCAATTGATTGAATTTTTGAAGAAAAAATGTCGCGTTCTAGAAGCATTAGAGTCGAATAAACATCAACAAGGTGTTCAAAAGGATAGTGTAGGAAATAATTCTCAAAAGAAATCACATTCTTTTATTAACACAGAACCATTTAAAGCAAAATTGAATTCATCTTATTACAATTCAAATAAAAAGCCAATTAAAAAAAGTCAGTGTACTCTTTGCAACAAAGATGAACATTACATTTTTGATTGTCCAAGTTTTTTATTGCTTTCTTCTCATCAAAGATATGAGAAGGCAAAAGAATTTCATTTGTGCATAAATTGCTTAAAATCGTCAAATCATAATACAAAAGATTGTAAATCAATTCATTGTAAGATTTGCCAATATCCGCATCATACTTTACTTCATCATGGTCCATCTGATAAATCTGATAAATCTGCTAGCGCAACTGATACGTCAAATATAAAGTCTATTCAAGATGTTGAACAACAACCCTCAACATCTAAGGGTTTGTCAGAAAATAGCATTAAACATAATTTTTATGTTTTCAATAATCAAAATCAAACGCAAGTGCTGTTACCTACTGCTATAATTTTGATAAGAGACCATAAGGGAAAATTTCATGAATGTAGAGCACTTCTAGATTCAGGAAGTCAAGCTTCATTTATTTCAGCTTCATTAGCACAAAAATTAAATATCCAAGGAATTGATTCTCTTCAACAAAGAATTGTTGGATTAAATGAAAATTCAACTGTTATTGACTATAAAATTATGACATCAGTTAAATCGAAAATCCACGATTTTCGGCAAGACGTAACTTTGTTGGTCGTACCAATTATTGCAAGTCTTGTACCTGAATTTCCTTTCAATGTTTCCAGGTGGGATATTCCCAAAAATATTGCATTAGCGGATCCAATGTTTAATATACAAAGACCAATAGATGTATTATTAGGATCTGATATATTTTTTAATGTCTTACGTTCAAAACAAATTTCGCTTGGTAAGCATTTACCAACTCTTATTGATACTAATTTCGGGTTTATTGCTGTTGGAAAACTTGAAACGCAATCTTTAAATTTTTCGATACTCCAACAGAAGTTGGAACCTAGTGATAACTTACAAAATGCATTGAAGAAATTATTTGATCTAGATCCAGTAAATACAAACCCAATTTTATCAAACGAAGAATTTATTTGTGAGGAATTTTATGCACGAACTACTTATCGCGATGAATCAGGTAGATATGTAGTGTCGTTACCTCTAAAAGACACACTGTCAAAAATTGGAGATTCCAGAAGTCAGGCTTTGAAACGTTTTCTTTATCTCGAAAAAAAAACTGGAATCGAACCCTGAACTTAAGATTGAATATTCAAAAGTAATAAATGAATATACTTCATTGCATCATATGGATAAAATCGATGAATCAAATGATTCTTCTGATTTGACTTCTTTCTATTTACCTCATCATGCGGTTTTTAAACCCAATAGCACAACTACAAAGGTTCGTGTTGTATTTGATGCATCGGCAAAATCAACTACTAATATTTCATTAAATGAGGTAATGATGATAGGACCAACGGTACAACAAACAATTTTTGATATCATTTTAAGATTTCGTCGTTATCAATATGTTTTTACCGCGGATATTTGTAAAATGTATCGGCAAATTAAGTTGGAATCATCTCAAAGATCACTTCAACGCATATTTTGGAGAGAAAATAAAAATGATCAATTAGACGTTTTTGAATTGAATACTGTGACTTTTGGCACAGCATCTGCACCTTATTTGGCCACAAAAACTCTTAAACAAATTGGAATCGATGGAACAGAACAGTTTCCTTTAGCATCAATAATTGCTCAACGCGATTTTTATGTTGATGATTGTATTTTGGGTAATAATGATTTACATACTGCTATTGATTCAATCAATCAATTAAAAAATTTGTTGCCAAGTGCAGGTTTTGAATTAAAAAAGTGGTGTACAAATTATGAGCCATTGTTAGATTCTATTCCTGTCGAAGATCGAGAAAATTTAAATTCAGAAGAATTCTCAGGTTTAAATTGTATAAAGCCGTTAGGAATCACCTGGCAGCCAAATACTGATATGTTTTTAATAGTATACCCAGAAATAAAAACGCCATCTGATTTAATCACTAAAAGAGAAATTTTGTCACAAGTGGCAAAATTATATGATCCTTTAGGATTAATTGCACCTGTAGTAGTTACAGCAAAAATACTTATACAAAAATTATGGAAAATTAAATCAAATTGGGATGACGTTGTACCTTCTCAAATTTTAGAAAAATGGAATATTTTTCAATCAACATTATCATCTCATCTTAGGATAAATAGAAAAATTATTGCTGAAAATTCAGTACAAATTGAGCTTCATGGTTATGCAGATGCTTCTGAAGCTGCATATGGTACTTGTTTTTATATTAGAAGTATTAATAGTTTGGGACAGTTATATGTAGAATTAGTTTGCGCAAAGTCAAGGGTTGCACCAATAAAATCAACTTCACTCCCAAGACTGGAATTATGTGTCGCGCTTCTTATGTCTCGATTATTGAGTAAAATAGTAAAATCTTTCGAAATAAATTTTTATCCTCAACCATTAACCGCTTTACATTTTCTATGTGGTAATCAAATTACACTACCAGTAGAACCATCATTAGAGAAATGTGCAACAAATCGTTTATCGCATTGGCAACCCGTTACTCAAGTAGTACAAAGTTATTGGAAATGGTTTTTCAAAGAATATGGTAATACTTCACAACAAAAACAAAAATGGAAAACTGAGAATCCTAATTTAAAATTAAATGATTTAGTATTATTTTTTGATGATAATTTGCCATCCACGCAATGGCTAATTGGTATTATTATAGATATTTTTAATGGTCCCGACGTTAAAGTCAGAGTTGTTAATGTAAAAACAAAAAATGGAATTTTTAAACGTGGCATAACAAAAATTTGTACTCTGCCAATTGATTCTTAAGATTTTTTGAGTTGGTTTAAAAACTACATGTTTGTTTTGTTTTAATTTTTTTTATTGTTATTTTAAACTTTAATTTAAATTTTATACAGTCCACTATTGAAAACTTTTAACTTGAATCCAGATTCATGAAAATTACTATTTAAAACATTTGTAATTTGTATTCGTTTTACTTTAATCGTAGTATGTAATAATGTATTTATTATAATATTGAAAGAATAATATAATCTTTCAAGAGAGGCCGATATGTTACTTGCTAAAATAATTTTAAGAATTTCGAAATCATAAAATAGGCTAAGTTTTTTAATACTCAAAAACTTGTGAGTTTTTAATTATTCGTTGTTTAATTATAGTGGCGAACAGTCGCCTTTGAAAATAAATTCAGTATTTTTTCATTAAAAAATTGTTTTAATTATTTTTTCTTCGTCGAAAATTAAATTCGACTTATGCCAATCCAATTGCATTACATTGAAGCCTTTCTTAGCGCGTTCATTCTACTAATGTTGATTTTTCATGTATATGGATGTAATGGGCCGAATCCGTTACAGGTAAACAGACATGAAAAAAAACAACATGAATGCGTCAAAAAGAATTTAAAAAAAAAACTTTTTCAAAAATCATAAATACAGACAACAGAATATGTGTCTCACAAAGGATTTGCAATTTGAGATCGTAGCTCATCTTGAATCTTCCACTAATGGCAAACTTAAAAAAAAGGTCTAATTCCATTTTTTTTTCAAAGTATAATACTTTTACAAATTACAAATCATACTAATATATAAATAAAAATGAGTTGGTGTCTGTCTGTCTGTTCCTCTTTCACGCAAAAACGGCTGAACCGATTAACTTGAAATTTGGCATGAGTGTCTTTGGTAGTTTTGGTTCCAGCATAGGCATACGAAAAAGTAGCGCGAGGGGTGGGGGAGTAAGGCGAGGGGGTGAAGTAATCTCCAAACTTAGTTTTCCTTCTATGTTACTCTTTCGCGGGGAAACTACCGAGCCGATTGGCCTGAAGTTTAGCTCCAACATAGACCATGGGATTTTTTTCAAAATACTATATATTTTACTTTCTGCAACAACGTAAAATTAAACTTGGAATAACTAAATCCTAGCTCATCTGTCTCTGCCTCTGCAACTTGTGTCCAAATAGAGTAATTTTCTGAGCATTTGCGTTCAAATAGCAGGAAGTGATATAGAAAATTATATAATTGAAATAAAAAATATAACAAAAGCTATAATTGCCAATCTGGCAATTATTGAAAACCCGTATGGTGATATTCGTATCAAAATTCGAACAGTTGTACCAAAATTCCCCTTTGAAGTCAAACTTTCCAACAAGATTTTTTAAAATTTATTCCAATCGGATTTTGATGTATGGGAGTTTTATGTAGAATCATATCCTAAATAACTTTTGTTTTTGCACTTTTTTGATAAGATGCACCGTTTTCGAGATATTTGCAAAAAAACGTTTTGGTTCGTGAGGGGGAGGGGGGGGGGTACCCCCCTAATGGTCCATTTACTCTATATGATGACAGACAGAAGGTTCATTATTTTTCCAACAATTTCAGTAACATGAAACTAAAATTTAACAGACAGTAGGCAAACATAAATTGTATAAAGAATAACCCCCCAAATATTTAAAACTGCAAGAAAATCAAAATATCAACACATGCTGGACAAACAATTTCAGAACCGAAATCTTCATTCATTGTTCCAAAAAATTTCCCGCTAATTCTGAAGACCACAAAGTAGGTACTTAAAAACTTTTCCATAAAATATGTGTAAGATTTGAGTTAAAACATAAATTAGACAGATGTCAAGATCTCAAAATTCTTAATGAAGGAGTTAAGTTTCAACTTTAACTTCACATCAATTACGATAATTAAGACCCAACTTTTCTCTTGGCATATCTACCTTCTAATTAAACGCTTTTAATTGTCTAAAACTCTTTGATTTGGACTAATGTAAATTGTGCGTGTTGAACAAGTAGGGGGGGTCACCGCCTTACATGAGAATTAAAAACTTTCTTTATTTCGGGTTTTCTCATTTTTCACTAAAATCCATTTCACATTCAACATGTTACTACCGAAAAGGAAATTTTATAAAATCTACTGCCAACGTGAAAAGGCAATTTCCACATGGCACATAAATTCTATTTTGTTTTTCTTGTCTTTTACGCTGACATTAAATCGAGAACAAAGAAAACAAAGAGTATGAGAACTTTCTATATAGCAACACCTCGTAAAGCTTCGAGATTCCTTCCGGATAATTCTAATTAACTTCCTGACAGCAACAGCACTACCAGCATAACGTAACACAATTCTCGCATACGTTACACAAGCAATTCACATAACGAGACACTTAACCTGTGAACGTTGTCCTTTCTACTGGATCTTCCTAGAATCGCACGTAAAAGTCAAATTATCCTTTTTAACGGCTATCGGAAACTACCGAAACAAATGAAATACCATAACGATGGCGAATTTTCAAAGCGCGATGTCGTTAAAGGGGCTGAAACTTCAAATGTGACGGAGTATTTGGGAGGGACGTAATATCGGTAGCTGTGGGGTCGGGGTAGGGGGGAAACCATGAAACTAGCGTTCTTAGTGTGTTTTTTTTTCAAAGTGTCTGCTTTGCAATGAAAGTATAAGTAAACATAAACAGACAATAGTCCTTTCTGCGATCCTTAACACGCAACAATGTCAGCATAAATCCCAAAACACCTGAGAGAGCTCTTTTCGAAACCGTATCGGCTTCCCATAATTTTTTCATAATAGGAAATTCCCAGTACATCGCGTGATGTGCCACAATTTTGAGGTTTTTGAGGCGAAACAGCACAGCAGTTGGGGTACAAAACACTGAAATTGTAGCCCACAAGCGCCTTCGCCACGGCGGGCGGGCGAGACTTTCCAAAAATACAAAAGTATTGGACAAGCACAATGAACTTGGCTTCATTAAGATTATTGTTATGTATTGTTGATATATACAAAGTGCTATATTCTTTAGCGAATTATTACACTATAGTGGTGGCATACAAACTTGAAATAGAAAAAATAAGTCAATCACCCCAGTAATTCCGGTGCAACTGAAAAAAAATGAAAATTCAACAAGTTTATTAAAATATCCTTGTATATAAATCGAAAAAAAAAACTTGCAATAATTGCAATAAAGATCGCACGAAAAAAAATCCGCTCATATGGTATTTTTCTGGAATGAATCATTCATCGGATTTTACTACCAGAAAATGGAAATAAGCTGTGTGCTGAGTTATTGATAAGTATGGTATATTGTGAACAATTTGCAGCTTATTAGATCTTGACATTTATGTTTTGGAGAGTTTCTGACGTACTTGAGGAGAAAAAACATTTAAAAATGAGTCAACCTTCTATGCAGCAGTCGATATAATTATGGAGAAATATTTGTAAAAAATCTGACTGGTACAAAATTTTATTTTCTAAGGGCAACATAGAGGAAGAGCTAAGTTTCGAGATCACTTTACCCCCACCTCTCGGGCTACTTTTTAATGGGTCTATGTTGGGGCTGGACCCCCGACGAACATCTATGTCAAATTTCAGGCCAATTGGTTCAGTAGTTTCCCCACGAAAGAGTAACATAGCGCAAAAACTAAGTTTCGAAATCACTTTACCCCCTACCCTTACTCCCCCCACCCCTCCTGGTACTTTTCCGTATGCCTATGTTGGAACCAGAACTACCACAGACACTCGTGCCAAATTTCAAGTCAATTGGTTCAGCCGTTTTTGCGTGAAAGAGGAACAGAAAGACAGACAGGCAGACACCAACTCATTTTTATATATTAGTATGATATGATGATATGATATGATCAGACGCCCTATCACCGAACACGATACCATTGATTCGAGTCGTAAATTGAATGTTGTTGTTGGTATAAAACACTAACAACAAGATTAAATTTACATTTCAAACCAATCCTATCGTGTTCGGTAATAGCCCCCGAGTTTTCCCATTTCTACGGTAATGCAGAGGAACTGTGACAAATTTGAATTCGAAAATATTTGAATTCGAAAGAAGGTGACATGTTGAAAAAACGCTTTTTGTCATAAGTCATATTCGAAAAAAAAAGTTTCTTGACACTAGATTGCCCAAGGAAGTCAAGCAGTCAAAATGACTGCTTTTGGCATTATAGGTAGGTATAACACATATATATATATACCGGAAATGAAGGAGGGGGGAGGTAACTACAATCATACTAATATATAAAAATGAGTTGGTGTCTGTCTGTCTGTCTGTCCGTTCCCCTTTCACGCAAAAACGGCTGAACCGATTGACTTGAAATTTGGCATGAGTGTCTGTGGTAGTTCTGGTTCCAACATAGGCATACGGAAAAGTAGCGCGAGGGGTGGGGGAGTAAGGGGAGGGGGTAAAGTGATTTCGAAACTTAGTTTTTGCGCTATGTTACTCTTTCGCGGGGAAACTACCGAGCCGATTGGCCTGAAGTTTAGCTCCAACATAGACCATCAAAAAAAATTAGAAAAAACTTAACCCGGCAACGACGGGTATGCAAGCTAGTTATTAATAAACGCCTAGCATTTCTAGTTAATCTTTTAATCTTTGGCATTTCAAGTTTAATCAATTTCGATTAACTCTTCTAGTGTAAATTTTAGGCCTGCTGTAATCAATCAGCAAGAAATTCCAACTTGTTTACAAATTGAAATTATTTTCCAACTAAAAGTTTTGTTTGAATAATTCAAAATTTCGCAATGAAATTTATATAAACAAGAATATAAACAAGAATCGAATTGGATTAATGAGAACTAAGTTAGATAGTTGAAATGTTTTCATCTTTTGGATATAAAGCAAAACACGCTGGGAAAAATTTAGTTTTCCAAACCAAATAGAATAGTTTCGATTCCAAAACAAAATTTTAAAAATCAAAAACGTTTACAGAAGGAATTGTTTTAAAAACATTTCAGTTAATTTTTTTTAGATATCTATTTAAAAATGAAAAACCAAAAAATTGTTTTTCCATTTAATGCATTTTTTTCTTCAAACAAAGGTTTTTTTTAATTTTATACTTTTTAGTCATATCGTATTTGTTTAGTACCTATGACTTAAAATCCAAAATCACGCTTGTCTTTCATCGTGCTTGTTTATATTTTTTATCCTTCGAATATATATCCTTGCTTTTGAGATAGTACCGGAAGACCGAGCCATGCTCGGCGACCTCAAAATCCTACTTTTGCTGATTTTTGGGGAAAAACTAAATTCACATTATCTTTCCAGAGCCTTTTCAGAGTTTTTAAATTCCCGACCTAGAAAGCTAGAACTAAAACTAACGCGCGATAACAAAATTTCATAGAAATCGGTTGAGTGGTTATTGAGTAATCGCTGTCACCGATTTTTGAAACGTTGTTTTGAGACACCAGGCGAGAGTTATCGAGGGGAGGGAAAAGTCAGGTTTGTAGTGGAAAAATCGAAAGCCCTTAGCCCCCTTAGTAATACTGTAAAGTTTCATTAAGATCGGACCACCCAATTCGAAGATATCAGGCGAGGGGTATCGAGGGGAATTTTCTCAGGGGTGAGACCTATCTAGATCGATTCCTTGTCCCCGAAAATCCCTAACCACCAAGTTTCGTGAAAATCGTTAGGCGAGTTTTCGAGATCGTTAGTGCAGACAGACAGACATTCCTCGTATCATATTATAGGATACTTATGGACTTCTTAATGTCAGAATCGTATTCAGCGACTCCAACAACCCTCAGATGAGATTTTCCCGGAAAATTTGAGGAAACAGATAATCACGTTATCCTTACAGGATTTCCCATTATCCTTACAGATTTCTTAATGTGGGTCAAAACTACATATATTGCAAGATTTGATCATGACAGACACATACGAAAGCAAGCTAAATAAAAGCTTTTGATAAAAAGATCAGTTCATTATTCGCCTGTTATACGTTGAAAACCGCTAGTTATTAAAAAAAATAATGCAAATTGGCCGCAATATCCCGTAAATTAAAAAAAAAAACAGAAATTTTATTCAAGTCGTCATAATAGCGTTTTCCAATTAAAAATTAGTTTTATTGTTTTCCCATTAAAAGTTGTCATAATTAAGTAGAAAATATATAAAATGCGCCGAAGCAAGGAATATTAATAACAAATCTACAATTTCGAATTGGACATAACCGGAATGTAAAAAATTGGAAAGAATTTTTCTCCTTAAATTTGCATAAAAATTACAAATTTGCAATAAACAAGAACCCTTTTGGCAGTTAGTTTACAACTTTAACATTTTTATACCCGTATGGTGAAACCAAAGGGTATATTAGATTTGCCTTACCGTTTGTAACGCCAAGATCCCGTCATCACAAAAAAAAAAAAAATGAATTACACCAGTGTGTTTAGAATGATAAAAAAAAGTTGAATTTAGCATGTCCGTCTGTCTGGCCGTCCGTCCGTCCGTTCGTCTGTGGCGCGGATTGCAGGCGCACGGATTGAGCTACAGACTTGAAATTTTGCGCAGGTCCGTTTTTCGTAAAATGCGAGGCTAAGTTCGTTCATGGGCAAAAATGGACCATTAGGGGGCGTACACCCCATACGAACGAAAACTTTTTTTAATACCCATACGGGTTTTCAATAATTGCCAGCAATTATAGCTTTTGTTATGTTTCAAAGGTGCGAAAAGCCCTTATATCAGCCAACCGCCAATAAAATTGTTGAATGAATGGCCGACAGGATACATCAAGACCCCACCCCAGTGAAACACTTCAAAGGAATTTTATTTGTTACTCGCTTTGAAAATATCACAATTACCAACCTTAGTCCTTGAGTGATAGAAAGTTATTGAGGCATAAAAGGTCGAATGCAAGTTCTTTTTTCTTTCGTCGGTGAAAAAAGTGATAAAATGAGGCCGAGTGACAAACAAATTCAGCCTTGAAAAACAATATATTCGTAATTATCAAACTCCTTTTTCCAACGTGAATTAAGGTTAGGAGAATTGTGTTGGAAATTTCATATCCTTAGGTTTTGCTTCAAAGTATTTTTTTTTATAATATGAGTAGTTAGAGGCAAAAATAATTTTGCGAATTCTTAACTTTTTGGGGCCAAATCAGGCAAATCGAGTTGGTGCGACAAGTATTTGAAGAACAATATGGGTCAGTTGGCAAGGGATCAGTTTGTGGGCCGGTTTTTTTTTTTTTTTTTTTTTTGTAAAAATGTGCCGATTTTGCAAAGTATCCGCCAATTTTTGAATTTTTTTTCAGACTTTTTTTCTGAATATAACTTTTTACTTTCTTCTACGGAGTATAATAAAGTATTGTATTCATGAAAAATTTCGACCTCTTAATTTTGCCTAAAAAACATTTCCCGATCACTCCTGAGTCGATTGGAGTCATATTTAAAAAATGTCTTTCTGTCTGTCAGTCTGTCAGTCTGTGTACAAGATTTCTCAAAAACTAATAGAGCTAGCGCCATGAAATTTTATAGGCATGTTGGGTCCTGAAATGGGACGATCCTATGAACTTTTGGTGGAAATCCGTTTACCGGAAGTATCCAAAATGGCGGTTTTTCAAAAATCGCAATTTCGTTTTTCTCGATTTACTCCCAAACTACGGGTTTTTTAGTGGCCTTAAGTATGACAAAACTTGGAGAAAATAAAATTTCCCACACTTTTGTCTTTAGCTATAACTCGATATCTCCACCTGTTATCGAGATAAACCGTTATTTCCAAAAAAAACAGTTTTTTGCGATTATCTCGAAAACTAACGGGTTTTTGCTGACTGAATGTATGAAGTGAATTAATGAGAATGGCATTCTGCACAATTTTGTTTCTTACCGTTATCCGTTATCTTTTACCGTTATTGAGATATTTTCATTAATATGTAAAAAATCATATTTTTGCGAATAATTTGCAAACTAACGGTTTTTCGACAAATCAGTTAAAAGAATAATTAAAGATGTTAACATTTTCTACATTTTTGCCATTTACCGTAAATTGATATCTTTTACAGTTCTCAAGTTATCTCAAATTTTGTACGTTTTTGATATTTTTGAATAAACCAAGAATTTATTGGGAGGTCGTCTTAGGTTGACAACGCGACAGGGCTCTAGCGTAAATTGCGCAGGGTCGTAGATTTTGTAGAAGAAAGTTTTGTGTTGACCACAACTGATATTTTAATTTAAAATTTACAGATCTAAACATTATAAATCCTCTTGAAACATATAGAAGTATTTTTTAATAAAGTGTGATGCCAGTCAATTCAGATTTCAAGATAAATTTCTTTCACAATTGGCGCAGTTGAAAGCAAAAATAACATATCTCCATCATTTTATTCAAGAGATCACGACAAAGGGAAAAATGTTTATTTCATTTCCGCCAAGTCAATAATGCTATGATAGTCACATCAACAAGAATATATTGTCTGCAGAATAACGACCTTGTCACAATGCATTAAACCAAAACCAAATTTAAAAAGCGTAAATGACAGGTCAACCGTACACTTGAAAATATATATTAAAATATAATCAAAAAAACTCCTGTTTTTAAATGGAATCCGGAAAACCATCAAAAAAAATATGCAATTTCGAATACGGATTAAAATATCAGTTGTGGTCAACACAAAACTTTCTTCTACAAAATCTACGACCCTGCGCAATTTACGCTAGAGCCCTGTCGCGTTGTCAACCTAAGATGACCTCCCAATAAATTCTTGGTTTATTCAAAAATATCAAAAACGTACAAAATTTGAGATAACTTGAGAACTGTAAAAGATATCAATTTACGGTAAATGGCAAAAATGTACAAAAATGTAACATCTTGAATTATTCTTTTAACTGATTTGTCGAAAAACCGTTAGTTTGCAAATTATTCGCAAACATATGATTTTTTACATATTAATGAAAATATCTCAATAACGGTAAAAGATAACGGATAACGGTAAGAAACAAAATTGTGCAGAATGCCATTCTCATTAATTCACTTCATACATTCAGTCAGCAAAAACCCGTTAATTTTCGAGATAATCGCAAAAAACTGTTTTTTTTTGGAAATAACGGTTTATCTCGATAACAGGTGGAGATATCGAGTTATAGCTAAAGACAAAAGTGTGGGAAATTTTATTTTCTCCGAGTTTTGTCATACTTAAGGCCACTAAAAACGCGTAGTTTGGGAGTAAATCGAGAAAAACGAAATTGCGATTTTTGAAAAACCGCCATTTTGGATACTTCCGGGTAACGGATTTCCACCAAAAGTTGATAGGATCGTCCCATTTCAGGACCCAACATGCCTATAAAATTTCATGGCGCTAGCTCTATTAGTTTTTGAAAAATCTTGTACACAGACTGACAGACAGACAGACATACTGACAGACTTACAGACTGACTGACAGACTGACAGACTGACTGACAGACTGACTGACAGACTGACTGACAGACTGACTGACAGACTGACTGACAGACTGACTGACAGACTGACTGACAGACTGACAGACTGACAGACTGACAGACTGACAGACTGACAGACTGACAGACTGACTGACAGACTGACTGACAGACTGACTGACAGACTGACTGACAGACTGACTGACAGACTGACTGACAGACTGACTGACAGACTGACTGACAGACTGACTGACAGACTGACTGACAGACTGACTGACAGACTGACTGACAGACTGACTGACAGACTGACTGACAGACTGACTGACAGACTGACTGACAGACTGACTGACAGACTGACTGACAGACTGACTGACAGACTGACTGACAGACTGACTGACAGACTGACTGACAGACTGACTGACAGACTGACTGACAGACTGACTGACAGACTGACTGACAGACTGACTGACAGACTGACTGACAGACTGACTGACAGACTGACTGACAGACTGACTGACAGACTGACTGACAGACTGACTGACAGACTGACTGACAGACTGACTGACAGACTGACTGACAGACTGACTGACAGACTGACTGACAGACTGACTGACAGACTGACTGACAGAC
The DNA here is from genome assembly GCA_964034945.1 of Chrysopilus asiliformis. Taxonomy (NCBI): domain Eukaryota; kingdom Metazoa; phylum Arthropoda; class Insecta; order Diptera; family Rhagionidae; genus Chrysopilus; species Chrysopilus asiliformis. The sequence continues at coordinate 23,201,070 of OZ035962.1, forward strand.
TGACTGACAGACTGACTGACAGACTGACTGACAGACTGACTGACAGACTGACTGACAGACTGACTGACAGACTGACTGACAGACTGACTGACAGACTGACTGACAGACTGACTGACAGACTGACTGACAGACTGACTGACAGACTGACTGACAGACTGACTGACAGACTGACTGACAGACTGACTGACAGACTGACTGACAGACTGACTGACAGACTGACTGACAGACTGACAGACTGACTGACAGACTGACTGACAGACTGACTGACAGACTGACTGACAGACTGACTGACAGACTGACTGACAGACTGACTGACCGACTGACTGACCGACTGACTGACCGACTGACAGACCGACTGACAGATAGAAAGACATTTTTTTAATATGACTCCAATCGACTCAGGAGTGATCGGGAAATGTTTTTTAGGCAAAATTAAGAGGTCGAAATTTTTCATGAATACAATACTTTATTATACTCCGTAGAAGAAAGTAAAAAGCGAACATTCACCTTTAAACTTTATTGCTTCTACTTTCAAGAATCATTAATCATTTGCTAATATTACTATTAATGATTTCGATCACAAAAAAAAAATATTTTACACTCAGGACAAATATTAAGAATTATAGATAAACCGAGTTCATTGAAAATATGAAATATTCTTGACGCATGGTCATGAAAACTAAATATTGAATGGCACAAAACAGTAAACAATTATGGAAGTTGGAATTCCTATTGAATAACAATTAATATTATTTTTAACGTTAATAGAAAACTGCAGACATTCTGATTTTTCCAAGTATTTCGTTTGATCACCATTTTTGAATTGAGAAAAAGCCTTGAAATGTGAGGTAAAAATACCGATATTTACCGGTAAAGAGTGCGTGGGCCATAGAAATGTTGACATTTCAATCATAGCCAATTATATTAACACGTTGACGGACAGTAGAAACAAGTGAAATTCGAACAAGTGAAATTCGACAGTAGAAACAAGTGAAATTCGAAAATTGACACTAGGCTTCTACTTGTACGCTGGTAAATGCACATTTGTGCTGCTACAGCCGCAGTGTCTAAAAACGACCGTTTCGTATTGGACGGCTATTGCCGTCATGTCACATAGTGAACTTGAACTTGACGGCTATAGCCGCAACTGTCCGTCAACGTGTTAAAAACCTAGAAATTTGGAAATTATTATAGCAAAATATGTTAAATTTTATCTAGACTTTTCTGTCATCAGTAAATTTAAAGCGATATCAGCAGGTGTTAATTTTAACATAAAAAAATTAATGCTCTCACAATTTATTTCATTTGAACTCTATGCATGTTCATAGCGTATGAAATGAAATGGATATGGAAAAGATATTTCTCAACATATTCCCAATTGACTCATAAATAATGAGTCAACGACAAAAGTCCAGTAAAGTATAGACGGATCTGAATTACTGGGTAAACGTAAAAGCATTTTTATACCCGTATGGTGAAACCAAAGGGTATATTAACTTTGCCTTACCGTTTGTAATGCCAAGATCCCGTTATCACACACAAAAATGAATTACACCAGTGTGTTTAGAATGATAAAAATAATTAATTTCTGCATGTCCGTCCGTCTGTCCGTCTGTCTGTCCGTCCGTCTGTGGCGCGGATTGCGGGCGCACGGATTGAGCTACAGACTTGAAATTTTACGCAGATTCGTTTTTCGTAAAATGCAAGGCTAAGTTCGTTAATGGGCAAACATGGACCATTAGGGGGGGTACCCCCCATACGAACGAAAACGTTTTTTGCGAATATCTGAAAAACGGTTATCAAAAAAGTGCAAGAACAAAAGTTATTTAGGATATGATTCTACATAAAACTCCTATACACCAAAATCCGATTGGAATAAGTTTTAAAAAATCTTATTGGAAAGTTTGACTTCAAAGTGGAATTTTGATACGAATATCACCATACGGGTCTCCAATGATTGCCAGATTGGCAATTATAGCTTTTGTTATGTTCTCAATTTCAAAATGATTGCCCAAAATAAGTAGCATTGAGGTAAATATAATTAGCTCTATTGTTTCAAAAATTTTCACAGATCTTTTATCGCCAGCAAAATTTACTGTCCGATATTTGAAACCAGAGCTCATAGAAATCCCAATTGACCATTGCCAATGTGTCGATATACGTGTTGTTGCTATACTATTGACCTACATTTGGTCAACAATCATCAACAATTTACTCTGCTGGAGGCATTTAGATTAACGGAGAATAGGGTCTGATCTATTATGGGAACCTAGCAAAAGTAATCGCTATATACTCAATAATTGTGGCCCCACGTAATCCTATTCAGAAATCTATGGTCTAAGATGTGGGGTCAGCCAAATAGCTTCATATATGCGTCACGTTTATTTGTCATGTAAAACACTTCCGCAGTCACATTTCTCATGTTTACATTCAACAATTGTATAGCATTTGCATTTTACAAAAAAAAAAATAAAAATATAAGTTGTTCGAGCGTTTCTACAAATACAGTAAGCGACAATAAAAGGTGTTTTTTTTGTTTTATTACTATTTGTTCGTCTCTGTTTTGGTTTATTTTGATTACTTTTCATTTTTATACGGTTTTTCACATATTCTCCAATATTTCTCCGCGCTAAATCAAACCCAGTGTGCAAATATTTATCTTTGGTTCAGATATCGCGGATATACGCGTTGTATTTAGCACAAGTTCACGTTCATTTTTCCAGCTTTTAAGTAGCTCGATTATGTTAGAAAGAGCGTGCGTTTTGTTCGAGTGGATACACACACACTCTCTCTGCCCCCTCCCATTTCTTAACGCTTGACTTTCCTGATTTTATTGAAATGTTGTAAAACGTAGACCTCATCAGACGAATCTAACTCAAGGTCGTCAAACGCGGGAGACAAGCCTCATAATTAGAGAAATCTCGTTTATTGATTTAAAGCGAGGAAATTCACTATCAACAGTTAACAGTAAAAGGTGACTATTTAAATAACGGGTAGATATTTTGTTAAATATTTCTTGGAATGAGTAATCTTTTAGAATAATTTTGGGGATTTTTATCCAAGTGTGCGATTAATTTTTTAACAAAAATTCAATTAGAGTTTAGCAAACACTTTAAGCACTTAAATTATGTGACTCTAATGTCTATCCAACTTAATCGTAAGAGACGAATTCTTACTTAAGATTATAAATTAATGAAGATTAGCAACAATAAATGTTTCAAAAGATTAGAAAATAATAAATGTTTGACTCATATTGATATATAAATAAAATGAAAGGTGATTTATAAAATTTCGATTAGCGTCAAATTGTAGGTAAAATAAAAATTAGTCATTCTAATGATGATAAATTAAGTTTTTTAAGCACTCTTAAGATGCAAAGGAGGTACTGTCTTTTGAAAAATAAATTTTTTTCAAAATTATTTAGTTTTAATTGATGGTATTAATTGTTTTTAAACGAAATACACTCAGAAAAATGAAGGCTAACTCGACGACCTACATACGGCGTAATTGGCCTCGGGCAAGCGCGCGTTCGCCTGCATGTGGGCAAGTAAAACTGAGTTGACCTGTGGTTGGAGAAATTCTGAAATTAAGCCACCAGCAGGTGAAGTAGGGCATTGGGAGCTGCACGAGTTGACCTTAGATAGGTTAACTCTGACCGCTAGCTGGCTTACAGACACCTCTGTAAGGTCAGAGTTAACCTGACAAAAAGTTGACCTGGACATTTTTCTGAGTGTACTATAGCACAACTAGGGTTGCTGGAAATGCTTATTTTTGCCAATTCAAATTTGTTTTAACACTTTCGTGACATCATGTACCACTGGTGGTGCATGTACAGTTTTTTTTAAAACCGCGCGAGTAAATAGTGCGGTAGTTTTTTTGTGGAAGTAATATAAAAACATGCACCGTGTACCACCGATGGCGCACAACCGCCAGAAAACAAATCGCTAGTGTACCACCCGTGGTACACGACGTCCAAATGTAAAAAAAGTTGAAAAAGCAAATGTCACGAACGTGTTAATGTCCCAACCTCAACTATATTTGCATAAAAATTTTCTGATCTGAATGACGGTGTACCGGTCAGCTTAATATAGGTCAATGAAATTTGATTAGTTTAACGCTTCAAAATGAAAACATTCACTACATGTCCAAAATACTGTCTTAAGCATTCAAATTTTACACCGAACCAGAGAAAAGAAAATTATGACTGAATGTAGTAGAAAAAAAAACAACGATAATCTAAAACAAAATTTGATAAACTATTGACCGGTTTGTGTTCCACCAAGCAAAATGTTTAAAATATGACCAGCCAACCACCAGCATCTGATCTGATGTCATCCACACAGCGGCTCAAGAAAAAATGTCACTTTAACAGTCTTCAGAACAGAGAAAAAATAGTAAATCTATTTTATAATAGGAAATCGGGACTATAACTAAAATAGTTAATTGTAATTATAGAAATAGTCAAAATCGACTTTTTTTTCAAATTGACTATTTTTATACCCTTATGGTGAAACCAAAGGGTATACCTACTAACTTTGCCTTACCGTTTGTAACGCTAAGATCCCGTCATCACAGACAAAAATGAATTACACCAGTGTGTTTAGAATGACGAAAAAAGTTGAATTTAGCATGTCCGTCCGTCCGTCTGTCTGTCCGTCCGTCTGTCCGTCTGTGGCGCGGATTGCGGGCGCACGGATTGAGCTAGAGACTTGAAATTTTGCACAGATCCGTTTTTCGTAAAATGCAAGGCTAAGTTCGTTAATGGGCAAAAATGGACCATTAGGGGGAGTACCCCCCATACGAACGAAATCGTTTTTTGTGAATATCTCAAAAACGGTGCATCTTATCAAAAAAGTCCAAGAACAAAAGTTATTCAGGATATGATTCTACATAAAACTCCCATACATCAAAATCCGATTGGAATAAATTTTAAAAAATCTTATTGGAAAGTTTGACTTCAAAGTGGAATTTTGGTACAACTGTTCGAATTTTGATACGAATATCACCATACGGGTCTCCAATGATTGCCAGATTGGCAATTATAGCTTTGGTTATGTTTGTAATTGAAATTAACTATATTCCCCATTATAAAAGAGTTAGATTAACAACTTTTTGTTCTCGGCGTACAGCATACCACATGAATTACACGTAGTAGTAGTAAAAAAGTAAAAGCTCATATGTTGAACTATTTTTAGCTTCGTCAACACATCGACTCACAACTAAAATTTCGTACATAATTTGAAAATTTCCATTGGGATCAAGTGGCTGGTGGCTCCAAATGGATTCTTCTTTATGTTGGCGTTGTCTGTCTGGCTACAGTAGAATACACAAAAATGCATTCACAATGGGTGAGTAACATAACTTGAAGAGACAGACCTAGACGAAATACATTAAACCAAGTGAATTTTAGTGGAGTTCTGCAATTTAAAATTCATGACACTCGATGCATAAAGAAAACCAAACGAAGTATGCTCCATCTAATTTCAAAGGGACGACGGACAAAGACGACGACGTAGATGACTATGTGATGTGATACCCTTTCACTGGCTTTTGATTCTTACATTAAGGTGTCTAGATGTATAAAAACAAGAAAACTTTAACGACTGCTGCACAATATCAGATGGAAAAAGTCTTTTGAACACAATAAATCAAATTTGGGAATTTTAAGCGTGAAATTGACAAAATAACTTGCATCTGAAGTTTAGTTTGCGACAAATCGTCGTTTTTAATAATCTATGGATAAAAAAAATTCAAAAATTCGACCAAAATCTAAGATATCAATTAAAAAAGGCAGGATCAGAGTAGGCAAAATTTAGCTTAGCATAGGATTGTATTTCGTTTTGAACTTTTGACTTATAAAACATAGCAAAAGCTATAATTGCCAATCTGGCAATTATTGAAAACCCGTATGGTGATATTCGTATCATAATTCGAGCAGTTGTACCAAAATTCCACTTTGAAGTCAAACTTTCCAATAAGATTTTTAAAAATTTATTCCGATCGGATTTTGATGTATGGGAGTTTTATTTAGAATCAAAATAACTTTTGTTCTTGCACGTTTTTGAAAAGATGCACCGTTTTTGAGATATTCACAAAAACGTTTTCGTTCGTATGGGGGGTACCCCCCCTAATAGTCCATTTTTGCCCATTAACGAACTTGGCCTCGCATTTTACGAAAAACGGATCTGCGCAAAATTTTAAGTCTCTAGCTCAATCCGTGCGCCCGCAATCCGCGACACAGACGGACGGAGAGACAAACGGATGGACAGACGGACGGACAGACGGACGGACGGACGGACAGACAGACGGACGGACGGACAGACAGACGGACGGACGGACAGACAGACGGACGGACATGCTAACTGGTGTAATTCATTTTTGTATGTGATGACGGGATCTGGGCGTTACAAACGGTTAGGCAAAGTTAATATACCCTTTGGTTTCACCATACGGGTATAAAAAATGAATTACTCAACTCACAAAAAATTTCCTGCGTGCCTTCATATCTTCTTGTTTCTTGTCGAGTAAATTTAATAAATAGCCGAAAGGACAGCGAATTAATGGAGATGACTCAATTTTTTCAGTAGATTCTGCGTCGACGATTCGTAGAAGCAATTTAAGAGAAAACTGATCCATCTGCAATTCTACTCCATCAAAATATGGAGAGAAGTAATGAAAAAAAAATATTCCGACATGAGCTTCAATTGAATGAAGACACCAACTTAGAATAAGTAACAAGTCTCACGAAACATTCGTTAAATACCCCAGGTGATGTATTAATGTTGACACTGAAAACATCAATAAATAATTAAGGTAGAAAAGTGATATATAAATATCAATCAATGAAGTTGTTTTCGAATTAGATCTACCAAAAGTCAGACAACCCGCAAAAAACTATTTTGCCGCTCTGGGGAAAAGTTCGCAAATCCCATTTCTTCTGTAATACAAATGTTAGTGACTCACAATCCGTATAACCAGTTTAACACACTATATGTACAATTTCATCACACAGGGTATAAAAACTCGATTTAAAAACGACGAAAAAAAACAACATCAATGATATTTCACTTCAATTTGTTGAAGACCAAGGCAAGATCATCAGAAATTTCTTAGTTTTGGTGGCACGATTTTTGGATGTGGGTCATTCTTTGTTAGACCTCAAAATCTGGGGGACTTTGTTTCACGTTTTTGGTGGGATATTTTTCCCTTCTCATCGTAGTAGTAACCCGTGAAGAATATTTTCAAGGCGAAAAGAATTTGAATACTTCATGGGGATAATTTTTCTTCCTTACTTTTCGCTTATTTTAACGCAAAAACTTTAGCAAATTACAAAAGAAGATGTTTTTAATTCAGATTGAGAAAAGAGGCGCATATTTATTTGTGATTTAGTAAAAATTCCTACACAATTGAATCCCACAACTTGAAAAAATCAATTCATTCCACATTGTTAGGTGACATTGTGGTAGCATTTTTATCTATCAACAGTAGGGTGAAGTGGTCCACGCCATAAAATGGTCAAAAATTGGAATTTTTGCATGATAAGATAGTCAAATCGCAAGCGCAGGACCTAATCTAACTTTCTGCATTCACAGATTGCCAACTTTTTGACACTAAATTTAATTTTTAGGCATTTATCGAAAATTTTGATTTTTCGATTTTTTCAAAATGGTAGGGAGAAGTGGTCCACCCTCAAAAACTTTCCAGAAATCGCATAAACATAAAATTAAATGACAAATAAAAGTATAATCATGAAGTTTGATCAAAAATATGGTTTATTCGAATGTAACAAATGAGCGTTTGGTCTGTTTTGGTGTTGGTTTCTTCGGTGTAGTTGTTAAGCGACGTTTTCCGGCGGCTTGTTCTGCTACTCTAATTCAGTTCGATTCGTGGGAGAAGTTATAATCGAGTTTCGCATCGATTTTCGGCCACGATTTGAAACACTCAAAATAACTCATAAAAAAACTTGAAAACACAAAATATGACATTGACAGGGTGGACCACTTCACCCTACCAAACGTGGACCACTTCTCCCTACCGAAGCTATTTTGCGCGGAATGACGCTGCTTCAACAAGTGTGGAAAAAAGTGCAGAAATTCGATGGTTCATAATGTAAACAACATTTTAGATTAATTAGCTTATTGAAATTGATGAAGAATTCGTCAAAATGTTGTTGAATGTGAATACTTGCGAAAACTTTCAACAATGTTTTTTTGGCACTGGTCTGTGACAGTGAGTAAATATACGTCTGCAAACTTCAATGACTAATAAAGAACAAGCTATCATCAAGAGCAACCGATGAGAGTTGCATATTCTGTTCGAATGTCACTATTACTAACAAAAATGGTGGTGGACCACTTCTCCCTACGGACCATTTCACCGTACCCGATCCTAATATCTAAGCGGCATGTTACTGAATACTCTAAATAGCCTAGAACTATAACTACATATCATTCCCATTTGAAATGTTTGATATAAGAAAATTTTGAACCGACTTATAAATTGCCTTTAATTAGTATTTTTGAAACTGTTTAAAAGCAAAAGAGTGAATGTTTGACTTGTATCGTTAATTTATTGACGATGAAAGAATGGCTTCGTGAAATATGGTACAAAATTATGTGTAAAACGTTAAATCAACATAAATTAAAATTCACACTAAAGAAATTACAATCAAATAAATTATGGCTTTAACTTATTAGATAAAAGATGTTTTCCTATATGATTTGTTTCTGCATGTGTTATAATTTTGAGCTGTTTTCACAACCATTAAGCATCAATGTTTTCGCAACGCTTAAGCGAGATACACTTCTCTCCTCCAAAATTTTCCCTCCCTACAAACCTAGGTACTATTCTGTGGTTTGCCTTGAGAATCTCTTGGAAATCGAAATTATGGCCCATTGTGATTATCGCCTCAAAAAACCGGCAATCATTTGGCCAAGAAGGATGGCGTTCTTGGCATTGGTAACTTGGCAGATAGAAAGCTGCCACCAGCTGTAAATTAAAATCTACACAGCATTTTTCTTGCCACTCTGATTCGCGGACGTCTTGAATGAAATATCACTTGGGGCCGTTTTGTAATGCCGCGGAAGAACGACCACTTCTAAATCGTCGTATTGAGGCTCTCCGTATTTTGCGTCTTATGGGCAGAAATTATTTTTACGAGTAAGCAATAAATTTAGCATAATTATGTTAATTTTAGTGGAAAAGGCTAATTGAATGTCTAATGATGAAAATACAAAATGATCTATTCACGGATTTTAACCATTTTTATTTTTTGAAAAATTCTTTGGTGATTTTAAATACAAACTACTCGCATTACTTGATTATAACGGTTTTAGTTGTAAATATAAACGCAGGAAGCAAAAACACCCTCTGAATTTCTGAGTTATTCCCCATATCTTAAAAAAAAACTGCCGTTTTAGCCACATGTGTAAATTACCAACTTCTGGCACCTAGAAGTGACCATTTTATAAAAATCTAATTCAGAATGCAAATGAATTGTTTTTATTTTTACCAGTTGCTTGTGTTCCATTCTATTGTCATCCCAAGATGAGACAACATCTTGTGATATGGAATTAACTTTTTAATTATCTTAAATACTATGCAGCGCTGTTTCGGGCAAACAAAGGACTACTGGGGAGATAGAAGTAAAAAGACGTAGAAAAATTCTCAATCTCATTCGTGCCCACATCACATGTTTACTATGAGTCGTTAGTTACTCAACCAGCTGCATTTAAGTGCGAACGCACACGCTTCTTCTCGTCGCGGCAACTTTTGGTCCTCAAAATGCCTTTCCGACGTACACGCTTCTTCACTTTTTAGTAGCAAAAACTTGTGTACAACAAGCGATCGCTCATGTGTGTGTGGTTCTCATATATGTGTTGTATTTCCAGCTCATTCCCTTACTAGCTAGCACCAAGGCAACATCAATCGCCAAAATAGAAACTGCTACCTGAAAATTAAAACTACCTGCAATTGGGATTTCACTATTTGCATTCAATTTTTGTTTATTTGGGATATGTTTACGAGTCGGTGGCTAAGCACCGACTGACTCAATGAAATTACGCACACATGCATGCTGATGTGCTACACGAGCGACTTCGTTTGTGTGCGTAAAAGAAGACGTGAAGAACACTTTTCGAGTGGCGACTTTTCCCCTCTTGCCGCACTCGTTTCTTTCCTACAATTTGGTGAGGCCGAGGCATCCTGATGACCGAAAGTTGCACCGTGTACGCCCTCGCCAATAGCATTCGAAGCACAACTCAGAGAAAACCACACCAAAACTTGATAGTATGGAATAATATGAAAATTAAAAAGAAAAATGTGTCTCCAGCATGATTACAAACATAATATATATTGATATACTAGAACAGAACAGAACAGAATTGACGTCTTAATACGTATTTTTCAAAAGTGTAACGAATAGAAATGGAAAACTATATTAAGGCAATTCCCATGTTTCGCATCAAGACCGTTTCTTTCTTTAGCATAATTTTTATAGAAAAAAGAAGAAAACTTTTAATTTGTTGTGGGTATGCCACTGTTAGGGTTTGTCCTAACTGGTGTATCTTCTGAAGTTACTTCAATCAAAAGGAGCCGCACCTTCCACTCTTTGAGTTCATTATGGCATCAACTCCAAGCGTGGTCAGGTATGAAAAAGTGCTTTGTCTTATTTGCAATTTTCTCAGATAAACAGCATAATTATGTATACATAATTAAATTTTGCCAGATCCACCCAAGTAAATTAATTCTTTCTGTGAAATTTCATTTTGCGAAATTCTATTATCTCCACCTCAACAAATGAAAACAAAAAAATACATCAAGGAATTCTAGATGGCTTTTTTTAGTATGAAACATGCAACGTAATTCAAGACCAAAGCGTGAATTGTGGTGGGAAATTATAATCGTGTTTTTTTCTGATAAGGGCAGGTCATCTACCACCACTACGAATAGATAGATTAAATACGTATTTATTACTCCCAGCAAGTGGGGTCTCATATAGTACATAGATGTGTGTAGGGCCGTATTAAATAATTCGCCTATTCAATTTAATACTTGTGGCTTGCTTTGTAAACTGAGGGTGAAATAAATCGTGTTATCAGTCATAAAGTAAACATATTTTATTTCCTTTTAAAGATAATTACATTTCTATATAAAAATCTATTGCGGCCGAAATAAAGCATTTTTGAGATTCGCTATTTTTGTTACTCTTACTAGTTTGCATACCCGTCGTTGCCGGGTCAAGTTTTTTCAATTTTTTTTTTGCTGATCTATGTTGGAGCTAAATTTCAGGCCAATCGGCCCGGTAGTTTCCCGCGAAAGGGTAACATATCGCAAAAACTAAGTTTCGAAATCACTTTACCCCCTCCCCGTACTCCCCCCACCCGTCGTGCTACTTTTCCGTATGCCTATGTTGGAACCAGAACTACCACAGACACTCATGCCAAATTTCAAGTCAATCGGTTCAGCCGTTTTTCCGTGAAAGAGGAACTGACAGACAGACAGACAGTCACCAACTCATTTTTATAAAGGGTGGTTAAATTTTAAGGGCCGATGTTGAATGTGAACCACACCTAAACGTCAAGTTTTTTTCTGCATTTCATTTGACATTTCTCAATTTCAGACTAACTCAATTTGAACCATGGAAAGATACACAATCGAGCAACGCGGTAAAGTTATTCAGGCTTATTATGAAAATGGGCGTTCAAATCAAAATGCATATCGTATATATGAGGTTCTATGACGTTAATGTGCCGAATTATCTCATCCTTTAGCTCTTGAATTGTTGCTGGCTTATCGACGTACACCTTTTCTTTCAAATAACCCCAAAGAAAGAAGTCCAACGGTGTCCAATCACATGATCTTGGCGGCCAATTGACATCGCCACCACGTGAGATAAGACGGCCATTAAATTTGTCGCGCAAAAGAGCGATTGTTTCGGTAGCTGTGTGGCAAGTGGCACCGTCCTGTTGAAACCACATATCGTCCACATCCATATCTTCCAATTCGGGCCATAACAAGTTCGTTATCATCTCACGATAGCGAACACCATTCACAGTAACTGCCTGACCGGCCTCATTTTGGAAAAAATACGGCCCGATGATGCCGCCAGCCCATAAACCGCACCAAACAGTAACTCTTTGTGGGTGCATTGGTTTTTCGACAATCACTCTTGGATTATCATTCGCCCAAATGCGGCTGTTCTGCTTATTGACGAATCCACTGAGGTCAAAATGTGCCTCATCACTGAAGATGATTTTCTTCGAAAATTGATCATCCATTTTCATAATAAGCCTGAATAACTTTAACGCGTTGCTCGATTGTGTATCTTTCCATGGTTCAAATTGAGTTAGTCTGAAATTGAGAAATGTCAAATGAAATGCAGAAAAAAACTTGACGTTTAGGTGTGGTTCATATTCAACATCGGCCCTTAAAATTTAACCACCCTTTATATTAGTATGATTGACAAAGATTTCAACATTAGAAAATTAATTCAGATGACGCGTTTTCTGCAGGAAAAAACCCTCGGAATCGAAACACCGGAAATTCTAAAATAATATGAATGAAAAAATCACAATTAAACTAAAGACACGATGCTGCAATGCAACCAACCTGTAATACATGGAGGAAAACCGCAAACAATGAATAAACAGTAGTCCAAGTCTTAGAACAGGTGTCAGAAAATTGTAAAATGAACCGATTTTTCCCAACAGGAATTATTCATCTTGTAATTCAATCGTTTGGTCAGGGTATACCCCACTTGTACCTCTGAGCACTCTACGTCTCCCTTTTTGAGTATTGCAAACGGAAGGCAGCTATACAGAAATTGTTAAATTGGCAGTGGTGAGGTCGAATAGGGCTGAAAATGGATCAGATTTCAAGCAAAAGTTTCCATTCATACAATCCGATGGAGTGCGGTGGTCATCGTGTTACATTTTTCTGCCTTATTGTCAAATATCCGAAACCGTTTGTTACCCAGATCACAATATATGATAATAAATTATACACAAGTTCTATTAAATTACCCCCAAAATAATTGAAATTTCTATAATAGAATAACTGGGCCCTGGAAATTATATGAAGAATATGACATTCAACTCTCCGTCTGTGGCGCGGATTGCGGGCGCACGGATTGAGCTAGAGACTTGAAATTTTGCGCAGATCCGTTTTTTGTAAAATGTGAGGATAAGTTCGTTCATGGGCAAAAATGGACCATTAGGGGGGGTACACTCTCGAAAAAATCCGGGGACAAAGTAACACCGCCCGAAAACATAGCATAGATTTAACGACAAGCGGTGCTAAACCTGAAAAATTTTACACCACAGCGTGGAGTAAATTTGAAATAACTTCGGCGCGGAGTAAAAAGTTTTTTTTAACTCCGATAACACCAAAAACTTTTCACTACAAAAAAAAAATCGATTTTACCCCTAATATGTGTTAATTCAACTTCTATAAAAGGCATGTATACCGCAATATCCAATGGTGCAAGATTTGCATCTAATAGGAGTTGAATTTCCTTCGATTAGATGCCACCTGCAACCATCGCCGACGAAACGAAATTTACAGTTAAGTGTAAGAAGAACAAGAATGCATTTTCAACGGTTTTGCCAGTAATCGGAGTTGAATTAGCTCCCTTTAAATGTAAGTTCCCCCTAAAATTTGGTTTTGTTCTCAGTATTTCCCGAGTCGCTTTGTAAACGAGACATAAAAAATATGAGTCAAAAAGTTTTTCGTGTAAAACACAACACGGTGATGCGGTATGTTGTGGTTTTCTCTGCCGATTTGACTACAATAGACGATTTGATATTATCAGGTATATTTTATAATAGAATATTTATATTTTGATCTACATAAATTTGATTTCAGCTTGCGAAAAGTTCCACTTGGCGATTAATGATAATTTTTTTCATGAGATTTCGGACACGGAAGGGGCAATAATCGACGAGGAAGTGTTTGGATTATTCTTGCGAGATCCGACAAAATCGGATGAAATTTTTGTATTGCGCCAGGTGATTAACGAAGGTATTTATTATTTTATACATTTATTGAGTGTTATACACAAACGAAACAGTTATTTGCAATTTTATCAAAAATGGTGATTTTTAAAAAGCTTGTATTTAGCTTGCCTTCGTGTCTGTCTGTCTGTTGTCAGTGTGTCTGCCTGTCTGTCAGTTAGTGTGTCTGTCTGACTGTCTGTCAGTCTATCTGTCTGTCTGTCAGTTAGTGTGTCTGCCTGTCTGTCAGTTAGTGTGTCTGCCTGTCTGTCAGTTAGTGTGTCTGTCTGTCTGTCAGTTAGTGTGTCTGTCAGTTAGTGTCGAATTTTTTTGCTGAAAATGCTCCGAAAAGACAAAAATTTAATGCCGAGCATTTAGCCAAGGTACAACTAAAGATATTTTTCACTTTTATTTATAAAAAGGGCCATTTTTAAAGGAGCTTCGGCAGAATCTAAGCAAAGCTAAAACTGGGCAGAATATTCTTCGTGAATATGACACATCAAATACGTTGAGCGACTCATCAAGAAGGCGACTGGTTGACGTTGTCACCGATTTATTAATTGCAGAAGCGGGAAACTACCCTACAAAAACAGAGAAAATTGAGTATGCCCAAGGACTAGCAGCATTGTTTCCTTCATTATGTGGAAGCGGTGAAAATAATTATGTAAGTAAAATGCAATTTCAAAGTTTTGTAAGAATTTAAATCTATTTTTTCTGTAGTATTTGTTCTATAATCCAATTACTCGAACTGGATACCTAGGAAATAAATTGAAAACTTTAAATAGGACATCAACTTGCGGTCCTTCAAGATATGAAACCAACAAAGCTGTCGAAACACAGACCGCTGTAGAATTATTCGAGGAAAACACGTTTGCAGACGACATATTGTTTCTGAAACACGCAAACCCTATTTTACAGAGAAAGGAAATTTTTGAAAAAACAGCAAGAAACATTGGCTTACGACGAAACAATCCGCATGACATTTTGACAATATTTCCCAGATTTTTGGATACGCCAGGATTGGTAATAAATTACATTAAAAAAAACAATAAATATACTTATAATTTATATATGTAAAACTTTAGCGGCCGCTCATCAAGAGTTTTATGGTCCAAGATATATTTTAAATAAATTTGCCGTTGAAGTAAATACAGTAGTAGAAAATACTTTTTATATAGAAAATTCACCATTTGATGACACAGTAAATGACATATTAAAAAATTTTAAAGTATCATCAACTGATGAAATAAAAATTTTAAAATACTTGCATTGTGGTTTTCAATATAAACGTGGATTTTTCTTAGCAACATTCTCGGACTATAAAAATTGGCCTATGTTTGAAAAAATAAATTTTATTGTTGAGGCGAAGAACGAGATTTGAGATTAATCTATGAGATTAAATCTACAGGGGAAAAAAATTTAATAAAATTGTCAAGCCTAAAAATTAAAAATTCTTTTGAAGTACATTCAAACTACAAGGATAATAAATTTTATGTTATCCCAAAAATTATCTTGTAATAGTTTATATGTTACACGGTATAAAATCGGTTTGATCATAACGAATGGAACAAGAATCAATCGTAACTTCATTTTTTTCAAAAATGGAATAGATTCGTTTTGAACCCAATAGACACATATATCACATGTAGATTAATATAAGTCATAACAATGTAATAAAAAATGAATTAAACCATGTAATAACACATAACAATGTAATAACAAATGAATTAAAGTACCTATGTGTCGTTAAAAAAGTTTTTTATTAACAAGGACGCAGTGACAGGGGATATTTTTAACCTTTTTTCAGAATAAAATAAACACCTGTTGAGAGCGAGATATTTAACTCCTCTTTCAGAGTTACAAAAGCACATATACGAGGTAATTAAAGAAACTCCGGTTCGAGAGTTTCGGTAACACATCCAGGTAGTTACTTATTTAACTCCTTTTCAGGGAAAATTTACTAAAAAAAAGAGTTGTTTATGCTCCAGGAGGAGTTGGAAAATTGCACCTTCGAAGTGTGTGATACACACCACAAAAGTATTAATCAGTAGCGTCAAACACAAAGTTTCAGCTACTCCTAAAAATTCCAGAAATAATTGCACCTAAAAGAAGTACCGTGCAACTACTTGGCCCGGAGTTGGATTTTCTCCAAAAGGTGATGGACTCCCTCAAACTCCCTTTCGGTGCGTAATCGACTCCATTTTTTCGAGAGTGTACCCCCATACGAACGAAAACGTTTTTTGTGAATATCTCAAAAACGGTGCATCTTATCAAAAAAGTGCAAGAACAAAAGTTATTTAGAATATGATTCTACATAAAACTCCCATACATCAAAATCTGATTGGAATAAATTTAAAACAATCTTATTGGAAAGTTTGACATCAAAGTGGAATTTTGGTATAACTGTTCGAGTTTTGATACGAATATCACCATACGGGTTTTCAATAATTGCCAGATTGGCAATTATAGCTTTTGTTATGTTTAAATCTCTTTAAGGATATGCGATTTTCTGTTTATTTTAGGATACCATGGACTGTATGATTGGGTACTAGCACACAATTTTCATTGAATTTATGTAAAGTTCCAAAAATCAACCAAGCACAACCTTCCAAAAAATCAATCAAACACAACCATGAGGAAAGTTCTTTGAATTGGCAAAAATCTAATGTAAAATTAAGGGAAAAGTCAAATCATCCTATCAAGGGCAAATTAAATATAATGGAAAAGGAGCAATCAAATACTAATTGAGTCCTTCTTCATCTGAAATCTTAGACATCGTCATGACGAGACCTCCATCTAGAAGTACGGGACCGAAAACCCAAATTAGAATCAAAATCGGATCTATATATTAACTATTCTATATTAACTATACCAGACAAGTTAAAGGATACAAAGATATCTGATCTGGGTTCCTTTGAAGCTTTGCTTTGAAGTAGGTTCACTGATTGGTTAGGTTGAAAATCAAAATTCGCTTCTTAACTAAAACTCTTCCAACTCACTGAATGGATAATCACTTCCAATGGCTTTCTCATGTACAAATAGACATCGTCGTATTACATGGTATCACTTGAATCTTGAATACAATAAAAATGACTTCAGCTAATTTTAGAATTGTTAGCTTTACATCTTACAGTATCACTGATTCATTCTTGTTCACCGTCTTCATGATTGAATATCTTAACTGTGATGGGAACAAAATCAGTCAAGAGTGAGAGATCGACTAGGAAACAGAGGGAAATCCAATAATAAACAAGAAAACATAAAGAAACACTGACAAAAATACCCTCACATTTCATCGGAGTGTTGTGGGGGACATATTATGTATATACGAAAAATAGGCGGAGGTCGTCATTATGTCTAACGAACCGTTAGCATACGCTTTTCATTTGTTTACCTGAATCTTCACTTAACCGATCTTCTGAAGCGAAAAATGTCTTCAACCTGTATTTACCATCGATAAAATGGAGACGATAATAACGTGGCTCACGTAAATCAAAACAAAGAAATAGATCAACAAAAACAAAATTTAAAAATTTACCCATAATGATGATTTCCGCGACACGTGACAAAGTCATTACGGATGTCGAAAAGATTCATACTTGGATTCAATTATGACACTTTTAAGTCGACAGGACTAGCATTCATGAAAGTTAAAGTGCTAGAGCAGTGAAAACCGGTTATAACGGCAAACCGGTCATAACGATTTAATTCCTTGCACATCATATCATACTAATACAGTAGAATCCCGCTAATTCGTATGAATTTGTGGTAGTTCTGGTTCCAACATAGGCATACGGAAAAGTAGCGCGCGGGGTAGGGGGGGAGTAAGGGGAGGGGGTAAAGTGCTTTCGAAACTTAGTTTTTGCGCTATGTTACTCTTTCGCGGGGAAACTACTGAACCGCTTGGCCTGAAATTTGGCATAGATGTTCGTCGGGGCTCCAGCCCCAACATAGACTTATTAAAAAGTATCCCGAGAGGTAGTGGAGTAAGGGGAGGGGGTAAAGTGATCTCGAAACTTAACTCTTCCTCTATGTTGCCCTTTCGCGGGAAAACTACCGAGCCGATTGGCCTGAAGTTTAGCTCCAACATAGATCAAAAAAAAAAAATTAGAAAAACCTCTAACCCGGAAACGACGGGTATGCAAGCTAGTCAATTTATAAGATGTTGAGAATAATTCGGACTTGAGCAAAAAAAAATCAAATATTAGTAGGTACACCATTTAATGATGGGGAAAAGACTAACTAGCATCCGAATTTTCACTTTTTGGGTGATTTGATAAGTAGTTTGCAGTAAAAAAAAATTTTCTCAATAATTTTTGTATTAGTGTGAAGAATAAACTATCAATTATTTTGTTGAACTTTCATCGTTAGAATCAATTGATTAAGTTTCGTCTATAATTTTGCAACATTTCTTAGTAGTGGGCAATTTATCAGTCTAATCGTAGATAGATTTTCGATATTTAAATTCAAGTACGTCATGCGTGATGGTATCATGCATTTCCTTTTAACATCACCACTTTTTGAAAACGCAATTTTACATAATGTTGAGTCATTTAAGCATTTTTATTAATAACGATATTTTACATGAATTACCTCACATTAACCAAACATCCTCATTTTATAGCAATTTATTGTCCATGAAAATCCATTTCTCAATTGGTATTCGGCATTCATCTACTTTTATTTATCATAATGAGATTTCATCCCCGCATTACTTCAATTCCCCAGAAATTCGACAGATCAAATGTCTGGACTGTAAAAAAAACTGTTCGCAATCATAGTCGATTGATATAGGTACCCAAAATTGTTCGCCACGCAAAGCTTTCCATTACCCTTCAGCTCATTCAACCTGAACGGAAACAAGAAAATGGAACTCCGGGATAAAATGAAGGACACATTCCAGGGTGGTGGCTCCAAAGTATTTTTATCCACCAGCTCTTCGTTGTGACCCGGTGGAATTCTAGGAAACCGTCATTAATACGGTGAAATCCACACATACCTGAATCGCCCTGAACACCTGAAGGACTTTTGTGAAAATAAACTCAAGCCCCTTTTCAGTCCTTTTGACTCACTTCCCGACAGGATGCTTATCTTTCAGATGGATTTGGCAATTTCGATTCTTCACATGAATTCTTATCCATGATGAATGAAGGTTGGGGGGCTGGAGTGATGTTTGTTCGATATGTTTGCTGAGGATGTCCTCGACCGATGCAGCAAGAATTCTTGCAGTTTTCATGGCTGGTTGCTTCCCATCCGTGTGCGCAAAATCCCATTTCATCATCACCCAATTTACCAGCCGTGGCCCATTTCCTTGTCGGGGTTTTCCGTGGTAGATTGTTTGGTCATGACAAAAATATCTTTTTCAAATTTCCCATTTAATCTGCCATATGTGGATTCCATTTTCATATATTTTTCTCCATAAACCATCTGCAGGCATTTCTTAAATTTACGCTCCTATCTATATATAATAAAATCCCTCAGTTGTCCGAACCTCCTTATAGAAGTTTTTCTCCAACTTCCCGACAACTTAGAGACTTGCAAGACCGAATTTCCAGGTAGTGCAGACATTATGTGAAAAGTTTTGAACCATGAAATTTCAATAATGATGAGGACCTCCTAGCCCAAAATAGGTTACATTCCATACAAACCATATTCGATTAAATTTTAAATTTTTCAATTAAGCTGTCACAAATATATGTATAAGCTGTCACAAATATATGTATCACAAATATAAAATCATGAACTGATTTTTTAGCGAGCCTAAAAAATGGACAAAACTTTCTTGATGAAAGCAGATCTTTTAAAGAAAATCGCAAAGAAATAAGGGACGTAACCAAATTTAGGATTAATTAATTTCCTTTCACATTTTATGATGATAGTGCTCAATGTGTTCGCTAGGTATCGTTCTACTTATAGTTTCTATTTTACTGATACTATAGATATAGAAAAAAACATAACAAAAGCTATAATTGCCAATCTGGCAATCATTGGAGACCCGTATGGTGATATTCGTATCAAAATTCGAACAGTTGTACCAAAATTCCACTTTGAAGTCAAACTTTCCAATAAGATTTTTTAAAATTTATTCCAATCGGATTTTGATGTATGGAAGTTTTATGTAGAATCATATCCTAAATAACTTTTGTTCTTGGACTTTTTTGATAAGATGCACCGTTTTCGAGATATTCACAAAAACCGTTTTCGTCCGTATGGGGGGTACCCCCCCTAATGGTCCGTTTTTGCCCATTAACGAACTTAGCCTCGGATTTTACGAAAAACGAATCTGCGCAAAATTTCAAGTCTCTAGCTCAATCCGTGCGCCCGCAATCCGCGCCACAGACGGACAGACAGACAGACAGACGGACAGACAGACGGACAGACAGACGGACAGACAGACAGACAGACGGACAGACAGACAGACGGACGGACATGCAAAATTCAACTTTTTTTTATCATTCTAAACACACTGGTGTAATTCATTTTTTTTGTGTGGATCTTGGCGTTACAAACGGTAAGGCAAATCTAATATACCCTTTGGTTTCACCATATGGGTATAAAAATCGCTCTTGTTTAAAACGTCAAACAGAATATTTTCAATTTTCATGCAACTGAAACTTTGTAGGAAAAATTCATTAAGTAAACGAAATTTAATTAAATTAAGTGAAAACATTGAAATGTTCAATCAATTCAACGTTACTTAATGAAAAGGATAGCATTTTTGGCATCAGAAATAAAGTATACAGATTAATGGCGCACCCAGGATGTTCAAGGGCCGAGTTATATGAGAAAAACAAATTTGGAAGAAAAGCTTACGGATGAAAGTCATATATCCCTTCCGATTAAAAGCTATACAGTGCACAATGAAGAGAAACAGTCTTGCGTTTGGGAAAAAATTAATGTTGTGTCTGGGAAAAAATTAAAAACTTTAGAATACAAAGCAGCTAATCTATTTCATTTGTGACAACATTGCCCGGTTACTAACACGGCCTTTACACGCGTCTGTAGAGCTGACACAGTCTCGTGTAAACGTTTACTGGCACTGACAAGTCTGTACTGACGGGACTTTTTTGTAGTCAGTACAGACATGCCAGTAATTTGACATTTCAGACTTTGAAGATGGCGGAAAATGAAGAATTTGAGGTAAATCTATTAAATTATTATGAATCCACTTTTTTTAATTCATTTTTTAACTTTTAGAACTCTCAGACTGGCGAAAGAAGACTAACTAGGAACGAGATAATTAAAATAATGAAGCATACGAACAAAATTCATGCCTCTGGAATACGAGGGACTGTAGCTGTGTTACAGACGAAGTCATTATACCCGTATGGTGAAACCAAAGGGTATATTAACTTTGCCTTACCGTTTGTAACGCCAAGATCTCGTCATCGCACACAAAAATGAATTACACCAGTGTGTTTAGAATGATGAAAAAAGTTGAATTTAGCATGTCCGTCCGTCCGTCTGTCTGTCTGTCCGTCTGTCTGTCTGTCCGTCTGTGGCGCGGATTGCGGGCGCACGGATTGAGCTAGAGACTTGAAATTTTGCGCAGATTCGTTTTTCGTAAAATGTGAGGCTAAGTTCGTTAGTGGGCAAAAATGGACCATTAGGGGGGGTACCCCCCATACGAACGAAAACGTTTTTTGCGAATATCTCAAAAACGGTACATCTTGTCAAAAAAGTGGAAGAACAAAAGTTATTTAGGATATGATTCTACATAAAACTCCCATACATCAAAATCCGATTGGAATAAATTTTAAAAAATCTTATTGGAAAGTTTGACTTCAAAGGGGAATTTTGGTACAACTGTTCGAATTTTGATACGAATATCACCATACGGGTCTCCAATGATTGCCAGATTGGCAATTATAGCTTTTGTTATGTTTTTGAAAATGAACTGACTGCCAGTTCGCTAAATGTCTTCTAATTCGTTGTCAGTAATTTGACATTTGGAGTCTGTGCTACTGACAGACTTTACAGTCGCGTGTAAAGGCCGGGTAAGTTTTCCATGGCTTCGTCTACCAAATGGCGCGTCTACAATTGATGAGAATTTGGTGAAAGATTTCGAGTAAAAAAGCATGTTTTAGAGTTGGAGTTTTTAAAGTCAGTAACTTAAGGCTTAATTTTTGGTTGAAATTTTCCATTTTCTGGAATAGATTTTTACTTGATACATCCAACTAATTAACTTCCATCGGCCACGGCAAAATTTTGGTGCGAATTGAAACTATATTTGGTTTCTCTGTAATTTGTCCTGAAACCATCTGTTAATATTTGATCTGTTAAAAGTTTCTATTCAGGAAACCACAATATTTAAAGTGAAATCAAGCATCAAATTTTAATCTTGCTTCGAATGGCTTCAACATCATTATAACAAACTTTACATAGAGTGCTTCTTTTTCACTTTTTGTTTTTAAGGTCGGGATTCTGTTAAGATTTTGTCTCTACTAAAATCACTTCAAGATATCGACATCTAAAATAACCCACAAAAAAAATTTCTCGTTAATTATGACGTGTGAATTTTTAATAAGCCGCGTTTGCACTACTTTTTTGACAGTGATCTTGAATTTCTGCTTGATGTGCAATCTTTTTTTGAGACTTCATTAGGTTTTGCACGGCAAACAATAAAATATTGCTTCGTGTGGGCTTTTGAGATTGAATCAATTAATGATTGAAGCCAGATAGAAGTTCATTGTGATTCAGCGAAAATAATTTGGGGTTTAGTCATTCAAATGGAAAATAAAAGCCAAAAAATGGCTCACTAAAAAGGATTTAAAGTTTTTTTTCAAGAATTTTGGAAAACCTGTTTTTGGGCTCATCTGACGGTATTCATGAATTTGATGACTGATTTGTTAGTCATTAATACGAGGTATGAGTGATTTCTTTTTGATTTAATCTATCCACATTATTAAATTTCTTTGTTATCTCAGAAATATGTCGTCAATTCAAATCGTAGTAAAGGAACATACAAAATTTAATATATGTATTAATTACAAAGATAAATATTAAGAAAATAAATGTTATTAAGCAATTTAATTCAATGGGCTAAATAGATGAGTGGATATTAGTGATATAATATGAAAGAAGTTTGTTTTTATGGCAATATGTTGCGATTAAAAGCGGTATTGTGTGGTTAGGTAAATAGGCTTATTTGAATAACCTGGATTTAGATTTTCATTGAAAAAAATAATAAAATCAAAATCCCGATGATCAAGAGTTTGTTATTGTTGATTAATTTTAGTCGGGGAAAGAATAGAGAGGGCAAAGAATACACATGATTTGCGTCAAATTTTTCCCGTGGCCTCTGAGCTCTTATCTTTAGAAGATGTGTTCTAATTTCAGCTCAATCGGTTAAGGGGGTTTGAAATCGTGGAAGCATTCTTCACAAATCATACATTTCACCCTTGTTGATGTCCCAATTTCGCACTATTGTTTTATTTTTGTGTTTTGCAAGGTGATTTTTGTATTTTTTTTCTATAGTCGTTATAACGTGGAGAGCAAAAGCGCGAACGCCCAGAATGAAGATGGTGGTGCGCAAAACAAAGCAAAACCAGAATCCAGTTAGTCGCTGCGAAAAGTAAGAAAAATACTTCCTCGAATTGAGGAATTTCTGCTGAAATTTCTATGATAAAATAATTAAGCGCTTGTAGTACAAGACATTCGAATTAGGCAAAGAAATGTTTTTTTTAGTAAACATTTGGAAATTTTTACAATTATTGCGATAAGGAATCTGTTGCTGATTGATTGTTAAACAAGTTTCTGGTTGTGATGGTTTTTTAGCCGATTGAACTATCAAATTCTAGTTTGTGGCTAATTGAGAAAATTCTTTCATTTCATTAGACTCGTTTGCCCTTTGTTCGACTTCGGGAGGGTAGACTGCACTTTTAGAGCCTCTCAAGATTTATAGGCAAATGTTTTTGCAAGGATTAGAAGATACCTAATTGGACTCACCTAAATAAATACTGCACAAAGGATAGAGTCCAGGAACAGCGAATTA
The DNA here is from genome assembly GCA_964034945.1 of Chrysopilus asiliformis. Taxonomy (NCBI): domain Eukaryota; kingdom Metazoa; phylum Arthropoda; class Insecta; order Diptera; family Rhagionidae; genus Chrysopilus; species Chrysopilus asiliformis. The sequence goes on from OZ035962.1 coordinate 23,225,055, forward strand.
ATCCAATAAAAAACGAAGTAATGCACTTGTCACCAGCCAACCCACTCACTTTATTCTACACTTAAAACTCAACGAATCTCTGGGAAAATCAATTGCCTTGCTCTGAGCTTTTTCTTCAATTTTCCTTTCGATTTTCCCAGAAGGACCTCAAATCTTTCCGGATTTTCACCGAATTTTCATCCGAATCGTCCCGCACTTCCCTCGATTGAAACACTCTCCCTTTTTCAATCTTTTCTAGAATTTCAGGACAATTCCACTTATTGAATGTCTGTTGTCCACTAAAGTTTTTTTTGGAATGAACATTATGAAGAAGCTGATTCCCTCTCTTTCTCCCACAGCATTGCATCATACTCACACTAACCGTGTTGTTGTTGGACCTGCGCGGTTGTATGACAAGCGGTTAAGTCGTTTCTCACCTGCCGAGGTTACTGAAGAATAGGTGATTTTTCTTCGTTCAGTCTCGCGAATCTACCCCTTATGCGTCCGCGGCAAATTCGAAACAATATAAAAAAGTCCTTTTGTAAACAATTAATAGAATTTGTTTAACTGTAGCGAGTTTAAAAAAATCTTTGCATTCTACTTTCTTATAGTATAATAACGTATTGAATTCATCGGTATACCAAAATCATACTAATATATAATAAAAATGAGTTGGTGTCTGTCTGTCTGTCTGTCTGTCTCTTCCTCTTTCACGCAAAAACAGCTGAACCGATTGACTTGAAATTTGGCATGAGTGTCTGTGGTAGTTCTGGTTCCAACATAGGCATACGGAAAAGTAGCGCGAGGGGTGGGGGGAGTAAGGGGAGGGGTTAAAGTCATCTCGAAACTTAGTTTTTGCGCTATGTTACTCTTTCGCGGGGAAACTACTGAACCGATTGGTCTGAAATTTGGCATAGATGTTTGTCGGGGGTCCAGCTCCAACATATACCCATTAAAAGTAGCCCGAAAGATGGGGGAGTAAGGGGAGGGGGTAAAGTGATCTTGAAACTCTTCCTCTATGTTACCCTTTCGCGGGGAAACTACCGAGACGATTGACCTGAAGTTTAGCTCCAACAAAAACCATCAAAAAAAAAAAAAATTGAAAAAATCTAACCCGGCAACGACGGGTATTCAAGCTAGTATTCTAATAAATATTAAAATGAAATATAACTTGTATCCAAAATACCTATTCAATAGATTAGTTTATCCACTTTTAGAATAATTTTTTTTATTAATGAAGTGAGATTTTTTTTGGAAAAGTTGACCTTATTACCGCCACGTGGAGGATTTTGGGATCGTGAAGCTTTTTTTCTTGATATTTTACTTGAACTTTCAATTTTAAAATTCGGTTTTTTGTAAATGGCAAGAGTTTTTTTGGTTTCAAGAATTGCCTGGAAGCGATTTTGAAGCAAAAAGGGGAGTATTCGAAAATTTAATAATAAGTCTCTTATCACTTAACATTCGATTTTTTTTTAAAAAAAAAGGCTTTTGGCGATTCATCTTCGGCGGTGTGCACATGGTTGACAGTGGGCGCATTTTGAGTAACTGAGTTGAGAGTAAGAAGAAATTCCGAAAAATTGTAAGCTTCTATTTGCATGCAATAAGTGATAGGAAGTTTTATCACAAAAGAAGAAAATTAAAGAACAGTCGTGGTAAATGCCTAAAAATTGCAAAGATTGCAAGGAAAGTCTTGCCGCCGTCAATTGTTTTATGATTTGTTAAATTTTTTTATTTTTTATTTGATGAGTTTTTCTCTCATCATTTTTGAATAAAAGGCTTTAAAATTTGCATAAGTATTGGAAGTGACCTTAAATTGAATGAATCTAACTAATATGTTTGAATCTTGAAAAGTAAAAAAAGAAGAAATCGGGAATAAAAGTTATTAACAATGGCATTCGATTGTTTCTTTCATTTTGTCGATTTTGATTTTGATTCCGTGTTTGATTTTCTTGTTAGTTTTAGTCGAACATGGAAGGATTTTTGGCGCAAATCTAATAATTTGTTTGGGATAAAAACCGTTGATCCAATTTGGAAAGTTGGTGGATTTCTTGTACGATTTCCCACACGCTAAAAAATAAAGTCTAATTTTTAGACTTTTTTCCTACATATAGGTCAACACCTTTTTGAGCCTAAAAATCAAACTTAAAAGTTTGAAATTATTTTCAAATTTTAAATAGTATTATCCGGTCTAAATTTAAGGTATTAAAATTTAAATTTTATTCTAAAATAGTTTAAAAATTAGTTCCAAATTTCTAAAAATTCTCAAAATAAAACCTTACGGTTTAAGTTTAAGATGTCTGAGTCTTAAATTTAGACTGGAATGCTTAAAAAATATTCATAAACTTCTAAAGTTTTAAATATAGAGAAAATAGTTTAAAATTCCACTAAACTTTCAAAAGTTTAAAAAATAGAGGAGAAAAGTTAAAAAAAATTAGACTCTAGTTTTTACCGTGCATTTAAGCACATCTAAAATAATCTATTTTCAGATTGTTTATTATAAATTACTCTCAGTCAGTATCTACAGAGTGATAAAAGGATTAACAAAGGAATGCAATCGATGAGTAAAGTACAAAATTAGCAAATTCTAAAATTCCCACAAAATACACGAGAAATCACGGTAGTTTTGTGATAGTAAGATTAAAATCAGAGCTTAAAAGTGTAGATTCTGATTGATTGACGATCGAGAAATAAATCTTTATATGCGTAGTAAATGATCATTAATCAATATGTTTCCTCTTATCACCACTTGGTAATCAGGAAGATTTGAAGAAATTTTAGATACCATGATCAATGTTTGAAATGCATATAAATAGGCACCCACCAAGCATTTCGCTTCAGTAGCAGTTTTCCGTAGTTCAATTAAAATGAAAACGGTTTTAGCCCTTTGTCTTTTCGCTTTATCTGCATTTGCCGGCCCTGTTGATCCTGTCAATTGGTCGGAAGTGACACCACTTGAATTTCTTCCCGACGGGCTCAAGAATTTTGTAAATGAGGATGAACCGTCTTTTGTACATCGCATTGTCGGAGGAAATGTCGCCCAACCCCACTCGTACCCTTACCAAGTTGGAATGATGCTGACGATGCCAGAAGGACAGAACTGGTGTGGCGGATCTCTTATCAACAATCGCTTCGTTCTGACTGCTGCTCACTGCGCCGATCCGTAAGTAAATGTTTTTTTATAATATTTTCTTTTTTAAAAAAAATCTACTTGTAGCGCTTCCTCAATTGAGATCTACTTGGGCGCCCACGATATCGGAAACTCCCGCGAACGTGGACAAATCCGTATGCGAGTAAGCCGTAAGGATTTCATAATCCACTCTGGTTGGAATGATAGGACCCTCCGAAATGACATCGCGTTGATCAGACTTCCAACTCCAGTTCAATACACTCGTAACTCTTATCACATTTCAAATTCAAATTACGAACAGATTTTTTTTTTCAGAAAATATTCAGCCAATTAATCTACCACGTCTTAGCCAAGCTACCACCACTTTTGAAGGATTTGTGGCCATTGCTTCTGGATGGGGAAGATTCTCTGATGGTGGGTGATTTTAAAGTTCCTATAGTGGAAAATACATCTTTTTAAAAAAATCTTTTCAACAGCTTCTGAGCACATTTCGCCAGTTTTGCGGGAAGTGCAGCTACCAATCATGTCATACTCCCGTTGCCGCCAACGTTTTCCGTACGTTATCCAGCCGTCGAACATCTGCACAGATGGGTCCAAAGGATCTTCTACATGCAACGGCGACAGTGGTGGTCCGTTAGCTATTCAGGATCGTGATGGATCTAACATGATAATCGGGTTGACGTCGTTTGGAAGCGCCGAAGGCTGCCAGAAAGGATACCCGGCAGTTTTCACTCGCGTTAGCTCCTATCTGGATTGGATCGCACAGAACTCTGGTGTCCAAATTCGTGCCTAAGTTTTTGAATTGATTGTAGTCTGGGAAAGCTTAAATAAAATCAATTACATTGAAATTTTCTATTTTTTTAAATCAAATTTTCTGTTTTTGTTGTTATGAAAAAAAAAGTTTTTATCAATTAGAAATAAATTGCGATTTTTTTCATGTCCTGCCATTGAAATGTCCCTTGGAGAGAGCATTTGTCACAATTTTTTTTATATTGTGGGCAAAACTTCTCGGGAAAGATATGTCTCTAAGTGCCGTTTGCACCAACAAAACTTAGCAACTTATGTACAACTTAAAAAATTTAAGTCGAAGAATTTCTACGGTTTAAGTAGGCTAACCGCAACTTAATTTTTTAAGAAGAGTACTCGCAAACGGGCGTAAGTGTCATGAAAAAATCGCAACTTTTGTGTAATCGAGACCTGAAATTATAGCTATTTTTTCGCAAATAAAATTCTATCAAGAGATTCTTCACACCGATTTTAAAAGACCTGCAGTTTTTTATGGATAATATAATTGAAATAAAACGCATATATTTAAAATTAATTCATTATAATATTTTTATCATAAAAAATTGTATTTAACACAACGTCAGCTTCTCATTTTTATATCATTTTTAATTTCATCTTAAAACTAATCAAAATATATTTATTATATATATATATATAGATTTTATTACTCGTATGCTTTGTTTTCATATTTTTTTATATCATTTTCTCACCATAACTTGTAAATATTCAATTATTCTTTTATTATTATACTTTGTTTCTCAATATAATAGTTTTTTTTCTCATTGATTTTTTTTTCATAACATAATTACTGCCATATGTTCTTTTTTAGTTTTTAATTTAATTGATTCAGATATAATTTATATATTTTATTCATTGCACCATACTCGTCGTCATTTATAGTAAGTCATCAATCTAGTGTTTCTATTTATTGTGTACTTTGAAGAAATTTCATTCTCTTAAAATTAACTGCAGCGCACGTTTGGCAGCGAGAAGCTCATCCCTTATTATTTCAATTTCTGTTTCATACAATTATTATTATCTGTGTGTGAATTTTTCATATATATTTTTTTTAAAATTCAAACATTTATCATTTTACGATTTTCAATTATTATTACTTTATTTTTATAGATCTTACGTAGAATTTTTATTTCGTCTGTAAGTATTGAGTCATTTTAGTTTTAACCGCCCGCGTTCATCTTCATCAGAAAAATATATTCAAATACTAAAAAATAAACTTTAACAAACTTTTATTCATATTGTTACAGACAAGGAGAGAAGTTCCTCGGCAAGCAAACAAACCATGCTCTGGTAACAAACCATGCTTTATTTTAAATTACCTCGTAACTACAAATTTTGAGCAAATCAAGAAAAACGAAAAAGACAATTTTAGCAGATTTCTAATAGGGCGTTAGAGGCTGTTTAGATTAGCCGATCCAGGCGCCAGGCCATAAACGAAACCGTCAAAATTACAGGCAAGACAGTAATTTTGACAGTTTCGTTCAATGCCTGGCGCCTGGATCGGCTAATCTAAACAGCCTTTTACACAGTGGATTCATGATCTATTGATCTGGCACCCCTTAATCCAGGGTTGTGAAAAATCCAGGTTTTTTTTTATAAAAAAAGCCCAACTTTAAATAGGGCTTTAGCGAATTTTTTCGATGGATTTGGGGAAATTAATAACAACTTTACCTTAATTATACCTCTGAACCCAAAGAGAAAACATTTTTATATCATGTTTTTCCCTGTCAAGCCCGGAAATTTTCACTGCACCCGCCTAATTTTTTATTAGGTTTAAGTCAATTGGATTATATTTTTTATAGTAGTTCATCACTGGGTTATGTTTGTCTGTTTGACTAAATAAGTTTTCTGTAATAATTTTTTCAACTTGTCTAGTGTATTATAAAATGAAATTTGAGTTCAAAATTTCAGAACATTTTATAAAAATACTAGCTTCCATACCCGTCGTTGCCGGGTTAAGTCTTCTCAATTTTTTTTTATGGTCTATGTTGGAGCTAAACTTCAGGCCAATCGGTTCAGTAGTTTCCCCACGAAAGAGTAACATAGCGCAAAAACTAAGTTTCGAAATCACTTTACCCCCTCCCCTTACTCCCCCCCACCGCTCGTAATACTTTTCCGTATGCCTATGTTGGAACCAGAACTGCCACAGACACTCATGCCAAATTTCAAGTCAATCGGTTCAGCCGTTTTTGCGTGAAAGAGGAACAGACAGACAGACAGACACCAACTCATTTTTATATATTAGTATGATTTCAATACCGTTGTTCTTTCAATCGTCAATAAAAACCCGTTCTTGATTTATTTTTTTTATACGACTATTATATAACTTAAAGAAAAATGTTCTGAAATTTTGAATTCATGGATGTCTGGTGTTACCTCCTTTTACTATTGCAATTGAAAGCATTGAGTGAGCAAATTTATTATGCACAATTAATAGCTCGAGATATTAAACAGAGCGATAACTTAAAAACTTATAAATGTTTCGAAGCATGGAAGCAATTTTCTTGAAATTTCTTTTCTTTCCGTTTTACTTGGAAATATTTCATGATTGGATTGTATACTTAAACACCAACTAGTGAAGAAATTAGATTTGAATTTTGCTTATAGTAAGGGTTGATGGCATCCGGCAAAACTTGCAGCCCTTAAAAATATTCACGGATATTTCGAATTTTAAGTCATGTCGCTGATTTGGTGACTTTTTTGATCTCCCACAGATTTTCATCCTCACATGCCCTCCGATTACTACGCTACTGATTTTGTACGAAAAATAATAATGGAATCATAAAAGTCTTAACTGAAAATATTACTTTTTTAGATTAATTTTACAAAAAATCTTTTTAACGATAAAACAAAAAAATATGAATGAGTGCAAAAAACAATGTTCAGAAATATTTTCACGTAAAACCCATAATGACTGGCAATAGATTTTCTTCAAACATTAATTACATCTCTTTTCAATCTAAACTTACTGTCTAATAAAGCATTCGATAAAATCTTAACGTGACTAGTACGATGGCTATTTTTTTTGGTCAAATTCAAAACTTAAATGAAAATTAAAGACGAAATTGAAGTTTAGTGGTATACATGTTTAAGAAATTTTTATTTGTTGGATTGATTACGTTACGGCGCAGCATTTGGAGCTTTTTAGAGCCGGTAGCTTAAAAAAATGTTGTTATCTTCCGTGAGTTCAATGCAAGTCTGAATTCCCGACCTCTGCCGTTGATTAGTTACAGCCCCTTATCAATGTGAATGCGGAGGCGGACAAGGAAATTGTCTCATAAATCCTCAATTTTAGGAAGCCCAATCCTGCTTTGGGATCCAGATTCCCTGAAATATAAACCGCCGCCTTAACACCAATAGTATGCCCATAGTAGTAAATTTCATAAAATGGAATTGAAAATACTTTAATTGTATTTGAATTTTTTCGTGAAAAACCACTTGTTTGGCACGAAATCTCTAAAAATGTTGTTTCAGTTATATTTAAAATTTAAAAAAAAATCTATACTTTATTTTTTCGAAGTTATTGTCTAGCAACCATTTCTTCATTTTTAATCAATTTAAACTCGACTGTAAAGTATTTTGTTTCATACGAATTAGAACTGAGCAAACTAGTATAATTCGAGTTTTCATGAAATGTGAATATGAAATAACATGAAATGTGAATATGAAATAACCGCGGATTTAGAGGTTACGATCAAAAACTTCAAAAACACGCTGTATCGATAAATAACTATTATGCGTATCTCTTTCATTAACATACTTAAAATACCTTGTGTAGGTAAATCTGAAAATGATTACACCCGAATTAACTTGGGCTGCGGTCAATTGCTAATTTTCAGTGATGTACCAGGTGTGTCGGTAAGTCTTTTCCGGTTTTTTCGCTAACGAAAACGTGTTATTTACAATGGATAGTTAAAATTTATTTATTCAAAGTATTGTCCATTTGATTTTACACATTTTGCCCATCTCCCAGGCAATTTAGAGATGCCATCCCAAAAGAACTGTTTCTCCTTCGAGCTAAACCACTCATCGAGCCATTTTTTCAATTCTTCGAAGTGCTGCTCTGCAAACGCGTGCCCCATCGATGCAAAAAGATAGTAGTCAGATGGAGCCAGGTCTGGAGAGTACAGCGGGTGCGGTAATACTTCGCATCCAAGTGATTTGAACACTTCTTTGACTGATTTTGCTGTTTGAGACGGCGCGTTGTCATGCTGCAAAATCACCTTACCATGTCTTTCAGCGTATTGCGGACGTTTTTTGATCAATTCATGGTTCAAATTGATCATTTGTTGTCGGTAGCGATTAGTATTAACTGTTTCTCCAGGTTTCAACAGTTCATAATATACGACACCAATCTGGTCCCAGCAGACACGTTTTTTGTCCTGGATGTTGAAATCACCACTTTTGAATTGTCGAAACCACGTTTCATATGTTTTTATGGTTGGGGAATGATCACCGTAAGTCTCTACCAGCAAACGATGGCTTTCAGCGGCCTTTTTCTTTTGATTAAAGAAAAAAAGTAATGGGTGCCGCGAATGCACGTTTTCAGGCACAAAACTTGACATTTTCAAACAGCTTTAACGCTATGACCTTGTTATTTTGACGGAACGTAACTTGTGTAGTTTTGAAGATTAATGTCAGTAGAATAAAATGACATATGTCACAAGTCATAACACTGCATACTTATGGCTAGCGACATCTGTTAGAAAAACCGGAAAAGACACACACACCTGGTATGTATCGTTTATATAAATTTTCTTGCGGCAATTGCATAAAAAGATATGAGGCCCTATCACAGAATCCGATACGAATGGTTCGGATCGTAAACTCAATGTTGTTGTTGGTATAAAACACTAACAACAACATTGAGTTTACGATCCGAACCATTCGTATCGGATTCTGTGATAAGGCCTATGAAGTTGCATCGTAGGAGGTCTGCATCTACATGAAAAATTTAATATATTTATAAATGGTATTGTAACCAAATCCAATCGGCTTCATTGTCTTTTTTAAAAAAAAAAGCTGTGTGGGATTGATTTTTCCAAAATCCAATATGTTACAGAAGACAAGGAATAACAATGGAAGCAATTGATGAGACTGGCCAAATAGATGGATCCAAACCACGTTAAAACTTTAATATTTTTAACATTTCTAATCTAATTTTTACCGAAAACTAACGATTAAAAACTTTCTACACTTACAAATTTGTTTTTCTTATTTTACTTGTTTATCTATTTCTACCCTATCAGTAGATCTAGGCCTAAAACCACTTAGTAGCTAAGTATAAATGAGAAATCAGTTACACGAATGAAAGAAAAACTATTGCCAGTTGCATTCATTACATTCATTTTCTCCTGACAAAAAAACATCAGACAACAAAAAAAAAAATACAATAAATTAAAATAGATCAAAATGAAAAAAAAAACCAAAGAAAAAATTACTGACAATAATACGCAATTAGCAATTTCAGTTATTTTTCATTTCTTTTTTTTTAGCTTTTCTAAAAAAATATACAGCAAAGAGCACTCACAGTTTTCGTTAATGCCTCTTTCAGCTTGAATACTTAGATTTATTAAATTTTTTTCTTTCTGTTAGATTTTTTCATATTAATGTTTTTTTTATTTGATTTTTTTGTATTTTACAAAAATAATATATAAATTTACACTTGATATATTACAACAATTTACAATTTGAAAGTTATCTTAAAATGAACTAAAAACAAATCACACAAATTAAATTAGAAAATTTAAACAAAACAAACACGAAATTTTCTTGAGATGGTATTGAAAATGTGTTAAAGAGTTCGTGGCAAGTTTACTATCAAAAATGATTACAAAATGAAATTGATTGTAATTTTAAGAATTAAAATATTTTTTTCAAGAAAAAAATCGATAAAACCAATTCAATTGTTTATAAATGTGGCAATTTCAGCTATGGTGCTTACCCGGCCCTTACACGTGTCTGTAGAGCTGGCACAGTGTCGTGTAAATGCACTGACTGCCAGTTCGCTAAATGTATTTTAATTCGTTGTCAGTAATTTGACATTTGAAGTCTGTGCTACTGACAGACTTTATAGTTGCGTGTAAGGGCCGGGTTAATCAACGTAAAATAGTCGGTGCACCAGCAGAGAAAGAATTGTCATGATATCTAGATTTTAAGAGTAAAGTTCGAAATTATTGGTACCCCTGTCCAATTTTCAAAAAATCAAAATTGATTTTAAATTTCATAATCATTTTTGCTGGTATTAATGAAGTGATGGTGGCTGTTTACATTGAGACTAATTTTAAGGCGGCACGACTGTCGCTCCGGCCAAGTGTAGGTGAAGGACGCAGTGGGGAGAGAAACCACTGCCCTCCCCACTGCGTCCCTCACCCACAGTTGGCCGGAGCGAAAGACGTGCCGCCTCAAAATGAGTCTCAATGTAAACAGGCACATTAAATTCTTAACAATGATTTGTCGTTAAATTTTGAACGTCAATGGTTTTAAAAATTAAATTAAATAACAAACAATTCCATGAAAGAGAACAATTTCTCAAAAACAATATTTATGAATGTGAAGCGTTTCGAATTCTCTTAGAAAGGTAGTTTTCCTATAAATCTACAATGATAAATAGCTCTTAGTAAATGTGATTAAAAAATAAACACGAATCATTCCTGCACATCCAGTTTTTTTAATCTATTTTTTTAAAAAACATTTTTGCTTATGCGTGTATTTTTAAAACTAAATTATGAAATTTATGTGTTAAATTATTTTCTTTAGTGTATTTTTTACCTTATTCTCTTTTTTAATTTTTTTTTGGTTTGCCAGTAAAATTAACGAAATTTTAAACAACGTCGTTATACAAAGGAAAACGAAAAACGGTTTACTGTTTGAATTTTTCTTAAAAACTATAATTCATTTCTCTCACGTCATACCAAGAACAAATTCTAATAATGCGATTTATAAATAGCTCGTGTGAACAATGCAAGGCCATTTGCTCCGACTTGTGTTTACTTAATATTATTTTACTTAAGACCCAATATTTTCATGTCATCATCAATAAGTAGAACTAAAGTATTTAGTATAAGTCAGTGCAAATGGCCCTCAGAGACTTAGTCAACAACAATAACTATGTTTATAAAAAAAAAAAAAAAATAAACTAAAGTAGATTTACAGACTTAAATTCAGTGGAACGAAAATTTTCTAAATGAAAAACTACAGTTGCGCTGATGAATCGGATCGCATCAGTGGCGAAAGGGGACTAGCAACTTTTCGCCCTCGTTCGATTTCATAGTGAACGTCGAGGGAAACCCCTAAAAATTAAAATATACATTCAATACAATTAAAAGTTGATTCTAAATGACTTTTACTTTTCTTATCACTTGATGATCTTCTTATGGCTAATTCAGTAGGTCCTTCTGGTATGAATGCAGCAACCAAAATGGCACAGAGTACCATTAATGCTCCTGAAAACATCATACAAATAATAATACAGATTAATATTTTCAATAACATGTACTAATACCGAATACAAATGGTGGGCCAGGTGCTATTTGTGCAAATGAATCTGGATGTATAGTCTCGTTTCGTATTGGCTTGGCATCAATACGATTCACACTCTGATCATCATTCAAATCCACATGGAACAAATAAAATATCACGCCGTACATCGCTGGTCCAAGCCCATTGCAAAGACCACGCATACCAGTTACCATTCCTTGAACGACACCTGCAAAACAAACGTTAATCGACAATTAAATTCAGGTTTAGTGAAAAATTTATTTGTGCGTACCTTGTCGATCCGCGTTCGAGTGTATGGAAACGAATGCACTTATCGCTGGATAGGTGATCGATCCTAGTGACGCTAGAATACCAGCTGCCCACATCATCCTAAAATATAAGATTAAAAATTAGTCTAATTTTTGCTAGCCCACTACTTCAAAACTAAATCGAAAATATATTTTTTTTTAAATACAGGGTAGGTCATTTAAAGTTGACCCATTTGTTTCTGAAAAAAAGAACAAAAAAAAAACGATTTTTTTTGTCCATTTCAAAAATAATTAATTTTGGTCCAAGGAGATTTGTTCCAGCTAATTTTTAAAAATTAGATCGCATAAATGGGCACCCTTAGCTTTGGCAGCCAAATGCACTCTTTTTTCGGCATTTTCCATGGCTTTGGCCAATGTTTCGGACGATATGGCGGCTATTTCACGTCGAATGTTGGCTTTCAGTTGAGCTAAGATTTTTGGCTTATTAGCGTATACCTTGGATTTCAAATAACCCCACAAATAAAAGTCTGGTGGCGTCAAATCTGGTTATCTCGGTGGCCAGTCAAAACCACCATTTTCCTCGCCCGGGGAACAATGGTTGCAATAAATTGATTGTTAGTCGAGCTGTATGGCATGTTGCCCCGTCCTGTTGAAACCAGAAGCCATCCGTGTCATTTTCACGAATAATGGGAATCACAAAATCCATTATCATGGCTCGATAACGCTCACCATTGACTGTTGTCGTGGTTCCATAATCGTCTTCGAAAAAATACGGTCCGATGATCATATTCGCGAAAACACCGCACCAAACTGTTACTTTTTGGTCTTAAAGGGGCTGTTCTTCAATTAATTGAGGATTTTCGGTGGCATAAAATCGACAATTTTGCTTGTTTGCCCCTCCATTCAACGAGAAATGTCCCTCGTCTGACATGATTAATTTTCGCACGTTGAGTTAACACAATTGGGAAGTTATTTTGAATGTAAAGCTGAACAATTTTAGCGCGTTCTTTTGGAGTGTACTGTTCCATGGTGTAAATTGTCTTCGAATAACGCTTCCAAAGCGGTATGACATTAGTCGATCTGTCAGCGCTGTCAAAAGTTATAGCGTCGCCAGATAGGTCAAATTTAAATGGCCTACCCTGTACATATTGGATTAAAATCGTTACACTTACCAAGTTTGACTACCAAACCCATACCACAGTAATTGCATCATTTCAAATACTAAACCTACAATTATTGTACGTTTCGCACCAAGCACCCTAAAATTACATGCAAAGAAAATTATTTGCTGCTCTTGAAAAATTGATAAATTTCAATCAATTATAACTTACTTCATTAAAAATCCTAGAATTAATTGTATGAGAATACTTAGGATTCCGACCACAGCTATGAAAATTGACACCTCGATTGAGTTAAAGCCCATCTTAAGTTTCAAATAAACAAAAATACATGAATATTGACCAGCCTCTGGCAAATAGGACAGGAATACTGTAACACATTGCATTAAAATTGTATGATCCATGCCGACTTTCCTCAGCGCCTATCAAATTTAAAACAAGAAATGTTGATTAATTGATGATCAAATAACCGGAATTTAGATTTGATATTGAACTGCAAAAGAAGATCGCAGTTTCCTCTTACGGCAAATGGATCGGCTTGTTCCCAGCTGATAGGCGCTCCCCATGAACTGGGTCGAACTTTCTCAGGTAGACTCTCTGGAACAGCCACTAAAATGAAGAAGACATCTAAGACGGCAATTGCTGTGGCCAAAGCAACAACTAACGTATCGCTGTAGGTCTCCATCAGAAAAGCGCCCAGCGCCGGTGATATCACCTGAAAATATCGAACAATAGACAATTTAAAAAAAAAATTTGTGGAGTGAAACAATTGCAATGCTTACCAAACTAGCGGCAAATGTAGCCGATACCAATCCGTATGCTTTGGATCTGTCTTCGATTGTTGTTACATCTGCAACATAAGCGAAGACAACGGAAAATGTGACGGCAAATACGCCGCTAATGGAGATCATGGCGAAGAACCACCACGTGTTGATCGTCATTAATGGAATTGGGGCACATGTGAAGAATACCGTTATTAGAAGGAAAAACTTTCGCCCCCAGACATCGGACAATGCACCGACAAGCGGCGCACTCAGAAACGATAGAATACCCTTGATGCCCATCACCAGTCCATTCATCAGAAACGTATGATCCGGGAACGTCTGATTCAGAACCTAACCGTGTAGAATGATACAAACAAAAATTGTCCAATTAATCGTTTTATTTATGTGATATCGTCGCATTGATGATAATTACGGATATGACGGGCATCGTCAGTAGACCCCATGCAAAAAATTCTAAAAATATCACAACCAGGGCATGGTAGACGCTAGGCTCACCAATTCCAGAGCTCTGAAATAAAATTGAAAAAAAAATACATAAATTATGAGTAAAAACTTTTTTATAATTTAGAATTGTATACTAAAAAGTGTTGGTAAATTGTAAACGACAGTTCATTCAGTGGTTTAAAATTTAGCATATTTTTTCCGAATTGAATAGAAAGAATTTTTTTTATGAATTACACCAGGGTGTTTTGGGATGACAAAAGATTTTGATTTCCGCATGTCCGTCCGTCTGTGAATACCAAACTTTGAGGTAGAGACTTGAAATTTTCCGGCGTCCTTTTTGAAGTGTTTTCAACGGGCGGTACAAGGACAAGGTCCTTGAAAAATCGTCTCCCCAAAAAGGACACCGAATATCGATTCCTCGTCTGTAAGATTTCGTAAGATTTCGAATTTCATGAAAAGCCTTTGGGCCGTTTCTGAGGTAAAAGGATACAATTTTTAAGGAAAACCGTTTGTTTCTCTCGTAATTTTTGGCCATCAACTCATGGAAAACTGTTTTTGACAGATTGAAGGATCCTTAAATGTTGGGAAATGGGCACAAAATACAAAATTACAATTAATATCGCCATTTGTACCAGCATAAATGTAGTTTATTTTAACAGGCTCACAACTGTGTATTATATGATACCCTTCAGTCAATAAAAAGCAACTAAATTTTTATTTAAAAGTCGTCCTATTGTTCCTGTTCTACAAATAGATAAAATCATTTATTCAATTCTGGTTTTTCCAATGATTGTGAAATGGAATCGGTAAAAAAGGTACCGAAACTAAATCGTTCCCTCCCCTCACTTCTTGGCTCATCTCCTGCTTCTTTTACTGATGTACTGCCTAATCCTGCAGATTCGAATTAAGATTCGAATTAAAATTAAAAAGGAAAAAATCTAATCGGACCACTTCTTCCTCCCCCTTCTATATAAATGGATTTTTTTTTAAATATCGTCTGTTCTCATACTAGAACAGTACTAGATTGCATACCCGTCGTTGCCGGGTTAAGTTTTTTCAATTTTTTTTATGGTCTATGTTGGAGCTAAACTTTAGGCCAATCGGCTCGGTAGTTTCCCCGCGAAAGAGTAACATAGAGGGAAGACTAAGTTTCGAGATGACTTTACTCCCTCCCCTTACTTCCCCTCACTCCTCAGGCTACTTTTTAATGGGTCTATGTTGGGGTTGGACCCCCGACGAACATCTATGCCAAATTTCAGGCCAAGCGGTTCAGTAGTTTCCCCGCGAAAGAGTAACATAGGGCAAAAACTAAGTTTCGAAATCACTTTACCCCCCTCCCCTTACTCCCCCCACCCCTCGCGCTACTTTTCCGTATGCCTATGTTGGAACCAGAACTACCACAGACACTCATGCTAAATTTCAAGTCAATCGGTTCAGCCGTTTTTGCGTGAAAGAGGAACAGACAGACACCAACTCATTTTTATATATTAGTACAATATATGATTTGACGATTGGCCCCCGGCAATGGTTTTTCTTATGTTTTTTTTTTAAACTCTTTGAACCCGAAAAATCCTCATATGTTCAACGACTTTGTCTCATTTTGGCTGAAATTCACAGATGTATTTTTTTACCTAATCCACGGCGGAAAATTTTAAATGCGTAGATTAACGCTTAGCTATTCAACTGTTTCTTTACTCGAAATTAAAATACGAGTTAGACTTTGTTGACTTTGAAATTGTGTCGTATCAGTCTAAGAATTAAATACAAATTACTGCTAATTGGGCACAGTCTAAATTTAAAATATTTAAAAGTCAAATTACATTGGTATTCTACAGTAGATTTTTTTTTACAAAATATGATGGAACAAATGCAAATTGTTTTTATCATGGTATAGTTTATGCGATTTTTTCGTATAACATAGAAAAATGGTATTCTTAATAGGCTAAGACTGATGATTTTACACATTTTTTACCTTGAATTATTTTAGCTCTTTATTATAGTTTATTGTGCAAATAGCTCAGCATAAGCAACAGTAACAAATAAATAAGATAATTCCCAAAGAGACGGATGGGCAAAAAGCCACAATTTAAAATGGTTTTTCCGCTGGAAATATGAAACAAAAGGAAATGAATCAAGAAAATAAAAATTGCTCTCGTGTAGTGCGGTGGCTATTCGTATGTGAATATGGCATGTAATGTAATTTATAAATGTATCGCCTCGGTTTCATCTTTATTGAAGCAAAAGCAATTTAATGGAATTATCCTTTAGTGAAATTAAATGGTTGCAACAGTATAAGAAAGTTCTGAGATTTTTACGTATGCAATGGTGTAAAAACTCTGAAATATCGTTTTTCTATGGACAGTGGCTATACTTTAATGACCTTTTGTTGAAATAAGTATTAAATATCCAAAAATGGGGAGGTTTTTGACACGAATTACCTTACTTGATATAGAATATAATGCAACTTTTTAACATTTTATCTACAAACTAGCTGGCATACCCGTCGTTGCCGGGTTAAGTTTTTTCAATTTTTTTTTTGATGGTCTATGTTGGAGCTAAACTTCAGGGCAATCGGCTCGGTAGTTTCCCCGCGAAAGGGTAACATAGAGGAAGAGCTAAGTTTCGAGATCACTTTACCCCCTCCCCTTACTCCCCCACCTCTCGGGCTGCTTTTTAATGGGTCTATGTTGGGGCTGGACCCCCGACGAACATCTATGCAAAATTTCAGGCCAATCGGTTCAGTAGTTTCCATAACGCAAAAACTAAGTTTCGAAATCACTTTACCCCCTCCCCTTACTCCCCCCAACTCTCGCGCTACTTTTCCGTATGCCTTTGTTGGAACCAGAACTACCACAGACACTCATGCCAAATTTCAAGTCAATCGGTTCAGCCGTTTTTGCGTGAAAGAGGAACATACAGACAGACAGACACCAATTCATTTGTATATGTTAGTATGAGTATGATTGTCAACAGAACAGTAAATCGATTGAATACAAGGAAGCTGTGGATATTTTTGTTAACCAAAAATGCAGTAAAGGTAGAAATAAGTGAGAATTACAATCGCCCGACAGCAAAAGCGATAGTAAAATGATTTGCAATAGTGTCAGTGAAAAAATTCTCGCTGTCGTTTTCATTTCTAATCTTAAAGCTAGAACCTGAATCGTACGTCGATGCATCCGTCATGCGTCCGTCCGGTAGACAGTCTTCTATTAGTTTATCGTCGAAACAATTACTTTCAATTTGTTCCATACTTAAATTGCTTAAATCGTAACCAAACTTTTTTGCGAAATGACATTTCCGTGCGTTGCCGCATGTAAAAGTAGAAAGTCGACCTACTCTATACGGTTGCCGCATCGGAAAACGTATTATTATGGGAGTACTCATAGCAGCCCGTTGATTTTACTTTGACCGCATCGAACTGTCAACGTGACGGACGCATGGCGGACGCACGGACGTATGTTTCTGGTTCTACCTTAATTTTGTTGTCCTCGCTGCGCAGCAATTTTGACAGCTGGTTATGTGTGGCTTTAGTTCCACTGAAAAAGCCGCGATTTGGAAGCAGTTAAACGAATAAAATCATTAATATTCACCTCTATTCTTGAAAACGGCGTTAGGAGCAAAAACGTAACGCGTTCGATTCGATTCGCTACGCAATTGGTATTCTGGAATACGGCGGGTGCTTCGCGTTTGGTACATAAAATATCGCATGGCAACGCGCTGTCAAACATCAGCTGATTCGATTGTTTGTTCTTAATTTTGAATAAAAGTGAAGTGTTTGCAGTAGTGATTTGTTTCAGTAGACATGGATTTTATGCTGATGTATCATTTATTAAGGCAAGAGGAGTTGAATTCGTTACCCCAACAAAGAAATTTTCTCAGATTTGATGAGCTGAACCGATGAAGCGGAAGTGCATACAAATCCTGGGAATCTCATAGATTTTTATTTGCAATTTTGTAGATTCAAAAAAGATTTCCGGTTAAAGAAGGCTGCTTTCAAATATATTTTGAATGTTATAAAAGATGATCTGTCTAATGGGGTCCCACAAAAAATTCACTTCTATTGGCGACTTCCCTTGACAATGTCAGGTTGTTTTTCATTTTTGAAATTAAAAATGCGAACTGGTCATTGCTTCTAGTGTGTTTTTCTTTGCATTCCTATTTTAAGAAATCCCTGTTAAAATCTTTCATTTAGTGCCGTTTGCACCAACAAAACTTAGCAACTTATGTACAACTTAAACAATTTAAGTCGAAGAATTTCTACGGTTTAAGTAGGCTAACCACAACTTAATTTTTTAAGAATAATACGCGCAAACGGGCCTTAAACATATAATATATTTACTTTACATTTTTGCAAACACCGAATTCAAACGTCAATGAAACGCGAGAAATTTGAAGTGAGTGATTTAACCTCAAAAAAGTGTTCCCGGCGTATTCAAGAATAACAAAAATCGAATGCGTTGCAATGCGTTATTCCAAATCGAACGTTGATAGATACTGCGTATTCAAGAATACCGATTGCTCACGATCGAACACTAATCGAGCAAATAAACGTAACGCCGTATTCAAGAATAGAGGTGATTGACACATTTTAATGAAATCATCCCTTAAAAATCAACAAAAGTTAAGTTTCACTAAATACAAAGAATGCAAGATTCACTTCTGTTTTTGCTTTTGCTGCCGGCCCTTATGATTCAGCTTTAAACTATAAAATTGCTAACGGAATGTTTTTGAATTTGTCTGTCAGAATTTTAGGAATTTACTTCGCAGTCGAAAAAAACACTACAATTTTTTGCCTGACAAGACTGAAATGTCATGGTAATAAAATGCTTTGAAAACGAATCCCATTATTCACGCTCCGTGCTGGACGATCTGGCGAGAAAAAGAAATCAGAATTTATGATTTAATACTTGGCCAAGGACCATTCGGAAGTGACGTTTTTCTTGCAAAATTGGGATGGGAAATTGAACGGTAAATGTTTGCTTTTGACATAGAAGTAAGTAATCAACATTAAAAGTGAATTTATTGCGTCAGTCAAGCACGTTTTAAAAGGTTAAAGATAAAAGTTAGTCAATAACATGGTATTATCAGAGAATGATAATGGAAAAAGCAAAAATATCTTGGGAGTTGAGGCGAAAAATAATTTTGTTACTTTTTAACATTGATTTGTCCATACAAACCAGACATGTTTAAAGAATTTTGATTCTTTTTGGCAATCATCCCAAAGTGGAAATGGTTCTCCTCCGATTGAGGTTTCATTTTAACAAATTTTCTTTTCGCTACCGCAACTACAGGTTTATATGCTTTACAACATTCAATAGGTATGAAAACCATTATTCATGAGATTAAGTAGGTTTTTGTGTTTTGAAGTCACTTTTATCTAAAGGGTCTTTCAATAAGAATATAACAATTTTGTATTTTAATAAAACGGCACTCTAAAACTTTTTTATGATCTGGCAATGCTAAAACGTCAGTCAAGGTTTACATTTTTATCATGAAAATTCACTCCAAAGAATCAATCAGCAAACGTGCTCGCGGTGGCCATATGAACGACATCGAATTTCATACTTAAATGTAACATGTCCACTACACCTGGAATAAATTTCAGCCCGATATCTCAATTATTCTGTGTTTTATTTAAATACAAAATTTTTATGTCCTTATTGAAAGACCCGATATATCAAACTTTTTAGAAATTTTATTTAATTTTAAAAGCCAAGCGTATACAAATTTCAGTTCTCTAACTTAATTTTTTTTGCAGTCTGCATTGTTGTAAACGGACATGTGTAAATTAAAGTCTTTCAGCATTCTAAGTACACTAGTTGTTACTAAATGTCCTATCGCTTTTATCAAAAGGAGAAACATTTGAAAACTTCACAAAAAATCTGTAAACATTTCAGAAAATCTAAATGTGCATAAAATTTCCATAGAAATTTCTGTCAAAACCGTGACGAATTGTGCAGTTATACGCAGAGTCATAATTTTGTTAACTATAGATAATCAAATTTTCAAGCTAATCTATTTTTAGCTTTAATTGGCCGAATCTCTTCATTTTCAACAATGTTATCATTTTTATCAAAATTCGTTACAGGCAAATATAGAGATCTACAGGAAAAAATTCACCAAATAATCAAACTGCGATGGTGGCCCATTTTACGATTATTTTCATTTATATTTCTGGAATTTTCGGTCAACGATTTATAATCGAGATTACGAATCAAACCAGCTCTGATATGAACCAAATAATGCGATAACAGCATTTTAAGGTTTTGGCGAAAAACCAATGCTTGCATAATATTTTGTAGAAAACAATTAAAATTAGAGGAAAGTTCGACATGGGGAAGGACTGGTTCAACTCGATTTAGAATCCTATTCTAAATACATTTTACATTTATAAATTTTTCAATGCTACTCATCGTTTGGGAGAAACTGGCAAAAAACTTTTTCCTTTGAATTGGGGAGGGAGGAAGGAATGGTCCAATTTTGCCCGTTCAAGAACTTAGCTTAGCTGAGAAACGTAACTATACAAAATTTCAGATCTCTAGCTCAATCCTTTTGAAAGTTAGAGTGTTCACGGACAGACAGACAGATGTACAGGCAGACAGACGGACGGACATGCGGAAATCAAAATCAAAATCGAGAAACTTATCTGTACCAAATTTTCAAGTCTCTAGCTCAATCTTTTTGGAAGCTATAGTGTTCAGGGACAGATGGATGGACATGCGGAAATCAACATCTTTTGTCATCCCAAACACCCTGGAGTAATTCATTTTTGTGTCCGACGGTTGGTTTGACGAGTTAAAAACGGTACACTACATCTCATATACTTCTACATGGTCCTCCCTCATATAGAGTAAAAAAAACCGAAGCTTGGTTTGTGCATCACAAAATGTTCCGATTAAAATTCTATAATAGACATTTTTTCCTATACATAACAGAACATTTTTCTGAAAACCAACAAATAAATCTTTAAAAAAACTAATAAGAACAACAATATTTTTGCAGTAATTTACCCCAAAATGTCGCCCGACACGTCGCATATATTCGAAAAAAACTACTTTTGGCCTTAACTGAACGACTATTACGACTGGTGGTTGTGGCGGTTGAAGCGTTGTCGCCGACGATTGCGATTGCGTGCGCTGATGTTGTTTCGGATTGCTTAGTAATGATGGTAAAGTACCGTTAACGGTCAAATGATGATCATACGATAGATCTTCGTGCGGTGCAGCAATAATGTCGGTTGCCGCTAGCGATGAACACTCGACGGACGTGGTCGACGTGGCCGCCGAGGACGACAGTCCGCCATGCTTTTTGGCAGTTGGTAGGACTAGAGTGGCCAGACGATTTGGCGGCGCCACAACTGATGATGAGACACAGGATCTGTCGCAGCCACAGGCAATAGTCGTGTCACTATTGGTGCTGCAGGAACATTCGATGGAAGTTCGGTTATCTTCGCTATCATTATCATTCGTACTATCACTAAATTCAGTTGCGGACGGCGGTAGGACGACTTTGTCATCCATATTTAGTAAAAATTATTATTTTTCTTCCTCTTTTATTAAAAAAAAGTGGAAAACTAGTCCTAAATTTGGAGCGATCGAGCAAATGTTCTCATACTAAATTAATATGCATTACAAAAAATCGTAGCCATATATTAAAATATTATTTATTTTGTTTTTATATATTATTATTATTATTTTTATAGACTTTAAATATTTTCCAACACTTTTTATAAATTTTTATTAATAAATATAGCTTTTTTTCGTTAAAATATTTATTTCTTTCTTAAATCGTAACCATTGACAAACTTTACTTTTACTTTAAATCGTAGACTTCTAACAATTTTCTTTGGACACTTTGAGCAAATTATGTGTTTGGAACTTTAGTAGAATCACAGCACCATCGATTTCATACAACCAAAAAAAATCTTTCTCTTTTCCAATTTCACTTTCTAAAATACATCATTTCTCGTCGAACTTTTTCCCTTATTATCCCATTTTAATGTCACATTTGATGTTTGTTTAAGAATATTTTTGAGGCACTTAATTTGTTACTGTTTATATTTTGTCATATTTCATGCGTTCGCTTTGTGCGCACTTTGTGCTCAGTTCATTTTATTGAAAATTTCATATTTATTCTGAAAAGTGATCAATATATTAAAAATTTTCTCGATTCGGACACATGACGTTAATTTTCAGTCACAGTCCAAGTCACAGTCAGTGTTAAATTAATAAAATTAGATTTGATAAATTATTTGTTTTAATATAACGCAGAATAGAAAAATTTATAATTGGCCAAGGTCAGTCTCTCTAAATATCTCATACAATGTTGTTCGGAAATTTTGAAAAGATTTATTTTTTTAAATTTCAACATAAATTAAAAGTTTGACATTTGTTTTCAATATTTTTTTTTTCAACCACGACAAATTATTGGAAAAAGTGGTTTTTACTGAATTTTCAACTTTGAAAAACTTCTACGAAATCATTGAACTACAGGAGGTGAAAATTTGAAGACTTTTTTACACGGCATCAAAATTAGAAATTACGGAATTTTGATAAGCAGATACAAAAGTAAATCTCTTGTAAAAGTTTCAGAACTTAATTTAAAAAAAAAAACTCGTAACGTAACTTATGAAACTTACAACATGATGTAAAAGGTAATGTTAGAGAAATTAGAATCACTGACACAAACAAAAAATTAGTCAGAATTCCGAACAATTTGATAATTTGCTTTTCGACGTGAAAACAAATTTTGTTTTTTGCATGAAAGCAAAAGTTATACCAGTAATACTGTTACAGTTATAAAGGGTCTTTCAATAAGGACATAAGCATTTTGTATTTTAATAAAAACGCACCCTAAAACTTTTTTTATGATCTGGCAATGCTAAAACGTCAGTCAAGGTTTACATTTTTATCATGGTGAAGTTCACGAACGAGCAACGTTTGGAAATTATTAAAACTTACTACCGAAATTCTGAGTCGGTGGTCGCAATCGTGTAATCTCGAGAAATGGTCCGGTCGAATGGCCACCTCGCTCATGCGATTTAACGCCATTGGATTTCTTTTTATGGGGTTATGTTAAGTCGTTGGTTTATGCCAACAACATTAGAGGAGCTCAGGAACAATATCGAACGCGAAATTGCCAACGTTCCGGCCGATATGTGTGGAAGAGTGGTGGAAAATTGGCTCCAAAGAATCAATCAGCAAACGTGCTCGCGGTGGCCATATGAACGACATCGAATTTCATACTTAAATGTAACATGTCCACTACACCTGGAATAAATTTCAGCCCGATATCTCAATTATTCTGTGTTTTATTTAAATACAAAATTGTTATGTCCTTGTTGAAAGACCCTTTACAAGTAAAAGTCACGTTCATTTTTTAAACCAATTTTTTCTGCATCATGAAAAATATTAAGAACTTAATTGAATGAATCACGTTTGTGTAATGCGGTCCCTAGACGCACAATATTATTGTGCAATATATTGTACAATATAGACGATGCAATGTTATTGCACAATAAATGATTTTACGTTTAATTCGTGAGCAGTCAACATGTCTCAAAATGACATTGAAGCTAGTTGTGTAGCCTTTGCACTGGCTGTGAACTTCAAAAAAATAGTTTAAAAAAAAGCACAGATGGATGAAGGAGTGGTTAAAAAAAGAAGTACCCATCAACATTTGTTGAATGACTTAAAAATAAGCCATGGCTAGGTGTACTCTCGGCGATATTTCATACGATACTGAGCCAATATTGTGCAATATCGCCCTCAGACTTTACAATAAAACCTTATTGTGCAATAAAAATCAAACCGATTTTGATTCCTTCAATATATTGCACAACCTTTCAATGTTACCCCTAGACGGTCAATATATCGCACAATATTGAAATATTGCACAATAATATTGTACGTCTAGGAGCCACATAAGAGTCTTAAAAAACAATCAGGGCACCAATCATGTATTCCGACGCGTCTCTGTCTTTCGACTTCGACGCAGCTTTTAACTCTTCACTTCGCCATATCAGCAGCTTCAAATTTCCTGGAGTGACAGCCAGAATCACGTTTCGATTCATAGTGACGATTCCTCGAAAGTTTAAGCTGCAGATATGGCGAAGTCAAGAGTTAAAAGCTGCGTCGAAGTCGAAAGACAGAGACGCGTCGGAATACATGATTGGTGCCCTGATCAAATGCATCAGCCTTGAGCTTGAATTCCCAGCAGAGACAAAACAAGTTCAAAGCGACAATTGAGGATTTTTTTTACTATATTTTTGTCATTCCTCTTGGATTTCTTTTTTTGAAGACATACCTTTAAAATCTTAAGCGGAGTCATCTGAAATTTCCATGTACTTTGCCATGACGCGATTTTCTTATCAGCGATTTTGTTTACTTCGTTGGTATTTTTTATAATTTCGCTAATCGAAAAAAAACTGTGAAACCTAAAAAAAGCCAATTTCAACATTGAAAAAGTTATTTATTTTGGGGGAAAAAACGTGGAATGATGGTAATGAACGCCCTCTTATGGTGACACTATTTCAATTTTAGTTTTCTTTCTCCATATTACATAATGCAGCGAAAATGCCATAATCATAAGTACAAATATTTGGCGTAAACCAAAACGAAAAAAAAAGAAATAGAAAAACGAAACAATGGAGGCTAAAATCCTCAACTCGAACTCATTCGCAGCTACGTTTTCGAAAGTTTTGTTTATTTTGAAAAGTTATGGCAATGTTCCAAACTTAAACATGCTGCTAGGCATTTTACCAAAATTCAAACCGCGTCGGCTTCACATTCGAAACATTCGGATTTAAATAAATTCCAATGAATCATACTAATGTCAATTTGCGAGTGCCGCATTACAATAAAGTATTTCTTGTTATTAGAATTCCGATTCGTGGTATTTTTAAAACATTTCGACCACGATTCCAATACACAATCTAGTAGTAAATATTTTAGATTTTTGTCGTGGAAACCTTTGTGGTCATTAAAAACATTCTATCGGCATCTGAACAATAAATAAATGCAGGATAGATTCTTTTTTCTCTGCAATGTAGAATCGGATTAGGGGAAGGATTTATGGACAATTTCGGGTATTCGAATAAGTGTCGATAATCGTGAAAAACGACTATTGGGCTAGGAGTGAACTTCTTCAATGATAAATCGAGAAAAAGCACAAAAATGGCCCAGAAGAAAATTATGCCAATTAAAAGAAACTGGGAATCATTGATCACAAGGACCACAATAGAATCCTCCATTATTCTGCAAAAAACTCATTCGAAACTATGAGACGAATTGACAGTTGATTGACAGTTGTAATTGTCTCGGTTAACTTTATCGCGTTCTTTAATTACAATTAAAGTTAACTTTCTCCAACTCAGCTCTCGAACAGAGTTGAGAAAAGTAACTTTGACAGCTTAACTTTGGCATTTAGGAACGGCAGTAAAGTTTACTGAGCGTTAACCGTAGGCATTTAAGAACGCATTTCTCTTTACCGCGGTTAAACACGGTTAATAAAGGAACGCACCCCAGACAAAAATTGATCTGAAAAATTAAAGGTAGAACCTGAATCGTACGTCGATGCGTCAGTCATGCGTCCGTCACGTTGACAGTTCGAGTAGAATCAACGGGCTGCTATGAGTACTCCCCTAATAATACGTTTTCCGATGCGGCAACCGCATAGAGTAGGTCGAATTTCTACTTTTACATGCGGCAACGCACGGAAATGTCATTTCGCAAAAAAGTTTGTTTACGATTTAAGCAATTTAAGTATGGAACAAATTGAAAGTAATTGTTTCGACGATAAACTAATAGAAGAAGTGCAAAACAATGAATTAACTCCAGATTCGTTGCCGTACCCAACTGTCACCGCATCGAATTGTCAACCGGACGCACGCATGACGGACGCATCGATGTACGATTCAGGTTCTAGCTTAAATCGTGGCAAGAAAGTTTTTCCAAATTTAGCCTATTTTTCAGACAATTTAGTTACAAACATAAAATACTAGGTTGCATAACCGTCGTTGCCGCGTTAAGTTTTTTCATTTTTTTTTTGATGGTCTATGTTGGAGCTAAACTTCAGGCCAATCGGCTTGGTAGTGTCCCCGCGAAAGGGTAACATAGCGCAAAACCTAAGTTTCGAAATCACTTTACCCCCTCCCTTTATTCGCCCCACCCCTCGCGCTACTTTTCCGTATGCCTATGTTGGAACCAGAACTACCACAGACACTCATGCCAAATTTCAAGTCAATCGGCTCAGCCGTTTTTGCGTGAAAGAGGAACAAACAGACAGACAGACACCAACTTATTTTTATATATTAGTATGATATGATTAAGCCGACAAATATTGAAGTTTTCTGTTGAAATCAAACAATTTCATATGAAATCATTTTGGGTGCGCCATACGAGAAATCATTTAAAATTAAAAAAAATACTTTTCTCTCTGTGACTAGAATCGTAATTTATGTGATAAAAGCGACTCGTGCCAATTTTTGTCAATTTAAAATAAAACAAATGGCGAATAGCAAATGCATTGGACACACATGATTTGTAGTCAAGGACCGGCAACAAAATCAAATTCAATTTGCGCTGAACACCAAGTAACAAGTTCAACAGCTGATACGCTGGCGACATATATTGGAAAATAATTAATATTACCACAAAATACATTCGACATCATCATATTATATCAATTTCATTCAATAGATGGCACTTTTCCACAAGCATAAAAACAAACAAATTGAGCTTTTCAGATTTTTCAGTTTTATTTATTTTCTCATTGTCACCACCCATTTCAAATTTTACAATTGGGGCAATTTCGATCTTAAGTGTCCTTCTCGAATTGTCAATAACTATGGAGAGACTTCAGATGACATGAAAACGTTCGGAATTTATTCACTTTCAAAAGCAGCGTAATTCAATGAGCATTCATCGAAATCCTTTGATGCGGATATGGACTTGAAGATGTCTCTTTCGAAGCACGAGGAGAGATAAATAACCATAAAAGCACATGCAGGATAAATTGCGACACGTGAATTTAACAACGAAAGGACTTTGCAAAATATCCCCGACGATTTGCCGCCACGATCCGGAAATCTCACAGAATAAAAACAATTTTCTTTTAATTTTCTGGGATAAGAAAAAAAAAAACACTTTTCACCGCAAGCGAGACGATCCACGATGACGGAGAATACTGAGAAATCTAATATTTAATCGTGCCGAAGGGAAGGGGAAGATCTACTAAACGTCTGTCTAATAGAAAAGATAATTTTCTCTGATTAAGTATTTTGTCCGTCGGGCCCAATTGTGGTGACTTTTTGAAGCAAACGAACTACAGAAGACTAAAATTAAGTAAGAAATCATAGAGGCTGAAGAGGCGAATTGGGCCAATGAGATTAAAACAGTTGAGCCAGAATAAGATAAACATGTGGAGTTATCGAATAAAAAATTAACAATAGTTTTTTAACCATCCGAGAAATTGGTTTTAAAATAGAAGTATTTTTTTTAGAGGAAAACCGGTTACAATGAGATCTAGAATCGTAACAAATTAGCGAACAAATTAATTTCTCAATCATGGTTTTAGACAAAAACATCTTCTTGGGCTAGTTTTTCAAATTTTCTTGTCTGTATAAGCGTTAAGTAAATAAAATTCTTGCTGAAACTCATTTCTTGTATGAAATTCTTTTCGATACCCACATAATTCTCAAAACAAAAAGTATCTGTCACTTTTTTAAGACTAAATTTCTCTTTTCCCCTTGCTACATATTAACACGTTCGTGACATCGTGTACCACTGGTGGTACATGTACAGTTTTTTAAAACCGTGCGAGTAAATAGTGCGGTAGTTTTTTTGTGGAAGTAAGATAAAAACACACACCGTGTACCACCGATCGCGCACAATCGCCAGAAAACAAATCGCTAGTGTACCACCCGTGGTACACGATGTCCAAATGTAAAAAAAAGTTGAAAAAGCAAATGTCACGAACGTGTTAAATTATGGACAAATATTGTTCTGGCCGCAGAGTCGAAATTTAGCATGATTTCTCTTTGGAATTCTATGGAAGAACAAAAAATATCTAATTCATATTTTCGCGTCTATTTCATACGCAGGGCAAATTGCCGGGCATTTCATATTCCAGCATGGCACAGAATAATTTGATTTTACTGCCCAATATAACTATTATCAAGGCCCTGTTATACCAATCACTGAAAAATTAAAAAAAAAAAAAGTCTAAAGCTTACTTACTATGACGATCTTCAATATTTAAAAGGAAAATCTCATTTAAAAAATAACTAGCAACATATGAAATGCAGGGCAAATAAATAAAAGCTATTTTACGACATTTCAAAAACTATTAATTTTAAAAACAGCAGGGCAACGAGTTTCTTATTTTCTCATCAAAACCCACTGTTTTTGCTTGACCTGCAAGCAGCATGGCAAAACTTGCCCTGCGTATGAAATAGACGTCATATTCTCGGATAAAAAATATTATTGCAAGAAAATTGCTTGTCGTTCAATTACGCACACGTGCTCCCAATTAGACTTCACTGTTGTTATCTGAACAGATGAGTGTATGCATCCATAAACCTTAATGTTAGCAAATGCTTCTCTATCATACAAAACAACTAAATCACTATCCAAATACGCCTCCAATTCCGCCCTATTCCATACCCTGATATTATTATTACGAATAAAATACCAGATGACCGTAATGTGTACAAGCATGTAGATGAGACTTGAACGAAACATGAGCTCCAAGTCTGATTCAACTTTATCTGTTACTTTATTAGTATTCGGATAAGTAAATAAAATTCGGTTAAAATTCGTGGATATACGAATATCTTCTTACCTCTCCGTAAACGTTAGCGAAAAACTGCCAAGTATGAGTTAATGAAGTTATTATAAATCATTTATTTAATTACTAGCTTGCATACCCGTAGTTGCCGGGTTAAGTTTTAAAAAAAAAAAAATTTTTTTATGGTCTATGTTGGAGCTAAACTTCAGGCCAATCGGCTTTACCCCCTCCCTTTACTCCCCCCACATCTCGGGCTACTTTTTAATGGATCTATGTTGGGGCTGGACCCCCGACGAACATCTATGCCAAATTTCAGGTCAATCGGCTCGGTAGTTTCCCCGCGAAAGAGTAACATAAAGGGAAAACTAAGTTTCGATATCACTTTACCCCCTCCCCTTACTCCCCCCACCTTTCGGGCTACTTCTTAATGGGTCTATGTTGGGGCTGGACCCCCCACGAACATCTATGGCAAATTTCAGGCCAATCGGTTCAGTTTTTCCCCGCGAAAGAGTAACATAGAGGGAAAACTAAGTTATGAAATCACTTTACCCCTTCCCCTTACTCCCCTCACCCCTCACGCTACCTTTCCGTGTGCCTATGTTGGAACCAGAACTACCACAGACACTCATGCCAAATTTCAAGTCAATCGGTTCAGCCGTTTTTGCGTGAAAGAGGAACAGACAGACAGACAGACAGACACCAACTCATTTTTATATATTAGTATGATTATAAACAAGTCAGTTACGATCAACTTCATAACAAAATTGAACTTTGAAGCAAAATCTGGAAATTTAAGACCAATTAGGCCTATGTTCCACACGGCAACTTTAAGCGGCGACTTTTCTTAAGTATAGGCGCGAGAAGTGAGGGAGGCAGTGGCCCCTCACTTCTCTCGCCTATACTTAAGAAAAGTCGCCGCTTAAAGTTGCCGTGTGTAACATAGGCCTTAGGCGAAAAATTTACGTTTGTCTGTCACAATTCGTGCTCTTAAGTTTTAAGACCAAACTTTGATTTTAATTTTTGGGCAAACAAAAAATTAAGAGTCTTTCTCAACGCCTCTAGTTTTCTGTAAACAATAAAAAAAATTAGCTTCTTCGATAATTAGCGCTAAAGTGTTTTGTTTTAAATTTAGAGTTACTGCAGAGTTTGAAAATATTTTTGGTATAAATTTTCGATTCAACTGTAAGCAAAAAAAAATTACAGTACCTAAATCTTTCTCTGCCCGACTTTTCGCGCTACTTTTATGTCAATTTTTTCATTTAATTATATTAAATTTCATTAAGAAATTTTTCATTTAATTATATCATAAAATTATATCACAAAATTTTGTTGATTTCATAAAAACAAATTTATTAAAATTTAACAGCAGATGCATTCTTGCTTTAACACGTTGGCTGCCATGTCGCACGTTTTCGTGCGACACCCACATGTTACCCTGAGGCCGCGTCGCACATTTTCGTGCGACGTGGCCCCACAGGATGTTTTATGTTCTCCCAGGCTATGTCGCACGAAAACGTCCGACACAAAAAAACCGTTATAACTGCAAAATTAGGACCAACAATAAAGTCGCGAGTAGTCAAAAATGATTTTTGACCAAAATCGTGAAAAGACGTTGGCACTGCACGATCAAAATCCTGAAAAGGCTTTGGCAGCCAACGTGTTAAGATGCATTGAAGTAGAGCAAAAAAAACTGGGTTATATTGGCGAAAATTCGATATAGAAAATTGGATAAAGGAGAAAGTTAGCTTTTCTTTGATTTTGAGTGTTGAATTTGGAGGGTTCACTAGAAGGTGATAATGGGATATTCAATGGGTAGGGAGAAATTACGATGAAAAATTGAAGAGGAAATACGTAAATTGCTTAAGGAAACATTTGCAACGAAAATGTGATACAAAAAATGGATTTCAGCTGAATGATTTCCGCTAGACATGTAAATTTCATTTTAAGTAACTGAGTTCAAAAATAAAATGCATTATGATCAACGGATAAATTGCGAGGCTTCTTTTGAGTGACTGTCATTCAGTAATGGCACATGTCACGAGCGGAAATGGCTTTCCTTGTAATACGGGTAATCCTAAAAGGCGCAATCCTTCATTTTTTTTTCGTTGATTTGTATATGTGAAAGGTATGCGAAAATCAACTAAAATAAAACAACTTTGATACCTAGAAATCTACTCAGGAACGTGAAAAGGCTCACAAGCGACGATGTATCACAATTAATTATTTAGTAGAAAAAAAAGACTGAAAAAAGATTTAACGATTTGTGCCCTTAAATATTAATAGAAGAATTACTAAGTATACAAAAACTCATGAAAACGTTCTTACATAAATTCTTACCACTAACACCATTCCACACCTTTGACTATTTACAATGCGAAATAACAATTTTTGTCAACGTATTGTTGAAATTACAAAAATTAACGTTCATTAATACAACCCGCGAAGCTACGGCCTAATATGAAGAAAAAGAGCGGTAACGTGACACAAAGCAGACCCAGACGTTTTTCTTATCGATAGCGATTAAAATTAACGCCAATGAACATAAAATGGCGTGTCACGATATGAATTTAGATAAAACCGCCATTAACCAGTAGTCACCGTAGACCATTACATACACTCGTATTTCTACAACCGAATTCGAAAAAAACAAAAAAAAAAGATTTTTCACATCAACGTTAAAGTCAATCCACACCTTTGAGCATGTGTTAATAGTTCGGACTCCGAAAAAACACTACTGACTACTATCAGTTATCCTTGCTTGATTAGGTTGGCAACAAATCCTCGCAAGGTTGCGTCAAATCCAACTATTCATCTAGCCATGCCCATGGGCAACATGATTCAATTGTGATGAAATGTCACTACAGAGAAAACTAAATAAGACGCCCTTTTTTGACAGAGAAAAATTTGTTGTGGTTTAGAATTTAAAGCAACATTTCGACATATGAAAATTACGATTCCGCAGCAGCTGATATTCCTGTAGTCGAAATTTTTGTTTAGTCGAATAAAGTTTTGAAGTCGGTTTTGGTAATATAGATTTTATTTTTCAACATCATATTTTTTGAATGTTTTAAGGGAGATTCTTTTAATCTTCTCTTCCTTCTCTACTAGATTAGTTTTTGCGACAATTGAAAATATCCTAAGGAATAGACAGCCTATTAACAATTCCAGTTTGACTCAAGATGAAAAACCGTTTAATCAAGAAATGGTTTTGTATACATTATCACGACATTAGTGGCGTTTTTTTAATGTTCTGAAGCAGTTCAGAACAAGCTTTCCATACAAAATCCTGCACCACCTTTTCATCTCGGACAGCGCTTGGAACAAAGGGAAATTTTATACGGTAATGTACGGTAATGAAATGCTGCTAACTTCAACATAATAAATCTGATATTTTATTCTTAATTGAGGATTTTGTGTTGGTGGTTCGTTGGTTCTGTTCGACAGCGAAATAGTTTTAATCATGGGAGATAGCGAATCGTGATTATATCAAGAAAATATAGCAGTAACGGCCTACTGATGTAACCGACGTGAAGTTAGTTGCGATTCGAACTCGATGAAATTTCCCACTTACTCTGGATTATGTCGATTTGGGTTTGACTGTTAACAATAATAGCTACTTTGTGCCTCAAATTTGAAACAGGATAAATGTATCCATATCGATTGATAGCACGAATCGCTTTACTATCGATCGAGAAATAAAACTAATATGTGTTTAAAATGACTTTGATCTATGACCCTCCATTTGGTCACACACAGCACTTTTGTCTACACGCGTCCCCATTAGAAAGAGACGATTCGTTTTCCTTCAAAAGTCCTATGAGCACCTTTAAACCTTTACCACACACACGCAGATATATTTGAGAATTTTCTGGATTTGTTTTATAGTCGTATAGACATCTTTTTACCAAAAACATCGTCATCAACAATCGACATGGACAACGATTATATCTTTGAGTCAATAAACTTGAAAAAATTGCTTCGTGAAATAATGGGGTGAAGTTTATCCATTATTGGTAGCAGTGATTTTCATTTCCACCCATAATTACTGACTGAATGTGTCCTTGAGCTACAATATATTATTATTTGTTCGTGTAAATTGTGAATGTGGTTCACTCTAATGTGAATATCCTTCTTTTTCGGAGTTGTTTTTATTATTCCGATATCGGGTGACACGAAACGTGGTCAAGTAAGGCATAACAGAACGTTAATTTTAGGTACATAAATGTTTCCCCTATAAGGTAAAGGGCTATATTATTGACCTAGGCGGTAATATTGACATATTTTCATTTTTTAGCTTTAATAAGGCCAACTATGTGTGTATCAATATTTTAAAACACTGAAATTCCACAACCCACTCTTGATAGTTAATTCCCAATTTTTTATTGCGATACGATATAATCCTCTCACGAAAAATTAGTTTGCCATGACAGCTGGCAAGAAAAGACGATAAAGCGAGAAATTTCTTAACAAGTAAGCCTAAATAATAGAAAAACTAAAAGTTGCGGTATTTTCGTATATTTTACTTTTTTTCCTAATTTTCTTTTTGTGAATTGTTCTTTAATTATTAAATTTAAATTTTGTTGTTATAAAATTGTGAGTTTTAATGTGGAATAATATAAAAAATATATAAAATGTGTGGTCAATAATAGATACAATGAATATTTGAGATGTTTCTTTTATTGACTTATAGGTCAATATTGCATTTTTTACGTATTTAAAGCTAAGTTAGTTTTTGGCTGTAACAAAAAGTCTAAAAGTTTTCCTCTGTCATTTAACATTAAATCTCCTTCCCATCTATATAGTAGTCGAATTCTGACCTATCAATTTTTTATTAATTTAATCTTAAATAATATTTCAAGTTTGGGGTCAATAAAGGATACATGAGTAGGTCAATAATAAATAAACCTCTAGGTCAATAAAATAAACATGCACATGAAACATTTCATACTATTTTTTATAATATTTTGTTTCCACTTCAACTAAAATAAATTAATTTCTAGTAAATTTAAATGATTATTGAAACAGAACATAATTCTGACTTGATATTTTACAATTAAAATCGACTAGTTTTTTTCTTTCAAATTATAAGTCAATATAATACCCACTTCGGTCAAAAAAAGAAACATTTAATTTTTTTTTACAACACCAGAATGACCAAACGACTTCTATATACTAACGATGAGCTGGAGGCCGCTTTTTAAAGCCGTAGAAGAAGGCATGTCAATTTATAGGGCGACAAAGGTCATCAAAATAGGGATGTCAAAAAAAACCGGTTACCCGGTGTTTTTGCTTCGGTTAACCGGTTTTTTTTCGGCACGATTATACCCGGTGTTTTTTTTAAAGCCAAAAACCGTTCAAAAAAACCGATCATTTTTTTTGTACGGAAAAATATTTTTAAACCAATTTTGGTGCAACTGAGTTGTTATAAACACTTCTTTTTAGGCACTCTAAACCAAATACAATATCATATTGGCCTCTTAATGGATTATATGGCACTTCACGTCTTTTGTTTGTATTATAGTGTATTTGTTGCGTCTAAGACCTAACATACCCAATTTGAACAAAACGATTTTTCGGTTTTTTAATTACCGGTTTTTTGGACCCGGTTAAACCGGCTCGGTTTAAACCGAAGTTTTAAAAACCGGTTTGACCGAAAACCGGTGTTTTTGAAAAATTTGACATCCCTACTTCAAAATACCAAAAACATCGTTACTATATAAACACAAGGGTAAATTTCCAGTACATTCTGACATAGGCCATCCTACGATCCTTAAACCTGAGGAAGAGCAAAAAATTGTGGACTGGGCCAAATACGTGCACGGTAAAAAATCTTGGAGTAAATTCCAATCAAAACTGGATTACGCTGGACCTATATGTAATCCAATGGAAAATTCTAATCCAATAATATGGATTGGAAATTCTTATAAATTTATTTTTGGTTTATTTCAGTATTAAAGTCTAAAATTTTGATTAAATTGTAGACATTAATGTTAAAAGTATTTAAGTTCAATACATAATAAAAAACTGTTCAAATATGACTGCAAAAAAGGCTAACATATTTTCAAAAATTCGCATGTATTAAATTCCAATCCAAAATATGTATTAAGATTTCGTCAATATAATTTTTGGATTGAAAAATATACTCCAGGATTTTTTGCCTTGTGGGGTCCAAATACGTTGGGTCAATAATAGAAGCGCTGACAGTCAATATTAGGACGAATTTTTTCTTGTTAGGTCAATAATAAATACATTCGAGACTATTATTTAAAAATTAACTAAACTAAAGTTAAAAAGTAATTTTTGAAACAATCAAATTATCTTTCCTATATTTAATTGTCCAATGTTCACACTATAACCATTGTTGAAAACTTTCACATGAAACTTAGTATCAATTTTTAACGTCAAACTCAAAATTGTGATTGATAGGTCAATATAATAGCCCTTTACCTTAGTTAGATAGCAATAAAGAAAATGTCCTACTTAACATTTATTTACTTTATCCATTTGTAGTAATCAATTTTCAATATAGAGACATTGATGGATTTTTTAAAAATAAATTCAGTTCTAGTTGATTGGAAATAAATAAGCATCAATTTCAAGTCGGTTTATAAATAAATCAGTGATTTTAAAACCAAATGGAGGTAAAACAAACATACAATTCGTACTAAATCTGGCATCTGGAAAAAACAACAATGGAAAAAACGAAGCCTGACCACACTAACTTATAAGATCTCGAACCGCCTACCGATTAAAATGAAATAATAATTTCCAAACGTTGCTCGTTCGTGAGCTTCACCATGATTAAAATGTAAACCTTGACTGACGTTTTAGCATTGCCAGATCATAAAAAAAGTTTTAGGGTGCGTTTTTATTAAAATATAAAATTGTTATGTCCTTGTTGAAAGACCCCTTAGCTTTCCACAATTCGAAAACTTTTGCTTCGGGATTTTCAATAACACAGGATTGGAAAAATTACCTTTTTTTTCAACTAAATTAAATTTTTAAATAACAGAATTTTTTTTAGTTATGAACAACTACAGTAATTTATAGATAAACAGTAAGAATTAGTTTTAAAAGTTTGTTGGGAAAACCCAACAAATTAAACTAGACAGTTTAGAAAATATAAAACCTGTCCGGAATTAGACCAATTTATTTTGACTTTTTATTAAATGAATGATACGGTAAGTACGATATTTATTAGAAAAAAGTTGTAAAAACAAGTAATAAATTACTCATCCTACAAAAAACTTTTCAAGTCAAAATGAATCTTCTTTGAATTAAAACAAAGACGATAAGATAAAAGTTTAAAAATGATAAATTAATTGATTTATGAGATTTTCATGTTTTGAGATATTACAAAATTGCTCCTCTAAAAGGAGTAATGGGAGCAGTGGCGTAGCGAGGGTTCATGGCTCCCGGGGCGGAAGTTAAATTTGCCGCCCTAAAATGATTTTTTTATTACTGACGTTTCCACCGAAAAATCCATATTTTGAAAATGACGCATACTTGGATTGGCGTGTCGTTTACAAGTAAATTCCCGTGTTCTTGTTGATAGGCAAATGTCGACCAAGAATTCGTCTCTGTTGAAAACGACACGATAATCATAAAGAGGATGAATACCAATTAGCGCCACATTTTTAAAATATCAATTGTGTCACTCTTTTTATACCCGTATGGTAAAACCAATGGGTATACTAACTTTGCCTTACCGTTTGTAACACCAAGATCCCGTCATCACACAAAAAAATGTATTACACCAATGTGTTTAGAATGATAAAAAAAGTTGAATTTAGCATGTCCGTCCGTCCGTCCGTCCGTCTGTCCGTCCGTCTGTCCGTCCGTCCGTCTGTCCGTCCGTCCGTCCGTCCGTCCGTCCGTTTGTCCGTCCGTCTGTCCGTCCGTCAGTCCGTCCGTCCGTCCGTCCGTCCGTCTGTCCGTCCGTCCGTCTGTCCGTCCGTCCGTCCGTCTGTCTATCTGTCCGTCCGTCCGTCTGTCTGCCCGTCCGTCTGTGGCGCGTATTGCGGACCCATGGAAATTTTGCACAAAGCCGTTTTTCCTAAAATTCGAGCTTAAAAAGCAGCGCGTAAAAAAGACACTATCTTTTAACACCCAATTTTTTCATTTGTTCCGAAATGTGTTGAAACATTTTTTTTTAAATTTGTTCTGAAATGTCGTGAATTTGCCGCCCCATAAAGAGTGCCGCCCGGGCCGGACCCCCCCCCCCCCCCCCCCTCCCCCCTCTCTCCTCGCTCCTCCACTGAATGGAAGTTCTCTATTTGATCTCAAAATTAATCGGAGATTGAATGAAATAAATCACAACCAAAGTTCTATATTTAGCGTCCTTGAGAACAACATCAGGACATGATATATGAAGAACGCCGCACACGCATTAAATTTATGTTTTTTTTTTTAAAACTGATTCAAGATATCAAATGACGGTGAAAATTTAAATGAATTGAGTTAATGATGATTTTTTTTTATTCTCTCATTTCATATAGAAAATCCCCACAATTTCATTTTAGTGATCGATGAATCAATATAGACTGTTGTCCCCACAGTTATCCTCGTTAAGTACTTCTAACGAGGTTTGTTAAGAAAAAGAAACGAATTGTCTTCACTGACGTCACGCACTTCATCGCGTTTGTCATACCTAACTGCTAAAATTAAATCAAGAAAATGTCCACCGCATTGGCTTCTATTTATTTATTAGCATTCGACGTTTGTTATAATATGACCATACGCTTTATATACTTTGCTGAAAACCACAGAAAAAAATTGCAAAGCAACTCTTATCTAATTGAATAAATGGCTGGTTTACATTTTGATTTTATTTTCGGAGCTTACAAGGTAAATTTTAATATGTGTACTAATTTAAATATACTTCAAAAACGTTCATCAGTTGCCACTGTCTTATAATCTCGTTACCCAACTGTTAAACTCATGTAAACGCATTTAAGCTGAACTGAATTCAACGAAAAAACGGATAACCTGTGCAAAAAGATTCAAACAAGTGGATTTAATAGAAAATTTACCTGCCTTTAAGACTTTGGAAGAATCGAGACACTTCTATTTTTTCGCTTTTATGTATTTTTATCGTTGAAACCCCGTTTTCATATTTTATGTGGCCGTAAACATATTCGTAAATCGATTTCCTTATGTCTGTACAATAAAATGTACAATAAAGGTACGTTCAATGCCATAAGGGAAAATGTTGTCACTGAATCTGTATTCTGGAAAAGTAGAAGAAGAACCGGACAAGATTCTACCCTTAGATGCCAAAATAAAGAGATGCCAACGACCCTCTAATTAAGTTTAACACAGCAAGGATCAATAAACCACCGACAAATGCCCCAGGCGCTAGGGAATTTGGTCCGAATCAGCAAGGAGCCTCCATCACTACTTCGATTCAATTAATTTTGAAAGTAGAACGAAAGGACGTGACGATGACAGTCCTCAATTAAAAGTTCTATGATCGCTGGAGATTAATTTCTTCTAACAAAACGCTTAAAACCATTTAACTTAGTAACAAAACGATACATGAAAATCATCCCAGCGGCAAATTTGTGCACATGAGAAGAAAAGTTTAAATTAAGTCAAGACGCCGAGAATCAAGAGAGAAATTCATGCTGAAAAAAGGATGGCAAATTGATTGCCTTCAACTTAATTACGATAACGATGAGAAAACGTGTACGGATCCATGGGAACTGTTAAGTTTTTATTTGGTCATTCGCATAATTAGCAATTTAATTAGAAAACCATGAATGTCATAAAAATTGTCACTTTAAAAGTTGGATTTGCATGAAAGGTAGGGTAAAATTATGGGAAATTCTTATCCATTAGTTAATTCCAAATTCCGAAAAAAATTGAAGAAAAAAGTCGAAATTTTGACAACTTTTTTGTTCAGGATGTCCTAACGATATTTTCAAAAAACCAAGTCTACACGAGACGATGTTGGGCCATTTTTCCCAACAGTTTTTCTCACTTGATAATTTTTTATTGACAGAAAAATATATCCCCAGATTTTATATAAAAATGAATTGGTGTCTGTCTGTCTGTT
Organism: Chrysopilus asiliformis; assembly: GCA_964034945.1. NCBI lineage: Eukaryota > Metazoa > Arthropoda > Insecta > Diptera > Rhagionidae > Chrysopilus > Chrysopilus asiliformis. Next base: position 23,263,904 of record OZ035962.1, read on the forward strand.
CCTCTTTCACGCAAAAACGGCTGAACCGATTGACTTGAAATTTGGCATGAGTGTCTGTGGTGGTTCTGGTTCTAACATAGGCATACGGAAAAGTAGCGCGAGGGGTGGGGGGAGTAAGGGGAGGGGGTAAAGTGATCTCGAAACTTAGTTTTCGCGCAATGTTACTCTTTCGCGGGGAAACTACCGAGCCGATTGGCCTGAAGTTTAGCTCCAACATAGACCATAAAAAAAAAATAAAAATTTGAAAAAACTTAACCCGGCAACGACGGGTATCCAAGCTAGTATATAAATAAGATATACAGCATCATGTAAAAAATAAGCACTCTTGTTGGAACACCCAGTATTTTCGTAAATTATTCCAAAAACTCATCAAATAAATAAATTTTTGTGTGTAATCGTGTTGCTAGCCTCTTTATCCCTTTTGCAGGGAAACCCCTGAAATATTTCGAGGGAAAAATAGAAGATAAATTAATGCGGTTTTTCAAAGAATTGATTTAAATCGAATTGAAATACGTATTAGAAAATTGAATTCTTGCCTAAAATTTTCCCACAGTTTTTATTTTATATGAAAATCAAATATTTCTTTTTGCTTTTTGGAAAAGGGGGTGTCATGGAGAAAGTTTCATCCGAAATTTTTTAATTTTTTTTACAATATAAATAAGAGTTCAAAATTATAATTTTGCTCTTGAAATGTTTTCATGTGTGCCTCAAACCACAAAACTGGCACCAATCATGTTTTCCGACGCGTCTCTGTCTTCCGACTTCGACGCAGCTTTTAACTCTTGACTTCGCCATATCTGCAGCTTGAAATTTCGCGGAATCGTCACTATGAATCCAAACGTGATTCTGACTGGCACTGACTGGCACTCCAGCTGCTGATATGGCGAAGTCAAGAGTTAAAAGCTGCGTCGAAGTCGAAAGACAGAGACGCGTCGGAATACATGATTGGTGCCCTGGGTTCTGTAAATTTTGTTGGAAAAAGTAGATTAAGTTGTCATGAAAAAGTTAAGCGACTTCTAGTCTCAAATTTTACTATTATATGTATAGTGAATCTTTGGAGTTTACTTTTTTATGTTTATAGTCATATTTTATCACTATTGATCAAAGGCCGATCACTAGACTCCTGCAAGTTTCTTGTTTCGGAAAAATAGGCTTTTCGATCGTTGAAAGAAGATACATTTTTCATAATTTCTTGAAAGAAAGTATATACGGTTAAAAATTTTATATGAATAAATTTTTGTTTTTCAAAATCTTTTGGTGCAAAATGTCAAAACACAAAAAGCTTGATCAAAGAACGATCCACGATTTTGCCCCCCTAAACTAACTTTTGAACCCCTGTAGTTTTCACTTTGGTTGAGTACTTTTTGGAAAGGGCACAGTCTCTAGTTTCGTCCATATATGACTTCAAGAGCTACAGAATTGCAGGGGGATGGTGATGGGTTAACGAACTTTCTTGTGGGTACAACTTCCATTTATGCCATGATTTCTGTGAAAAATCAGGAGAAAATTCGTTAAAACTTCACCATCCCCCTGCAATCCGGTGGCTCTTGACTCCATATATGGATGAAACTAGAGGCTGTGCCCTTTCCAAAAAGTACTCGACCAAAGTGAAAACTACGCGGGTTCAGAAGTTAACCCAGGGGCACGAAAAATGCTATTTATTGCATGGTTCTTTACACCAAACATTTTATCAAATTTTTACATTTCATACCAAATGTCGATAAAAACATGCGAGTTGATACAAATTTGGTGTAAAGATTTTGACAAACAAAAATTTACTTATTTTTTTATAGTCATTCTTTTTTGGATAAAACCTCGTCCTTAAATTTTTTACTGAAGTTCGTCTCCAAAAAAGATTTGTAGATCATTTTTTATAATTTCCCAAAAAATATTGAGGAATTCGCCTCTCTATAAAAATTTGATATTTTTCAAAAAAAAGGAGCTTTGCGTTCTATATTGTGTAAAACACAGAAAAATGTTTCAATTGAAAAAATCCAACTAGAAACGATGGTTTGTTTTTTATTTAAGATCTAATTTCCCACGATAGGAACTATTTTCCATGTTAATTGATATCGATTTTTGAAGGTTGTTTCAACATAAATAATAAACACGTTAACTGAATGGGTAGAAATACTACGACTGTCAGAAGAGATTTTCATTCTCTTCTGATGAAAAGGAAATCCGAATTCATTAAAAAGTGAAAACTCCAAAGGATTGCTTCCATTGTTCAAAAGGATTAAAATAAGGACAGGAGAAGGAAAGAAAAGTGCGGACTAATGCAAAACAAGCAAACATTTAGCGCCAAGCAAACTTTTGCAAACAACAACCTAAAAATGATATTATGGAGGACTCCATCAAGGAAATTAATACGGAAACTTTCTTTCAATGGAAACATCATGAGAGGCCTTTTTTGGATAGGAAGATAAATCGATATGGGGCCATGGAACCCATATTTATCAATCCTTGTCTTTTTTACGCCCACCACGGCAATGACCAGTAGCAACAACGACAGGACACGATCCTGTCGACCGTAGATAACTATGGTTGCTTGTAAGAGTTACGACGCATTGGAAAATCTTTTATCATCACATAGTTAGGTTTCCAAGAAAAATGTCCTTAAACTCAATTGGCACCCATCACCGCCAGGAAGCTCAAATGAAAATAGAAAATTTTCTCTGGCGCCCAAAAGTCCAATATGGGGCGATCTCACACTCCCCAACGACAGGCGTTTTTCTGATGGAATTTCCCAAGACCAAAGTGAGAGGTCAGAGTGTAACTCTGTAGCATCACCTTCTGTTAGGCTATCACATGTCGATAGGAGCACAAATATTTCTTATGGAGTAAACATTTCCCGAGCGAAAAATGGAAAGCGGATGAGATAATGTGGAAGTAACATGACAGTTTGAAAAAAAAAGCTCTTGTATACAGCTTTGGGATTCAGGTCGGATAGACAATCCAGAAAGGCCTCAATCCTTCGTTCGTTTATCCTTGGCACTCGATATTCATGTTGCCTCATGCAAAAAAACAGTCGGTATCATTGACTAAAATTGGTATAGGTTGATTGCAATGCAAAAACAAAACCGCGCACATAGCAAACAAATAAATGGCATCTTTATTGGCTATGCGCGGATTGTAATTCGTGATGCTATTTATAGAAGTGTTTTTCTTTTGCATTTTTTTCGATATTTCTAATGTTGCTATGTAGTTGCAAGCATAAACTTTAAATGAAATAAATTAAGCTTGACTTAAGCCTTTGACGATTGTTGGCTCAATGGCTCCACAAATGATTAATAAATCATAAATGAAACTGATCCAGATGCTAACTGTCCGTTTAATGATGAATGCGAGATCATATGAACTTAGGGGCAAATTTGTTGCAAAAAAGTATCTTTTTATCGCATGAGTGTCGCTGCCTTCATTGTCAATTGTTTAATCAAAATAAATTTGCAGTAAATACCCTTTGTATACGATATGTAATGGACTGTTGTATATCCGTTAGAAAGTCTGATAAATTGCTAACCTTAAAAGTGCATCCTTACAATGTACATTTAACTGGTTCGTGACATCGTGTACCACCAGTGGTACATGCATAGTGCAATCGATTTTTGAATATTCCTGACAGTCGTAAGTATAAAAACATAGTTTTAACATAATGTTTTTATGAAGTAATATAAAAACATGCACCGTGTACCACCGATGGCGCACAACCGCCAGAAAACAAATCGCTAGTGTACCACCCGTGGTACGAAAAAGCAAATGTCACGAACGTGTTGAAAGAATCAGGAGAAAAACAGTGTAAAATAATCGATTGAAAGAATTCAAAAAAAATTAATCATGCGGATCAAAGTAAACTGTTTCAAATTCAAATTTACAAAATGTCCAAAAAACCTGAATTTCAATTTCCAATCAATTTTGTCATATTGTTACGTAACTTTACCGTTAATATTCCAGTATCATGAGGCCTGACATATCTAACGGATCGTTTATATCACGACACAAAATTCGGGAAAGATGCCGAAACTCGATTTGTTTCATATAAAACTGACGGGTTAAGTAGGGTTTCCATTTCTGAACATGGACTAAAGCGGTCCCTACCCTTTCAATCTTGCAGTCAATCATCGCATGCTGTGACAGCATTTTGAACGTCTATGGTGATGCTGTCATGCAAAATTCCATGATTGACAGCATGCTGGCCAATATCAAAATCATTTTGATATTTTTCAAGGGAGCTTTGTGAATCACAGCATACTTGAACGTGTATGGCGAAGCTGTCAATCAATTCGTCATTTCAGGGGAATTTTTAGTAGTGAAAAGATGTCGCATATAAAAGACAGAGTTTTTTGGGAATCCTTTTTCGAGTTATATCGACAAAGAAGTGAGTTGTGGATAATGAAAAGCGAAAATATAAGGACAAAAATTTTTTAAGTTGATATTTTTGCTGTGTTGTCGGTTTGGCTGTTTCGAATAAAATGATGCTTGTGTGCATGATTGAGCGTCTAGTGCAAATAAGCTTTTTGCTGTGACAGCATGATTGACTGCGAGATTGAACGTGTAGGGGCCGCTTTACAATACTGGAAAAGTGATCGATCACAATAGTAACCTTGTAGTACCTGACAGGAATTTCCCCTTCCCAAGGAAGTCGCATAACCGGGAACCGTCGAAGAATATATTCGAGTTCGGCTTCGAATCGCAATAATCAACAAATTAGACACAAACGGGAAGTAAAATGCATTTTTTCAACTATCAGTGTATGGCAGACTTGATAATTTTTTAACCCCACTATAAATTTCGACAACTTCTGCTAAGTAAATTTATTCTGTGATAGATGAATAAAATTCGCGGTATAATTTCTGAACAAAATTGACGGAGAAATTTAAGAAAAAATTGCGAGTGTAAAGTATAGGTACTTTGGTACAAAAAATTGGTACGCAGAAAAACCAAAATCTAACTTTCGGAAGCGTAATTACTGCATTAATAACTCGTGATTAAATTCAAAGTTCACACAAATACCATATTTACTGAACTACATTTCGATTCTCACTACGAATTCTAATTCACTTTACATTCACAGCCTTATTAATAAACGTTAGTTAATTTTTATCAATGGTTTACGCAGTGGATAACTCGAAATTCTTATTAATAAAAAATTTTAAGAGTTAACTGACGTTAGTTAACTTTGTGTTAGCTAACATACCGATTTCCTCGAGTTAAGGAGTTGATAACTCTTGACGGCGCATAACTCTTGCAAAAAAGACTGGAAGAAGCAATGATCCATTAAAAAAATGCAATTTATGTTGTTTTATTATATTACCTTATCACTTGAACACCAATTTTCTGATCGCTTTCCTTCAATTTTTAAATTTTCCACTTTTAATTACTTTGCAGTGAATCACAATTAAAATAAAAACATTAATTTCACTCCTATTTTAATATTGTCTCCAAGGAAACGGATTTAAAAAACCAAAATTTGACTTAAATGTAAAAGATTTTCGTATTTTTTGGTACAATTCGGCACAAGGGTTGCCGTATTCCAGCGAAATTTTTAAATAAAATACGAGTTAGCTATTATATGGAGGAAATTTTTTTATTAATAAGAATAGTTATCGAATGGATAAGTTTGCTATCTCGGAGTTAGTTAGCACATGAGTTATCTCCGTGTTAGGGATTTTTTATTAATAAGGCTGTCAATGTTTGTAAAACTTTGCTATCCTAGTTAAGCGAACATGCCTTTTTTCTCTGCCTTTTTTTAGGAAATCTTTTGTTAAATTACTTTCGAGAAAAATCCTGGAATTTACCCACTGAAAATTTTCTCTACGATAAAAGCCATAACTGAAAATTTATCAGATTAAAAGCGACCTAGATGTGTAGTGAAGGTCCACCGATTGCGGACAACTTAAACAAAAATATGTTATTATACACGCAAGTAGAACTATTCTCATCTATTTTGCACACATTGTGGCGTTACAATGCAAAAAAATAGCCTTAATACAAGATAAATCTATTTCAAAGGGCTGAATGATGAAAAGGATGTAGCCTAAGGTCATGTGTCCTTAGAGTTGATGGATTTTTTTGACTTTCAACTTGATACAGGTGAATGACAGGTGATTAATTTCTAGAATCCATTTTCTCCATACTGTCGTTTCCATTATCAAGTCCTGTAAGATGTCCCAAAATTGAATTGAATGTCCTTAGAATCCGAAAAGCGATAAAAATATTATCCAGGACTTGAAGCACTAAACACCAACACAATAAGCTAGACAAAATAATATCCTGTTGTAATCATTACATAAATCTAGGCGAATAACATTCTAGTCCAATTTCTAGCCCATACTTAAGCAATCTGAAAATATTTCGACCATAAGTTATGCTATTCGCCTAGACATGATCGAAAGTTATTTTTTATCGATTTTTCTTCATGATTATTGCACTTTCGCACTTTTGTTATCAATATAATCACTTGGAGAAGAACAAAAAATAAAACAATAACAGCGATTTCGTCAATTCGTGTAACACGTTCGCACCATTTTACATTTCAGACAGTTTTTCACGACCGAAAATTGTACAAAAACCAAAGGTTTTCCCAATTTTATTACACAATCAAATTTACCAACTTTTGTAAAAACCATTTAAAAGTGGAAAACTTCTGCGATGAAGCGTATTTATTATTGCAAAAAAAAATTATTTTTTTTCGACCTCCGTCGAAGTCAATACAAGTTTGATGTTCGCGTGTGGGACTTTCAGATGGAGTAAAGTTTCTGTTCTGAGAGATTCTGTACTGTGGGTTTCACACGAAAAATTTTGTCTGCAAAAATATGCAAAAATAAACGTCAAGCTCAATTTTACCAAAGATTTGTTGTTGTCTTCCTTCGATTGTGTGAGTTTTATGAATTCGGATGTGGTTGTGTTACTGGCGCATTTCGGTTGCGCAGAATTTTACATTTGATTTACATGATTCCAAGAAAAGCACACGTTGACTAAGTGGTTTCTGTGTAATCGTAAAATGGGTGAGCTTTCATTCGCACGATGTTATGATCAAGGGAAGTTTGTTTAAGAGGTATCTTCCCCTGTCTGTCAGAAAAGTGGTGCAATCGATCCGGATGAAAGAGGAGAGGCAAACTCTGGTTCTAGAGATGCGATGATGTACGAGCGAGTGTGATTGCTCCCATTCAGCAGAAAATATATTAAAGATGCGATACCACCGACACTCATCAGATTCATTATTAGAAATGGAAAGTTAGTGGTGCCATGTGATTTTAAATTGTTTCCAAAGGAAAATGCATTCAATTTATAGCAAAATATTTCTTCATTCTTCCAAAAAATCATGTGAAAATTTACAACTACATTACTGCCAGAAATATCACCACCAGATATATCTACTACTTGCACCTTCCACTTTCATCAATTAACTTTTAATCGATTTCAATAGAAAAAGCGTCTGGACAGCCTTTAGGGTTGAAATGCATAAACCGATATTTCACTAACCAAAGAATATTTCACGATGGATACTTTCTTACAACTTCAATAACTTTAAGTATTTTAAATGTTTTTACTTTCTTCTACGGAGTATAATAAAGTATTGTATTCATGAAAAATTTCGACCTCTTAATTTTGCCTAAAAAACATTTCCCGATCACTCCTGAGTCGATTGGAGTCATATTAAAAAAATGTCTTTCTGTCTGTCAGTCTGTCTGTCAGTCTGTCAGTCTGTCAGTCTGTCAGTCTGTCAGTCTGTCAGTCTGTCAGTCTGTCAGTCTGTCAGTCTGTCAGTCTGTCAGTCTGTCAGTCTGTCAGTCTGTCAGTCTGTCAGTCTGTCAGTCTGTCAGTCTGTCAGTCTGTCAGTCTGTCAGTCTGTCAGTCTGTCAGTCTGCCAGTCTCTCAGTCTGTCAGTCTGTCAGTCTGTCAGTCTGTCAGTCTGTCAGTCTGTCAGTCTGTCAGTCTGTCAGTCTGTCAGTCTGTCAGTCTGTCTGTCTGTCTGTCTGTCTGTCTGTCTGTCTGTCAGTCTGTCTGTCAGTCTGTGTACAAGATTTCTCAAAAACTAATGGAGCTAGCGCCATGAAATTTTATAGGCATGTTGGGCCCTGAAATGGGACGATCCTATCAACTTTTGGTGGAAATCCGTTAACCGGAAGTATCCAAAATGGGGGTTTTTCAAAAATCGCAATTTCGTTTTTCTCGATTTACTCCCAAACTACTCGTTTTTTAGTGGCCTTAAGTATGACAAAACTTGGAGAAAATAAAATTTCCCACACTTTTGTCTTTAGCTATAACTCGATAGCTCAACCTGTTATTTAGATAAACCGTTATTTCCAAAAAAAAAACCGTTTTTTGCGATTATCTCGAAAATTAAGGGATTTTTGCTGACTGAATGTATTAATGAGAATGACATTCTGCACAATTTTGTCTTTTACCGTTATCCGTTATCTTTTACCGTTATTGAGATATTTTCATTAATATGTAAGAAATCATATTTTTGAGAATAATTTGCAAACTAACGGTTTTTCGACAAATCAGTTAAAAGGATAATTAAAGATGTTAACATTTTCTACATTTTTGCCATTTACCGTAAATTGATATATTTTACAGTTCTCAAGTTATCTCAAATTTTGTACGTTTTTGATATTTTTGAATAAACCAAGAATTTATTGGGAGGTCGTTTTAGGTTGACAACGCGACAGGGCTCTAGCGTAAATTGCGCAGGGTCGTAGATTTTGTAGAAGAAAGTTTTGTGTTGACCACAACTGATATTTTTTTTATTATTTTTAACTGACAATTAATCCCTATATAATTCAGATTCAATTCTTTAAATACTATTGACAAAAATTTAACAATAAAAAAAATGTTAATGAAATATCAATGAAAGGCGTTTTTCAACAACGCATAGTTTCATTAATTGAATTCTAAATTATGGGTAACTTCCGCTGTAGATAAGAAGATATCTATATTAGTTTTTTTTCTTATTTCGGATTATTTACGAGTTTTTACCTGGAAAAGCTCGACTATTCAAATAAATGAACAAAAAATTACAGATTATAGCAAACAAATTGCGGCTATGCTTCAAAATAAGTTGTTTTCCATTCAGTAAATTGACGCTAATTAGACTACTTGGCGTTAAACCTAAAAATTTGGCGCAGCGCAGACATTTATGGTATTTATTCTTAAGCAAATTTGTTATAAAAAAAATGAAAAATTGGAAAAAAAACAAACATAAGAAAAGCTACAATTGCCAGGGGTCAATCGTCAAATACTCTATATGATGACAGACAAAATGTTTATTTAACAAAAGAAAAAGAAAATTCATTTGAGGGGAAAAGCAGTGTACCGATTGGATTTTGATGTATGGAACGGTACTTTAACAGATTTTACTTTAATAAACTTTGCAATACGATTCGCTGTTTTCGAGAAAATAGGAACAAAGTATTCGATTTGTATGGGGGAGGGGGAAGGATTTTGATGTATAGATAAGTTATGTAAAATTACATTCTAAACACATTTTATCTCTATAAATTTTTCGATACGATGCACAGTTTTCGAGAAAACAGGAGAAGAGTATTCCATTTGTATGGGAGAGGGGAAAAGCAGTGGTCGGATTGAATTTTGATGTATGAATGAGTTATGTAAAATTTTATTATAAACACATTTTACCTTTATAAATTTTTCAATATGACTCACTGTTTTCAATAAAATTGCAAAAAACTGTTTCGATTGTATGGGGGAGGGAAGACGGAATGGTCCAATTTTGCCCGTTCAAGAACTTAGCCTAGCCATTTATGAGAATCGTAACTATACAAAATTTCAAGTCTCTAGCTCAATCCTTTCGAAAGTCAGGGTGTTCACAGACAGATGGAGAGACGGACGGACATGCGGAAATCAAAATCTTTTGTGATCTTTAACACCCTGACTAAATCTAATATACTCCTATACGATATATCATATAGAGTATAAAAACGTACAAAATAACAATCTAGATGAATTTCTTTTGTTTATTTAACTTATTTGAGTCTGTCGAAGAAAAGGGAAATAACTTAATATTATTCCTTATGGTCTCTTAAGCAGTTAACATTTACTCGTTTAAAAATTTTAACAAGTACGCGATCTGACCAAGCAATTAGCATTCGAAACGTGCGGAATATTTTTGGAGCATTTTCTCAGTGAAAGTTTCTCGCAAGTTTGACAAACATGCGTTTATTTGTTAGTAAATAAAATGGTACACGAAATAAATTGCAAAGGGCGTAGAAAAAAGTATTCTACGGAAAAACAAAAAAAAATTCTGCTAAAAAGGAACATCTCTCCCGAGATTTTTATACCCGTATGGTGAAACCAAAGGGTATACTAACTTTGCCTTACCGTTTGTAACGCAAAGATCCCGTCATCACACACAAAAATGAATTACACCAGTGTGTTTAGAATGATAAAAATAATTAATTTTTGCATGTCCGTCCGTCCGTCTCTCCGTCCGTCCGTGTGTCCGTCTGTCCGTCCGTGTGTCCGTCCGTCTGTCCGTCTGTCTGTCTGTCCGTCTGTCTGTGGCGCGGATTGCGGGCGCACGGATTGAGCTAGAGACTTGAAATTTTGCACAGATCCGGTTTTTGTAAAATGCGAGGCCAAGTTCGTTAATGTGCAAAAATGGACCATTAGGGGGGGTACCCCCCATACGAACGAAAACGGTTTTTGTGAATATCTCAAAAACGGTGAATTTGATCAAAAAAGTCAAAGAACAATAGTTATTTAGGATAAGATTCTACATAAAACTCCCATACACCATAATCCGATTGGAATAAATTTTAAAAAATCTGATTGGAAAGTTTGACTTCAAAGTGGAATTTTGGTACAATTGTTCGAATTTTGATACGAATATCACCATACGGGTTTTCAATAATTGCCAGATTGGCAATTATAGCTTTTCTTTTGGTATTTTCATAATTTCGGTTACAGTTATTTATAAAGCATGAAAAGGTCTTTCGAAAGGATTAAGCTAGAGACTTGAAATTTTGTACAGTCACGTTTCTCGTAAATGGCTAGGCTAAGCACATGAACGGGCAAAATTGGACCATAGTATATGACGATTGGTCCCTGACAATTGTAGCTTTTGTTATGTTTTTTTTACTGACAACAGCAATAAGCGTCTTGAGTTACAGAAGAAGCTTTTCGAAGCCGAAACTAGTAAAAAAACAACTTACGCTCGACTTTGAGCAATTTAAGGACCAGCAACAATGCAAAAGTGTCAATAGAAAAAGAATTGATTAATGGTATAGATTTTGAAGGCAAGGAAGCTGAACTTATAGAATGGTTGCTTAAGCTTGCTTGTAGTTGACTAGTACAGTTATTAACTTGATTTTCAATTATCTTTCAAGATGTTTTAAAAAGTCTGCTGTTGTTTGTCTTTACATCCTAGTGTTATTTGGCTTGATACTTGTCATGGCCCACCAAAATCCATCCAAAAAAGTTTTCACTTTCTGGTCCGGCGGAGAGACAGCTTTGCTTATACTACTGACTCTGGTGCCATGTCAAATTTTTGCATGAAGTAAAATTACTTGGCGTTTTTGTTTTTTTCACCAAATTTTCCTTTTTATTGCTGAATACAGCAGAGTAGAGCATTCATTTTTGAACTTATTTTCATCTTAAAAGTTCTAAACCGCGGTATTACTATATTCTCATGTCACTGATGCATAAACCAGATGGCGGGTCGAAGCTTGCTTTCCAAGAGCGGTTCAACTGTGAAGTGACATATATCCACTAGAGCAGGCCTGCCCAACCTTTTTGTACTAAAGTTCGACTTTTTTTAATCCAACTACATCGAGATCTACCCATATACAAAAAAATATATCTCTAATTGGTATAACTTCAGTTTATTTCATTTCAATTTAAAATAAGGTACTATCTAAGTAAAATAGACCACTTGCTTTAATAGCAAAAAAAAAACAAAAAACGGAGAAGTAGATAGTGTGATTACTTAATTTTCACTTTCCCTTTTTTTTAATATTTGTGTTTACAAAAATTTTTTTTTTAACATTTTCAGTCTGTAGTAGAAGATCGACCCAAATTCGTATCGAGATCGACTGGTAGATCGCGATCGCCTGGTTGGGCAGCACTGCACTAGAGGATTCGGTTGGCTAAAATTGAATAATTTCGGAATAAACAAATCACAACAATTGCCAGTGAATCTTTAACTCTGTTAGGAGGTGGCTTAAAGAGGGGATCTAATCTAGAAACTCGCCTTTATTTTGTAAATAACAAAAATAGTTTGCGATTAACATCTGGAATTATAAAAAAAATTCAAACTCCCACTGATTCTAACCGTCATCGAAGCCTCTAATTCGCAATGTTTCGTCATTCCGTGAATCAACAGGCAAGATAGACAAAAAGTTATCAGAATTAAAGAAATTTAGTGACTTTTTTTAGGACAAACTCATGCCCGACATTCTTTTATCGCTTTATTACACAATGATTAGTTGAATATGAGTGCCTTCGACTAGATTCTACAAAAACGTTTCCAGTTAAATTACGTCAGCGGGAATCAACAAGGGGAAGGGGGAGGCGCTCAGTGACTTCTCAGAGCTCAAACAGATGAGGATTACATCCGGGGAATCTTCTGGGGATTTTTCTAATATGTAGGAAGCGGTGAACCAATTGAGTTATGCAGCAGGTGTAATCGACTTATACAGACTAAATGAATGACTTCGAGTTCACTTCCGAAATGGCACCTTATCCGCCCAGAAACACTTTAAATTGAACTGTCCAGCATAAAAATAACCAAGGACTTTAATTTGAACAAATTGCCCAGGAAAACTAGTTACTTTGGTCAAAGAAAACCTTCAAACGCATGCTAACGAATGGAAAAAATGAATCGCCTTGCCTTGAGGTGCTCCCCAGAAAAAAACACTTGTGAAAATAGACGAGATCTGTCTTCTGAGAAATTTCGATATTTGCCCAGAGCTTCGCTGATTTGGGCCACCTTTTCAACAAGCAAAATGTAATGCACGTAATCAATTTGGCTGGATTATTGTTTGACTCACCGTAATTACTCCATCTTTAATCGTATTTCGGTTCCGTAAGACCATTCCTCCAGGTTTTCGCATAAAAATTCTAGGCATTCCACTGATAATTTTTCCGAGATGCGAATTCACATAGAAAAACTCGGTGGTTTGTCACTGTTTGAGCAAAACTTTTTTTAAGTCGTCTTCATTTTCATGCGACAGTTCGATACGCTTAGTCTCGGATCAGTTTTATTCCCGTGACGCCGAAAAATTGCATCCCGTTCACGTTAATTGATTAATTCACCGCGAAATTGCACAATTCTGCTTAAAAAAATTAATCTCCGTCCAACAATGTTCTTTTGGTTTTGTGGTACTCTTTCGCTTTATTCCCGTCAAGCCATCTCACTCACACCCATCGAGTTGTTGTTGCCATTTTGACGTTTTTTGTTTTAATGCGGCACCACTTTTTCAACAAATTTGTTTCGGGATTTCGATTCCGGGCCAAAAGTATCATGATTACCAGGTATTTTTTTAGTTCCTTATTTAGCCACGGCGCCTTCGCTCAAAATACAGCCAGCAGATTTAGACCGTCTGTGGAGGGCATACGAAGTAGATCCTCTTGCTTCAGAACGAATGACGGCTATTCGCATGGATTTTTTGCAATTTTCAATTGGACGAACTAGAATTTCATTCCAAATTAAACAATTTTCTTTATAGAAAAGCCTTTTCAAACAAAATTAATGAGAAATTCTTTACAAATACTCCATTATATACGAAAAGTTCTTTTCAATTTTATAATAGTTTATTTTATAAAAAAAAAATGCATATTCCTATTCATTGTCACCACTAGATTTCGTTTTCTTCCTTTTCTTGTTGTCCAACTTTTTCTTTTGTGCCGCAATAGTAACTTCCGCGGTGTTTTCCTTCTTTTTCACGTGTATTGAATCCTGCTGTGTGTCCGAATTCTTTCGTTGCTTTGCCTTCTTCGATTTTGGCGCTTCCTCAACTATGTCATTGGAGTCGCTAATTTTTTTCGCCAATTTCTTGGTTTCCTTCTCATGCTTCTTGTTTTTAATTACGTGCTCTGGTGTACTTTCCTCGTCACTATCAGATCCACATACATTTTTTTCCTGTAGGAGATAATAATTTATTGTAAATTGAAATTATAAACACGATTTTAACCGCAAAATGTTGCAATTTAATGTTGTTAAATGTTTTAACGGCTAAAAAAACAAAACTGCAGATATTTTAAAAAAGAAAAACAAGCATCGAAAAGTCAAATTATATTGTACCTCCTCCAATTTGATTTCATCAGCTTGGACCGCCGCCCCGGATTCGTCCTCGGCTTTTCTCTTTTTGGTCCTTCTGACCACCTCTCCCGAACTCATTATTTTGAATTTGGACAGAACTTTATTTGCCTTCGACTTGAGTTTCTGCATTTTCTCCTCTCTGATTCCCACAACCCGCGGGACCTCCGCTGGTGGGTTGCACATGTTTATGTAAAGCGGAACCATTGAAGTACCCTTCAAGTTGAGTCCCATGTACATGTTTCTAATGTTCTTCAATCCGCCGGGGTAGACTTCTTGCAGTTGGGAAATCACCGTCTCTATATTGGCCGCCACTTGCTGAGCGGAGTGTTTATTGGTTCCCACTTTAATGCTGATCATTGCTCCCTTCTGGCCCTGTTTGTAGCATGTCTTTAGCAGAGCCTTCTGGATTTCATCCGCCAAATGTCCATTTTCCATTCGAACGGCGTAAGGCGAGCAGCGGGGCTTCTGGAACTTCTACTTAAAAATAAATCATAATATATTTCTGTATCGACTTTAGGTGTATTATTTTACCCTTCCTAAAAATCCGACAACGTGACCAACGATGGCTCCATCACAGAAATATGCGTCGTACAGATTGGATAGCTTTATTTTCATCTCGTAGGTGCTGTATTCTTTCTTCAATTGATTGAATGGAATAATCGTCTTGACGTTAGTGACTCCCTGCTTTCGCAGAAGGTCCTCGTAGTGCTGAATTGTGGGCTCGTGGTCAATGCGGCTGCCACGTTGCAAGTCCCTGACTATTAGACAAACATCGTCCTCATCTGTGACCAGTGGATATTGTAACTTCCTGCAAAACAGAGAAAAAATTAACACTGAATCTTCAGTATTTAATTAACTAAATGTTTTCCTACAGTCGAACAGTCCTCTTGGGACATTTGGGAATCTTGAAGCAAGTCACATTTAACACGTAGTTGAAGTCCCTGAAGATTTGATTCTTCATCCCCTCGCACTCCTGTTTCGATTGTTTGTTAAGGGCGTCTACGACTGTTTTGACTTTATGCGTGGTGATAAGCTTGAAAAACTGTTCCTCGTCGAAATTTGGATCGCCGAAATTCGAGAAGTCCTTAGCATCGTCGAATTTTTCACCACGTTTCCTTTTTCCCTTTTCCTGTTGCTTCTGATTTGCCGGCCTTTTGTGCTCATGTGGAGGCTTCTTCACTTTCACCACACTTTCTTCGCCCTCCAGGCCCTCTGCCATTGCTAATTTGACCTTCTTCAGCTTGTTCTCATTCTTTTTTGGGGCTTTATTTGCAGTTTTCTTCTCGAATTTCCTCTTCTTCACTTTCAGCAAGTTCGATTTAACCACATTTTTTTGTTTTCCACCTTCGGAGGGTTTCTTGCTGGAATTTTCCTTTTCCTGTTTGAGTCCTGGTCCACATTGCAATTTGGCTGACTTCACCTTGTTCAGTTTAGTCATTTTGATTAGTTTTCACCCACTTTTTACTGAAATTCGGAGACCAAAATAAAACACGCGCCGCTAAACTAAATCGCAACACAAAACACCAATCCACGTCCACAAGATCCCGGGGAAAATACCGAGAAAGTAAGAGCTGGTAACTCCATTTCCAAAAACCTACAAAATGTTTTGAAAATTTATCAGCCTCTTGGAAAGTGATTGGAAAGCCAAACTTTGCGTTCACTTTAGCATCTGTGTTTAGTCATATTTTTACTTGCGACGGGTGGATTTGTCGTTCGTGGAGAAACAAAGCACATCCAAATTATTAGCATCTTATTTGTTTACACAAGAAATAGAATCATCCGAAAATTCGGTGAAAAATAAAAGGTTCATGTTTTCCGAGATATGAATTTTAAACTCGCTAGTATGCATTTACTTTGTTAGTAAGTGAAGTGTTGGTTTTTTTACTATTAACTATTCTGGATTATCAGTATTTTCCTGCTGATCTTATAATTAATAAACAGCAAATGTGTACAAGCAGCGGAACAGAGTGGAAAGGCTTCTTTGAATGTGAGTTTTCTATGGCCTGCATTCCACAGGCGATTTAAAAAATTTATTGCGACATTTCAGTTTGCACTGCAAGCAAATGAAATCAAAGCAGGAAATCGATAAGTGAAGAATAATTCTATCTAAAAGGCCATTAATTCAGTATCCACGTAGCAAAAAAGTGCGAAAAAACACTAAAAATGGTGAAATTCTGTTAATTGGAGTCAGATGTGTATTGTGTTTTTAATACACGAACGTAGCTGATTTGTCTTTCCGGGGACTGGGCGGTGCAGGGTGGGATCTGGTTGAAAGATCACTCCACTGCCCCTTTATGTTGACAAAGCGTGATCGGTTGGTTACACTGAGAAATTTCAGCTCAATGATGTGATAGCGGTTGTAAATACGTTGAAAAACTATCTGAAATTGTAATTTTACTTAGTTTAGCTTTTTTGGACAAATAAACAATTTTGACCTACAGGCATTTTTTCATCATAGGTTTTTGTTTTGAAAATTTGTTACTTGGAATCTACAAAATTTTCAAATTGCAATCTGTGCAATTCTCTAAAACAAATTTCTAAATGGTGTGACTTCCTCACGAAATTTTGACCTTATCTTTGCCATGAATCAAGTATTAACACTTAATGGTAAAGAAATTGGAAATTGGAAAATTTTTGTCGAATAAAAAAACATTAAAAAAGTGTAAATCCCTAATATGTACACGACTGCATGTCGATAAATAAAAACATTGCAAGTTTTCTATTGCTTGAATTTTTATTATCTCGAAAGAAAATGTCCTTTACTGGATTTGTTCAAATTCATTAGTTCTTGACACATCGAACGTGCTAAAAGTGAAATTTACTTCTATTTGAAAAGTGAATTTAGAAACTAATCCATTTCATTAGGTGTTCATTTGTTTAAGTTTTAACTTTAAGTTTTATTCACATATTATACATTAATGGTTGACAGTGAGAAATTTAATTTAAGAGTTTAGATCTCCAGATCTTTACAACTTTATTTCATTTCAGTAGCATAGCAATTGAATGTTGAAAAATTATTATATAAATTTAAGGAAAAAATGTATGAAAACCAGGTATTCATTTGGTTAGCAAATCTATAATTTCCTTTCAAATCCCCTTCCCTATCTTCTGAGATTCCACAACACTTTTTAATACTTGATATAAAATTGCAAAAAATAAAGTCGCTTTCCGGCAATCGATGGTGGTGTCATCGTTACCAGCGAAAGCGAGGAAACCTTTTGCAGAATTTGTAGGTCGATCAACTCACTCAGCCGATAACCCAAATTTTTAGTAGCTTCTCTGAAAAAAGAAAACTTTCTTCTGGTTTGAATTGCAATTGAATTGGATTCATGATTTTGTTATCTTTGGCTGCACCCGAAAAAAATCATGAAAATTCAAAATCAAATTCTCTGAAAATGCGGAAAATGTGTCTGTCCGCTCCCCTTTCGCCATCTCAATTTTCCTCGCTAATATTCCAAGATTTGTGTAAAAAATTCCTAGCGAAACTTTAGATTATCACAAAAATAGTTTTTTCTGTTCTTACGTCGCAAAATTTTTGGCAACTGCTCGAAGGTGACAGATTTGGGTCAACCACAAGCGAAATCTCTCCTTTGTGCTCCCTCCAGCCCAAGAAATTTTTTTTTTCATAATCTGCGGTATAACAAAAAAAAAATGCCGATGAACGGAGAATTGTTTGGCTTGCGGTTGGCCGCAGATCATCGAATTTTTTGTTTCATTTTCGTGCTCTGATCAAAAGAGGTTTAAGATTTAATTGAAACCGCAACTGATATGCTAAAAATTGAAAATGCATCAAAGACCCACGCAATTATAGATCCGCGCCACGCATTTGAATTTGAATAACAAAACAAATGAAAAAGACTTTTTGATCGCCTACGCAGGTGATTTCTACCTACTATAACTTTTTTCGCCTTGTGCCGGTCCAGCAATTTGGATCTTTTTGATTTAATAATTGAGAGGAACTTTTGCTGATGATATTTCTATTAAATTTCGTAAAAATTCGTGGAAACTCCTTAGCGAAATCATCTACAATGTTTTGCTTCTCGCCTTGTGGAACTCATTTACTTCCTCGCAAACAGGTTTTTCAACTGCAAAACACCTTCGCTGTTTTTCGGATGTTGTTGAAAAAGGCATTGTGTTGAAGGTCAAGTGGTTTCAGAGAAAGAATTCTATTTAAGGTCTTTTCAACAAATGGTCTTTTACGAAAATATTGTCATAAGAACACCTGTGGGATTTGACAACATCTCATAATGAGGATTTTTCCTATTTTTTCGATAATAAAAAATTACCTGAGTACCGGAAGCAATGAAATGTTAGTTCAATAACAACTGATCGCACGGCATAGAGACAACCAAGGTATGCCGTGAACTGATCGTTTTTATTTCAAAATATTTCATACTCACAAAAAGTTGATTACTTCCGATGGTTCGACTATATGGTAAATACGGTATTCCGTCAGCAATTACTGTTGGTTACCAAGTTATCATTTTGCAAATTTTGTGAAATGTTATATTCTAGACTCATATAAAGGGAATTGTCGCTACACAATTCCATGTAATATTTTTGTTTATCGCAAGCAAAACCAAAAGGCCGACTCTTAGTTAATTTGTTCTAATGCTGAATGAGAAAAACTCGGGAATTTCGATTTTTTCAAGCATAACTAGGCCAATGAATGCTTAACAAGTAAAAAAATATCAGTTGTGGTCAACGCAAAACTTTCTTCTACAAAATCTACGACCCTGCGCAATTTACGCTAGAGCCCTGTCGCGTTGTCAACCTAAAACGACCTCCCAATAAATTCTTGGTTTATTCAAAAATATCAAAAACGTACAAAATTTGAGATAACTTGAGAACTGTAAAAGATATCAATTTACGGTAAATGGCAAAAATGTAGAAAATTTTAACATCTCCAATTCTTCCTTAAATTAATTTGTCGAAAAACCGTTAGCTTGCAAATTATTCGCAAAAATATGATTTTTTACATATTAATGAAAATATCTCAATAACGGTAAAAGATAACGGATAACGGAAAGAAACAAAATTGTGCAGAATGCCATTCTCATTAATTCACTTCATACATTCAGTCAGCAAAAACCCGTTAATTTTCGAGATAATCGCAAAAAACTGTTTTTTTTTGGAAATAACGGTTTATCTCGATAACAGGTTGAGATATCGAGTTATAGCTAAAGACAAAAGTGTGGGAAATTTTACTTTCTCCAAGTTTTGTCATACTTAAGGCCACTAAAAAACGCGTAGTTTGGAAGTAAATCGAGAAAAACGAAAAACCGCCATTTTGGATACTTCCGGTTAACGGATTTCCACCAAAAGTTGATAGGATCGTCCTATTTCAGGACCCAACATGCCTATAAAATTTCATGGCGCTAGCTCTATTAGTTTTTGAGAAATCTTGTACACAGACTGACAGACTGACAGACAGACTGGCAGACTGGCAGACTGACAGACTGACAGACTGACAGACTGACAGACTGACAGACTGACAGACTGACAGACTGACAGACTGACAGACTGACAGACTGACAGACTGACAGACTGACAGACTGACAGACTGACAGACTGACAGACTGACAGACTGACAGACTGACAGACTGACAGACTGACAGACTGACAGACTGACAGACTGACAGACTGACAGACTGACAGACTGACAGACTGACAGACTGACAGACTGACAGACTGACAGACTGACAGACTGACAGACTGACAGACTGACAGACTGACAGACTGACAGACTGACAGACTGACAGACTGACAGACTGACAGACTGACAGACTGACAGACTGACAGACTGACAGACTGACAGACTGACAGACTGACAGACTGACAGACTGACAGACTGACAGACTGACAGACTGACAGACTGACAGACTGACAGACTGACAGACTGACAGACTGACAGACTGACAGACTGACAGACTGACAGACTGACAGACTGACAGACTGACAGACTGACAGACTGACAGACTGACAGACTGACAGACTGACAGACTGACAGACTGACAGACTGACAGACTGACAGACTGACAGACTGACAGACTGACAGACTGACAGACTGACAGACTGACAGACTGACAGACTGACAGACTGACAGACTGACAGACTGACAGACTGACAGACAGACTGACAGACTGACAGACAGAAAGAAATTTTTTTAATATGACTCCAATCGACTCAGGAGTGATCGGGAAATGTTTTTTAGGCAAAATTAAGAGGTCGACATTTTTCATGAATACAATACTTTATTATAATACGTAGAAGAAAGTAATATATACCCAAAATTTACTTTTTACTTTGTTTTCGGGTTTTTAATGCGGATATTTCTCAAATTCGCATTTTTCCCTAAGGCCTATGTTACACACGGCAACTTTAAGCGGCGACTTTTCTTAAGTATAGGCGCGAGAAGTGAGGGAAGCGGTGGCCCCTCACTTCTCTCGTCTATACTTAAGAAAAGTCGCCGCTTAAAGTTGCCGTATGTAACATAGGCCAAAGTTAACGTGGTTGTGAAATTTTATTAAAACACTCAATGTTTGACAATGTAGTGTAGATGTTTCTACTTAAATATTTTAATTTTATTTGACAAGGATATTTGTTACAAAATCTACAGACATTCTTTGCAAAAAGGAAACTAGTTGCTCATTTGCATCTCCTGTCGCTTAATAAGTTTTAATTGCGTTAATGGTTTTCATAAACAAAGAATATTAGAACTTCCCTAATTAAAATTATTCTGGAGAGCTTTAGAATTCTTCCTTGAAATCCAACTTAACACAAATCGCCACAAATGCGAAAAATACCGTCACCACTATTTCTAAAATTCCGTACACCAAAAAAAGTTTCTGCATTGAGAAATTACAAACTCCAACAAGGATCACAATCGCAATATCTCCAAGGCACATAAACAAGTAGCAAAGAACATTCGTCAATTTTCTTCCGCTTTCGGAAAGTTGACTCAAACAAAATTCCAAGGCGTTGGAAATTATTAGAATTTCCGCTAGCGCCAGAAGCAAATACTGTGGAAGTTGCCAGTAAACGCTGATCATTGCTGATGGTATATTTTCGTCTGCTTGGAATACGACGATATCCTGTTGAAATGGCGAACGCTGCTCGCGCGTTCTATTCAAATTGATTGTTTCTTCCAGGAACCACGCGGCAAAGAACGCTCCTGAAGCGAATATCCCGCCGAGGATCATTTTCCGTATCGGGGTACCAAGTCTAATTTTTTGTAGCAATGGGAATAGATAAAATGTACATAGGGGGGACAACACCAACATAAATAGCGGGAAACAGATCTGCATGTGTTCGGGCTGTACGACTATAGTTGGTGCCATTTTGATTGCTGTGTCCATTTTCATTGCTTGGAGGATCCAGGTTGATCCCTGTTGATTGAAGAGTGACCAGAAAACGCCCAATTGGGCCAGAAAGTAAAACGAATTGAAAAATTTCTTCACTTCGATTGCCTTTTCTTTGGAGTATTTTGTCTCGATTTGTTTATAGAATCCACTGTCCTTCTTTTTCCTGCAATTTCTGACTCCAAATGTTATCACTCGCAGGAAATCTAGGATGTCATTGTTGGTCTTCTTTACATGAACAAAAGTTTTATATCCGCAAGCAAAGAACACCATAAACAAAACCAAAAGCGTTGCATGAATCCCGAAAATCGCTAGAAAACAATCACTTCCGAAGCAAGAGATATCCATTCGAAAAACTGGCGTTGCCAGTTTAGATGCCAGATTGACAATCATAAAAGTAAAAAAGAACATACAATAGTAGATTTTCTTTCCATTCTCGAATTGTCCACCTTCGAATTGGTCCAGTCCAAATCTACTTATCAGTGGATTTGTGAATGCGTAGCCGAAACCAATGAAAATCGCTGCTTTGCATAAAAATGCTACCTGTAAAGTTTGACTGATATCCGGAATGTAAATCGCGCTAAGGAATGCGTATCCCATCAGATGAACGAATGATATTCCCAAAATTAGGCCGAATTTTCGAATTTTAGGTGCTTCCGCGATTGTGGCCCCAAAAACTGTCAGCAAGTACGCGATTCCACAGAAAAGATGGAAGTAGGTAATCACTTTACGATCATTAAAGGATAAGAAGCTATTCATGAACACCACTGCTTGGCTCCGAGTCCCAGTTCGAGCGTAGCTTTCCATTGCTTCCATAAAAATCAGTATAAAGGCTCCTACCGGCATTCCCAGAATTGATGCTTGTTGTGGTTTCTTTGTTCGTTTCCGATGTGGATGCTGGACAGGATGCTGGACAGGATTCTGAGGAGACTCCATTTTCATTGGAAATGTTCGACTTTAAATTTTTAAATCGGCAAAATTTGTGGTTGTCTTTAAATTTGCCGCGATTTAATTTTGACATTTCAAGATTTTACACAATTTTACATTTAAATATTGCACAGTGTTTCGTGATTGCTGCGAAGATTTTTTTTAAATTTCTGTTTTATCAATTTGAATTTTTTTTTACCAAATATCATTTATCTTGGTTTCTTCCTTATCGAATGGAAAATATTAGATAGGTTTATCAATAAAAAAAAATTGATAACGCAAAATATTAGCTATAAATGGACATAGCGAGCACTTAATTTGCTGACAAAAGTAGTCTTATCTAAACTATTTTTTCAAGGAAACGTTAGTTTGCAAGCAATTCACAAAAATCTAATTTACTTTTTAATAAGGGTATTCACAGTCCTCTTTTAAATTGCGAGTAATTTTACCGCTCTATACCGAGACGGTAATTTGGTTCATGTAAAAATGAATTACCGGATTCGGTAATTGTAGACATGCCTTGAGTCGTGTTTTCCGGCCCGGTTATTCGGTATCAAGAATCAACCGCGAGTGGCGCTAGTAATGTTTTTAGTTGTAAAATTTTCTCGCTGGGTTTTTGTTAATCTCATCGGACTGCAAATTTTTTCAATTTTGATAGCCGTTGCCACAATAGAAATTCAAAAGAATACATCAAACATGGATTTAAAGGTATGTGATATATTTTACAATCAAATTCGCAGTTCATGATTTGGTCACGTATCCAATAAAAGCACTGTTCTCAAATCTGTGCTGTGGGATGTTCACAGCAGAATAGTTTCAGTCTTTTAATATTACCGAAAACACCGAATACCCAAAATTAAAAGAGGACTGTGAATACCCTTAATGAAAATATCTAAATACCGGTAAAATATAGCAAAATTGTGGAGATAGTTTTATAATTGTTTATTATAAAAATAATTGTTTTTTTTTCCATAGTACGATATACGAAAAAGTTTTATCTGGCCGAGGCTTCGACCAAATGATCGTACAGTAATTTTTATCAACGCTGGAATTGAGACGAAATTTACCAAAATGAAGTGGTCATTTTAATTTGTTATACGACGTAATTGAATAGCTTAATCTACATTACAGCAAATAGGTTTCATTTTAAAAACATAACAAAAGCTATAATTGCTAATCTGGCAATTATTAACACCCGTGTGGTGAGATTCGTATCAAAATTCGAGCAGTTGTACCAAAATTCCACTTTGAAGTCAAACTTTCCAATAAGATTTTTTAAAATTTATTCCAATCGGATTTTGATGTATGGGAGTTTTATGTAGAATCTTATCCTAAATAACTTTTGTTTTTGCACTTTTTTGATAAGATTCACCGTTTCGTTCGTATGGGGGGTACCCCCCGAATGGTCCATTTTTGGCCATTAACGAACTTAGGCTCGCATTTTACGAAAAACGGATCTGCGCAAAATTTCAAGTCTGTAGCTCCATCCGTGCTCCCGCAATCCGCGCCACAGACGGACGGATAGACAGACGGACAGACGGACAGACGGACGGACGGACGGACGGACGGACGGACAGACGGACAGACGGACAGACGGACAGACGGACAGACGGACGGACGGACGGACGGACGGACAGACGGACGGACAGACGGACTGACAGACGGACTGACAGACGGACGGACGGACGGACAAGCTAAATTCAACTTTTTTTTATCAATCTAAACACACTGGTGTAATTCATTTCTGTGTGTGATGACGGGATCTTGGCGTTACAAACCGTAAGGCAAAGTTAATATACCCTTTGGTTTCACCATACGGGTCTAAAGACGTCACGTGTAGGACGAGGGGGTACAGAAGGTTCAGACGTGGGTTGCGAAAATCCAAAAATTTCTCTTGTGATTTAGATACGAATAATATCCAACTTCTGTTTTTGGATTCAACTATTATTTCGTTCAATTATTTTTAACAACACGATAATAGATACATAAATTGCCTGACAATTGACTTATGACAACTTGTATCATTGTTGTTATACAAGTCGAAATATCTACCATAATTAAAAAAGCTCTGCATGTGAATTGATTTCTACATCTAATAAATTTTTGAAACGAATATTCTTTTATTCAAAATTGATCCTTTAATTGTCAAATTTCAGTTCTTAATGAAATTCATGACATTGAAATAGTTTTTTGTTAGAAAAGAAAATACAAAACAAAATTATCATTCCGATAATTGGATTTTAAGTACATTCGACCCAATGGATTACGACTTTTTTTTCGTCAATCGCATTTTCCTACACCCGATTGAATTTGTTATGCACATACAAATTGTAACTTAGATGAAATAACGTCATTTGTTTCGTATTTATAGTGATTGAAGTACTTTCACTTTACAAAGAAAAATTCAATAATAGATTAGCATATTGAACTAATTCAAATGCAGCGAACGAATTACAGCGCTATCCAAATGACCCAACAGTACGATGTAGATTACTATCAAAAAATGTTGTAGAAAAACATAACAAAAGGTATAATTGCCAATCTGGCAATTATTGAAAGCCCGTATGGTGATATTCGTATCAAAATTCGAACAGTTGTACCAAAATTCCACTTTGAAGTCAAACTTTCCAATAAGATTTTTTAAAATTTATTCCAATCGGATTTTGATGTATGGGAGTTTTATGTAGAATCATATCCTAAATAACTTTTGTACTTGGACTTTTTTTTTTGATAAGATGTACCGATTTTGAGATATTCACAAAAAAACGTTTTTGTTCGTATGGGGGATACCTCCCCCCCTAATGGTCCATTTTTGCCCATTAACGAACTTAGCCTCGCATTTTACGAAAAACGGATCTGTGCAAACTTTCAAGTCTCTAGCTCAATCTGTGCGCCCGCAATCCGCGCCACAGACAGACGGACAGACAGACAGACAGACGGACAGACAGACGGACAGACGGACGGACATGCAAAAATTAATTATTTTTATCATTCTAAACACACTGGTGTAAAGTTAATATACCATTTGGTTTCACCATACGGGTATTAAAAAAAACCCCATCTGTGGATTAAATTGTGATAAATCACCAAAAACATTTCACGGTAGAGAAATTTCGATTAATTTCTTTTAAAAATCGATTAATTTCTTTGAAAATAGCGTTATCTTTAAGCCAGTTCTTAAAATGTACACCTAATAAGATTAATACGAAGCAATAAAAAAATCTGCGTTATTGATTTCAACTTTTTGAGGTCATGCTTATAAATAAATCCATTGCGTTTCAAGCTCACAAAATTTATATATAAATTTAAACCTCATTTTATCCAAGATCTAAAATAAATTTGAACCGCAAGAAATCACTTCGACCATAGATAAATGCTAAAATGGCCCAAGCAGTACAAATAAAAGTGATTTTCTTCAGTGAAATAGAAAGTTCCCAAAGAAGCTTTCAGAATAATCGACAGAGTTTTGGCTATTTTTTAGCACGGAATCTGTAGTAACGTAAAGTGGGTTTATGCCTTTTATTTCCCTATTTTGGCGCGTTATCTATGCGTAACTAAAACAAATATTTGGACACTGTCAACAGTGATGACAAGTAAAAGCTTTTTTCAAAGTACCCAAATTCAGCTTGGAATTGGTAGCTGCACTAAAGCGGCCCCTACACGTTCAATTTTGCAGTCAATCATGCTGTCACGGCAAAAAGCTTATTATAAGCCATTATAAACACGTCAGATTACCTCCTCGAATAAATGTCTGTGCCAAATTTCAAGTCAATCGGTTCAGCCATTTTTGCGTGAAAGTTCCCCTTTCACGCAAAAACGGCTGAACCGATTGACTTGAAATTTGGCATGAGTGTCTGTGGTAGTTCTGGTTTCAACATAGGCATACGGAAAAGTAGCGCGAGGGGTGGGGGGAGTAAGGGGAGGAGGGTAAAGTGATTTCTAAACTTAGCTCTTTCTCTATCTTACTCTTTCGCGGGGAAACTACTGTCGTTGACAATCTAAAAATAGTGGAATATATAATCGTCACTATGAATCGAAACGTGATTCTGACTGTCACTCCAGGAAATTTGAAGCTGCGGATATGGCGAAGTCAAGAGTTAAAAGCTGCGTCGAAGTCGAAAGACAGAGACGCGTCGGAATACATGATTGCTGCCCTGATCGGTTGTTTATTTCAAGGATATGAGAAGTGGTGACGAAATTAAATACCAGTTTATTACTTGAAATTAATTTTGTAAATTGTAATTTAGATCGATCTCCTTTCAACATACCAAAACATCACTGTTTACCTGCAAACAAAATTAATGCAACACTACTTTACAATCTAAACGATCCCATACGATCGAATCGTGGTCTTAAATCATTCATTCGATTGAATTTAAAGTTTGATTGACAACCTATGTTTAAAGTAAAATGCACCAGCTGACATTAAAATTACCCTCTTCAAGCAGATTTGGGGATTCTTGTGTCATCATTGTATATTTTTTACGTAATGATAGTATAGTAAGGCAATTAGGTACCACGGGTGGATAGTTTGCCGCTATTGCATAATTCAGATGAGGCGAAATCTTATGATCGTCATTGCTATAATCCAATGAGGCAGTCCGATTTGTCTCCGTCTTGTAATCCGGAAAAATTCTCCGCAGACACTGACACAATTGGAAATTTTCTTCATCGGCAAGTTTCACATAATGAAAATGAAAACTTGGCAATTACGTGTTTTTTTAATGCAAATTGAATTGGCTGCGAACATAACATTGCCAGTTTTTAACAAGTCTGTCGTTGACAATCTAAAAATAGTGGAATATTTTTAAAATAAATTTTCCCTTGCCACTATGATTTGAGCTTTGGTCCGTTTTGCTATTTCCATCAATTTAAATTCGTCCGACTGACGACTTGATTTTTATTTTTGTTATCAAAGCCGCGACGAGGTCAGTGTTCATTATTTGTTTACATTAAGATCAAGTCACGCATACGAGTTTTTTTTTTTTGTAAATCCGGGGAACTCTCGAATACAAACGGGTTGCTTTATTGAAGAATATTTACCTGAAGATTTTAGTGATTGTTTTTGAAACATAGTTTTTGATTTTAAAACGCCAAGAGTTCAAAAATTTGCCTAAACCCCACTAAGTCCCATACTGTCTGTTCCTCTTTCACGCAAAAACGGCCGAACCGATTGACTTGAAATTTGGCATGAGTGTCTGTGGTATTTCTGGAGGTATACGTAAAAGTAGCGCGAGGGGTGGGGGGAGTAAGGGGAGGGGGTAAAGTGATTTCGAAACTTAGTTTTTGCGCTATGTTATTCTTTCGCGGGGAAACTACTGAACCGATTGTCCTGACGTTTAGCTCCAACATAGACCATAAAAAAAAAATAATAAAAATTTGAAAAAACAACCCGGCAACGACGGGTATGCAAGCTAGTATTAAATACACAAGACTACTAAAAAACACGTCGTTTCGGATGAGATTGGGATATTTAGAAAACCAGAATTTTGGTTACTTCCGGTTAACCGATTTGCACCAAAAGTTGATAAGATCGCCCTGCTACAGAACCAAACACCCCTGTAAAATGTAGCTGTAGTAGTTTTTGAGGAATCTTGTGCACAGACTGAGCTACAGAAAGACATTTTTGTGATAATGCTCACAATCAGCTCAGAAGTGTTTGGGAAATGTTTTTTATGCGAAATAAGGAAGTCGAAATTTTTCATGAACATAATATCGGGTCTTTCAACAAGGACATAACAATTTTGTATTTAAATAAAACACAGAATAATTGAGATATCGGGCTGAAATTTATTCCAGGTGTAGTGGACATGTTACATTTAAGGATGAAATTCGATGTCGTTCATATGGCCTCCGCGAGCACGTTTGCTGATTGATTCTTTGGAGCCAATTTTCCACCACTCTTCCACACATATCGGCCGGAACGTCGGCAATTTCGCGTTCGATATTATTCCTGAGCTCCTCTAACGTTGTTCAGTTGTTGGCATAAACCACCGACTTAAAATAACCCCATAAAAAGAAATCCAACGGCGTTAAATCGCATGAGCGAGGTGGCCATTCGACCGGACCATCATTTCATTCATCATTTCATTTCATCATTTTCATTATCATTTCATCGGACTCAGAATACGTTGTTCGTTCGTGAACTTCATCATGATAAAAATGTAAACCTTGACTGACGTTTTAGCATTGCCAGATCATAAAAAAAAGTTTTAGGGTGGGTTTTTATTAAAATACAAAATTGTTATGTTCTTATTGAAAGACCCTTTACTTTATTATGATTCGTATAAGCAAGCAGAATAATCTTAACAGGCTTCTCTGATTCAGATTCTGGTCTGATTCTACGATGTGTTGATGAATACTTAATCGAAAATCGACTTGAAATCGAATATTTCAGCACTTGAGCTTATCACTGCGATAAAGAGTGCTAATTTGATATTCCCCTAATAAAAAATTTTTAAATGATAAAACTTCATAATTTTCATGATTCATCGCAAATCTGAGATCGTTTATTTACACTAGGGATAAATAATATAGGAGCGCCTTAAATTTCAAAACTTCTACGTTGTGGAAACTACAAAAATGTTAAGCGCAGACCAAGCGAAAAATAAATTTGATATGATAATCATAAACAGTTTAATTTTTTACACATAAGAAAAATCCAGGAAAAATATAGCTATTGCCCAATTGAAGCAAAAACATCGATTTCACTTATACGAATTAACAATCCGCACGCCAGCGGTCTTGTAAATCGCCACAAATGTGTATGATTTGCTGCTGGTTCAAATAGACAATTCGTTCATTCAAGACTTTTCTTATGAGTAGCGGCAAATTTAAAACTTCTTGCGGTTTTATTATAAATCCGCGAGTAAAAGCTAACAAACAGCAAATGGCATTCAGTTTAGTTCTTGGAAGCCGTTTCGATTTTTTTTACAACTTTTTCATAATAGCAATAAAAATGTCTTGGAATATGGGAATATGCTAAGTCGAGAAAAAGATAAATAAAATATGTGGACTCTACGAGTAACTCCAGTGCCAGGCTGCGATGTCATCTTTTGGATCACAAAGTTGTCAACGAGACAATCAGAGGCATTTTCTTCGGTCTAAGTGCGAACGTACACGCTTCTTCTCGTCGCGGCGACTTTTAGTCCTCAAAATGCCTTTCCGAAGTACACGCTTCTTCACTTTTTAGTAGGAAAAACTTGTATACAAGAAGCGGTCGCTCATGTGTGTGTGGTTCTCATATATGTGTTGTATTTCCAGCTCATTCCCTTACTAGCTAGCACCGAGGCAACATCAATTGCCACAATAGAAACTGTCAACAATAGAAGAATAAGGATTGGTTATTTACCTACCTACCTAAAAAATAAACCTACCTGCAATTGGTATTTCACTATTTGCATTCAATTTTCATTTATTTGGGATATGTTTACGAGTCGGTGGCTAAGCACCGACTGACTCAATGAAATTACGCACACATGCATGCGGTCGTGCTACATGAGCGACTTCGTTTGTGTGCGTAAAAGAAGACGAGAAGAACACTTTTCGAGCGACTTTTCTCCTCTTGCCGCACTCGTTTCTTTCCTACAATTTGGTGAGGCTGAGGCATGCTGAAGACTGAAAGTTGAATCGTGTACGCCCTCGCTAAGGTTTGACATTGAGAATTTTCAAAGATCTTCTTTTCTTGCTATGTAGAAAATATCTGATGTG
Source organism: Chrysopilus asiliformis (assembly GCA_964034945.1). NCBI lineage: Eukaryota > Metazoa > Arthropoda > Insecta > Diptera > Rhagionidae > Chrysopilus > Chrysopilus asiliformis. The sequence goes on from OZ035962.1 coordinate 23,294,186, forward strand.
AACAGCACATACCAAGATAGGTTTTCGTATTGATGCGGAAAAATGCTGTAATCTGTCGAAATATTTTTATTTTTAATGAAAACTTGGTAAACACCTGCAAAACAAACTGACTTTTGTATTTATTCAGCTAAAAACTGATAAGATAGCTAATTTTCAAATAGATTGTTGTAAATGTTCCCTCACAACTTGTAGTCTATATTTGTTAACTTAAAAACGGAAAAATGGGTTGCTCATATATTTTTGTGTCATAAATTTCAGCTTCATTTTGGTATTCGTACCGCTGAGAAATTAACTCAGTTTCAGATGAAAGTTCTGCGTACTTATCTGTAACAAAAAGTTTTCTGAAATAATTTTTATAAACTCAATTACTTTGATGAACAAAATAGGAAAACGGAGTTCCTTTATCTTTAGTGACACAGACTTTTAATTCTTAAATGAAAACTCGAGTAAAAAAGTTGCAGAATGGTTAATACTATTTGTATTGCAGTCAGCCACGTCTTTCACATTTTGTTTGAAAATCCCTTCTTTTAGTCCCGCCAAATTCTTGGATTTTTTTTTTAATTTCTCGGAACCTTTTTGGTCTGTAACTGTGGGTACAGAATACCCGAATTCCACATTTTAAAAAAAATATTCCATTGCATGCTTTTTGATTAAATCTGCAAGTTCAAGCGTACCCCAAATTGAATTGACGCAAAGAAAACTGTCAATACCCCATTATAAACAGTAAAAACAAAATCTCCAAAAATTGTTTACGACAGTAATTTTATTGTAGTCTAAGGTTCAAATGTCTGCTTGTAAGCTTTTTTTATTGAATCGAGAAACAAAAACATTTTTGCGGTGTTTTACCTTGAGAGCGCGGTTTAAACTGTTTACTGTTGTACGTGTATTTAATCTGAAACTGTACCTGACAACAAAAAAAGTTCAAATGAACAAACGGCAACAATTTATGCTATTTGTCATTCCCGACAGTGAGTTTTATGTCAATTATTTCGTTAAACTAAAGATCATAAATAGGTATATACCGATTCATGATCTTTGGTTAAACGTTTTTTGCACTTGTACTTTAAGCGTGGTATTACACTTGGCTTATTTAAGCCGGCAACTTTTGGGCCAATCTTGTTTGCATATGCTACACAAGTTTACATGTGTGTGTGTGAGCTCAACATCAGTCGTGCTTCAGTTGCCAGAGAGCTAACATGGATCTTAAGCGCGGTATTACACACGGCAACTTTCGGGCTTACTTAAGCCGATTTTCGGGAGAAACGACTGCGGAGGAAAAAGTTGCCACTCGAAATCATGGCTTATCGACAATCTACATACATGCAAAGCGTGTGAACCGGTTTGGGAAAAGTAGTAGGCAGAAATCATTTTCGTTCTGACCGTCAACAGGTAAAGATCTTGAGAAGTATATGAGCAACAGCAATTTCAATGGTTTGAGTCCACACACACACATGTAAACTTGTGTAGCATATGCAAACAGGATTGGCTTATTTAAGCAACAAATGTAAGCACATTGGCTTATTAAGCCCAAAAGTTGCCGGCATACTTAAGCCAAGTGTAATACCGCACTTGCTTACGTTCACAAAGAAAATGATTTGTCCCTACTACTTTTCCCAAACAGGTTAACACGCTTTCCATGTGTGCAGAAAGTTGCCGATGAGCCATGATTTCGAGTGGCGATTTTTCTTTTCCATCTCCGCAATCGTATCTCCCGAAAATCGGGTTAAGTAAGCCCGAAAATCGCTAAGTGTAATCGTACACTTCCGCTGTTTTTTTCTTAGTTTCCAAGTATAGCTAGGTTGAAACAAACAGACGAGACGTTTTATCATTGATTCGGTGCATGTTCCTCGTAAAGTTTACTGCGGTACATCATGAAAAGTGCACGCAATTGAAAATGAATCATGAAATTAATGCATTTCAGTCGAATTTCTTGATAATAACGACTGGCTACTCGGATTACATTGGAAGCGACTGACTAATTAATTCACACAATCTATTCGTACATAAATCGGAATTTTATTAACCGCCTTATTTTTATCTCTTGTCTTGTAATATTTTAATTCATTATCAAAGGTTCAAATATTTTGTTTACAAACATTCTTTAGTTGTACACAATCTATTCGTACATATTTGTACATTTCATATAAAAAAATGATTTTCATAGGGCCCTATTCTGACGACTGTTAGTGACTGATAGACTAGTCACAACCCTGTCACAAGTTTTCGTATTTTCATGTTTTATTTCCTCCTGCCTTGTATCTTTCTTCCCATTTCATTTATTATGGAAAAAATCACGATAAAATTATTATCTTTTGTAACAAAATCAGACTGTGAGCTGGGACCGGCCACGACTCCAGAATAAGGGTGAAATTTCAAATAAATTTCAATCATTTGTCAAAGAACTTAAGCGGCCCCTACACGTTCAATCTTGCGGTCAATCATCGCATGCTGTGACAGCATTTGGAACGTCTATGGTGATGCTGTCATGCAAATTCCATGATTGACAGCATGCTGGCCAATATCAAAATCATTTTGATATTTTTCAAGGGAGCTTTGTGAATGACAGCATGCTTGAACGTTTATGGCGATGCTGTCAATCATTTCGTCATTTCAGGGGAATTTTTAGTAGTGAAAAGATGTCGCATATAAAAGACAGAGTTTTTTGGGAATCCTTTTTCGAGTTATATAGACAAAGAAATGAGTAGTGGATGACGAAAAGTGAAAAATATAAGGACAAAAATGTTTTAAATTGATATTTGTGCTGTGTGCTGTCGGTTTGGCTGTTTCGAATAAAATGATGCTTGTGTGCATGATTGAGCGTCTAGTGCAAATAAGCTATTTGCTGTGACATCATGATTGACTGCAAGATTTAACTTGTAGGGGCCGCTTTAGAGTCTCTTACAATTTCAAAACATCTTTTTAACGATATTTTTTTAAGTCCAAATACAGTCATGAAATTTTCCCCATAAATTTGCAATCAAGGAGATGTGCTGAATGATTGTGCAATCAAAAAAGGTGTGATTGATAAGAAAACCAATGTTTTCATGAAAACAGCGAAAAAAAGTTTCATGATGTTACAGACGATAAGAATTTTCAAACTTTTTGTCCATGACTGTTCTTCAATTGACCACATAATTTTCATTTGTTAAAAATGGTTGACGTTTTCTTAGAAAAATATTTGCAATTCCTTTTTATATAATTTTTCCATATCTCAAATTTCAATTCGAATTTCAAGTTTGTAAAATGCTGTTGAGAGCATTTCTCTGTAAAATGCTGTTAAAATCCGAGAATTTCTAAAGAAATTTTTGAATACAGACAATTTGTACACAACACCACATTGCTATTTTTTAGAAGCTGGCTAAATTAGTAATTTTTCCCAATTTGAAAAAAATCTTCCTGTGAAAAAAGCCCAAAATTTGTCCACTAGCCTGCAATCTGGTAATGGGAAAAGTTGGCTTATCAACCAACTTAACGTAAACATTCCAAAAAACACCTCTAGAAATCATTATTAATAAAGCCGACTAAAGTTGCTGATGATTCTATTTTCTATCAATTTATTTGTCGCTATTTTTTTTTACATCACCAGGCAAAAATGTTTTGAAGTTCAAAAACAGTCTGGAAAATTAATAAAAATCCGCAAATTAAACAAAAAGTCTGATGTGAACAGCACGTGACTTTCTTATACAAAATCTACGGTCTTGCGCAATTTACTAGTACACTATAACTCGACGATAAAATCGACTCAGGATTGCTCGGGAAATGTTTTTAGGCAATATTAACACGTTGACTGCCAGACCAATTTTGCAAAAATGTAAGGGAGATGCCAATACATGTAGACGTATGTAGAATGTACGTATGTATGTATGAATGTATGTATGTATGTATGTAGATTGTAGACCCAGCTATCAAAAATGATACCCATGGCAGTAAATGTGTTAAGATGTCGGAATTTTTCATGAATATAATACTTTATTACGTATAAGGAAGTAATGGAGGGAACACGTTTTATATCTTTAGCAGCCATGTAGAAGCACCCTCAAAATAGATACAATAAAATCATTTCTGATTTTCAGAGATCAACATTTCATCGCTAATGTGAATTTAGGTAAATTTTTAAAAAACTTTTTCAGCATTTTCGAAATTTCCTTACCGAAAATCGTAAAGACGTCATCGTTTTAGTTCCAAAATAAATTTCAGAGCTAACCATCGAATTCCGATGTGTTTTTCAAATCAATGGAGACCTGAAGAGTTTTGTTGATGGGTGCATGGATGAATCAGTCTATCGGTGTAAAAAAAATTTGTTGGTTTTTATTTGCTTTTAAATATTTAGCCAGCATTTGAGGTGCCACTCATTCCCCAGGCAAAGTTTTCTTTCCAATTCTTCAGTGATAATAATAGATTGGTATCTTATTATATTCAGGGGTTTCACTTCTATTTATTTGGAGGGAATTACTAACAACTTCATTGCCATTTGTCGCCAGCAAAGTGAATTTTCTTAGACACCACACGCGTTTTCCGAACTTTTTTTTGGCAATTTGTGCCGTCGATTATCAAAAATGGTTGCGGCAAGACGTCGTAGAAAAAACTGGTAACAAAATATACTAAATTATCATTAGGTTGTGACTGAAACCTCCTCATATCTTGATGACTAACTTGGAAGATGAAAAACCAATTAGCTGATGCTTGGCCTGATAGACCACTTACATATATCTAGTTTCGTTGACTATATAAATTTATATTTTGAAATTACTAATTCAGAAATGATATTTTACGATTTGTTACATAAATGTGATTTAATTTTTTTTTAAATTTTCCTTTCATGTGCGTTTTTACTTTTATCGAAAAAATTTTGCAGTGATGCCATTTGATTGGAGTGTCTTAAACAAGAATGACGCTTCCATTTAATTATCGAATACTGTTTTAAAGGTAAAACTTGGTTTAATGGAATTTCTATTAATAAAAATTGTTTATAAAACTTCGTGATTCGCAGCTGGTGGCCACTGAAGCATTGCAAATTACTTCAAATAAGATTTTAACACAATTTCGATGAGTATTTTTCACTTTTCTATCTGCTGAATCGTCAAAAATGAAACATGAAATAAGTTAATTCGTTGTTAAATTCAATTTTTGCCGGTCAAGCGTTAATAAATACCTGATGTGGACAGCACATGACTTTTTTATACAAACTATCGTTCCTGAGCAACTTACATTATAACCCGACAAATAAAATATTAACTTATATGAAAATATGATTTTTGTTTAAAAATCTGAAATATCTCGATAACGGTAAATGGTATTAATTGACGGTAGAAGGCAAAAATGTAGAGAATTTCAATATTTTTAATTTTTTTAACTGTTTTTTCGAAAAACCAATTCGCAAAAATTTTTGTTTTTTATTTTTTTAACTAGCTTGAATACCCGTCGTTGCCGGGTTAAGTTTTTTCATTTTTTTTTGATGGTCTATGTTGGAGCTAAGCTTCAGCCCAATCGGCTCGGTAGTTTCCCCGCGAAAGGGTAACATCCCAAGTAACCTTATAGGTCGTAAAGTGGACACTTCGTCTTCAAAGGCGTCCCTATTGGTCGTAAGGCCCACGACTTTGTCGACTCTAGGTCGAACTATCGTCGACCTATCGTCGACAGTGGGGAAGGTCCGCCGGACCACGAAGTGCCCTATTTCACGCCCTATAAGGCATCACGACTTTGAAGGCCAAAATAGGGCTTTGTTTTACCATGACGAAATATTTTTTTGACATTTCATCTGGCGACATTATTTGTCTTTCTCTATTCTATAGGCCGCATGAGGAGAGAAAGATAAGACAAGAATCATAAAGTTTAATGGATATATTTTGTGGAAAAAAACGTTCAAAATAATTTCATACGGTGATGTTAAGGTTTTTTGTGGATTTTATTGTCACAATTCACATGCGATTTAAAGTTTACGTAGGAAGTGGTTTTGCCAGGAGCTCTATTTACGTGGGCCGTAGCAATTCTCGATTTTAGTGATATAATTTGAAAATTATTTATTCAAAGAATTTTCTTTTTTATTCGATTTTAATAAAATTCTTGTAAAAATAAAGTTATGCTGTGTACCCAAACACCTAAAATTACTTTTTATTCGATGTTTTTCCATATTGTGCCTTAAAAACAGATTTTAAATTTTCAGTAGGAATGTTTTTTTTTTCATTTCAATGAACGTCATGGCGGCTCGCGCCGTGAATCCTAGAAGCATATTCGAAGTATGCTAGAAACAAGCTCGAAGCAGATATTCATCTGCGCATGCTCGAAGCATTCTCAAATAGGGCATTGGACTGTTCTCAAAGGCATTATGTCCTATAAGGCATTTCGTGGACGAAAGGTGGAAGGTTGGTCTTATAAGGCAGGACGACTATGAAGGCGTCTAGAGGACACTACGACCATGAAAGCCAAAACAAGGCATTCGAACATTAAGACTATCAGGGCATATATTTAGGTCACTCGGACCGCTTGACGACCACTGCAAAAGCCTTGAAAGGCATCACGCCTTATAAGGCGGATTCGCTGGTCTTGGTGTGGTCGTAACGACCAATTTTAAGACACCACGCCCTAATCCAAGTCATTATGCCTTATCTGGTTGCTTGGGATAGCGCAAAAACTAAGTTTCGAAATCACTTTACCCCCTCCCCTTACTCCCCCACCCCTCGCGCTACTTTTCCGTATGCCTATGCTGGAACCAGAACTACCAAAGACACTCATGCCAAATTTCAAGTCAATCTGTTCAGCCGTTTTTGAATCATACATAAATCGTACTAATATATAAAAATGAGTTGGTGTGTGTCTGTCTTTCACGCAAAAACGGCTGAACCGATTGACTTGAAATTTGGCATGAGTATCTGTGGTAGTTCTGGTTCTAACATAGGCATATGGAAAAGTAGCGCGAGGGGTGGGGGGAGTAAGGGCAGGGGGTAAAGTGATTTCGAAACTTAGTTTTTGCGCTATGTTACTCTTTCGCGGGGAAACTACTGAACCGATTTGCCTGAAATTTGGCATAGATGTTCGTCGGGGGTCCAGCCCCAACATAGACCCATTAAAAAGTAACCCGAGAGGTGGGGGAGTAAGGGGAGGGGCTAAAGTGATCTCGAAACTTCCTCTATGTTAGCCTTTCGCGGGGAAACTGCCGAGCCGATTGGCCTGAAGTTTAGCTCCAACATAGACCATAAAAAAAAATTTGAAAAAACTTAACCCGGCAACGACGGTATGCAAGCTAGTTGTTTATAAAATAAACAAATATGGAGAAAAATAACTGTCAAAACAGTGGAAAATAGTGATAACCAATAAATAGTAGGTATTTATTTAAATTGCACGCGTCTGCCTCACCTTAATTACTTTGTCTCTGAACACACCACCTCCTTTGTACTCGTGTATCTGTACTATTATTAACATTTTTCACCGATGATTCAAGTCATATTTATATTAGTTTTTTTTATTTTTTTTTATCAATCATTCAAACTATTCAAGTTTTGGTGGAGTTGTTCTATTGTTTGGCAACAGACCAAACAGAGATATGACTTGTAAAACAGAAAATGTGACAAATCAAAAGTCGACTGTACGAGATCTTAATTCAACATTGAAATACCTAAGTATCGAATATACATGTAGTAGTATAATAAAAACTATTGTATATATTAAATAAACAACAACAAAATATCAGACAACGAAAATTTATCAATTACGGACTTCCGTAGTGGTGACGAGTTGAGTTCTCTGGCTGCTAATTCTGATTTGGATGAAAAATTCCCGGCGGCGGTTTATTGTGAACCGCCTTCAACTGCACTGGCAAGGGGAGCACTAACCCCTCGCCTTCCCGCTCAAATAAATGTGGAGGAAGATCTAGAATGAAACGCATCAAATTGAACGCAATCTACGAAGGCTGTAGTACTTGAAGGGGAATTGACTCAAGTGCCTCGTTAGAAAAAAAAATAACTACATGCAATACTACTCAATTGTATGGTAGTTCTTTGTGCGATTTCAGAATTCGTTGGATCTATTCCCACTGGTATGATTTTATGAATTCTATAACTAAATCCGCCTTTTTATACCACATCTTTTTAATTATAAAAAAAACATTTAGAAAAAAAATCAGCGTATCAAGAATGTAAATACTTTTAAAGCCTGTCGCAATTTTTCTAAATAATCTAAAAACAAATAATAAAACCTTCTACGAAGATACGTTAAAAATACCGTTTTGAATGTTTGAGGCAATATTTACAAATATATATATACTAGCTTGTATACCCGTCTTTGCCGGGTTAAGTTTTTTCAAATTTTTTTTATGGTCTACGTTGGAGCTAAATTACGGGCCAATCGGCTCGGTAGTTTCCCGCGAAAGGGTAACTTAGAGGAAGAGCTAAACTTTGAGATCACTTTACCCCCTCCCCTTACTCTTCCCACCTCTTGGGCTACTTTTTAATGGGTCTATGCTGGGGCTGGACCCCCGACGAACATCTATGCCAAATTTCAGGCCAATCGGTTCCGTAGTTTCCCCGCGAAAGAGTAACATAGCGCAAAAACTAAGTTTCGAAATCACTTTACCTCCTCCCTTTACTCCCCCCACCCCTCGCGCTACTTTTCCGTATGCCTATGTTGGAACCAGAACTACCACAGACATTCATGCCAAATTTCAAGTCAATCGGTTTAGCGGTTTTTGCGTGAAAGAGGAACAGACAGATAGACACCAACTCATTTTTATGTATGATGATGATTTATACATATTTTATACCAAATAATAAAAAAAAACATTTAAAATTCACAAAAATATTTTCCTTATTTAATGGTAAACCTTTTCTCAGACTTTTGATGATAAAGTACACGTACATTTCCACTATAAATTATGTCATAAAAATTATAATAAACACGCTTTGATTATACAAATCTAAGTTACTGGGAACCGCCAAACTGTTTCCATGTTGGCCTCATAAAGTTTTTGGAAACTGCTTTGTCAATCAATTACCTGTCGCAGTTAAAATGAATTTTGTCGTACATGTCAATTACTAACATGTAAATTATTCACGAATGTCGACTGAAAGTTTAAATCTTGATTATAGGCTGTGATGGTGGACTAATCATTAAATCGATATATGAGTTGCACGTGAATAAAAATCTCTTCTAGAAGACATGTCCCACTTCCGATTATGCTCCAGTTCCCCATAGGAATTACGGAAAGGCAAATGCGGTTTCTAGAAATTTTTGTAAATTTTATTTTTGGAATGACCTTGACAATCACATGAAAGTAACCTTAACATTTTAGTTGACATGCACGACATAAGCACTTGATAACCGGGAGAGAAACACTTCATCTACACCAGCAATACTCTAATTAAAGGGTTGAAGTTGGGACGGCCTCTATGACTTTTGTGGAATTTTGATTACAGGCTTTAACCCAGCACCCACCAAACATTCCCCTGAAATATGATCGACATGATTTTTGGGTAGCAATTCAAGTTAATTATGGAGTCGGGAGCTCATGTTCTGGAATGCGAAACCTGTTTTATCTATAAGGGGCAGACAGGTATAAGGTTAGGGCCAGGTGCACTTGAGGGATTTCGATTCTTCTTCATGCAATGGTATTGAATTGTTCCTTGGCTTAATCAACTTTTTCTGGTAAATATTTTCGTTTATAGGTTGCTATTTGAACTTGTCAGTCATCGAAGCCATGTTTTGAATATTAAAAAGGTTTCATTCTTTCATTCATATTAAGAAGATTAATACGGAGCACATTTCTCGATGCCATTAAATTTCGTGGAGATTTAAATATGTTTACCCAGTAACGACACATGTGTATCCTCGCTATATTAGAAACACATTTATTTTTGGGTGTAACGAACTTTCCGAATTCATCCCCAGTTGGCTGTAGTTGAAATTTTAGTAACAAAACTTGTTCAGCGACATACAATTTCCAGAATAATTTATAGGCGTAACAGTCAAAATATTGCCTAGTTAAGTTTTTTTTATTAAATTTCAGAACAAAAGCTTTCAAAGAAACCCCCAAAAATAAAAATTTGTTGAAATGCGGGAATGTATAAAAACGAACATATCTCAAGCACCACAAATGGAAATTTTATTTTCCATCATTTTTTTTAGTGGACATTATTGTGCGCTTTTAAAATTAATGTTATCACTGGGAATTGTTTAGTTTACCGAATGCCATTTGACTTCCACCATGATTAATTAGAAATTATGGAAATTTCGCTGAAATGATTTCGTACTGAATGATAAAAAACACGATTATCACATATGTTTGCAAAGTTTTTTTGTTTTTATGTAGATTTAGATGAATTTTGAGGTCATTTATAACTATGTAAAAATATAATAAAGAATTCAGTAGTCAAAATATAAATTTTGAAAACAAATTAACTACAAATATCGGGTCTTTCAATAAGGACATAACAATTTTGTATTTAAATAAAACACAGAATAATTGAGATATCGGGCTGAAGGTGTAGTGGACATATTACATTTAAGTATGAAATTCGATGTCGTTCATATGGCCACCGCGAGCACGTTTGCAGATTGGTTCTTTGGAGCCAATTTTCCACCACTCTTCCATACATATCGGCCGGAACGTTGTCAATTTCGCGTTCCTGAGCTCCTCTAACGTTGTTGGCTTGTTGGCATAAACCAACGACTTAACATAACCCCATAAAAAGAAATCCAACGGCGTTAAATCGCATGAGCGAGGTGGCCATTCGACCGGACCATTTCTCGAGATTACACGATTATCGAACTTCTCCTTCAATAGATCAATTGTTTGACCAGCTTTGTGGCATTGCTCGTTCGTGAACTTCACCATGATAAAAATGTAAACCTTGACTGACGTTTTAGCATTGCCAGATCATAAAAAAAGTTTTAGGGTGCGTTTTTATTAAAATACAAAATTGTTATGTCCTTATTGAAAGACCCTTTATATTTAAAAAAAAGTAAAACTGACACATCTACGAGTAGACGGGCTTCGATTAAAAAAAGGATGATCAAAATCAGTTTTATGGAAGCTTCTGGGTAAATATTGAAAGAAGGGAAATATTGAAAAACCGTAATAAAGGATTATTAAAAATGGGAAAAAGTAAAATTGACACATCTACAAAAAAAGAATAATCAAAATCGGTTCGATAGGAGGCTCTGTCGAAAGAGATCCATACAAAATAGCTTTGCTTTTTATACCCGTATGGTGAAACCAAAGGGTATATTAGATTTGCCTTACCTTTTGTAACGCCAAGATCCCGTCATCACACAAAAAAATGAATTACACCAGTGTGTTTAGAATGATAAAAAAAAGTTGAAGTTAGCATGTCCGTCCGTCCGTCTGTCTGTGGCGCGGATTGCGGGCGCACGGTTTGAGCTACAGACTTGAAATTTTGCGCAGAATTTTGAACTGTTCGAATTTTGATACGAATATCACCATACGAGTTTTCAATAATTGCCAGACTGGCAATTATAGCTTTTGTTATGTTTAAATATATAGATGTCCTCATTAAGTTTCTTGTTAATTTGCTTTTTTGGCCCAACCAACTGACCTATTTTTCCACAGAATTTCCTTTTGACGCAAGATTAAAACAGTATATTTTTGGTCAATTTTTTTCGAAAATCTTTATCCCGTGCTATAATCAGAATTTTTTCACGATAAAAATCAATTTTAGTATTCTTTACATTCCAACATAAAGAAATTTCAATGTCCATTTCAAAAGAAGTGATGTTTGATTTTCCTTTAATACTTTTACTATTGACTTTAGAACCACATTTCCTTAGAAATTGATATAACTTTGAAATCTTAGAATATAATTAGCCTCAGGCTTTGCGGTTTCAATTTCATAATTTTTTTCTGCTGCTAAAAATTATATATCAATTTCTTTGAAGCGGGTGATCCATGGCGTGCTGGCAAATTAAAATTTTATTGCCGAATAAAAAAAAAATTATTGACAATTTTTAGATTGTGTTTTAACACGAATATTTGTTAGACTTTTATGTTTAAATATACCAAAACTTAAAGAATTAAAACATTAAAAAATATTTTTTTGATAAGTCTTTCTTGTAAACAATTAAAATCAATGTAAACCCTCGAAAAAAATTGCATAAACAATTGCTTACAGTTTGTTGCAATTAACGGAATTACCCAATTTCGCTTGAAGTTTTTGGATCTCATGTAAGAAATGTGTGACCGGCATTTTGTTAATTTTGTATCTCTTGCACAAAACATATTTAATTAGACGCTCGCTGTGCCCTTTGACATTGTTTAACATTATCTACCCGGAATAAACTCCGACATGTAAAAAGTTAATTAGAAATAGAGCCAAGGCCGACGGACAGCACTTAAAGCTGTGTGCAAGCCGTAAAGAAACAAGAAATGCCACTTGTCTTATTTTTTTTTCAAACATGACTGAATGAAATCTAAACATGGGATAGTGTCATGTTGGTCAATTTAATAGCATATTATTTCTGAATCCTTTCTTCCATCCATCAATTACGTGAATGAAAGATGACTTGGGGGAGAAAACTAACAAATGGATACGAAGGCATGGTTAATACACATTCGAGTGCATGAAAGTTGCAAGACAATTGGATTTGTTTCATGGGTGTAACCGTTTATTTGAAATACTTTTGAGTCATTTATTGGAAATCCTCGCATAGCAGCAATATGAGATATTGGTGTGGTGTGAGTTGAAGCCTTAAGTTGAGACAACATCGTAGCTTCTTGAAATTATTGAGGCGACCTAATTTATTGCCACAAACTGGAAGACTTCACCAAGTCGACCTGACGTTTCTCACTAATTCAAACCATTTTGGTTCCAATGCAATTTGATGCACATCAAAAAGTTTTCCATTGGTCGTCAATTCACTTGCAATCGATATTTCCATTGGGAAAAACTTCGCGGTTCACCCCCCTTGGAACCAATTTTCTACCACTCTTCCACACATATCGGCCGGAACTTTGGCAATTTCGCGTTCGATATTGTTCCTGAGTTCCTCTAACGTTGTTGGCATAAACCAACAACTTAACATAACCCCATAAAAAGAAATCCCACGGCGTTAAATCGCATGAGCGATGTGGCCATTCGACCGGACCATTTCTCGAGATTACACGATTACCGAAGTTCTCCTTCGATAGATCAATTGTTTGACCAGCTATGTGGCATGTAAACCTAAAAAAAACCTTAAAAATAAAAAATGTAAACCTTGACTGACGTTTTAGCATTGCCAGATCATAAAAAAAGTTTTAGGGTGCGTTTTTATTAAAATACAAAATTGTTATGTCCTTATTGAAAGACCCTTTATATTAGTATGATGATGTTAAAATATAAACAGAGAAAAGCTTCAATTATCAAGAGGCAATTGTATTTTTTTCTGAAAATACTATAAGTTTTGCTAATTAAAGCAAAATCTTACAAATTATGCGTCTTTGCCGGCGATTAGTAGGAAAACCTTACAAATATTCTGTAGGGGCTCGAAATCTATACAAAATTTTATTTGCGATATTAAAATATCTAAAAACACCCTTAAAAAGTGGACAAATATATTAATTAGAAGAATTCGAGAAAAGATATATTGGGCCTAATTATGTCAACAAAAATTTACTTGAATTTAAACCGAGTGTTTGCGATACCTACTAAATGTGAATTTCAGCAAATTGGTGTTCGGTCGAATTTTGCGGGCCAGTTCTTTTTATACCCGTATGGTGAAACCAAAGGGTATATTAACTTTGCCTTACCGTTTGTAACGCCAAGATCCCGTCATCACACAAAAAAATGAATTACACCAGTGTGTTTAGAATGATAAAAATAATTAATTTCTGCATGTCCATCCGTCCGTCTGTCCGTCCGTCCGTCCGTCCGTCTGTCCGTCTGTCTGTCTGTCTGTCTGTCCGTCTGTCTGTGACGCGGATTGCGGGCGCACGGATTGAGCTACAGACTTGAAATTTTGCGCAGATCCGTTTATCGTAAAATGCGAGGCTAAGTTCGTTAATGGGCAAAAATAGACCATTAGGGGGGGTACCCTCCATATGAACGAAAAGGTTTTTTGCAAATATCTCACAAACGATGCATCTTATCAAAAAAGTCCAAGAACAAAAGTTATTTAGGATATGATTTTACATAAAACTCTCATACATCAAAATCCGATTGGAATAAATTTTAAAAATCTTATTGGAAAGTTTGACTTCAAAGTGGAATTTGGGTAAAACTGTTCGAATTTTGATACGAATATCACCATACGGGTTTTCAATCATTGCCAGATTAGCAATTATAGCTTTAGTTATGTTTTTAGTAGAACTTCAGTTTTAGTAGAACTAAAAAAACTCAGTTTTGATCAGAGTTAAAATGAAACTTTTGTCGAGGGAATTGGGCCCATTAATTAAAAGAACTCTTGAAATTATTACTAGGGTACCTAAATAACATATATTTTTGTTGTTAAGCGAGTTTTGATTATTCGAATCGAAATTGAAACACAACGATGTTACTTTGACTGCAGTGATTTTGACATTTTTAAATTCGAACATCTTTTGACTTTAAGCGGCATTCTTTGGAACTATTTTATGTGTTGTTCACGTTACCGTAAGATATACGCTGTTGCTATATTAAATGCTACAAATATGTATTTTATTTTTTCATCGTTTAGGGTGTAAAAAAGCGTTGTTACCAAATAAATGAATTTTACGAGGGGTATCATTCGTATATAGGGTAACATTCGATGTGGGGCGCCCCTATCTACTGACCACATGTACTTATATATCAGAAATTCAAAGAATAGTTGAAGATTTTCCAGCGAATTCTGCTGGTATATCTTGCTTTAATTTATAAAATTTCCATTTCCCTTTCATCAGACACCGCTCTGACCCCTGAAGTTTTATTGATATGGAAATAAATATCCACTCGACGTTTGTGACGTAAGTCCCACGTTTCTCGTCTTCAAATTGAATTTTATTATCGAATTTATGTGCGAAACAATTTGTCTTGCTATTCGAACGAATCATCAGAATCATTAATGAGAAATTTCCTTTCTTCCGATCATAGGTTTTCGTTTATTCAGTTGTTTCCGAATTGTGAGTATGATTCAATTCTCGGAAAACCGTTCATGAGTTTGATATTTTCCTAATTTTCTTTGCTTTTTTTTACCATCGAAAATGATATGGAGTTATGAACATCCAGCAGAGTTTATAAAATTGACTGCCAAAATTTACAATCCCAAAACAGAAGCCCACAGTTTTACCTTAATGCCAAATTTCTCCGAAGTCAATTAGAACATACAAATGAAGAAAAATTGAAAAATCTCAAAGGCATTCGTAATTGAGTTAGTCGACAATTTTGTCGTGGACGATCTTTCAGAGTATGGTTGTATAATTTATTGAAACTTGTTTGAATTAACAGACAGTTTCCAGTCGAACTATTTATTTTTGTATAGAATGAAGTAAATTGTTTATGCCTGATTTGTTAAGAAATTTTAAGCCATAGCAAAATTGTTTAGGGAAAATTCATTTCACTTGATTTTGTGCAAAATAATTGCCTTTATTTTGAATTTGTTTTAAATATAAATTGAGTTGAATTTCGTTTTCGTTGTAACATTTCTGAAATAGTATAAATCATATTCTTTATAGACTTTTTTGTACAACATTTCTTATTTTTAATTATTTCTCCGACGCTCTATTTTTTGTATAAGTAAACTAGCTTGCATACCCGTCGTTGCCGGGTTAAGTTTTTTCAATTTTTTTTATGGTCTATGTTGGAGCTAGACTTTAGGCCAATCGGCTCGGTAGTTTCCCCGTGAAAGGGTAATATAGAGGAAGAGCTAAGTTTCGAGATCACTGTACCCATTCCTCTTACTCCCCTACCTCTCGGGCTACTTTTTAATGGGTCTATGTTAGGGCTGGATCCCCGACGAACATCTATGCCAAATTTCAAGTCAATCGGTTCAGCCGTTTTTGCGTGAAAGAGGAACAGACAGACAGACAACAGACAGTTTCTAGCTTCTGAAATGTACTACAAAAAAAAAAAGTAATTTTATGTAGGAATCTGACCTAAGATTAAATAAGATAAGATTAAGATAAGATTGAATACACAAAAAACTCTCAACGCTTTTATCTTGTTTTCGTTTCTGGGGCTAAATCTCTACGTAAATTTATTTATTTTATTTTTAGTACTTTGACACGTTCGTGACATCGTGTACCACTGGTGGTACATGAAAGGTTAAAACCGCGCAAGTAAATAATGGTACATGCATAGTGCAATCGATTTTTGAATATTCCTGACAGTCGTAAGTATAAAAACATAGTTTTAACATAAATTTTTTATGAAGTAATATAAAAACACGTACCGTATACCACCGATGGCGCACAACCGCCAAAAAACAAATTGCTAGTGTACCACCCGTGGTACACGATGTCCAAATGTAAAAAAGTTGAAAAAGCAAATGTCACGAACGTGTTAAAGGCTTGTTAAAACTTTTTTTTTTTGTAAAATTCAGTTTAAGAAGACTTTACTGAATTGAAGATAACTTTTAAAAATTTTTTTCCATTAAATATCTTATTAGCAACAAAATAATTATCGCCAGATAAAAAGTTGTTCGTCGCAGTTATTGTCTAAGTTGTTTTACTTGATAAACGCTCAATTTCAAATCTAAAGCCTCCAGGTTCCAGTGGAGTATTTGTTAGTTCGGGCAGTTTTTGTTATATGCTGTATGTGATAAGTATTTTGAAATTGAATGTAAATATTTAGTATACAAAGAAAAACTGGTTCCAAAAAAAAAATTTCAAAAAATAGCAGATTAAAAAACTAATTTCGAATTAAGTAATTGGAAGTTTTGTCATACTGTAGTATTCAACTAGGCAAGGTGAGGAAGTGGGGCTCAGTCCAGTTTCTGTCAGAATTAGGCGGACTATTTCAACGAATCTGAACATGGTCTGATGAATTTTTTTTGTTTAATCAACAAATTTTATATTGTTACAATTATAAAACGGAAGCAACAAGATTAAAGACATTCTCCGGGATAACTTTGTGTGTAAACATTAAAAAAGACGTTCTGCTCGAATAAATTAATACGCTTTTCTTCTAGTCTTTATTGTCGCTAATTCTCGTATAAATTTCTAAAACATATTTATTTTCTAAATAAGTTTTTTTTAACGATGACTCAAATAAATTAAACATTGGAAAAACTTAGAAATCATTAAAAGCAAAAGACAGAGAAAACTCTCCGTAAAAACGATTGGCATAATAAAAATCAGATAAATTAGAAATAGAAATTCGTTATTTTTATTGATGTTGAGTGTCTTGGCCATTTGCATTTTCAGGTACGTCAGCAGAAATATTTTGGAATTATTTGTGAAAAACATTATTCGGCCGATGAATTCAACGCAGAGTGCGACAATTTGTGAGACCGCGAAATTCAACGCTCTTTGGAAATATTTGCATTGTTTGTGCTTTTCTATTATTAAACGACCCCCTTGCGTTGGGGTTTTTGTAGTCTTTATTGATGTTACTGCTGATTTTACTATGCTTCGAATGGATGGTGTTTGCGTGGGGTGGTATGGCATTCGCTGGCGTTGAAAGCTTTTTCGCAAATGCTGAGACAATTGAAAATATTCATCGCTATCTGATTCGATTTCTTCAATAAGATTCCTAAGCTGCCAGCGTCTGCTACCACGTGTGGCCTGCACCTGATGCATGTCGTTTGAGTGCCTCCTCTTTGGTGTTGAATTACCGGTCTCTAATTCGAAATCCATAACATTGCGATAGATTGAGTTAAATTAAAATACTGACCGTCCAGGTCAGTTACAACTCACGACAATTTTGAGAGTCACAAAAGAACTCTAGAAGAAAATGGGTCACTTCGAGCTCCACTTAAGATATGTATTTTTTTTTCTTGCCCAGGTAACCAATCACCAACAATGCTTTTCACTTTTCCTTGAACTAATTAGCTGAACTGAAACGCGTTTATTGTTCTTGGAGTCGTCTTGGTGTTCCGGCTGGCGTGAACTGGCAGTAAATTAGGACTTACTTTTAAATTTGCCGCGGTTACTATTTCGTCGTTATATCGGATTTCCGACAATTGTGTCAACAAAACGGTTCGCATGACATGCTAAGGGGGCTGCTTTTGTCACCAGCAATTACGGATAGTGTAGTAGACGAGTCGTCAACCTGTTGCAGAAATCTGTAGTCAGATAATTCGGCTGTTGTGGAAGAGGGCAATGGACAGTTCAGTGGAATAAGAAGATACGCCTAGAAGCGACAAACAACGTCCGTCGTCCTACCTGTCACTATAAGTTTAATATGTTTATGCTTTCTGAACATCAAATATGATGTTTAAGTGTTGGCATACAGTTATGGACCTGAAATTATGAGACAAAAGTTAATTGGGCAGTTTTATGAATTGCAAATTACGATCTGAAGGCTGTGTTTTTTGCACAAAGTTTTCAAAGAAATTTACCTGAAGAAATTTAGAGTTTGTTGTTTATCTATATTAATTGTAAAGCAGGATTTAGGTAACACTTTTTTTTTGGTTTTTGTCCAGCCTCTCTTTTTTATTCGTAGTATCACAAAACTGATACAGAATCAAGATTTATCCAACTTGCTTCTCCTATACTTGTTACTGTTGAGGAAAATCTCTGCTTTTGACGGAGTGTAAAATCTTGCAATTCCATTCATGGTTAACGGTTCGTAGAAAATTAATGGTACTAATGCAGACAAGATAAATTTTAAGAAACCTAAATCATACTAATATATAAAAATTAGTTGGTGTCTGTCTGTCTGTCTGTTCCTCTTTCACTCAAAAACGGCTGAACCGATTGACTTGAAATTTGGCATGAGTGTCTGTGGTAGTTCTGGTTCCAACATAGGCACACGGAAAAGTAGCGCGAGGGGTGGGGGGAGTAAGGGCAGGGGGTAAAGTGATTTCGAAACTTAGTTTTTGCGCTATGTTACTCTTTCGCGGGGAAACTACTGAACCGATTAGCCTGAAATTTGGCATAGATGTTCGTCGGGGGTCCAGCCCCAACATAGACCCATTAAAAAGTAGCCCGAGTAAGGGGAGGGGGTAAAGAAAATCCGAATCTTTTAAAGAAAAGCACGGACAACTTATTCTATCTAATTTATAGCCAATTGAATTTTGTTTTCTTAGATTTTGTTCTACTCACGCTTTTAGCCGGGCGTAGCCGGGTCCAAAGTCTAGTTTAAAAAAAAAATCAATTATTTTGTCTCATTCAAAATTATTGGGATGCGAATTTGTACACTTGGATATACATTGAGTCGGAGGATGTATGTTTCTACATACATTGGAGGATGTATGTAATCGCAATCAAGTAGAGAGTGAAGCTAGGGTCGTTCAATTTTTATACCCGTATGGTGAAACCAAAGGGTATATTAACTTTGCCTTACCGTTTGTAACGCCAAGATCCCGTCATCGCACAAAAAAATGAATTACACCAGTGTGTTTAGAATGATAAAAATATTTAATTTTTGCATGTCCGTCCGTCTGTCCGTCTGTCTGTCTGTCCGTCTGTCTGTCTGTCTGTCTGTCCGTCTGTCTGTGGCGCGGATTGCGGGCGCACGGATTGAGCTAGAGACTTGAAATTTTGCGTGGATCCGTTTTTCGTAAAATGCGAGGCTAAGTTCGTTAATGGGCAAAAATGGACCATTAGGGGGGGGTACCCCCCATACGAACGAAATCGTTTTTTGTGAATATCTCAAAAACGGTGCATCTTATCAAAAAAGTCCAAGAACAAAAGTTATTTAGGATATGATTCTACATAAAACTCCCATGCATCAAAATCCGATTGGAATAAATTTTAAAAAATCTTATTGGAAAGTTTGACTTCAAATTGGAATTTTGGTATAACTGTTCGAATTTTGATACGAATATCACCATACGGGTCTCCAATGATTGCCAGATTGGCAATTATAGCTTTTGTTATGTTTTTATTCAGGATTACGAAATTTTTGGTTCTAAAAAGCAGCGAGTATTTTTGCTGCTTTTAGTACGTCATAATTTTGCTCTTAGCCAATGGGGAACTTTGTTGCCCGCTGCTCCGAAAACGCTGCTGC
This sequence comes from Chrysopilus asiliformis, assembly GCA_964034945.1. NCBI lineage: Eukaryota > Metazoa > Arthropoda > Insecta > Diptera > Rhagionidae > Chrysopilus > Chrysopilus asiliformis. The sequence continues at coordinate 23,314,240 of OZ035962.1, forward strand.
ATTCTGATATGGGCTTTAGAAAATACGAGTAATTATCATCTACTAATTTATTTTCCTTTCACATTCGTTACAGATAAGTGCGCTTGAGGTCATGAAAGATGAGAACTGTCCCATAAACTACACATAGTGCCGTAAAGAACCACTGATGATTCATGATTTAATATGAAGTGCGTTGGCATTTTCTGATAATGATTTTATTTACTTTTCTTCACACTTCTCAATGAGCTGAAATCGAATTCGAAGAAGAGATTATAGTAAACAAAACTTTCATGGAGCAGAAAGACGTACCGAATTTTTGGGACTAAAATCAAGAAAATGTGATGAAGACGGCAATATCTCGGAAGATCGTTTAAATTTAGCAATTTGGAAGTGTTGATAGTGTTTATTTTCACAAAGTTTCAATCTTCCGATGGGTTTTAGAACTATGATGAGTGGTTTATAAACTGTTATTTTTTTTTGTTGAATTGTTAAAACAGGGTTTGTGTTCATTTCTGTCGCGCCGATAAGCAAAAAGTTTACAAATCGTTTACAAATTCTTTGCCAAGTAATAAGTTGCAGTATTATTTACTTATCGAATTACACATATGAAAATAGTGATCATGAAGTCTATAAATAAAATATTTCTAATAGCCTTGAGCTTTTTCGCTGTGATATTGATTGCATGCTCAGAAACCGCTGTGGTAGCTGAATTAGATGGACCATATGTATGTAAACGGCTGGAAGAGTAAGTATAAATAAATAAAACAATTTCATTTTTTGTATAATATCAAGTTTTCGTTTTTCTTATGTGTTGTTTTTGTGCGCTAAATAATAATATTGTTGGTTTTTCTGTTCGTAGATACACAGTGGAAGTGATAACAACAGAGAAACAGTCCTATCAGCAAAGGGAGCAAGTCTGGTGTCTAAGCTTCCCTCCAAGATGCTCAAGTTACAAATTAAAACAAAGAACTGTGAATAAAACTCAAACACTAACTAAGAATCGAGTTGTAAAAGAATGTTGTGGTAAGGAAAAGTTTTGTTGTTCTGTCAGAAGTGATAAACCTTTCATGTTTAATTGATTCAATGTAGTATAGCTTTCTATGGATACGTATGAAATTTGAATTGTGTGTATAGTTTCGATTCAGCGTCAAATTCCAATTCAGTACCTACCACAGATATCGGAATTAGAATAGATATCGTGTTTTGCTATCTCAAATGGGCCACTGAAATGTCAAAATATTATTATGGGGAAAGGAGATAAATATATCATGCTCCGTTTTGGAATATAGAATGTTTGTAGTTCACTTAAAAGCTAAAATTCATTTTTAATTTGAAACTTGATAAAAGCAAAGTTGGCAATTCTGGATTCATTTCACTATGGTATGCAAATAAATTTTAGGCTTATGAAAATAGAGAAAGCATTAGTGTTTTTGGCCCATTTCTTTATACGGGCTTTTCAAGTAAGGCGCATTCTATGGGATATATTTCTGTGGTACCTACACATCCGACGAGATAAGTTTTCTCCATTGAATTTCATCAACTCAGGAATAATACACCGTGCTTAGTTATTGTCAAAAATCGCTTTGATCAGAATTATATAATATATAATTGCTTCCATTTATTAGAATTATTATAATTTTCCTTGATTTCCTCCAGTGAAAGGTTTTCCACCCCTGTCTAGTAATTGCGTATCTCTTGATGTTGCCCTCAAAACGTCATTTGTCATAGCAAGAGAATTTGACTTTTAATATCTTGGAGTTTTAAATTTGATGCTTGATTTTTTCTTCATTTTAATGAAATCACTATATTTTTAGAGGGCTACGGAGAGAATGTTGCCGGAGATCGATGTATTCCAGTTTGTACGGACAAATGCCAGCATGGAAATTGCGTAGCTCCGAATACATGCAAATGTGATCCGGGCTATGGCGGACCAGCATGTGACATCAGTGAGTATTGAAACAAAAAATATAGATGTTTTTCAATGTTGCAGTTTACGTTTATTTAATATCATCGTTTTTGATTAGCTTCATTTTCTTATTTTAATTTTGAAATCATACCGAAAACTTTCAATGCAGATCGAACCATATGCGTTAAACAAACATATGAATTCTAATGTTCAAATGTTCAGTTATGGAAATGGCGATTAGAGAAATATTATATAGCATTAGCGAGGACGTACACGAAGCAACTTTCAGTCTTCAGCATGCCTCAGCCTCACCAAATTGTAGGAAAGAAACGAGTGCGACAAGAGGGGAAAAGTCGCCACTCGAAAAGTGTTCTTCACTTCATCTTTTACGCACACAAACGAAGTCGCTCGTGTAGCACGACAGCATGAATGTGTGCGTAATTTCATTGAGTCAGTCGGTGCTTAGCCACCGACTCATAAACATATCTCAAATAAACAAAAATTGAATGCAAATAGTGAAATACCACTTGCAGGTAGTTTTATTTTTCAGGTAGGTAGGAAAGTTACCAGTCCGTATTCTTCTGAGCGACATGAGCGATTGCTTGTTGTACACAAGTTTTTCCTACTAAAAAGTGAAGAAGCATGTACGTCGGAAAGGCATTTTGAGGACTAAAAGTCGCCGCGACGAGAAGAAGCGTGTACGTTCGCACTTAGAGATTTTTTGAATTTTTCATAATTGCAAAATGGTTTTGATTTAAAAAGGTACTTCAGGCTTATTATATGGCGAAGTCAAGAGTCAAAAGCTGATATGGTGAAGTCAAGAGTCAAAAGCTGCGTCGAAGTCGAAAGACAGAGACGCGTCGGAATACATGATTGGTGCCCTGCATTCAACCTTTTATATACAAATGCAAACCACCTTTTGTGAATGTAGATAGGCCTAAATTTCCTTGGACTTCGGTAAAAATAACGCTGTCGATTCTGCTGACTACAAAAAAAAAATAAATGAAATGAAAACTTTCGATTAAGAATATCTTATTATCTCTAAAAGATTGCCCACCTGGTCGCTGGGGTCGTGACTGTTCTATGAGCTGTACGTGCATGAATAATGGAACCTGCGAAGCATATACGGGAGCCTGCCAGTGCACCAAAGGATTTATTGGTGAAAATTGCGGCGAGAAATGCCCACCAAATCGATACGGACAAAACTGCAAGGAAGAATGTCGCTGTGCAAATGATGGATCCTGCCACCACGTGTCGGGTGAATGCGTTTGTGCTGCTGGCTATACGGGACCATTGTAAGTCTAGCTTCGAAATTCCTCAAATGAGCAACGTTGGAGTTTTTTTTTAATTTTCTTAATTTTTTATTTATTATTTTTTTCAATTTTTTAAGATGTGAAGACTCTTGCCCGGATGGGAAGCACGGGGAGCAATGCAAACAGGAATGTCGTTGCCAGAATGATGGTAAATGTGACCCGCACACAGGAGCCTGTCAATGCACTCCAGGATGGATGGGTTTGGTGTGTGCGAACCGGTGTCCACCGAACAGCTACGGACAAGACTGCAGTCAAGCTTGTGAGTGCTTTAATGGCGCCAATTGTCATCATATCACTGGAAAATGTGAATGCGCCCCAGGATTTATGGGTGAGAAGTGTCTCGACATGTGTCCAAGTCACTTATTTGGGCTGAATTGCTCGGATACCTGCAACTGCCAGAACAGCGCTAAATGTGACCCATCTAACGGTAAATGTATTTGCTCACCTGGATGGAATGGTGATGATTGTAGCCAGAGGATGTGTCCGGGTAGTAAATTCGGCCCCGATTGTAACCAAAGCTGTGAATGTGACATGGAACACACGGAGATTTGCCATCCTTGGACTGGAAAGTGTGACTGCAAGCTGGGTTGGAGTACGGAACAGTGCAATCGGCCATGCACATTCCTTAAATACGGAAAGAACTGCGATTTGGTGTGCGACTGCAAGAATAACGCGCAATGTTCGCCGATTAATGGCACTTGCTTTTGTGCAGCAGGATATAAAGGAAAACAATGTGAAGAAACCTGTCCGGACGGTACATATGGTCTGGACTGCGCTCAGATCTGTGACTGCAAAAACGGAGCCAAGTGCTCGCCAGAGACGGGCCAATGTTTCTGCACACCTGGCTGGAAGAATATTAAGTGCGATAGACCCTGCGATGAGCATCATTATGGGAAGGACTGCAACGAACTGTGTGATTGTCGGAATAACGGTGCGGCCTGTAATCCGCAAAATGGTAACCCAACTGGCATTCGTTTGCTGAATGTTCCGCTAATGTAATGCGATTTTTATTAGGTACATGCACATGTAGTGCCGGCTGGACTGGCGAGAAATGCGAAACGAAGTGTGAGGCTGGCCGATTTGGTCACGCTTGCAATCAAAATTGTGATTGTGATCCCAACAACACAATCGCGTGTGATGCGGTTGATGGTCGGTGCATTTGCAAACCAGAATGGGGAGGTAATTCCAGAATATGTGCACAAAGACGCACCAAATTACTTGTCACTAGTGCAAAATTTTTACTGCAGTTGCATGAATTCTTGAATAATCGATCATCATTCATTTACTTTAATTAACTTTTTTCTATTTCTTTTTCATTCATCCTCTCATTTCATTACATCTATTATCATTACCTTCGCAGTTTCATTTGGTAAAATCTGCACATTTTTTAAAATTTAGAATATTAGTATTAAAATTAACGCTTTATGTTTTAGGCGTGCGATGTGAAACGCAATGCGAACCAGGATATTACGGAGAGCGGTGTGATCAAAAATGTCGCTGCCTGAACAACTCGTCTTGTGATCCGGTGACAGGGAAGTGCATTTGTTCTAAAGGCTGGACGGGTCCAGGTTGCACCGAGCCCTGTCAATTGGGATTCTATGGAATGGGGTGTAAAGAAAAGTGTCCAGATATAATTCATGGTAGGAAGTAAATCCTGAATCCTAAGCCAACTGAAATACTCACTGGCTACCCTGCTTCTCTCTGATTCCCTTAAATAAACTAATCTTTGCTTTGGTCACATCAATTGCCATCGAGTTATTTCTCTAAAATATTAACTGTAAATAATTATTATAGGCAATAAAACATGTGATCACATAACCGGCGAATATGTATGCCGACCAGGCTATATTGGATTAACATGTGAACATCCTTGTCCAGCTGGAAGTTTCGGACCTCACTGTGGCTTGAAATGCCACTGTGAACATGGTGGTGAATGTTCACACATCACCGGACAGTGCCAATGCCCACCCGGATGGACAGGAGCAAATTGTAACGTTTCCTGTCCGGAAGGATTTTTCGGCGCCAACTGTAGTCAAAGGTGCCAATGTGAGAATTTCTCGCGTTGTCGCAAGAATGATGGTCATTGCATCTGCAATCCTGGATATACCGGCCGTCAATGTGGAGATTGTGAGCATGAATTATTCTTATTTGTAATAGATGGGAACTTATAAAGATGTAATTTTCCATTAATAGTATGCCCTGAAGGATTTTATGGTGAACACTGCATGGATTCATGCTCATGTCCATCAGACAAATTTGTATGTCATTCGGCCAAGGGATGCGTGTGCCGACGAGGTTTCTACGGGGAGAATTGCGACATTCCGATGCAGTCCAGATTTGTCGAAGAAAAAATCGATTGTGAGTTGGATTTCTTATCAAATGATTAGAGAAATATAATCATAAAATGTTTTTTAGCGAATAGCGCCAGCATGACATGGGGAATCGTAATCGCCCTTCTGCTAGTCGGAGTGATTGTTGCTGTTCTACTGTACTACAGGCGACGGGTTTCGAATTTGAAAACGGAAATCGCTCATGTTCAATACATTTCGGATCCTCAATCATTCCCCGATAGACATAACTTTGATAATCCTGTCTATGGATTTCAGCAGACCACTGACAGCGCACGACTGTTGAATAATTTGCGACCGAAAATGAATAACTTGGATCGAACATCGTCGGATTATAATGAAGATAATTCAAATGCTAGTAGTCGAGGTAGGAAATGGAAAAAATCACTTTGCATGTTGATTATTCATTTTTTTTTCTTTTTACCTTTTAGCCGGAACATATTCTATCAATTTCAATACGGATATGTCAGAGAAGAACTTAAATGCGGATCTGACGAATCCGAACATGTATCACAGTATTGATGAGACTTTGAAAGAGGAGCACGTATACGATGAGATTAAACAGAAAGAGGGATACAGAGATCCAGGTAAATGTTTAGTAAAATTTATAATTTTTAAGAATTTAACACGGTTAAATTTATTTTGTTTGTGCCATTTCTGAAGATAAATCTTATAATAAAAGAATATTCGATGGTAAGATTTAATGTTAAGTTATTTTTTGCGTTATAAAAAAAGTGGCTAAACACGTTTTAATATTTTTTTCTTCCGTGTTTTGTTTTCCTATCGAAAAAAATAGAATAGTATCATTATTTAATTTTCCTTTTTAGATGAATATGACCATTTGGACTATTCGCGACCAGGCAGTTCGTTCAAGCCCCACTATCATCGAATGAACGACACAATGATGAACATCAAAGAGGAAGACCACGAACACAAAGCGCCTGATTTCTTAAAGCAAATTAATGTGGATCCAAATTTCGATGATAATAGCAATAATTCTTTGGAAACCGCTAGCCAAAAGTCAAAATAAATTATCGCTTTAGGATTTTTTAAAATTGGTATCTACCTACTAGTGATGATTTACGATACTTCAACGTATTCGATATCAAAACAGCTTCGAGGTTTAATTTTTTTTAGAGCTGTTCATTATGGAAAAATTGTGATCCTTTAACATTTTTAATATCTTATTTTAATTTATATTTAAAGTAAATTATGTTTAAGAAAAGTAAGTTTAAAAAATATCTAAACTAAACTTCTAAAATGTTTATATTTAAATTTTTTTATATTTTTAGAGCTTGTTTGTATTTGATAAATTTATGATAGTCGGGTTTTTGATATTCCGGAATTATATAAATTATCACATGACGTACAAACCGTTGCATCGTGAACTATCGGAAACAGGGAACGAAGGGATATCGGTTACATGATGTTAAAAATTGATCTTTTGCAAATTTTTTAACTGAAATGAAAAATTCAAATAATTTGAACATTGTGAACTTCTATTCTAATTCTGTCTATATTTATTATGTTTTTAAGCGGCCCCTACACGTTCAATCTTGCTGTCACAGCATGCGATGATTGACTTCAAGATTGAACGTGTAGGGACCGCTTTAGTAAACACAATAAACGTCATTATTTGGATTACCCGATAAAGGCCCGAAAAATTGACGGGTTGCACACTGGGAGGAATCCCCTGAATGTTCGGTTAAGAACAATCTAACTCGGCCTTTACACGCGACTGTAAAGTCTGTCAGTAGCACAGACTTCAAATGTCAAATTACTGACAACGAATTAGAAGACATTTACCGAACTGGCAGTCAGTGCATTTACACGAGACTGTGTCAGCGACTGTGTCAGGTCTACAGACTCGTGTAAGGGCCGGGTTAGATTATTAAAAATAGTTTTTGGCAAAGATTTAAAAAAAAATAATAGACACAAGGGAATTCAGTCAAGGTTATGGATCGTTTACATCTGAGACTTTATTCCGCGATTTTTATTTTTCGACAGTAAATTCATGTTCTACAATCGTTAAAGCGGCCCCTACACGTTCAATCTTGCAGTCAATCATGCTGTCACAGCAAAAAGCTTATTTGCACTAGACGCTCAATCATGCACACAAGCATCATTTTATTCGAAACAGCCAAACCGACAGCTCAAATATCAATTTAAAATGTTTATGTCGTATTTTTCGCTTTTCGTCATTCACAACTCACTTCTATGTCTGTATAACACGAAAAAAGATTCCCAAAAAACTTTGTCTTTTCTATGCGACATCTTTTCACTACTAAAAATTCCCCTGAAATGACGAAATGATTGACAGCATCGCCATACACGTTCAAGCATGCTGTCATTCACAAAGCTCCCTTGAAAAATATCAAAATGATTTTCATGTTGGCCAGCATGCTGTCAATCATGGATTTTGCATGACAGCATCACCATAGACGTTCAAAATGCTCTCAGAGCATGCGATGATTGGCTGCAAGATTGAACGTGTAGGGACCGCTTTACTCTACGACACAAAATCCAATTTTTTTTTCTGCAAAGATGCCGGCACTCGAATTTATTCATATAAAAACTACAGAATAAATTCAAATTTTGTCAACTATTGCCAAGTGAATTTATTCTGCGATAGAGTAAAATTCGCGGAGACATTCAAGAAAAAATCGCAAGCAGTTCTGTCAATTTGAAATTATTTTTTATACATATGGCTTCTGTCTTAAGGTAGAAATAGACGCTGCGAAGTCGGTACTTGTGTTGGACCGATATCGGGCCGACGGTTGTATATAGCACACACACGATACGATTTACTTGCGATTTGATCGAATAATCAGTTTTTACTAGCAAATATCACTCTAACAACACAGCACAGTTGTGAAATAATATCGTATCGACGGTCGCATGGCAGACCACAAACGATACAATCTGCCGCATGCGACCGCAGGTTTTGGCTCAGCTACGTACGACCGTGCGATATCGGGCCCAACCGACATTTCGTGCGCATACACTATACAATTATCGCATGCAACCGCAAATCGGCCCGACGATTGTACCGACCATCGCAACGTCTATTTCTACCTTTAGATGGTTTGGGCTACGCGTGTCAATTTTTTTCAAAGTCGTTTTATGACCCTAGACCAGTGTTTTCCAACCTTTTGCTTTGGCGTATCGCCTAGCGAGCTAGTTTTTTTTTCTCACATAACCCCTTATACCCCCCTGCCTTCTAATGTACTATATGTGGTACATAAAAAAAATTGAGGTGTAAGCCAATATTGGCGCAAACATTTGCCACAGTTAAATTATACCTCATCCACTAGTTTGATATTTTCCTAAATGCACTTATTTCCAATCTTTAAAAAAACATGTATTTAGCAAGCTTTTTCAACAAAAAAAAACAATTTTTTATTTGATTCCTAAGGAACCAACCCTATGAGTCTACCGTACAGAACATACAGAAAAGGTTACTTTAGGTTGGCATAAAATCTGTCGCAAAAATATACCCATGAATCGGAATTGATTTAATTGTTAAATAAAAACTATATTCTGTATCGTTCCGGATTATTAAAATATCTTACATTCACCCCGATTGCGACTGTCGTGTCGTTTCGACAAGAGTCGTTTTACGTGTTGTTGTTGGTAGAAAAACACTAACAACAACACGTGAAACGACTCTTGTCGAAAACGACACGACACTCACAATCGGGGTGATTGTTTGACGAAAACAGAACCCTTTTCATGTCTTTATCATATCCCAACGAGTGCGCAAATTTACCTAAAGTCATTCGGGTGCAACAAAAAAAAATAAAGTTCTTCAATTTAGTTTAGTATGCATTTCTGTAAGATTAAAGCCTTTCCAGAGCTGCACTCATACATTGAAAATCTCATTTTAATATCACCGATTTAGACTTAAACGTCTTTTAATTTAAAAATAATAAAATAAGTTTTAAAATAATAGGGTAAAAGTATAACATTTTAATGCTTTTTCGAAAACATATTTTATCTTTTATAAGAAAAAAAACAATAATAAACAGCTAGAAATACGAAATTAATCAAAAAATTTTCAAAAAATTAAAAATTCATCAAATTTTGGAATCTTTTAATATTTACAATTGATTTGTATTTTTTTTTTAAATAAATGATTGACATTTTAAAGGTCAATAAATTTCGGCAATACGATCAATTTTTTTTGATCATTATTAAGACAAAAAGTAGAAATATGATTTGTACAAAGTAAAATTAAAAAAATTGATTTTTTATACAAATTGAGAAGAAAAATTATATAAACGTTTATATTTATACACAAAATTATGCAATAATAGTAAAAATTTAAAAAAAAGGGGTATTACTGTTAATATAATTGAGATTGCTCAAGTAATATAAGTAGAATAAATATCCAGTGACGTGATGATTTTATAATGAAATGTAAATGAATAAGAGTCGTGTTGTGCGCTGTTATAAACTTCTTACAATATCAATAAAAACAAAGTTAAGTATTGTTTTATTTAAATTTCTTACGATAGCAATCAAAACAAAGTCAAGTATTTTTTTTTTATTTGATTTTTTTCATTAAAACATTTCAGGTGTTAAAATAATTTTTCGAACCTCATATTTTTCTTTATGTTCTGGAATTGAAACTGGATTGTTCTTAATCGAACATTCAGTCCTGTAGATTAATTTAATGAATTGAGCCTTTTAATGTAGTTCGAATCGAATAATAGATTTTCGGAAATTACTAAAACCGTATAGATTTCGAGAATCAAATTCTTATCCGAATTTACAGAACTTTTTTCGAATCGTTTCGATTTCTCGTGTCTGAAACTCGAAAGAAATTATATGGAACTAGAATTTGGACCCGGCTTTGCCCGGTCAAAAGCGGAAGTAGAACAGATCCTAGGAAAATTCAGTTGGTTATAAATTAGATAGCCTATGGCCGAGCTTTTCTTTAAAGTTTTTTCGCTCCGGAAAATGGTTTCCAAAAATTAATAAAAATGTAGCATTCGGATTCATCTTACCCCCTCCCTTTACTTCCTCCACCCCTTGGTCTACTTTTAAATGGGAATATGTCAGAGATGGACCCCGAGGAACATCTGTGGCGAATTTCAGGCCAATCGGTTCGGTAGTTTCCCCGCGAAAGGGTAACATAGAGGAAGAGCTAAGTTTCGAGATCACTTTACCCCCTCCCCTTACTCCCCCCACTTCTCGGGCTACTTTTTATTGGGTCTATGTTGGGGCTGGACCCCCGATGAACATCTATGCCAAATTTCAGGCCAATCGGTTCAGTAGTTTCCCCGCGAAAGAGTAACATAGCGTAAAAATTAAATTTCGAAATCACTTTATCCCCTCTCCTTACTCTCCCCACCTTTCGCGGTACTTTTCCGTATGCCTATGTTGGAACCAGAACTACCACAGACACTCATGCCAAATTTCAAGTCAATCGGTTCAGCCGTTTTTGTGTGAAAGAGGAACAGACAGACAGACAGACACCAACTCATTTTTATATATGTATTAGTGTGATTAAAAATAGATTTTTTTGGAAGGATTTGCGCCGCTGTCGTAAGAGAGACGAACTTGAAGGTGAAAACGGTTTGAAACTTTTTAACACATTGAACGCCACGGCAAAATCGGTAATGTTTCCCCGGAGGCCACGTAGCTTTTTGTGAACGAATGTTTTCGTTGTTACTCAAAATGAACTTTTGGACCAATATGAGCTGTCAACAGGTCCTTTTTGTATCTTTTCTGCAAGGATTTCTGTGTCGCACGTTTTTGGTCGCATGGCCCTGCACGGAAAAAATACCGTGCAACAGATCCTGAAGGCGCAGAGTTGACTGATCCACAACCTTCTACTAGTGCAGGACCTTCAGCGAGAACCAAAAAAAGAATTAAAAAGCCGTTGGCGGTTTTATAGGTCAACCACAATGAAGGTGGCAAGCGGCAGCGGCGACGGCGGGCGGCATGGCGCCGCCACACATACCGCCGAACCAGCTACAATGATAGCGGCAGCGGCACCATGATAGCGGCATGCCTCTGACAAAATTGAAACATCAAAACTTATTTAATGCGTCCGCTACTTCACTCCATTTATTTTCCTTGATTTTATATCCTTATATTGAGGATGGGCCAAATCGTAGAGCATTGGATTTCCTTTCACGAACTCGATTAATTTTTTCTCCGTTGTCGGCATCTTGGGAAATCAAAACGTCAAAAAAACTGCATAGAATGTGGCGCCGAATGTGGTGGTTGTCACTAAACAACGAAGAAAAATCGTCATAGAATGTGGCGCCGAATGTGGTGGTTTTCAGAAAACATTTTGGGCGGCGGCGGCAAGTTTGACTTTGATTCAAACTCGGCGGCGACGGAAAAAGTGCGCTGCCGTTGCCGCTGTATTGTAGCAGCTCTAGTTGCGCTACGTAAGTGCAAAAAAAATGCCGCCCGCCGCTGCCGCTTGCCGCCCCAATTGTGGTTGAACCATTAGATTACAACAAAGGGAAGGCCGGAATCGATTTGTCTGACCAAATGGCATCATATGCCACCACTCTGCGAAAAGGACTAAAATGGTATCGCAAACTAGGCATTGAGTTACTACTTGGTATTTCTGTTGTGAATGCTTTAATTATTTATAAAGCAGCCATAACCGAAAATTCGGAAATTCCGAGAAGATATTGCAACTGAATTACTAGAATTTTCATCAGCACAACCAACATCAATGAAGAAAAAACACACTATTGAAAAAAGGAAGGATGAAAATAACAAATCTACTTTTCTTTCTATATTTTATCTTTCTTTCAGTTGAATTTCTCAAATGAAAAAAACACATAAATAGAATAAAAAATGTAACATAAATAAAACTAAAGAATTAGAATGACTGCCTTTTTTTTCTAGAATTCAGAACTTATTTTGTATACCTATTTCTGTGAATAAGATTATATTTTTTCAAAATAGTTCTGCTTGTTTCACAAAAATAATTTCAAAAAATTCCTTAACCTATATCGCCCAAAAAACTATGAAAAAAAAGCTCCAGGGCCAAGCTGAAAACTCGTAAATGTTCCTCGGAGGCCACCGAATTCAGTGGCAATGTAAAATCCCATATGTAAAAAGCCGTTTTCGTGCGACGTGGCTCCCAGTAAACCTAGTGCCGTCGCACGATAATGTGCAACGTGGCCCCCTGGGAAACATAGGTGTCGCACGTTTTCGTGCGACGTGGCGTTCAATGTGTTAAAAGACATACAATTAATTCTGTGGCCAAAAAAGCAATAACCAGAAAGTATATTTTCAGTATGAGCTGTATTTGAATCAGCAAAAAGAATATTTTAGCTTCACATAGTAATCGACTGAAGTGTTATTAGTTGCGTTTTTTTAATGTTCTGAAGCATTTCAGAACAAGCCAACCATACAAAATCCTGCACCACCTTTTCATCTCGGACAGCGCTTGGAACAAAGGGAAATTTTATACGGTAATGTACGGTAATGAAATGCTGCTAACTTCAACATAATAAATCTGACATTTTATTCTCAATTGAGGATTTTGTGTTGGTGGTTCTTTGGTTCTGTTCGACAGCGAAATAGTTTTAATCATGGGAGATAGCGGATCGTGATTATATCAAGAAAATATAGCAGTAACGGCCTACTGATGTAACCAACGTGAAGTTAGTTGCGATTCGAACTCGATGAAACTTACACTGGATCGTTTTTTTAATATTCTGTGTTCTAGAATTTTTCGCAGTAGGAAAAATAAAAAAAAGAAAAAAACTGAAAAGAAAAAAAAGTAGAAAAGAGTTCCAGTTGGGATTTGAATATTTTTAATTGCCGCTATCTTGGAGAATGATGCTATGTTCGACTTAATTTTTCTTGTTGGGAAGATAATTTCAAAGCTGGTGAGATATTCCTTTAAATGTGTGTATCTGCGTAGCTACGCTTTCCTCCCTCTCCCTCTTTACACCGAAGGGAAGTAATTTTAAAAAGCATACCGTCTTTCTGAAACTTTTATAGGGACAGCATTTGTTTAAAATCAAATGAAAAGCAACAGTTATTCTTTAAGATAAATATTTGGTTTATTTCTGATAATATCATCTTTTATTTGTTATTTTATTATATATTACAGTTTTGTTTTTAGTTTTCAATACGTTTATTTCTAATTAGTTTTAATTTAAAATAAACTACAGCATTAATAATATTTTTGTGGTTGTGGTTTTTCACATATTTTTTTTTCCTCAATTTATGATTATCACTACGTACTTTTCTAATTAAAATTATTTCTCTATATTGAAACCAACAACTAAATGTTCATTCTTTATTTATTTTTTGTTTGCTTTTTAAATTACTGCCTTGTTTTTTAGATCATCATATTATATTCAAGATTCAAAATAGATATTTATTTCAAATATGGCTAATCATTACTTACTTATTTACAGAAATTCATCTGAAAACTTTTTCTCTTACATTGATAGTTTTCGAGAACAGAAAATTTTCCAATAGACATTCATTCGATGGGGGAAACCGATTTTAAAATAATTTTAATTGATGCAAGCAATTTTTTATTTCCAAAATGTTTTATTTTGTTGGCATTTTTTCCAATGAAAAGATTTTTTGCAGTAGATTATTTTGGATTTATTCGTGTATTTTTTGTTTTGTATTATGACTATCGATATTTTTTTTTTCTTTTTTCATGGTATAAAAAACTTGGTCCTTTTTAACCATTTCCAATATGGCTTTTTTACTTAATTAACAAAATTTCCTAGGAAGCGTTGGGCTCTAAAATCACATTAAAAAATTTAATTTTATAAACTGAGATAAAAAAGTAATGAAAAAAAAACTCGTTGGGAAGTGGAGTTTCATTTTTGTTGGCAACGTCATTTAACCGTGATAACTTCTTGTTTTATTTCTGGATTTTAATCACTGAAAGCAAAATTCAGTTTTAGTCAAAATTAAATTTCAAAAATTAAGTTAGAATTTCGGTGCATTTACTGAAATTTTCAAAATGGTTTTTTCCATGATTTTATTTAAACAAAAATAATAGCTTTATATAAATTACCTCTGTGAGATTTAAATTTTTGCCATTGTCCAAAAAAAAACGTTTAAGGTGACACCAAATTAAAGTAACAACATTTAAATTGAATTTTTTTTTGTTAAAGACAGACGAACATCAATCCCTGCAAAATTATATTTAAACTCAAAAACTGATTTTTATTTTTAAATTTAGTAGAGTATGTTGCCTTAAAAATATTTTTGCCTTTTAAGGCCGGTTTCCATTACTGTCTACTGGCTGGCAAGTCCAGTAGAAAATCCAGTATATCAGGAGTGATATTCCGTAACTTGTTTCAAGCGTCTGTTTCGAGTTAGAAGAACAAGAAGTATTCGCTGTCTCTGTTTCGACCGAAATAAATGACAGAGCGAAACCGAGATAGCAAACACCAATTTTTCTTCTAACTCGAAACAAACGCTTGAAACAAGTTACGGAATATCACTCCTGTTTTCAAGCGTTTGTTTCGAGTTAGAAGAACAAGAAGTATGTCTCTGGTTTGACCGGAATAAATGACAGAGAGAAACCGAGATAGCAAATACTACTTTCTCTTCTAACTCGAAACAAACGCTTGAATCAAGTTACGGAATACTACTCCGGTTATCTACACGTATTCGGAGCTTGCCAGACAGCAATATGACATTCGGTTTAAAAACTAACTCGAAAAATTTCTTTATTCAGTATAAAGTGACAACCGTAATTTTTATTATTATTTAACAGCATTGCCAAACTCACAACGAATAGTATGAGACAAATCGCGAGCACCGACGAGCTACTTGTCGACTAGTAGATGGTCGTGGAAACGGGCTTTTAGGGTCGATGACTTAAAATTTTGGTCCAATCTGTGACAAACACTGTGTTACGCATAATGGATGAGTATTTTTTCTACAAAATATTCATTGGTTTCTAATACACAATCGATGTCAATGCCAAACAAATTCCGGTTCTTGGTTTTCTTACAAATCTTCGAATTTTTACAAGCACAAGTTATGAAAAGTATGACGAAGAGAGTGTAACAAACAAATTAGGGAATATTTCATTGCTAACTGCCAATAATGGACTCTTAAAATGTTCCAGAAATAAATATGCAATGATTCTTACCCGGCCCTTACACGCGTCTGTAGAGCTGATACAGTCGCTGACACAGTCTCGTGTAAATGCACTGACTGCCAGTTCGCTAAATGTCTTCTAATTCGTTGTCAGTAATTTGACATTTGGAGTCTGTGCTACTGACAGACTTTACAGTCGCGTGTAAGGGCCGGGTTAACGCTTGTCTTCGTTGAATCCTGGGGCCTTATTCTAGAACTCGTACCGAGTCAAATCTCTACCGAGTGGTACAAAAAGCGATTCTTGAACTCGGAAACGAGCGAGTAAATACTCGGTGACGTTTAGCCTGCCGAGTGAGGTCAATATGAATCTGAAACTATCTTTGGAGATAGATCGCTCGTTTCCGAGTTCAAGAATCGCTTTTTGTACCACTCGATAGAGATTTGACTCGGTACGATTCTAGAATACGGGCCCTGGGAATTGATTCCTTGACGTTGCTATTTAAAAATTGATTTTTGAGGAGAATAGTAGAAAAACAATCACTTACCAATAACAAAATTCAACAAAAGAATCCTATTCAGTCATAACTATAACCAAAAAGGGATAATTTTATGAGGGAATCGATATATTTTGTCGGAGTCATATTTTAAGTGTTTATAGTATAATGCACAATTTTGATTCGGTTTTAATAATTCTTTTATTTTTACTCTAAAATGGGGTTATCCATTTTTGCAATATAATATACCTTAAATACAACTTCTTTTTTTTAGTAATTTTTGCTTTATTTTCATAAATTTTTATATTTGTATATTATAATATAATTTTCATTTAAAAATTGCTACAGACAAAAAAAAACGTAAAGAGAATGAATAGAACTAATTAAATTCGGTAAAAATAAAAATAAATAAAAATTTGTTTTGTTTTATTAATTTTTTTCTCTTTGTTAAATTAATAATAAAATAGTAGTAGTTAAAATTATAGTTTAACACAAAACTGAATAGGAATATTTATGTTTTCTTTTTTTTTGTTTCAATCCATATCTTTGCAAATTACTGTAAATGATAACAATAACTAATTATAAATTATTATTATTTAGTAAATTGTTATAATACAAAGTTTTTATCTGCTTGAAAGTTATCTATATACAGTTATTTTTACATGAACTTGCACATTTCTGAAAATGTTTACATTATAATTAAAAAATGTGGGTTTCAATTACAATCTTTGTGTTTATTTTCTGTGTGTGCGAGTTTCGAAGATTTTTGTGTTTGCTTCATGCCATTTTTATGAATTTATCTTTATTTTCACAATTTTTTTTTGTAAAAATTTGTATATTACTTAGAAGATGTAAATTTTCTTTATTTAAATCTTTCTACAATTGTTTTTTTTTTTAAATATATTTTCATAGATAAAAACTAAGACTTTTAATTTGAATTGATTTAATTTAATTTTTTTTTGTTCAATTTTAGTTTTTTTGTTCTGACTATAATATAATTGCTCTTAACCAACTAATTTAATACTTTGTACAAGATTTTTTTAAAATATTTATAGGGATTTTTTAAATTTGTTTGTTTTTTTTCTTATTTTTTCAATATACATATTTATAAAAACAGAAAAATATATATATATCTTCCAATATGTTAACTTTAAATATATATAAAGTGTAAATATATAATTTTTTAAAAAGATTTTTTTAAGATTTTTTTAATGCGATAATCAAAAATTATTTCAATAATGCAATCATTACTGATCAGTTTGATTAAGATTCTGGAAGTATATAACTTTTTCCGGATTATTTTTCCATTGAGCTGCAATTAAATCTTTTGTGCAAAAACATTGGACTGAAATTGGGTAAGATTTGATTTGCATTACAAACCAAATTTCAACTTGCACTTGAAAATTCATTGAAAACGGAATATTAGAATTAGAATCAAGCTTGTATCAAGCTTGTAAACATTTCCGATTTGAGTCGCTGATGCTTTTCGCGTAATTAAGCAAACAAAAAGAGAAGAGAACAGATTTTAAAGGAATATGTTACACACGGCAACTTTAACCGGCGACTTTTCTTAAGTATAGGCGAGAGAAGTGAGGGAAGCGGTGGCCCCTCACTTCTCTCGCCTATACTTAAGAAAAGTCGTCGCTTAAAGTTGCCGTGTGCAACACAGGCCTAAGGAAGCAATGAAAAGCACGAAGCTTCCCGCAGTAACCAAGCAAGAAAGCTTTGAAGAACGTTTCTGTCAGTGTATTCCAAACAAATATCGAATGGACTTTATGTTGGTGTGCATCCGCCACCGAACAATATCGAGATTTTGCATTGCGTGCGAATTTTTCCATAAAATTAATTTCTTATGCAGGTGTTTCTACAAATCTAAAAAGAAATTCGAAATCTAAATCTCGCTTCCATGATCGAAAACAAAAAGAAAATGAAAACATGAAAGGAATCAAAAGTCAAATCTAACCTCTGGAGCCCAATGAACGCAACGCGAACGCCACTAAAACGCAGAAACTGTCACGCAGCGCAACATTTCAGCGGCAGAGCCCAATGGCATCTCGTGAAGTAGTACAAGTGACATAATATAAAGTGGTATAAAATTGGCAAAATTACAAAAATGGATAATTTCGAAGCGATAATTTGTCTTGTTGGCCTTTATCTTTGTTATTTGTTGTTTTTTGCACTAAGGCTATCAATTTTTCCTCGAACAACATTACCCCAACCTCACTTTATGAACTGTCAACGCAGAATTGCTGCGACAAAGTTAGAAGTTTGCAAACTTTTGCGTTGTAGTTGCGTTCACTGTGCTCACTTCAAATGATGTCTATGGAACAAACTTGTAAGTGACAGTTTCTGCGTTCGTTTCAAGCGATTTGTGTTTTCTGGGTTGTTTATCTGTTCATTTTGACCAAATCAAAGACGTCTTCTTCCTAGGGATGCCAACAATACCTCATGTTTGCAAAACATCGAGGTATCGTTGAAAAATATCGAGTTTTAACCTCAATGTTGAACAGGGCGATATATCGAGGTATCGATGTTGTTATCCACGATGTTAGAACATTACTCTTCAGAAAATTAGTAGAGAAACTAATTTTAGGACTACAGGGATTAGTTTTTAGATAGATTTAATATAGCCACTCTACGATTTGTTTAAATTTTCTTTGGTATCAATTTTCGGTTTCATCTTTTTACAAGATTTCGCAAAAAAATACCAGAGCTAGCCATGAAATTTTACAGAGAAGTTTGGACCTGATGTGGAAATCCGTTAACCGGAAGTAATCAAAACGGCGGCTTTTTAAAAACTACGATTGCGTTTTTTGCGATTTATTCCGAAACGAACCATTTTCCAGTAGCCTTATGTATTACAAAACTTGGAGACAATAAGATTTGCTACATTTATGTCTTTTACTAGAACTCCGTTATGAAGATATGCCGGTATTTCAAAAAAATTAGTTTTTTGCAAATATCTCGAAAACTAACGGGTTTTTGGTGCTTCAACGTATAAGAAGAATTAATTATACCTGGGGTGCACTCCACCCGCTGTAGAGCATCCGCCAGGTGGCTAAATTATTTATTAAATTTAACTTTTTCAAAACATCGGAAAAACATCGAGGTATCGCTGTTTTCAGGACGATGTTTTTTGACATCGATGTCGCCTTAAAAAAACATCGATTTTCGATATATCGAGGTTTTATGAACGATGTTGCATCCCTACTTTTTCCCACTCTCATTTGATTCTGCGCAAAGAGCGCCAGCATTAACTGTACATAGAGAATGATTCGCAACTAAAAATTTTCTCCACTACGTGTGAGACTTTTCGTACCATTTCGTTGTTCGCAATTGGATTATTTCCCAATTGACCAATGTTGGAATTTTTGTACCGTGTCCAAACGTACCACGCAATTTTCCTTTATAAAGTTTAAGAATATTTGTGGGAACATTTGGAATTATGGACCTTATGGTACAAAAAGGACCATTTTCACAGGAAAAAATCTTGGATTTCCAGTCAAAATTCCATAAATCGTACCTTCGGTACTTGGTACAAGAAGATTGGAAATCCAATTGGTTTCCAACCAATTTGGTCAATTGGGTTTGGTGCTTAATCGATGTCGTTAAGTTAAAACACAATTACGCGTGCGTGCGTGCGGCATTATTTAGTTCTGGCATCTAGTAGTTGTCACCGCGTTTAAAAGTAGAGACTGAGCCTACTCTACGCGGCACGGACGCGGCAACGCGTCTGAGCAACGTGCAATTATACATTTACTCATATAAATGCGTACTTTTTACTTTCACCGCGTGGGTGCCGCACGCACGCACGCGTAATTGTGGTTTAGGCTTTATTAAAAAATTATAAATATCTAACACTGGTAATTTTTTGTATTTTGTAAAACATAAGCCATAAGAAAACCTACAATTGGTAGTGGTCAATCGTCAAATTATTTATAGGACATACAAAATTGTTATAAAAGAAAATCCCATTTGTATGGGGGAGGGGAAACGAGTGGTCTGGGCACCAATCATGTATTCCGACGCGTCTCTGTCTTTCGACTTCGACGCAGCTTTTAACTCTTGACTTCGCCATATCTGCAGCTTGAAATTTCGCGGAAGCGTCACTATGAATCGAAACGTGATTCTGACTGTTACTCCAGGAAATTTGAAGCTGCTAATATGGCGAAGTCAAGAGTTAAAAGCTGCGTCGAAATCGAAATACAGAGACACGTCGAAATACATGATTGCTGCCCTGATTGAGTTTTGATGTAAGAAAGTTTTTTGTAAAATTTTATTGTACACATTTTGCCTTTATACATTTTTTGATGTGACTGAGCGTTTTCGAGAAAATTTCAAAAAATTGTCACATTTGTATGTGGGGGAAAAATTTCAACTCCTAGGTCAATCCTTTCGATAGTTTGGTGTTCACGGATGAACGGACAGGCAGACAGGCGGAAATCAATATCTTTTGTCATACCAAACATCCTGGGGCCCGATCATATTCACCGACGCGTCTGCAAAAATCCAACAAGTTTTCCAAAAGTGCAAACATTTTGACAGATGTGACAATCAAAGCACTGCATTGAACTGAAAAAATCACGTGTCGGTAATCAGGATTGCAAAATCTGTCGCGTCAATTCAGGTGTTTTGCAGACGCGTCGGTGACTATGATTCGTGCCCTGGTGTATTCCATTTTTGTATCCCACGATTGTTCGATGCGTCGCATACGGCATACTAAATCTAATATAGCCCTACATAATTCTGATATAGAGTATAAACATCATAAGGAATTTCAATGAATGAGCAAACTAGATTACATTTTGGACAAAGTAAATTTAATCTTTATAAATAGTAAATATTAATTTTAGATATTTAGTCTGATTAAAGACAAGATCTAATGGAATATGATTTTATATTAATTCTATATCATTATTTATGTAGCTTTTGGGTATTTAAAAGAAATATTAGTTTGATGAAATATAAGACCATAATTTAATGACTATTAGAAACTTTTTAGTAAATCTAGAAATATAATTTAAATATGGTTTTCAAATACTGTTGTTTAAAAAATAAATAATTTAAGCACTTATGAATTATATTGCTTTGAAATAATTTAAACAGTTAAAAAAATAAGTTAATTAAGTATGTAGTAGTAGTTGATTTATAGCTTAAATAATGTAACATGAATTTTATAATATAGATTCATGTTACATTAGTTAGATTAAAACTTTTCTTTCGAATGTTGAATTTATCCCCCCAGATACAATAGAACTTTATTCAACTATTTAGTGTTTAACCATTTCTGATTCATGGTTTATACTCGACCTTTTAAGCTTATACCGCAATTACGCGCAAAGCGGCGCGGCGCGGTGACAGATGGTAGTAGAAACTATAGGTTTATATGAGTTGGTTTATAATTGCGCGGTGACCAAACGCGGCAGTCGCGCGGCAACCGCGCGGCACCGCGAAGAGTAGGTCTAGTTTCTACTTTCAGACGCGGTTGGAAGCGGTCACAGTTGTTTATGTTTTCTGAGTGTTGTTGCAAATATTTTTATCAAGTAAAAAGATGGAAAATAACTTTAAAACGTATTCGAAACCGAAAATGAAACGGAAAAATTAATAATCTTCAAATTTTCTGCGATTTTTAGGTTATGAGAACACAAATTGAGCTGTCACCACGCCGCAACCTCGCGGCGTAATTTCGGTTTAAAAATGACTGCGGCTGTCGCCCTGCCGCTCTGAGTTAACCGCGCCGCGCCGCGCGCGACTGCCACACCGCTCCAATTGTGGGACCAGCTTTAGCATTGAGTCCTATTAGAATTTCACGGCTTTATTAAATTCAACTATAATTGAAATGTTAGTCATGACAGAAAAAATTTTTTCTTCTAAGATTTGAAAAAAATTAACAATAAAGAAGCGCTGTAGCAGTGAAAGTATTTATGGAAGACAAGATTCGCTAAATATTTTAAACTAAGTCGAGACTTTATAAGAACCCAAATCCAATATTTGTTTCCCAGCTTATGCTTCGCCTGAAGTAATCCGTACAAAAGTCACTTCCAATGTCTCTCAAATCAATTTGGCAACCAATAAAGTTTAACTAAAACACTAAAACATTCTTTGAAAAAAAAAAGAAAAAGATTTTTGTCTTTTTATCCTTGTTATGAAATAGGCGTAAATTCCAAAACTACTGTAGTGTAAAATGAAATTTTTTGAAAAATATATTAGCTGTCTATTATTATGAAGATCTCTTTTTCATTAGAATTATTTTTGTTGTAATTTGTTGTTTTTACATTGGTTTTGGTATTTTTTCAGAATTTTCTTGCATTAAGTTTTCTTTTATCATTTATTTTTACAAATTTTTCACCTACTTTCGACCTCCGGCGAAAAAAAAACGAGAAATATAAATGTACATATTTTGAATCTATCCCCACATTAAATTTTTACCTACTCATAAAAAACTCAAAGTCCAAATGGGACTTTTTAAATACTTTTTCGTATTTTGAATGTTTTCATCGCATTTCAATCATTTGTTGATTTGTTTCTTACTTTTCATTTCTGTGTGCCTAAATCACTAATTACTAAAAGTTCAATATCACTTCATAAAACTTACTCGAATTTTTCAGAATATTTTATTTTTTAAAGTTTTGGATGCACAAATCACAATATTGAGTTTAGTTCTAGTCACTTGTTTAATTTTTTTTACTTTTAGTTTGAGATTTTAAAAAAATCTTCAACACGTTCAGATGCAGATAAAGATCCACTCTGTTTTATTTACAATGTTTAGGTGTCCACTCGAGACGGTGAATCTCTCTTTGCTGTCGGGGTGAATGATTTAATCGAATAGCGACGCAAGGATGTCGTCCTGATTTGGATGATTGCTCGAACCACTCGATGGCGGGGTGTTCAGATCTGGTGGGTCCAAATAGGAGAGAATTTCCATTGGATCGACAACACTGTCGGAGAGGAGCTAAAACGGATTCCAAAATTAGTACTAGAGCAAAAAAAGAAAAGAAAAAAGCGGTGCAGCTGGTAGTATATGCCCAAGTAACCAAATAGTGCGTAAAGTGGTCGTCGCGACCATAAAGATTCGACGTTAAAGTCGCCACGACGACTTTACGCCCTATTTGGTTACTTGGGTGTGCAAACACTTATAAATATGACTATAGAATCGTGCGCAAATTCGTCCTGCCGACTGCACCAATGTTCAATAAGTTGTGAAATTAACTTACATTTAAGTCATTAGCATCACCATCGATAACCGTCGACGGATCGAAATTGAGATCGGCATTAAGATCAGCATCGGATAAATTGACTAAGCTATCACTTTGATTGATAAGTGAATTAATGATTTGCTGCTGTGAATTTAACGTTGAATTCGATGAATTGTCACCAGTTTGGCTGACAGACGATGATGATGTCGTTGTTGTTCCTGACGATGGCGATGATTTATTTGGCGTTGTTGGCTGCTGACTACTTCCTTGGGGCGATGAATTCTGTGGGGAATTATGCGAGTTACTGTTCGGTCCACTCGCTGATGCTGATGATGAACTTCCGTTACCACCACCACCACCCGTCGTTGCGCATTCGTTATGCGCTGATGAGACACTCGGCGGGCCACCAGGTGTTAGTGGATGACTAGCTGATCCCCCGCCAGGTGTATGAGGTGTATGCGGCGTGTGAGGCATCTGAGAATTAAAAAAAAAATACTGACTTCTAAAACATTCTTTGAATTTGAAAAAAAGGGTTCAAACTTACTTGATCGGATAGGGATTTCTCCATTGCGTTGAGCGGGTCCAAAGAATTCACACTATCACTCAAGTGCGAGAGAGGATCATTTCCGCCGGAACTATCGTTTTGACCAGTAAATGAATCAAACGAATTTCGGTTGGAATTGTAACTAAAATAAAGTGTACATTGACGAATCAAAAGAGTTCGTAAATTTGGTATAAGGGATTTTCAAAAATCCAAAAAAGCGTTTTCCAACTCACCTTTGTCCCATCATATTGCCGCTAGCTATTGAATTCATGTCGTGACACATGTAGGGACTCATCGCCTGCGAGTTGTCCCACGTAGGAAGTGTTGTTGATCCAGGTGACATTACTTTCGAGATTATCTTCCCACTATTCGTATCATCTTCGGTTTTTATATTAGGATTACAACCAATTCCTTTGGCGGCTTTCCAATTAGCTGCTGAATCTATTGTTACTTCATCAACATCGGAATTTGAATTGTTTAAGATCGCCCACATGTATTGGTCGATCTCAAGACCTTCAGTTAACGCAGGTTTGCTGGAATTGAGAAAATGCAAGTTAAAAATATTTCTATTCAGGGATTTCGAGAGAAATGTTTTTGCATTTTTGTAAAGTCTACGATCTACGACATATCATTTTATAGGCTGGATGATACGATTTTTTCTAAAGCAGTTATTTTTACTTACTTGCACTCAGGACATCTCCAACTACCCCGTTCGCAGTTCAAGAGCAGATAGCTTTCGAGATCGAAACATTGGATGTGCTTGCAATCGTGTCCTCGCGCAGGTAGTCGAATTCGGTTCTTCGTGATCGGACATTTGAGAGAAACCTTAACAAATGGCTGATCTACAGATGCATCGTTGCCAGACGATGGGGGTGTCGCACCAGGCGCCACCATTCCCATGGCGAAATTCCTTTTGATCTTCGCCACGCTGTGCTCCAGAGGCAGAAGATTCCGTCTGTGGAGACCTTGCAATACTTGTCGCACTGACGGTCGATGGACTAGTTGAAGAACGAACAAATGTGACTGGAAAAGAAGTTAATAGTTAGACATTACAAGCATTGAGTGTAGCGTAGAAGGTCGTGGCAGTCTGTTTCAGGCGGCAAATGACTTTACACAAAAATATTAAGGTCAATCATTAAAAAACGTCTTCAAATTTTCGCCAGAAAAACTTTTAATTCGAGTAATAAGCCTTTGCTACGCACTGGTGCAAGGATTAGAATACTTACACAGCAGCATGCACTAACTGTGATTTGGATTGTGTTGCGACCTGGTTGGCAAACCTGCTTCAGATAAAGTGGTCGATGGGCAGTTTTGTCCGCCCGTTCTATGATCAGAGGCGTTGCGTTCGCTGAAACCTGCACTGTATTTGGCCAATTTGTGTTCATTTGCCGATCTTCGTGATGGAAACATTTTAGCTGGAGTTCCAAATCAGATCTAGAAAAAAAAATTGTTGCATTAGTGATGTGGTTTCACTGATTGTAAAGGATTCTAATGATTTTTGTATCTTACCTGCACATTAAGGTATTGTAAACTGTTGGTTTTAATTGGAATACATGATTGCTAACTGCGAGGTTGTGCTCCAACCGAAACGGTGCCAAAATGATGCCATCTCGGACAGGAAATGTTAGTCGTAGTTCATCATCTTCTAAAAAGGAAACAGATGTCGATTAAAATTAGGGGACGTTCCGGAGAGATTCAATGTAATCTCAACATAAGATAGTATATTGCTCGGTACTCACTGTGATTGGGTTGTGGCTTAACGTCCGGATTGGGACTCACATATGGCATTGAAGAGGCGGGTGTAAGTGGCGGCGTTGGGTTACCAGGAACGGGGCTGTGCTGATAGTTCATGCGAGCATCTTGCTGGAAACTATAGAGGAACAGGTATTACATACTCATTCGTGGCAGGACATTTGCGTCCAACTTACCCCTGAACATTTTGATAGCCGTTGGTGTTTCCAGCGGCTGCGCCAGCGTAAAATTGCTGGCCATGAGCACTGCTTCCCGTGTATGGGGGTGTACTCTGCCTTTGTTGGGCCATCATTGGGGGTCCGGCGCGGCCGTAGGGATTCATTGCGGCCGATCTACTGTAACCGGCCTGCATAGGAACTGGAACACCGTTCGACTGATGGTGGGGGAATTGCATCGGCCCTGGAGGAACATTCTGCGGATTCTGGTTCATTGGGTATATGGCCCGTTTTTGGGCGGCGTGCATCTGGGGGTTGGGATAGGGAGACATCCGTCTCGGCGGGTAGCCACCATTCGCCATTCCCTGCATTTTTGCCATTGGATTCATCTGGTGGTTCATTGCGGCCGCGGCTGCTGCTCCCATTCCGTTCATCGGGCTCATGCCCATGCTGCTCATGTTTTGCATTTGATTCATTGGATTCATCTGAAATATGAGACAATGCGGGCAATCAGATTTGTCTAAAGCAGCTGTGCTGGATGACTGCAGAAATAGAGAAAAACAAACAAAAGAAAATTTTACTTATTATAAAGCTCATTTAATCATCGCCGATCGGTACCAGTTGTATTTGATTTTTTTCGCCGTTGGATCACATTGCCCTGACTTTTTCATATCCTATGGAAAAGAGTGGACGTGGTCACTACATAACTTATTACAGCCGTAGTGAAGAACATTTTTCACTTGTAGATATATTCAAAATATCTTCAATAAGGGAATGGACGCTAGTAGAGAGTAAGGTTTTTTAAAAATTACTATTCAAAAAATTAAGGATTTAAAAAAATCCAGAATTTTCCGGAAATCGGTGAATGATAGTAGTTAAAAATTTAAGAAGTAATATAGATCTTTATATATTTTGATTACTATCTGAGAGTTTTTGTAAGTGATTAAGAATATTGATAGAACCTGGGCACCAATCATGTATTCCGACGCGTCTCTGTCTTTCGACTTCGACGCAGCTTTTAACTCTTGACTTCGCCATATCTGCAGCTTGAAATTTCGCGGAATCATCACTATGAATCGAAACGTAATTCTGACTGTCACTCCAGGAAATTTGAAGGTGCTGATATGGCGAAGTCAAGAGTTAAAAGCTGCGTCGAAGTCGAAAGACAGAGACGCGTCGAAATACATGATTGGTGCCCTGTTGCGTGGGTTTCGCGGGGTATGTGGTGTTTTTACAGATTGTAATCCATCATATGTCTAAATAGTGTAAAAGCAGATGAGTAAATTCTTTGAAATATGGTCAAATGCAGGTAAGCTGGACGTTCAAGAATATTTATGCAAAGAATTCATCAGATCACTTTCTAAATCAAGAATAAATCGCGTGGCAATGCGACTTTATGCATTCGTCATTTACTGGATGACGCGACGTTGATATTGATGTGGTTGACGACAGCGAATTCCGGACAGTTGGCATGATGTGAGAGAATTTGCATAAATGAAAGTTTCATTTAGAATTAAGTCGAGTTGACTGCAAAAGTTGAGCTGAGAACTTCAGTTCAAGTGAATTTGCGAGCGTACAACAAAACAAATGCTATTATTTTTTTTTTAGTTAATTATGACAAAATCAAATTGAAATAACCTTTCCATGGTGTACAGAAATGCATTTCGGTGGGGTGTAATGCAGGGTTAAATTTAATTTTGCATTTATTTGCTATGCAATCATGTGCAGGTGGTCGATTCATTTCAACGAAATTATTATCGTCGTTGGTGCGTTTAAGAATTTTACTTAGGATTGGGAATTACTGAGCATTTCTAGAAGCGATTCCGAGAGAGAGGGGGGAGCCGAGTAGAAATCAATCTGAATTGTTTATGTTAATCAAGATGATTACTTTCGATCAAAGGTGGTGATTTCATAAATTCCAGATGCAAAATCACAACCAATCGTGTGACATTGAAAGGATTGCGTGCCTTTTATCAAATGTGTTATAAACAAGGTTTAATATCATTTTATTTATTTCATTTTCAGGAAATTCCCAAACACCTATTTCAATATTTTCTAAAATTATTAGTTCTGAATTAAATCATTTCAATTATTATCGATCCGATAATAATACATTCTTGAATAATCAGGTGTAACAGTTTGTTTTATTCGTTGGGTTGTAACTCTTACAAGGCTAAAAATTGCGCAATTTGATTGCGGAAATCAAAATTATGAACACTTTGCAATTATTTTGAGAAATATATTAAAACACAGCTAAACATATCCAAAACAAAATATGTACGTACCTAACTAAAAGACTCATCACGAATTTCATCAGTATTAAATTCCAGTTAGTACATGATAAAATGGCAAAGAACTGATCTTAAACGCAAATTGACCGCCATATGGTGCTGTATGCATTGCATTGGAACTGATAATGATTTTCATTTGAGAACAAACAAACAGTAAAGACGCCGGACAAAATGAAGAAAACGCAAGAAAATCTTGAAGAGGTCTTAGTTCGGTCTGGAATTCAAAAAGGAAAACTAAACGCAATAGAGCTACTTCACTGAAGTCAACCATTAACGATATTCCTGATTCTTATACTCTATATGAGAATCATATTGAAGTATATTAGATTTAGTATATTTGTAGTTCATCGAACGAATCGACAGACACAAAAATGAACTACACCAGGGTGTTTGGTATGACCAAAAATTTTGATTTCTGAGTGTCTGCTGTGTGTCTGTCGCTCTGTCCGTGAACACCAAAAGGCATTGGGTGATGTGAATAAAAAAAAATAGCTTTTGCTAAAACTGATGTTTATACCCGTATGGTGAAACCAAAGGGTATATTAACTTTGCCTTACCGTTTGTAACGCCAAGATCCCGTGATCACCAGTGGCGGCTTTATAGGGGAGGCAACGGAGGCATTGCCTCCTCATAACATTTTATAAAAATGTTTTTCTGACGTATACCATAATAGACTGTATAAAAATCTGTATGTTCAGAAAATAATAATTTAAAAAAAAATCCTGTTCTCTAATGTCGAATTCTCTAAAACATAAACTACAAATTCTCTTCATAGAGGCTAGCCTCCAATTCGTTGCCTCCTCATTTCAAATATAGACGAGCCGCCACTGGTTATCACACACAAAAATGAATTACACCAGTGTGTTTAGAATGATAAAAATAATAAATGTTTGCATGTCCGTCCGTCCGTCCGTCCTTCCGTCTGTCCGTTCGTCTGTGGCGCGGATTGCGGGCGCACAGATTGAACTATAAACTTGAAATTTGGCACAGATCCGTTTTTTCGTAAAATGCGAGGCTAAGTTCGTTCATGGGCAAAAATGGACCATTAGGGGGGGTACCCCCCATACGAACGAAATCGTTTTTTGTGAATATCTCAAAAACGGTGCACCTTATCAAAAAAGTGCAAGAACAAAAGTTATTTTGGATATGATTCTACATAAAACTCCCATACATCAAAATCCGATTGGAATAAATTTAAAAAAATCTTGTTTGAAAGTTTGACTTCAAAGTGGAATTTTGGTACAACTGTTCGAATTTTGATACGAATATCACCATACGGGTCTCCAATGATTGCCAGATTGGCAATTATAGCTTTTGTTATGTTTTTTAGCAAATGCAGACTGCATACAGACTGTTTTTTAGCTAATGCAGACTGCATTCAGACTGTTTTTTAGCTAATGCAGACTGCATACAGACTGTTTTTTAGCTAATGTAGTCTGCATTCACATCATCGATTGAGCTAGAGACTTGAAATTTTTTATGATAGCAAGGCTATTCTTGAACGGGTGAAATCGGGCAAAATTGGGCAAAATTGGGCTATCCTTTGCCCGTTTTTTTGGCAATTCTCTCGAAAACGGTGCATTGAGTCGAAAAATTTATAAAGACAAAATGTGTTTAGAATATGATTTTACATATTCAATTCTTACATACAACTCCTTTACTCCTCTCCCAAACAAATGAGTTTAAAAAAAAAATTGTCTGTTCTCATATAGAGTATTTGACGATTGGTCCCTGGCAATTGTAGCTTTTCTTATGTTTTATTTTCGTTTCACTCAAATAAATAAATGGCAATTAAGGCGAGGAAAGGAAATAGTCGGCTTAATCCTACGGATGGAAATTTAACTATTCGGGGGTAAATAGGCATCCGGGGTATAACATTGAATATCGATGGTATCCTTGAAACTACAGTGAGTTATATTTTAGACTGTCAGGTTTTCGAAATACAGTAGAATCCCGATAATTCGTATTTCAAGGGACCGACGTAAAAATACGAAGTATCGGGATATTCGAATTAGCAGGATTACGAATTATTGGGATTTTTTCAAGGGACCAGCAAATTCATACGAATTAGCGGGATATACGAATTATCAGGGTACGAATTATCGGGATTCTACTGTATCTTCAAAAAAAAAAAAAATTTTAAGAAAGGTGGCGTACTGGGGAAAAAGCTTCGATAATTTTTTCAACTAATTTTACAAAATCAACTCGATGGATTCCAATTTTTTTCTAGAATACTGTTAATTTTCTAAATGGCATAATTGTAGAATGCAAAAACGACTATCTTGATTTGATCGGGCAATACTAATACCGATAGTGACATTGATGACCAATTCTGGTGGAGCTTTATGGCTAATTTCTTTCTCTTTTGTTTCATAGCTGGGTAATACACACAGTGGATAATAATATTTAACAAAATACTTACATGATGATGCCTCGATGCATTGTAGTTCATTCCATTCATTGGCCCCATTGAGTTCATCTGCATTGAATTCATTCCGCTCATGCCATTCATTCCCGTCATTCCGTTCATTGTGTTCATATTCGCCATTGCATTCATACCGTTCATGTACTGATGATGGTGCGATTGCCCACCGCCCCCGCCATGCATTCCCATATTGCTCATCTGTAATGTAATCAAGGAAACCAAAATTCATTAAGTCGTTATGGAAGGACAATCTAGATGTGTATAGATATTAATTTGGACGGTGATAGCTTCGGATAAGGTTTCATAAGGTATGAGTTTGGGTCCTCAACACTTGATTTCAGAAAAGCGAATAAGTCGCCTTTAAATGGATAGCAAAGGATTGTTTGGTTCTGTGGGTGGGCGCATATGACCCATGTTACAAAGCCTAGCCTTTCGAGTAAACATTTGGGCATGAGTTAGTGACTGTTAATATGCACAGGATTTATCGAACAAGGAAGGAATTGTGTTTCGTTTGTATTACCTGTGAATTGAAGCCTATTCCGTCCACTCCCTGTTGTGTTCCCGTCGCAGCCACCATGTTTATCTGATGATGATGATGGTGATGATGATGTTGTTGTTGTTGCTGCTGCTGTTGTTGTCCGTAGCCCGTAGATCCGTTTCCTGAATTACCAGCTCCTCCTAGCAAGTGTGAGGCAGCAATAGTCCCACTGCCTCCACTGATAGCACCAGATCCTCCTCCGGTGCCTCCTACTACACTATTGCTAACGTGTGCCGACGAATAAGTAAACTCTGAATTAGGTCCGAATGAGTTCTTCAGGCTGCTTAAGCTATCATTGTTGTTATTGTTTAATAAATTTACATTAGTATTGCACCCCAAGCTATTATTGTAAATATAGCCTTGCTGCTGTTGATGAAGATGATGATGCTGTTGCTGCTGCTGCTGATGGTGGTGATAAAATTGTGCTTCTGCTGATGTATACGCCCCGACTGGTGATAACTGGCCCCCTAAGGCTGGAGCCCTTGAGGAGCCCCCCTGGGCGTTCATTTCATCAACATTTCTGTAAATGTCAACGAAAAAGACAAATGTTAAATAATTTATTTAATATTTGCAAGCATATAAAAAAAATACATTCGATTTTTCAATAGTTTTCATTTTTACCATTTTTTTTCTATGGCAGATTTTAAGGGAAAATACTGTAATATCGAAGCAGATTTGGATAACATGCTCCTTTTGTCAGTGTAGATATTTTTATACCCGTATGGTGAAACCAAAGGGTATATTAGATTTGCCTTACCGTTTGTAACGCCAAGATCCCGTTATCACACACAAAAATGAATTACACCAGTGTGTTTAGAATGATAAAACATAACAAAAGCAATAATTGCCAATCTGGCAATCATTGGAGACCCGTATGGTGATATTCGTATCAAAATTCGAACAGTTATACCAAAATTCCAATTTGAAGTCAAAGTTTCCAATAAGATTTTTTAAAATTTATTCCAATCGGATTTTGATATATGGGAGTTTTATGTGTGTTTAGAATGATGAAAAAAGTTGAATTTTGCATGTGCGTCCGTCTGTCTGTCTGTCCGTCCGTCCGTCCGTCTGTCTGTCCGTCCGTCCGTCCGTCTGTCTGTCCGTCCGTCCGTCCGTCCGTCTGTCCGTCCGTCCGTCCGTCTGTCAGTCCGTCTGTGGCGCGGATTGCGGGCCCACGGATTGAACTATAAACTTGAAATTTGGCACAGATCCGTTTTTTCGTAAAATGCGAGGCTAAGTTCGTTCATGGGCAAAAATGGACCATTAGGGGGGGTACCCCCCATACGAACGAAAACGGTTTTTATGAATATCTCGAAAACGGTGCATCTTATCAAAAAAGTCCAAGAACAAAAGTTATTTAGGATATGATTCTACATAAAACTCCCATACATCAAAATCCGAGTGGAATAAATTAAAAAAAAAATGGAGGCTTAAGTTGTTAAGTTTCGTTGGTGCAAATGGCACTTAGCGCCCGCTAAAAGTTTCGTAAAACCCGCTATAACACTCTTTATATCTTGATTTTAAAAAATTCTTGATTTAAAAAAAAAAAAACAATTTAAATTATATCCAAAATATTTGCTGCCCCAGGCATACACGTTTTACAGATTTTACTATACAAGTAGCAATATTTCGACAATTTGTGAAATTGTAAACAAATGTACAAGCACCCTGTGCTAAACAGATTTATGGTCCTTCCCTTCTGAATGTTCCCATATAAGCGAGTACAAATTTGCTTGTTTCGAAAACATTCGTAACTGTTTTAAAACGCTGCAAATCATTTTTTAAATTCAATCTCAGACCACCATCAGACACACATGAATATCATTTGAAATCAAATAGGATATGAATACACTGCGCTTATGTGAAATGGGGAAAAAAGGTCGAAGTTTCGTAATAAAATGCAATATAAGTGATGAATTTGGTAGGGCACGGTAAATCCTCGAAATCATAATATCCACTTCATGCCGGTTGTTTGCCACAAATGAAATTTTACAATGCTCATTCGTATGACCCCTGCTGGGCATCAAAATAGCAAAGTACTCTGTCGACTTCCCTTCAAGCGTAATAAATATAACTCATATGATTCAAGAAGAGTTACGTGTGTTATGAATGGTGCATATAATTGTTTGGCAAGGGCAGAGATTCATTATCTAGGGTCTGCGATGCCTAAAACAGTGCAATTTTGGAAATACAAGGAACATAAAAAGTACGAGCTACATTTTTGAAGATTCGAACCACATTTTTAAAAAAATCCTATGGCAATGGAACCGCAGCAAATCGATTCTTTTCTAAACCGTACTACAAGCCCCAATAATGAAAGTGTAATGAAAGTGTAACACTGGGCTTACCCATAGACTTGTCGAGTATATTCAAGTTTCCTTTCTGAAACAAGCAATAGTAACTATCACTATAAATCTTACAAATGTTGCAATTTTATGTTTGAACTGTACTGGCGCAAAAACGAAGAATTAAATTAAGGTAGAACCAGAAACATACGTCCGTTCGTGCGGCATGATTTTGTTTTGGCATCTAGTAGTTGTCACCGCGTCTAAAAGTAGAAACTGAGCCTACTCTACGCGGCAGGGACGCGGCATCGCGCAATTATACATTTACTCATATAAATGCGTAGTTTTTACCTTCACCGCGTGGGTGCCGCACGCACGAACGCATACTTGTGGTTTAGCCTTTAAGATTAGCCCTGAGAAATTTTAGGTTATGAACTTCTGTGTATCAAAATATGTAGAGCAGTCCAAATTATCAAAAATTGCAATAAATTCAGTGACTAGGATTAGATGTATTTGTATATATGCAATCTACATGCCAGAATTATTGTTTATGTATATTGGTCAACAATTGCGACTTTACCCTATCATTCGTCTCCTGCTTTTAGTATTCAATCCGGACCTAAGTTACATATAGTACAGTCCTTTTTGGCATAACCTTAAATTCTTATCTAATCCACCACGGGAGGGCCAAATTTTCCTTTCGGCATAGAAATACCGTCAATATTGGATAAGGGTTGTCGAGCAACAATTTTTACGGACTAACAACGCTTCAATTCGAAATCATAATTTTGGGGAGCGTAAAAACTCATTCTCGTCACATATTTCTATATATATATAACATTTCCCGACCAATGTGTCATCGATCCAATATCTTCATTTACATGCATTACTCTCAACACTAAAATGTCTCTCCGTCGTACCCTTAGTCGCCGAATGAATATTTTACCTAGCAATTGTATGAACTTCATGTTCTCTGATTATATATTGAGTCTGACAAATGCTTTGGGCTGGCAGCACTAAATCGTTAAAGGACATTAGGGTGATGTTGGGCACGAAGGCTGGGAAAGGTGATGTCCTCGTTTCAATTTCAATTGGGCCGAATTAGGTTTCACGTAAAGAAGACGTGTATCGTTATAAAACCATCAAATCATGCAAGTATTTGTTAAATAGTATTGCCAGATGGCGGCGTTTATTGTATGAGATTTGATTTCTGTAAATGACGATTTGTTTTCCCCTTCGTTCGGCATTGTTGGTATTATTTTATTGACGGGTGAATAATGGAATAAATATTGAACATAAAATTTGATTTCGCGAAAATCTTTCGGGTTGCCACACATATTTTCGGCTCTCCGTGGTGATATTTCGATGCAATGTGGATTTTACCCTAGCCATAAATTGATATTTGGGCTGAACGATTTTGTTTAGTAATAATTCGTACAATGAACGACATGTGCATCGATTATATGCTCATATATGTATTAAAGGGGGTCGCTGTTACAAATAATCTGAATATAGGCACCGGTCCGATTGAGTATGTAGCTTGTCGGCAACCTTATGTTATCCTTTTGCATGTAAAACGGGAATTACCATGGACCAACTTTTTGGCGTTTGGTTCTTTGGAATTATGGTTTGGGGAAATGTATTTTACAATTTGATTATTACGAATATGACTATTGCTACTGTTTGTCGATATGTATCCTGTCCCATTTCAACATATGATTTTACCAGTGTTTGTATGTTTTGTGTGCGTGCCTTGTTGCTTTTAGATGGATTGATTCATCCCTTAATTGAAGTGAATGGCGATTAAAAGTTTCCATTTTGAAATTTACCCTCGGATGATGATGTCGGGATGCTGTGTTATTTTAACTCAATAGGAAAACAACAAGGATGTAAAATAATAATAAAATGTATAACGAAAACGATGAATTGCTAAAGCAGTGGAGGCGGGCATCTCCTTAATTTAGAGACAGTTTGAAACGCCCGCTGGGCATATTCTTGATAATAAAATTTTTGAGACATATATGAATAATAATAAAAAGGGTTGAATTTCATCATTGCAATGTGTGACTTTTATTAGAAAATTTCAATTTAAATTCGTATGTAATAAAGTTTTTCGTTAATTTTATTACAACACGTTATGTAACTATCATAATAATTATTAGGGAAATAAAGTTGGTTATTAAGTGGAATATTGAACAAATTCTAATTGTTTTTGAAATTTTAGGTTTCCGGAGATTTTCGGCCAAAACAATCAGACGGCTGCAAACGTTTTGTTAAATATCAGCTTGGATACTTTCAAAATTGATTAAACTACTGGTAACCAAAATTTTTGAATAGACAACAATCATCTCTTTTAATCATATAAAAATGAGTTGGTGTCTGTCTGTCTGTTCCTCTTTCACGCAAAAACGGCTGAACCGATTGACTTGAAATTTGGCATGAGTGTCTGTGGTAGTTCTGGTTCCAACACTATACGGAAAAGTAGCGCGAGGGGTGGGGGAAGTAAGGGGACGGGGTAAAGTGATTTCGAAACTTAGTTTTTGCGCTATGTTACTCTTTCGCGGGGAAACTACTGAACCGATTGGCCTGAAATTTGGCATATATGTTCGTAGGGGGTCCAGCCCCAACATAGACCCATTAAAAAGTAGCCCGAGAGGTGGGGGAGTAAGGGGAGGGGGTAAAGTGATCTCGAAACTTAGGTCTTCCTCTATGTTACCCTTTCGCGGGGAAACTACTGAACCGATTGGCCTGAAATTTAGCTCCAACATAGACCATAAAAAAAAATTGAAAAAACTTAACCAGCAACGACGGGTATGTCCCAATTCACACGACAAGTTTTTTGATTCATCAATCACGGCTATTCTCTTTTAAACATCCACGAATCATTCACGGCCATTTACACGATGAATGTTTTGACGTGCGTCTTTTTGACGTTTATGAAAGTTTTTGTCGTAAATGAACATGAGCGAATACGAATGAGAGCAAAAGGGAATAGAGAAAACGGACTTGCAATAACTTTTGGTGAATCAAAAGTTGGTGATTGACCAACTTTTCGCCCTTCCTACATCTCGCCCTTCTTGCCATCGTTTGGCCGAGACGTGAATCAAAAAACTTATCGTGTGAATCCGGACTATGCAAGCTAGTATGTGTATATTATTTATTACCTTTGAAGTATGAATGATCACACCAAATTTTACGTTAATCGATTTGGGAAGGAGCTTTTAATTTTTTGAAAATATCTTTAAATATTTTGACATATTTTAAAAATACAATTGAAGTTGAAATTCCCCGAAGAGTCTTCGAATTTTGGGGAATTTCAGCATGTATTTTGACCAAAATAATAAAAAGTTTGCGCAAAGTTTTAGTATGACTTCAAATTTTTAGGAAATCATCACAAAAAATGTTTTTTATCATTTCCTATTTATTTAGAAATCACTGCCCCCGCGAAGTCCCTCCAAGGTCAGTATAGCCTATTTCGATTGAATTTTTATTTCAGTTTTTCTATACTGGAAACACCGAAATTCTTTTTCACATGTTAACACGAATGAAAAATGAATGGTAAGGGGTTTGGTGCACATCACATACATTTGTATTGATTGTAAATGTTTTTTAGTTCCGAAAACATACAAAAGTGACGAATCATTGGATGAATATCCAT
This sequence comes from Chrysopilus asiliformis, assembly GCA_964034945.1. Taxonomy (NCBI): domain Eukaryota; kingdom Metazoa; phylum Arthropoda; class Insecta; order Diptera; family Rhagionidae; genus Chrysopilus; species Chrysopilus asiliformis. The sequence continues at coordinate 23,351,186 of OZ035962.1, forward strand.
TTCGTAGCATGCGATGTCCATATAGTCCTTTTCTATGTATAAGGAAGGCAGCTACCGAGTATAATACCCGTCCATATTAACCCACCCTCCTTATTCCCGCGCCAATTCAATTGACACCAAAGACCGAACCTACATTAGTACCACTACAACGCACCACAGAGCCACACCAAGGATAGTGCAAATGTCATTTTCTAGTCCTTTGCTCCTTGCTTCATTATGTATATTCAAATATAATGTTTTTTTCATAACATTTTTTCCTTTTCTGGATTGTGTAACACATTCCGTGTAGCCACCAAAATTTTAGGGCACGGTAGAAATTCTCTAGGAGGGTCATAAGAGGGTTAGCGGAAGTCCTTATAAGAATTCGGCGACGAAGACCAACGGAAGGGTGAATATCATTTTTTAGTCGACGAGCATCATTGTCGTCATAAGCGTCGATAATATCTTGTGTACACATACGTAAATCGAAACGGAACAAAAACCATATTTTTTGTATCATGAAATGTAGAAATGTTTGGGAAACGGGAACGGAGGGGGTCAAATATTACTATCATGGTTGTTAGCTTTTCGACCCCCATCATTAGGTATTTCATTTTTAGTTTTGTATGAGTGGCCTGCTTTTCTATATTTATTTACCATAATTTTTTTTCTCAGTTTTTTCCCACAACTTTTGTAGTTGTTTTTTACTTTCTTCATTCGCTTGTATGTACTCTTGCCTGTTGTTCATGATTATTTTCCATATTATTTTTGTGTCCTGCCGAAGGACACGTTTTGATGGCTCTCATCAATAATTTTCGTTAAGTATGGGTGCTACTATGCGACTGTATGTAAACATATTGCTCCGATTTATAATTTAAATAAAACTACAGTGAAAAAGGGATACAATTGCTGCTTAAACAAAATTAATCGAGGCCTACAACACGATTCGATGGTTGGCCATCAGCGAACGGATGTGTACGGAACGGATGTGTACGGAACGGATGTATGTATGCGGATAGTGTGAGATTTTTCAAATAAATTACGCGTGCATGTACGTAACGCTAGTTATGTCCTTTTAGTGACTTTGTATGTTAATTTATGACCAATGATATTAGTTGAGTGATACAGCGATTCTCACACCAATCCGTAAAAACACCCCCAAAAATTTATGGCGGAACGCAATTTCATTAGACTCCGATGTGTTGACATGATTTATCAATAAATAAATTGTAGTCAAATGTGACTCCTATACATATGATAAGTAGAGGTAAGTAGAACTTGGTAACGACTATCTGCTTTTGAAATGTTGCAGAAAAGATTTAAGAAATTTTTCTCAAAGAATTTTGGTAATTTAATAAATGTATCTTGAAATCGGACAGAGTCACAATTCAAGGCTGGATTTAACTTCCTCAAATGGAGGTTTCACAATAGTATTTTTCTCCATTGTTGTAATTACATTTTACATTGATTGTTAATCATACTAATATATAAAAATGAGTTGGTGTCTGTCTGTTTGTCTGTTCCTCTTTCACGCAAAAACGGCTGAACCGATTGACTTGGAATTTGGCATGAGTGTCTGTGGTAGTTCTGGTTCCAACATCGACATACGGTAAAGTAGCGCGAGGGGTGGGGGGAGTAAGGTTTTTAAATTCCCGACCTAGAAAGCTAGAACTAAAACTAACGCGCGATAATAAAATTTCATAGAAATCGGTTGAGTGGTTATTGAGTAATCGCTGTCACCGATTTTTGAAACGTAGTTTTGAAACACCAGGTGAGGGTTATCGAGGGGAGGGAAAAGTCAGGTTTGTATTGGAAAAATCGAAAGCCCTTAGCCCCCTTAGTAATACTGTACAGTTTCATTAAAATCGGACCAGCCAATTCGAAGATAACAGCCGAGGGGTATCGAGGGGAATTTTCTCAGAGGTGAGACCTATCTACGAGGTCTGGCCAATAACTAATGAGACTGGTTTTTTTGCCACGCTTGTGGTAACACTGCGAATCTGAAACTTCGTTCGGTTAATCTCTCATCCCTCCTCTATCGATGCATGTGCTCGCGATTTTCGTACGATAATTAGTTTTCCAGTGGTGTTATGTTTTCGACAACGTGTTTGTAAGGCGTGTCACAAATATGGAACATCGTAATTAAATTTTGCGTTAAACTCGGCGATTCCGTTATTCAAACGTACGATAAATTGGTGAAAGTGTTCGGTGATGAAGCCCTGAGTCGTGCTCAGGTGTTTCGATTAAAAATGGTCGTGAAAGCGTCGGGGATGAACCGCGAAGTGGGAGACCGGTTGAAGCTCGAACTGACAACAATGTTCAGCGTGTGCGCACTCTCGTGAGTCAAGATCGGCGTTTAACCGTTCGAATGTTGGCTGATGAACTTAATTTGAAACGAGAAACCGTTAGAAAAATTTTAACTGATGATTTGTCCATGAAAAAACTGTGTGCAAAGATGGTACCGAAGAACCTTTCGGCGGTGCCTTCAGTGTGTCGCGATTTTTGACCTCTAAGAACATCGCAGTGTTGCCACAAGCGCCCTATTCGCCGGATATGTCACCCTGCGACTTCTTTTTGTTCCCTCAAACAAAATTGGCCGTGAAAGGAACGCATTTTGAGTCCATAACTGACATCCAGAACGCCGTGACGAGGGTACTTCAGGACATTCCAGTCGAAGCCTTCCATGAATGTTATGAGAGCTGGAAAAAACGTTGGAACCAATGTATAGTGGTGGGAGGGGAGTACTTTGAAGGGGATCACATCGATGTATCTTAATATTTAAATATACGTATTTTATTGAATTAGTCTCATTAGTTATTGGCCAGACCTCGTAGATCGATTCCTTGTCCCCGAAAATCCCTAACCGTCAAGTTTCGTGAAAATCGTTAGGCGGGTTTTTGAGATCGTTTGTGCAGACAGACAGACAGACAGACAGACAGACAGACAGACATTCCTCGTATTATATTACAGGATAATATTAAATTATTGCAGAATAGTTGAGCGCTTCGCGTTTATGACCTAAAGTGTAGCATTTCTCCACCCATTTTTCAGGTAGATTTTTTTTTTGCTAATTGAAATTAATTTATCTGAAAACAGAAAACACAACAGATACGCTGACCTGGTCGCCAGTTGTGCGGTCACCTTCCGACGTTCACAGGATATACGATTATAGTCGCTGGCTTTTAAATTGCGATTGCTCTAATTTGATTTACGAGCTTTGCTGCTCTTGGTATATGAGCGTGTACGCGAAAACACGAGAACATTTGGGAAACACGACGATCCATTGAAGGATAGCGAGAATCGCTACTATTTACAAATCATTCGTGCAGGGTTGATGAGTTAAATAGCGAACTTCGGAGCTTCCATACCCCCGTACCCTTAACGTGACCCTTTCGCATTATGTTAGTGTTGACTAAAGAACAATTCGTTGATGATAGGTCGTTGTTTCGTTGATTGTATTTTGCCCCAAATTCCTTGACAGCTGATTTTTAATCACCTTCGCATACAACTGAAACCACCACAACATTTTGATAGCGACCACACGTCATCACACTCCAGTTAGGGAGAAACTGATGTTTGGAAGCGTCGCACTTTTATAACATCGCAACTATTGACACCCTCTTATCCGTGAAACTCTGGCCATCGTCGCAGGCGAAGCACACCACCAGGTGAGTCAATTCAATTATAAGGGTTAAAGGCAAGATTCCGCGCTGTTTTTGTTTCCCGAATTTTTGGAAATAGGATAGCCAGGTGTTCATTATATCGGTTTTTAATAAACAAATTGAAGTATTGTCTTTCTGGCAATTATAGTTTGAATGAATGCTACACTGGGGATTTTAATTCGATTCAAATTTTAATCTGAGTCCTTTTTGAGATATCTATTTTGATACAATGAGTTTGAAATCAAATTTCGTGATTGAATTTTTATGTCTGGATGATCATAAAAGCATTTTAAAATGCAGGGCAAATCGTTGAACATACGAATTGTATTGCAAAAACCCAACATTTTAAGTGGCTATATTTTACCTCTGATTTGCAATGGATGCGGAACTAATACTAGGGTGACACATATTCATTTTGAGTCGATCCGGAACAAGATGAGCGTGGTTTTAAAGGAAACCACAAGTCTTATATCCAGAAATTTGAAAAATTTTAAAGGCCTGTGTCCACATGGAAGTTTATTTGCAGAAGTCGCTTCTAGCAGAGACTTCTGGAAGTTTTTCCCGTGCAAACACTAACTGCAAGTGAACTTCCAGAAGTTGTGACACCAGAAATCTCTTCTGGAAGCGACTTCTGCAAATAAACTTCCATGTGGACACAGGCCTTTAGATTTAAAATGCGCCGCAGTCGAATTGTTTTTTTTAAATAGAATATTCTGCTATAAAGAAGTGTTTGACTACTGAGCCCCAAACAAAAATCATTTCATTTACGGACGTCCATACATGAGATGTACTGATCAAGATATTAGACCCTTGTCGTAAAATCAGAAGAAAATAAAAAAAGCAGCAAAAAATCATTCACTTAACCGAACAATGGATCCACAAGCAAGTAGATTGCCAGGAAAAGCAATAAAAAATAGGAATGTTTTATTTTTCATTGAAAAAACTGTACACGTGCTCAAATCTAAAAAGAAAAATACAATCCATCAAAAATAAGGAAAATAAGGTCTTTTATGCGTCGCATTAGCTCATTTTTATGCCCAAAAATCGAAGACAACTGATATGTAGTATGCATAAGCTCTATACGTATCCGTTGGGGTGGATATGGCAGAAATTGTGGCGGTCCATCTGTACACCAATTGGTAAATCTGACTGGGATGCAAGTGTGGGGACAGAAATATAAGGACTGGAATGGTTGGTCCATCTTATTATCAACAAACGTAACTAAAGGGTAGCTGGGAGATATGTTTTCCGAAATGCTCGTGTGTGTGTATAATGAACTACTTATATTTTGCCTGCTATGCCGCCTTCTCAATGTCAATAATCAAACGGATATCGGATAATCAGAAGAATATCATATAAAAGCCACCATCGTCTTTCCCGCCACCACTCATGCAGTGAGTATTGCTGCCGCTTTGATGCTTTTATTCTTATGCTCAATCCCGAAAAAAAAAAATTGAACAATATGAAACCTATCCAACCCTGAGTAAAGGCGACCCAATTGAAGCTAAACAGCAGCCCAAACAATAAATCCAATGAAGGGGTGAAGTCTGACGTTCAAACTCCTTATTCCCTATACTTATTTTCCCTTCGATTACATTTTCTCAGAATCAAATATATAACAATAAATTTTTTTTTGGCCTTTTTCAATTTTGCGTCATTTTTTTCCATGTACGTGAGATACGTTCGCCAAACCAAAACCGGCATCGATTCGAAGGAAATATTAAAACACGAGGGTATGATGAAAAGTTATGGGTCTAGTAAGGATGCCATGTGGGTTTTCTTTTGAGTTTGAAGACATGACTCGAAATTACAGCCAATCGGTTGATTGCTTTTCGAGTTAGAGCCTTTAAGCTAGAACCTGAATCGTACGTCGATGCGTCCGTCATGCGTCCGTCCGGTAGACAGTTTTATGTGGTGACAGTTGGATACGGCAACGAATCACTTCCTCTTCACTTTTTTTGCACTTCTTCTATTAGTTTATCGTCGAAACAATTACTTTCAATTTGTTCCATACTTAAATTGCTTAAATCGTAACCAAACTTTTTTGCGAAATGACATTTCCGTGCGTTGCCGCATGTAAAAGTAGAAAGTCGACCTACTCTATGCGGTGACGGTGCGTTGCCGCATCGGACAAACGCATTATTAGGGGAGTACTCATAGCAGCCCGTTGATTTTACTTTGACCGCATCGAACTGTCAACGTGACGGACGCATGGCGGACGCACGGACGTATGTTTCTGGTTCTACCTTTAAAGGCTGTCTATAAAATACGCCACACATTTAATGTGCGAAAGATGTCGTCGGTATGAAGCTTGCCTTTACTCTGTATCCGAATCTCTAAATCTAAATCAATTGATCGGTTTTTTGAAATGTTGAGTCATTCATGTCTACGCAAGAAAGGAGATCATAGAAAAGAGGAAAGATTTCGAGAATTTTTCATCCGACCCTCGCTTGAATTCGTGTTTTTTTTCTATGACATTTCGAATGAGTTTTGGGTCAGTTTTTTTCTGGCTGAACTTCGGATATCCTGCAGGGTATTTGACTACCAAATTGCATTTGTGTCACTAAGTATTTCTTATGTTTTTTCCAGATTATATTTTTTTTTTGAAGCTTTCTGTGTTCGATGCGGCTGCTTTATGTGTGTGGGTTTTATACATTTTATCGAACCCAACAATATTGACACACGACAAAAAATGATCACTCTACTATTTTACATAAATAACCAATTTTTTTTCTATCTAGATACAACGAAGCGTTTTTTTTTCAATTCACGAGATTCAAAAAGGTCGCACGGACATGCAACGAAATTGTAGTTCTATATTGGTATATGGACGACCATTTGTCAACCATCAAAGTTTTATTTAACCCCTAGGAATTCAATTTTCGTAATGTGGTGCTGTAACCACCATGTCACATTTTATGTGACTACATGAAAATTGTATAAGTAACTGGTTTTTGGTTACAGAATTCGAATTGCCCAAATTTCTAATTCTTTTATCGCGATAATGTGAGAACGAAATGAAACAGCGTTATACGTCACGTTATACGTACATCATAAATAAAACAAATATATATATATACATATATAGAGAAAGAAGTGCATTTGTATGCGACTACGCATCGAATTTTTAGGGGTGACCCATAGTTTTAGGAGGGTTAATAAAGTCTTCTTCAAATCATTTGATCAAAAGTTACTGGTTATTCATTTGTTATGAATGGTTATTCACTGGTTATTCACTCATTATTCATTCTTGGCTTGGCGTAGCAAAATCATGATGTCCTGTAAGACTGATGAAGCAATGTGTTGATTGATAATTTAAATCGAAATTAATCTCTGTTAACATTTTCAATTGGATGATCGCTTTATGGCGTTATTTGAAAAGGACTCCTTCAGAGAAATTTTTAAAATTTGTTTAAGGCAGAATAGAGGGATTCAAAAATCTATTTGTTTACCTTTCAAGACTGTGTTTACATTAGGACTCATTTTGAGGCGGCACGTCTTTCGTCATTTTTCTGCAATGTGCACACGGTTCGCTTCATCTTCATTCGCTAAACCGGTTTCATCAACAAAACTAAACGAAATAGGTCTCAACAACCAGACTCAAACCGGTTTGCGACTGAAAATTTTAAGTGAATCTAAATTTCGTTCGCTCTTTTTGGTTTTCCTCCCCACTGCGTCCCTCACCATCACTTGGCCGGAGCGACAGACGTGCTGCCTCAAAATGAGTCCTAATGTAAACACAGTCAATGAAAATATTTAAACGGAAGAAGATAGCCTATAGCGGTGTAAAAAAATGTGAGAAATATTAATTTCTTCAATTCATCTCACATATTGAACCACCGAAAACCGGTTATTTTTCGAGCGAATCGCAAAAAACCGATTTTTTTTAAATGACGGTATATCTCGATATCGGTTTGAGATATTAGATTTTAGAAAAAAACAAAAGTGTAGGAAATTTTATTATCTTCAACTTTTGTCGAACATAAGACTACTGAAAAACGCATAATTTTGTTTTTCGCGGTGAATGATGTCTTGAAAATCATACTAATATATAAAAATGAGTCGGTGTCTGCCTGTCTGTCTGTTCCTCTTTCACGCAAAAACGGCTGAACCGATTGACTTGAAATTTGGCATGAGTGTCTGTGGTAGTTTTGGTTCCAACATAGGCATACGGAAAAGTAGCGCGAGGGGTGGGGGAGTAAGGGGAGGGGGTAAAGTGATTTCGAAACTTATTTTTTGCGCTATGTTACTCTTTCGCGGGGAAACTACTGAACCGATTGGCCTGAAATTTGGCGTAGATGTTCGTCGGGGGTCCAAACTCTAAAAAAGGCCATTAAAATGCATTTTACTTGTGATTGAAGTCAGTTTTATAATGATTTGGGGACATGTAATTATTTTTTTTAACAATATAAAACTAAGCCTAGGTGATTTACATCATAAAATACATATTTGTAAATATTTCCAGAAGATTTTAAAATCAGTTAACTTTAAAGGCCAATGGATCAAATATCATCGTCATACGTCATTGGTCGGGTCGGCAAATTACATTTATTCCCAAAGTGTTCACTGATTCCACAAAAAAAAAATTAAAAAAATTGAAATCAGTGTTGCAACAATAAATCCTGACTGTACACGAAAATTAGATAAACATGTTGAATAAAAATCCAGCATGATAAAAAATCCATTTTAAGTGTTATGTACAAATGACAACTTCAACCCCAAAATGTGAACATTGGCCACCCTACGAGTAATGACGGTATCCGTCACCACAGACGCCTCGACCCCCGTAAATAGTAAAATCGGCCAAATCGTCGGTCGTCTTCAACTTGACGACCTTCCCTCGGCAGCTAAGCAATTTGATGTCGTCACCAAGTTGAGGGCAACCCACGGTTTTATATAGAAACTATACCCCATTCGGTCGATTGGAATCTACGCAGGAATCATCGTCATCGTGGAAATCTCCACCCACTTTCGAACCCATCGCCAACCACCCTCAAATGATGGTTTAAGGGCATCGGTCGAGCGAACGGATCATCATTTACGGGGGCGCACCGACCTAACGAACTCAACTAACAACTGTTCATCTGACCGTTTATTCAACCACTATTGCAGACTGTCAATTTATAGCCATCCTACAGTACATTGTCTGGTACCGCTTGGACAAGTCTACAAATACCATTTTCCTTTATCCCTATATCAGGAGCTATTCACTTGCGTTGGTAGAAGGCACCAACATTGGGCTAGCATCCAATATGTCAGACTCATCCTCCCTCACTAGGATTTGTTCGTTCGTCCTTTTACAACATTACATCTCTTTGTTCGGCTAGAGTGGCGGCCGTCACCCCAATGTTGTTCAAGTGGAGAATGAGTTCCAAACATAATAAACCAAACGCAAAGCGACGCAGCTACCACAATTTTTCATCCCTCTATCAGCCACGTCGCGTCGTCGATCACGACAGCAACCCACTTTGTGGCGAAATTGACCGATTCAAAAAGCTCTTAACAAATACACAAACATATTTGCAGAAAGAGAGCTTTTGGGCCAGAGCTGGGTTGTGCATACAGAAATCCTTTGCTAATCCGAAAATGTACACACACAGGACGAAAATACATACATTCGCACTTATCCTCACCGAAAATGTGTACACAATTTGGCAGTTAATCATCTCAGTTGGTTGTGTCTCTTCTCGTCCCTTCCAATCGCGTGTATAGGTGGTGGAAGGGATTTCGGATTCGCTTTAGATTCAAGGATGTGTAGGAAGGACACGGATTTTCACGCTTGTATAAAGAGGCGGACAACCGGAGCGGGATGAGTTGGCACTTGATGATATTTGGAATCGAATCATATTAACTACATAAAGGAGGGTGAGAATAGAAGAGACAACGAATAGGAAAATTTGGGTTTATGATGATACATTTGGGGAGCAGGAGATGGAAGGATCCGTCTGATGTATTTCATTCTCATATAGGTCTCGATTTCCCTTCTATTCATTTCGATTTGATTTCTATTCTACGCCTGGCATGATCCACTTTGCCGAATTTTAGTGTGTATTGTGTTTAGTCGGGAAAGGTATATTAAGAGGTCGTCGTGCGATGGGCGTTAGGCGGGGTTGAACTAGTAGGCTCACGAAGAGTTGAATAAATCTGTGATGGGGTGAACTGGGTTGAGCGTTGAGTAAAAGGATATCGTGTGAAAGTAAACGAAAAATTGAATGCAGTGTAATTCGAGGGTTGCCAGCGTAAAAGTTTGTTGAAAGGTTTTATAGAGAATTTTGTTTGTTTTGATTTTGATTTCAATATTAAAAAAAATTTCAGTTGTGATCATATCTCGAATACCGTTTAAGATGCGTTAAAGAGAAAAATGCAGGAAATTTTGTTTTCTTTGAATTTGGTTACATGATTTTTTTCTCAGCAGCGCATAGTTTTCGAGAAAAGTCTTTAGGGTCGCAATTCTAAATTCGTAATCACAGCAGGTACTGAATGGTTAGAAAAAAAATCCTTTAAAACCTCATTTTAAGAATGTCCAAATCCAGCCACAAAATTATGGAGTAAATTCTGTCGCTTTATTTACACAAATATAAAGGGTCGAGGTTGATGTCATATTTAAGTAAACTTCATACGGTGGCCTCAATACTTATTTTACTACTATTCGTTTTTATATCATATATCTAACATAACTGGCTTTGTATTTGCTTGCCACATATTTATTTATTATTTTATCAATAAATCAATAACCATGACTTAGTTTTGGACACTTGGGAATTTTGTGCAACTAAAGCTAATCAGGGCAAATTGCCATATAATATATTATTAATCCGAATCTAACTCTTCGGAAAAAGAGATAGCAGAAGCCTCTATAATTCCCTAAAGCGAAGTAATAGGGTTAAATGTCATTTTTTAAACACCCCCAACAAGGTAAAAAGATTTTTAACAACGTATAGTCTCAAAATCAGATTGATTTTGGAAATGAGGTATTGGTAGGGGGAGGATAGGGAGTTATGGGGATGAGGCAGTTAATTTACCATTGGAACAAAATGAAAATATATTGAAACATCGATATTCTAAGCCTGAGTACTGTATATACCCTTCACATTTGGTTTAATCCCCTTTAATTTTTCCCGGATTGACCTAAAATAAATAAATACACTCATAAGTAAACCTACGGAAGTCTCGCTCACCGATCTTCATGAAACTTCACGTATTTGTAGAGCTATGAAAAATATCCGTCACGTATTTTTTTTATTTGGGTAGTAATTCGGCAAAAAAGCATTTTTTGGCAATTATAATGAGAAACTAACGGTCCGATTTGGATAAAACATAAATGAATAAATGAATAAAAGATTTTAAAAAAACGTATTCTATGTTATTTGCAATTAAAAACATAACAATAATTTCTTTCTTCAGTAGCGTACACCCCTCGGGACTATATAAAGGGTCTTTCAATAAGAACATAACAATTTTCTATTTTAATAAAAACGCACCCTAAAATTTTTTTTATGATCTAACAATGCTAAAACGTCAGTCAAGGTTTACATTTTTATGGTCAAGGTTTACATTTTTATCACGGTGAAGTTCACGAACGAGCAACGTTTGGAAATTATTAAAACTTACTACCGAAATTCTGAGTCGGTGGTCGCAATCGTGTAATCTCGAGAAATGGTCCGGTCAAATGGCCACCTCGCTCATGCGATTTAACGCCGTTGGATTTCTTTTTATGGGGTTATGTTAAGTCGTTGGCTTATTCCAACAAACCGACAACGTTAGAGGAGCTCAGGAACGCGAAATTGACAACGTTCCGGCCGATATGTATGGAAGAGGGGTGGAAAATTGGCTCCAAAGAATCAATCTGCAAACGTGCTCGCGGTGGCCATATGAACGACATCGAATTTCATACTTAAATGTAACATGTCCACTACACCTGGAATAAATTTCAGCCCGATATCTCAATTATTCTGTGTTTTATTTAAATACAAAATTGTTATGTCCTTGTTGAAAGACCCGATACATGCCTGGTTTAATATCCGTATACGGTATAGAGGTTTTAATTTATTTTTAATTCTAATTCCAGGGTTGGAAATTTCTGATAATCCGATACTTTTTTTTACTAAATTTAGAGTCGAAAATGGAGGCCCGAAAAAAAAAAAGATTCCCTAATTTAAATATTTTACGGTTTTTATTATTTCTGTGAATTATCCTGTGATGATAAGGGAAAATCGGATGGACCCTAATGTTTTCACTTCCTTATACGAAGTATAATATTGTATTGTATTCATGGAAAATTTCGAGCTCTAAATTTTGCTTAAAAAACATTTTTCGAGTATTCCAGAGTCGATTGGAGCATTATTACAAAAATGTCTCTTTGTTTGTCAGCCTGTGTGTAAGATTTCTCAAAAACTCTTTGGCTATGGAGCATTGAAATTTAACAGGCATGGCTTGATCCTGGAGTCGACTGTCCTATCAACTTTTGGTAAAAACCCGTTAACCAGGAGTGTCCAAAATCGTGGCTTTTTAAAAATCGCAATTTCGTTTTTTTTTGCGATTTACTACGAAACTACGCGTTGTTGTTAGTAATACTATCAGCAATGTCCCCCTACTACAATTGTAATAAATCTACTACTATTTTCACCTTCAAAAGCCTTAGTGCGTAGTAAATCAAATTTACTACTATTTTTTGTAAAATACATGAATCAACCAAAAAATTGTATTATACATGTTAAATGTAAAAAGCTTCTAATGAAATTAAATATGAGGCAGCCAATACAAAAGAAGTTTTTAAATGTCATTTTCTGAACTACAGCAAGTTTTTTGTTGATAGAATTTTGGTATTATGAATGATAAAGCTATTAAAGGTAGAACCTGAATCCTCATGCGTCCGTCACGTTGACAGTTCGAGTAGAATCAACGGACTGCTATGAGTACTCCCCTAATAATACGTTTTCCGATGCGGCAGCCGCATAGAGTAGGTCGAATTTCTACTTTTACATGCGGCAACGCACGGAAATGTCATTTCGCAAAAAAGTTTGTTTACGATTTAAGCAATTTAAGTATGGAACAAATTGAAAGTAATTGTTTCGACGATAAACTAATAGAAGAAGTGCAAAACAATGAATTAACTCCAGATTCGTTACCGTACCCAACTGTCACCGCATCGAACTGTCAGACGGACGCACGCATGACGGACGTATCGACGTACGATTCAGGTTCTAGCTTTAGCTTTAGTTATACAAATTGGTATATCGGCATAGGTAGAAAAGGTTTTTTTTTTGAAAATCTGCTACTATTAGTATCAATCTACTACTATTTTTGGTCCAATCTACTTCTCCCCTAATTTAAATTGGGGCCATCCCTGAGTACTATGTATGAAGGAAGTTAAAGGCAGTAAAATCTCGAACTCTTTTGTCTCAGTTTTTTTGCGATCATCTAGAAAAGCAACGGCTTTTTGCTGGTTCCATATAGGGATGAATTGAGTAAAATGGGAATTCCTACAATATCTTTCACCATTGCCGAGACATTTTCATTAAACAATGAAAAATGTAACGAATTGCGTACAAACTAACGGTTTTTTGAAAAAAAACTACATTTTTTGCCTTTGACCGTTATCGAGATATTTCAGATTTTGTAAAAAAATATCATATTTTTATATAACCTAGCATTATATTCGTCGTGTTATAGTGTAAATTGTATTGGGACGCAGATTTAGTAGTAAAAGAAAGTCCTGTGCTGTTCACATATTTTTTTTTAAATTTTTATATGTATATTCTTTTCGGAATTTTTTTCAGTGCATCATCATATTTCAATATCTGTTTAGGGATTTTTTAAACGCGCCTTTTTCCAGGAAAAACGGTCGGTACAAAAAAGAAACACTTTGTACAAGCATATGGAGAGACTTTATATATATATATGTATAAAAAACAAAAAAAAAACACAAAACTCCTGTGAAATGTACGTGTGTACACATGAAAACGCAAAACGACAAGTAACAATCCTCATTTTTGGGGAGGAAAAAAAACTACGAACTGAGCTAAAATGTATACAAAAAGGAACGTTTTTGCCTTTATGTGAAGATTCAAACGAGTCAAAAGGATAACGTGAAAAAGTCAAAGAGAGCGAAAGAGACAGTGAAAAGGGATTATTACATTTATAGTTAAATAACGGAGGATGAAAATGTGGGTGTTCAACTCCACGACCCATAACCCATTCACTAATACTTGATTAGGATAGGTTCTTCTATCTCTCACTATATTTTTTGTCCTCCTCCTCAAACCTGCTTCTACCGATTTCCACTCGCAACCAACAGTTAATGTTCAGAGGGTTGCATATACGACGCCAATGCTGTTAGGCGATAACGGCGCCCATATCACACACCAATCCCATGACAATGTATAGGTTTATATTCTCTGTCTTCATTATCTCGGTCCTAACTCCGTTTACCCCATCTCATACTTAACCAGCGCCCACCGAATTACCAACATTTTTGTGTTGGTATCAAATCGGGAGTCAGTGGCGCTTTTTGTAGTGGTAAAGGATACATTTCCCGTTATTCATTTTCTCGTCATGTATCCTATCTCTGGCCTATTCGTCGTTATCCTTTTTCGTCAGCCACACTCTGAGTCGGTGATTTTCTCTCTTTTGCGCTTTTGTAAAAGGGGGTTGCTTTACTTGGAATTCGGCACCATTTCGAATCGCATAGTTTTGTGAGGGTGGCGGAATAACGGTCACGATTCCAGTATCAACCACCATCTGTAATGGTGTGGATCGGAATGACGTGAAGCTGTTTGCTAGTTGTGAAGATTGAGTTGGACCGGAGGACGGGAGCGATGTGGTTCGATTGAGGTGGCTTGGGTGAGATTTTTTTCCTTTTCTTGTCATTGTTGCGTCATCGCATGGTTATTTTATTCGGATATCCTTTTTTATCCTGTTGCCATTTATGTGTTGGACTGTGTATCTCCTGTTTGTCGTTGTTGCTCTCACCACGTTGTCCTCATTTCTTTCCATATTTTCTTGTTTTATTCAACTTTTTTTTTTTATTTATTTTCTTTTGACGAGTCTAAGATGTTTTTTTCTTCTCTCTAATGGGTGGCTGTTGTGTGTGTACTTCTGTTGCTTTTTTCCCATAAAATACTGTGTAAAGGACGATTCTACTGCCCTCAAACCCGAACGAACCTAGCAAACCCATAAAGTGAGGCGATGTGTATACTGCACACAACATATAGCTTCTTTGGCGGAAGGATATTGGATGGTGGAGCATTCGCGTATTTTGTGCGCGGTTAGGTTATCCTAGCTGGCACAGCTCAGAAGTTTTCGTCGTGTTGTAGTGAAGTGGTGGATGAGGGTGAATTATTCTTTTTGCTCCCACGGTTTTTTTTTTGTCAAATTGCTGCCGTGCCAATGTTGTTGTTGTTTTTATCCCTGTTGTATTAATTCTACTTCTTCTTGTGTTTTTTTTCCATTTTCACGTGAAATCTTTTTTTCATGCACACTGTAATGTTGTATATATTTTTTGTATTCCATCTTATTTGTTATATTCGGTTCAGGATTCTTTTTTTTTCATCTTTGTTTTCGTTTTGTGTTGTGTGTATGCCAAGGATTCGTTTTAAGTTGGGCTTTTTCTTCGTATCCGTACTTTCTAAATATTTTTTATTTCATTTGTTTGATGAAGGCAACTTCTTCATCCACATCCTCAACCTACACTTTAATGTCTCCTTTCTCGCTTGATGTACCGGTATATCGTTTTATTCCCACAAGGGTCCTATGTTTGCCTGGGAAGGTAACAAATCAGACTGATTGTGAGTGGTGGGTAAAATATTTTGGCAAAAAAATGTTCTTCCTTAAAACTTTTTCTCTCGTATTTCTAGTATAGTATTTTTAATCACAATTTTCATGCTTTTCGCGTTTGGTCGTTAGAAAATGATAAACGAAAGGGATGGATGGCGTAAGATTGAAAAAGTATGAGACGTGAAGAACGATAGGGAAAGTGTGTTGCAAAACCATAAAAAGCACTGAAAGTAAAGCTAAGTTCTGATATTTCTTTAGTTAAAAAGAATTAAGATAAAATACCCACAAAAAAAACCTAAAGGAGAAAATCTTTAAAATTTAGCTTTTTTTACGGTGTTGCCATGAACCAATAAAACGAGTGAGTGGGTTACTGTTTTTTTTTGTTATTTTTAGATTTTGAGGTTTTCATCAGAGCTGAGGTTACTTTAGTATTGCGGACAGTAAAAACATCTTTCAAGGATTCTTTTCCAAGGATTCAGGCATTACTGAATTAGTGTTCAGACGGCATTGTAAAATAACTGGGAAATATGCAAAAATCAACAGGTGGTTTTCTGAAAAAGCTTTTCATGCAACATAAAAATTTAAAGTTTAAGTTTTTGTTTTTATATAAGTTAAAAAGTTATTTTTCTCTGTTCTACAAGGGATTTTTGATGCATTGAACTAGGTGTCACAATTTTTTTAGCTTTCATGGAAACCTTTGATTTACATATCTCTATCCGTGTGTATCCGTGAGTATCCTTGGTTAAACACGCATAGAAATTGAGCTAGAGATTTGACATTTGGTCTGTAGCTTAGGTTTTTCCATAGGTCAAAATATTTTAAGAAGACTGATACAAAAATTAAATTCAGGTTAAATTGATGGAAAAAACCACATTTTTTGTCGTTTTTTGGGTACCGAATACCGAATATTCTATGATATAAACATTTTCTCTTAAACAATTTTTCAAAAAAAAAAAAAAAAAAAAAAAAAAAACGAGCTCTGTGGATTTTACTTACAAGGAACATTCGTGAAGTCGCCCCCACGGATTTTGATGCAAATCACATATGAGGCTATCAGAGCAAAAGTGGACTAACCCACATGTCGAAATCATGAGTTTTTTGTGTTTGAATCACTATTGCAAGTGAGTTTTTAGATAAAATTGTTTGGATGCACAAAAGAACATTTCAACATTGAGTAATAAAGTCCACACAAATTTTTTTTCCAAAAATTTACAGTCAATAATAGCACAAAAGTGGAAAAGCTTCAAAAACTCGATTATGTGGCTTGGTCCACTTTTGCTCTCAACGCCTCATATATAAATGAAATAAGGGACGAGAAATCGATATCTGGTGTCCTTCTTTTTCGAGACAAGTCGGTTTTTCAAGGACTTCGTCCTTCTAGTCTAAAAACAAATTTTTCAATACGACTCGCAGTATTCGAGAAAACTGAAAAAAAAACAATAAGCGATGTATGGAAGAGATAAAAGTACCATTTTGGGGGTACTTGCTGCACTTGTATGTGCGTCTTATCGAAATTTTTTGTACTCGACGAAAGAAGAATTTTGGTTTTATTGAAATCGGACAAGTGCTTCTATGGAAAAAGGCAAAAATCAAAAATTGCATAGTTTTCGGGAGGTCAAAAAGGATCCTATACATGGATGGTTGTCGATAAGAAAATACGTAACCCATATTTTTTGACCTTTTTCATCTATGTACGTTTCATAAAAATCCGAGGGGACACTTTGCGAATAATCCCTGTTAGTTTATGTTATAGCAATTTTCCATAGAAGCGTAGCTCATCTCTGATTTAATCGTTTTGACATCATTTGTATTATTCCGACATTTTCCGACTGGTTATGTGTGTGTGTGTGTGTAAATGGCTCATTGCTGAAATGTTTAATCTTGGAAAGGTCGATAATAGAATTAGTCCCTGGACATTATTATTGACAGGGCGTATAATGTCAGATCTTGCTGCTAAATTGATCCAAAGTAAAGGTATGTTAAGAGAAAATAATAAAGCTGGAGGGTGGTGAATAATGCTAATAGGTACTTTAAATTAAAGATGAGACGTACGGGGACGTGATATGATAATATAATATGCAAATTGTGTTATTAAATTTTAACAAGATGACTTGAAAATAATGGTTTTTAATTAAAGTTCCAAAAATTAACCAAAAATTTAATACAGAAATCTTGTACCTTTCCATTGCGATATCATTAGGCAGGATACAACAGCCCCTGCTTAGCTTGTGTCATTAATGAATTGAGGGTTATTTATCGAGAGTACTAGGCGGGGGGATGAACTCTCCAAAGGAGACAGCAACTTAACTCGAAAGACAGAAGAAGCGAAACATCTTCGATTTGAAATTCAAAAGAGATTTGTTTCTTGGCCAAAAAGTTTGCAACTTAAAATAGCTCATTGAAGCATTAATCAAAGAAATTGAAAAACGAGGCAACTTAGATGAAAAGAGTATAATAAAATACGCATAGCTACATTACTTGGAAATCAGAAAAAAAATGTATTAATAAAAGAAAAGCAACAGCGAAAAATGAAATCGAGTTCAATTAATTATTCGACGAAGGCGTCCTAAATTCCATTTTTTTACTACAATTTTTTTTTACACAAAGTATCTATGTACAGATATTTAAGATACATGATATTTTAATACCACACACCGCAAGCATCATATTTACAATCATTGCCTATGCTCGGGTATTCTATAATGTGACATCTAAACTGCTTACGGTAGCCCATTCTACCCTATGTTTCTTTCATACTTCATCCGTTTTTTTGTTACTTTTATTCTTTAGTATTTTATGGTATTGACGCTGTGCAGATTATGCAGTAAAGTACGCCGGTGCCAAATGTTGGTGGGGTAAGGTCACATGATCATTGTCGGTATTGCTGAATAATAGGGTGAAATGGGCCCAAATAGAGACTGGTGTCATACGTTTGGAGGACAGCACAACCTCTTTTTTGTATCTCTTTTCAGCTGATGGAAATATCGAAACAAATTCGTATATAGTTCATATGTAAATACTATCGTATAATATACTTATCACGTTCAGTGGAATGCTTTCTTCCGAAAGTGGAGGGCTAGAGGGTACTGAAGAATAGCCTCGACTCGAGTGGTGGCTATACCTAACTACAATAAGGTGGAATGAAACAAGATGAACATAAAAAAATGGAATAAAGAAGAAGAACCAAACAAAAATATAACCTATTTCTTAAGGAAAAGCATAGAATGTCTAAGAGTATGTCTTTCTATAGTCATTTTCATCAATTCCATTATGGTTTCGCCCTCGATTTCATACCATTCCAAAACGCAACTATACCGTATTCCATACTGCAAGATACATGTGTCTACATCTATTGATGTTTCATGTATCTTATGTACAACAATATAACATAGATTGACAAGAGTCTGAGAGAAGTTATGCTGTGAGTTGAGGCTGGTACTGAAGTCGAAATATTATCTGTAGATATTTTCAAAAAGTATACGCAAAAGAATAGAAGCACAAAAGCAAAAATGAAATATGGTAAGCTCTTTGGAATGTGAGAGCTTAATACCGCACACCAAACCAACTTTCAGTGGTATTACCCTCGAGCCAAGTCTCGCTTCCAACCGCACTTGACTACATTCCACTTTTTTTCCCCAAGGATTTATGCTACAGGAGGAAGGACCTCGTCCAAAGCGAAGAGGGTGGGATGCCATTTGGCGACAGTCGGTCCCAATGACGAATACAGACATATGTTCAAATGGAGGGACCATTCAAGATGAAAACTAAAAGCGTCCAACCGCCACACAAATACCATAGGGCTTATAATTGTATCGTTACGGATAGGAGAGGATTCACCTCTGAACGACATTCGAACGGATGGACGGACAGTGTTGAAGCTCCATCAGCATTCGACTTTATCCTCGTCGGCTGAAATGGGATAACAGCATAAAGCTCTCAGCTCTTGTTGCTTTTTCCCACAATATACAATTCCTGTGAATTCACACAGCACAGCTACAAGGAGAAATACGAGTATAACGCATTGCAACGATATACGAAAATGGAATAAAAAAAGGCTATGTTACACATTATGTGTTATGTTGGTATATCTACTATGAGCATATCAGTTTTTAGTTGGCAAACATAAAACCTGATAAAATACCATCCAATGTTAAGGATAAATTGAGAAGATGAATACCTACTGCCAAATGTCAAGCAATGTTGTTAAGTTAAATATCTGGGAAAATGGTTTTCTGAACTTTTTTAAGTGAAATTCTCTTTCAAGGTAATTTAAGATAAAGGATTTATATAATTTTTTCAACTTCAGTTTTTTGTTGGTACCGGGAATATTGGAGATATTCACTAGTAAGTTTTTAATGCAAATCGTAATTTTCGTAAATTAAATTTAAATATTTTAAATAGACACGCTCAGAAAAATGGAGGGTAACTCGACGACCTACATACGGCGTAATTGGCCTCGGGCAGGCGCGCGTTCGCCTGCATGAGGGAAAGTAAAACTTGTGTTGACCTGTGATCGGAGAAATTCTGAAATTAAGCCACCAGCAGGTGAAGTAGGGCCTTGGGAGCTGCACGAGTTGACCTTGGATAGGCATTTCGAGGATGTAATGTCATATAATGGAAACCTCTGTCAGCCAGCTAGCGGTAAAAGTTAACCTGACAAAAAGTTGACCTGTACATTTTTCTGAGTGCAGGCTACAAAGTCACATTTCTGATAAATGTGAGAATTTGTGGTGTTGATAAACTCTATTAAATTAGAATCCCGATAATTCGTACCCCCATAATTCGTATATCCCGGTAGTTCGTATGGATTTGCTGGTCCCTTGAAAAAAACCCCGATAATTCGTTCCCCCATAATTCGTATATCCCGGTAGTTCGTATGGATTTGCTGGTCCCTTGAAATACGAATTATCGGGATTCTACTGTATTTGATAAATGTTGCAACCCTATTCATGGATTATGTTAATCTATATAAGACTGTTGCTTAAAAACCCATGAAATTACACACAGACTTTAGTGAAAAAAATTTTTAGGGTCCAAAGAACTGCATTTTACAGAAAGTTGACAGAATCATAAAAAATAGAGCAGCAAACCTTTTTTAGAAATTCCAAAAATTGTTAACAGAATTCAGCCACACTGTCAAAAAGTATAAGTACCCAACGAAATTCTTAACTCCTAAAAACTAATTTAGAAAAAAAAACCAAAGGCAATAAAACATTCTTGGTGTTGCAAAAGAAAATGAACAAAGGATATAGTCTAGAAAAGCTCAAAGAGTCAGAGATAGAAAATGTCATCAAGCAGGATTGAGGGCTGCTCGGAATAGTGGCATCTGTTGAGTGCGAAAATAATCTCCTATACAAACATACATTTGTGGAAATAGGGTGATTTGGGAGGCTACAACACACACAAATACAGAAACACATTGAATATCTACATGAAAAATACTCTTCAAAGGTGGAGCCTACAAGAGAATGAATCTCATCTCAATGACAGACTAAATCCAACAATTTGCAAACAGCTCCAGCCGTTAATGGTCCACGAGTGAATTGGGTTGGAGCTGTTTGAGGAAAATCCATTGGAAAACTCGCTCGGTTAGACGGTTTTGGGGAAGAGGCAAGTGCGCGTCGCCGCATTTGACAGAAATACCGAGGCATCTGTCAAATTTATTCCAGGTAAGTATTGGTTCGGTGGCGTCTTTTCAGTTTCCTCTTCACACGGTTCCTAAGGTAGGCACCTTTGTGACTTTAGGTGTTTTTTTAATGGACGGTGATTGGAGTCAGTGTGCTCCCACTGTCGAATTCTGCAGTCCCCTCTAAAGTGTTTTGAAAAGTATGTGAGGAAAAATAAACAAATTGTGGACTTTTAAGGTTCTTTCGGAGTGGATATTGTCCCAGGTTGTGGTGCATGAAGTATGGTAATCGGTTTCTTCCGCGGGGCGTAGGTGCAGTATTTATTTGAAATGGCAACATGGGCTGGCGGCGACCGATTGTGTCCCTGCTTTTAATAAGCATTTTGTAATTTCTGTTGATTCAAACTTTACAAGATTCAACGAGAGTAGCATTTTCGCTTCAGTTTCGAATTAACTTAATTTGGCCACAAATATTCGTGTAATTTAGTGTTACCAGATCTAGCTTTGAGTAAATTTGTAAGGAATTTTGTTGTTTGAAGATGGCGGGTAAAGTTTAGTGATCCGGGGTAATTGTTTTCGTTGGAAATGATTTTTTCCTACAGTCCTAATTTAAAAATATTAGAGTAAAATTGTAAGCAAAAAAACATTTTTAAGCAGTAGATACTGCTTTATTGGAAAATATTCAACGAAACTTGCTAACATTATTAGAATTTTCTAGAGGAAAACCGGTCAGAAATTCAAAAAGTGCGTGGTCCAATTACCCAAAAACAGCTCTTAACTCAAAACATAACAAAAGCTTTAATTGCCAATCTGGCAATCATTGGAGACCCGTATGGTGATATTCGTATCAAAATTCGAACAGTTATACCAAAATTCCACTTTGAAGTCAAACTTTCCAATAAGATTTTTTAAAATTTATCCCAATCGGTTTTTGATGTATGGGAGTTTTATGTAGAACATGTTCTAAATAACTTTTGTTCTTGGACTTTTTTGATAAGATGCACCGTTTTTGAGATATTCACAAAAAACGATTTCGTTCGTATGGGGGGTACCCCCGTAATGGTCAATTTTTGCCCATTAGCGAACTTAGCCTCGCATTTTACGAAAAACGAATCTGCGCAAAATTTCAAGTCTCTAGCTCAATCCGTGCGCTCGCAATCCGCGCCACAGACGGACAGACAGACGGACAGACAGACGGACATGCAAAAATTAAATATTTTTTCTTTCTAAACACACTGGTGTAATTCATTTTTTTGTGCGATGACGGGATCTTAGCGTTACAAACGGTAAGGCAAAGTTAATATACCCTTTGGTTTCACCATACGGGTATAAAAATCTGAAAATGGCGTATGGAACAAATGCGAAAACAGGTGATGAAATAGTTTTTCGTTCAGCAACTTTTCACCCTACCCTCGCAATAGATTTTCGGATCGAAAATCAAAAAGTTTTAGATTTTAGTTCTATTTTATACACATGAAAATGTTTGATTTCGTAACATTTATTTAACAGAAGACTTTTTATTGATGTTTCGAAATGCAGGAATATAAGAAAATTACGTAATTTCCAATTGAAAGGTGCTTGAGATTCGTAACTTATGTTTATAAAAAAAAATAATATTTACCGAATTGACGTTTATGTAAAGATGAGTCCATACCTGCAAAAAAGAGTAAGAAAAGTCAAAATTAGTTGATTTGCTTTTACTTAACAGTAGGGGTAATCATGAAACCTTGTATAGTTTCTGGTCGACGATATGAGAACCACAGCAGCGACGGTCTATGTCGCGCGGTACTTCATATAGTGGGCAATCATACTAATATATAAAAATGAGTTGGTGTCTGTCTGTCTGTCTGTTCCTCTTTCACGCAAAAACGGCTGAACCGATTGACTTGAAATTTGGCATGAGTGTCTGTAGTAGTTCTGGTTCCAACATAGGCATACGGAAAAGTAGCGCGAGGGGTGATGGGAGTAAGGGGAGGGGGTAAAGTGATTTCGAAACTTAGTTTTTGCGCTATGTTACTCTTTCGCGGGGAAACTACCGAGCCGGTTGGCCTGAAGTTTAGCTCCAACATAGACCATAAAAAAAAAATTGAAAAACTTAACCCGGCAACGACGTGTATGCAAGCTAGTACTAAATAAAAACCGAATTGAAGAATATTGGAAAGCGGTGAGAATAAAGCGAAAAAAGCCTAATTTAAAATCAAAATTTAAATTAAGATGATAGTAGAAATAAACCAACAATAAGATTTTGAGGCAGAAAAACAGGAGAGAAAGACTTAGTAATGAGGCAACAGCAGCACCTCCGAGTTAGCGTAAAGGGAGAATGGCAAAGAAGACACAGTATAGCAGCAGCATTAGATGATGCAGGCAATTGGACCAAAATGAACGGTTTTAGTTTAAGATCGACATCAAATATATAATAGTACAATATCAAGTTAGGTAAAGTACTGTACAATCTTTTTATCTGTTAGATATTATGTCGTCGTTGCGGCTATATGAATATACCTATGAATTGTTAGTATCTTTTTCTTTTGTCCAAGAGGTAACCAGCAAACATATTTTTCAAATCAGCCTCCTCTGAATTCAAATATCATGGTTAACTTATCCAATGTGATCCACTGACTTGCCAACGGTACAACACTGTACGCTTTATGGAGCCATGAGTTTGCTTTATACGATTGTACGTTAATTCACGTTTAGAGGGTATATCGAAAAGTTTTTGGAATTTAAGTAAGGTTATCATTTTTTCTTACTGGTTTATATAGTTCTTTCATTTTTTTTTACAAGTTAAATGCCTTCATTAAACTGAGAACTTTTTGAACCATTCCCGTACACAGCAGTGTCAAGCAAATCCGCACTGTGTTACCAGCTGGTAGTTAATCAGGTGAGGTGAAGTGAATTCGAATATGATGATGATGATGACGGCCGACGACGGGAGAGATTTGCAAGCAAAATGATATTTGTGCGACTCTATACAAAAAAAAGGAACATTATTCGGTTTCGTTGTTGCTATTTTTGTTGTTGTTTCTGTATGTTATGTTTGTTGAGGTTTTTTTTCACATTATTTCGTACTTTTATTTATTTATTCCACGGTGTTATTTTTTTTCTTTATTTGTAGCTTGAGTTATAAGGTGGTGGAAATATACATACTAGGTACCGATTATATACAAATGTACGTGGTGAATATTTAGCGCCGTACATAGATCCAACAGTACTGCTAGATGGTCGATTTCTTTTATTTTTAGAAATTGATTGACTCAGATGTTTCACCTCGTCGCATATAGCGAATAACATAACGACAATGTGTTTAATGTTTCTATCCGAAATAAAGGCATATTTATATATCATACGAGTACGTATATCGATATATAAAGTGATGGAAGGTATTTGGAGGCAAAAATAAATGCTTAAAATACCGAAAAAATATCGCCACTTAACGTTATATTTGTAGTCTTTATCGGTCTTTTGGGTCGGCGGGAAAATACCTTTTCTTTTGTTGCCATGTAAACCGTGACCGGTAAATATATGTAGGACTATATAAACTTCACATTCAGTACTAATAATGAACCGAATAACCGTATAAAAGTATGTATTTTGAAAAGTCTATACGTACAGATGTCGTATTCACGTCACCACTGCGTACTAAGAGATCCTTTCAATTTTTGAGGATTTATACTGAGATTCGTTGCTATACTTAGATTCGTCCCTAAGGATCATTTAGCATGCAATTGCGGCGGCACAGAATCTATTGAACCACGATTTTCTAAAGTTCAGTTCAAAAGATTTCTTCAGAAAGGCTCAAGGGATTAGCCGATCTCATTCCATTAAGGACCAAAAATATCGTACCATAAAAAATACTTGTATATTTATCGACTTTTATGTACTTTTCTTTAATCTTGTTGCGAAAATTTAGAAAAAAAATGTTGCGAAATTTTTTGGTGACGCGAGGCACAGAACTTAAATATTTTGTAAGTTTCACCTTCCTTTTTTAAAAAGTTTTGATGTTTCTTCGGTTTTTTAAAGACGTTTTTCTTGGACATTTTTTGTTTGTTTTAGAGGCATTTTAAGAAAGTTTTTTGCCGTTTTTTCAAACACGTGAAGTAAAAAAACATAACAAAAGCTATAATTGCCAATCTGGCAATCATTGGAGACCCGTATGGTGATATTCGTATCAAAATTCGAACAATTGTATGAAAATTCCTCTTTGAAGTCAAACTCTCCAATAAGATTTTTTAAAATTTATTCCAATCGGATTTTGATGTATTGGAGATTTATGTAGAATCATATCCTAAATAACTTTTGCTCTCGGACTTTTTTGATAAAATTCACCGTTTTTGAGATATTTACAAAAAACGTTTTCGCTTGTATGGGGGGTAGGGCTGACCGGGGCTAGTTGGCTTCAGGGGTAAGTAGACTTATTGCGAATAACTCAACCACGGTTGAGAATAAACCTGCGTGAATTGGACTGTTTATTCAGTCGACTGACAGCTTTGAGTGAACCAACGTGGTTAGACCACAGTGCTCTTGGAACGAACTGTGAGGGGGAAAAACGAAATTTCAAGCGTGTGAGGAATTTTTTTTCTTGTTAATTAAATTGTTTTGTAGCTTACACTTTCATTGTATTGAACTCGTCAGTGATTTCAAGTGAAAATTTATGTATGAGTTAACAAGTTAGTGAAGCATTTTCTGATCGATGCTTTTTCATTTTTTTTTCACGAGTGTGTTAAAAATAAAATGGCGGCTTGGGGCTAGTTGACTCACAGTATACTGGGGTTAAATGACTCGATATGAATTACCTATATTTTTTTGTTAATTAATTATATTTTTTTAAATTAGATGAAATTTACACCCCGATTGCGAGTGTCGTGTCGTTTTCGACAAGAGTCGTTTTACGTGTTGTTGTTAGTGTTTTTCTACCAACAACAACACGTAAAACGACTCTTGTCGAAAACGACACGACACTCGCAATCGGGGTGTTAATTTATGTTAATCTGAAATGTTATTAATTTTTTAAAGAATACATTTTTTCAGAATTATTACAGTTTTTTAATATGTTCCAACACATTTTCCCAAAAAAAGTATAGAGTCAAATAACCCCGTTCACAGAGTCAACAAACCCCAGACACGGGGTTAGTCGACTCATCGAACAACTTTTTTTAAAATGAAAAAAAATATTTGAAACACTTATAATTAGTCAAAATAAAAGATTGACTAAGAAACACAATTGAATAAACCAACCAAAAACGTCTTTACTGCACCTGAAATAATTACAGGAAAACCTCTATAAAGTAGATTATAAAAAGTGGGTCTACTAGCCCCGGTCTACCCTACCCCCCCTAATGGTCCATTTTTGCCCGTTAACGAACTTAGCCTCGAATTTTACGAAAAACGAATCTGCGCAAAATTCCAAGTCTCTAGCTCAATCCGTGCGCCCGCAATCCGCGCCACAGACAGACGGACGGACGGACGGACATGCAAAACTCAATTTTTTTTATCATTCTAAACACACTGGTGTAATTCATTTTTGTGTGTGATGACGGGATCTTGGCGTTACAAACGGTAAGGCAAATCTAATATACCCTTTGGTTTCACCATACGGGTATAAAAATGTCTATTACATTAATTGCGTTTCTTGGCTATGTTCGTTTAAAATTGGAGAACCACTGAATTGATTTGGATCGAACTTTAGGAATTGTTAAAGAAAAAATGAAATGTATCCAAAGATCAACATATCTTTCTGTGAATGTCTTTCCTTCTATCGTTAAACATTTGACAATGAATGTAGTCCATGATACACACATCAGAGCTATGTACATTAGAGCGAATATACACAAATTTATTTAGGGAAATTTAGCAGTTAATGTTAAAGCACATTCTCATATGTAAGAAAGACACAAAAAAAGTTTGAATCCAAAAGTGTTTATAAACAACTGATTCTGCAGTTTTTTTTTAAATTGCTGATCCATTCAAAAGTTTTCTTGTAATATTCGTCAATGAAAATATTGAATTGAGTTCAATTGAAAAAAAGTTGACCTCATTCGTTGAATTTCTTGTAGAACTCTGGCTTTCCATTTCGTCATATGTTCATCACTTCCGGTTTGACCTCATGGAAGACCCCTCCGCGGATTTAGGCATAAAAATGCTGACGAACTCTAAAATTTAACCTTTCAGGTTTTTACCTAGTGGCTAGATTCTAACATCTACCTCCACTCTATATTCATGTATTATTAGACCAACTATTTTTGTCGAACGATTGCACTGCGGCCTGCCTGATGATGTGGTGAGGTTTACTTTTTGGTTACATTTCACAATAAACAAAACGACGACGTCTACAATGGACGGAAAAAGTTAAATTTTAGTAGAATAAAATTTCCGTGAGCTTGATCATTTTTTTCACTATCTTTTCGGCTTCTTATGATTTTTTTTTTTCAATTTCGGTTTTTACTTTTCATTGGCAGTTGAATATTTTTATATTTTACTTGTGTTAAATCATTGTATTTGTGCATAAAATACCTTTTAATTCGAACTTTTAGGCAATTGCGCCACACGATGGTATATGTGGAACCTATGGGTTATAATGCTGGGTTTACATCAATTATAGATAATGACAATCTGTCATAAAAGAATGGACAAGTTCATTCTTTTATGAGAGATTGTCATTTTTCTGACAGAAATAATGACAAAAATGATACTATTTACACGATGATGACAATTTATGACAAAAAAAAAAATGACAAATTTGTCATTCGTGTAAATACAGCATTTTGGGTTATAATTTCAGATTTATATTGTTTATTTGAACACTAAATATTTTCATCGCACAATAGCGGACAAGTATGTTAAGTACGTTGTTGATAAACTTAATATAATTGTTGTTCATCATTTTAATACTGGCAGCCATCAGCATTGGCGATGATGAACTGTCGATATGATTCTCTAGACTAGAAATTAGGTGCATTGCCCGCCTTAGACATAAATGATTCGAATAGTATGAAAAAAAGAAACATTGAAATAACATTAAATTGTGGTCGATGTATATTTAAACTCTGTCTGTTGGAGCTCTATGCATATCAGCCTTGTCCCATTTTAATTTCCATCGACAAGTGAGGCTTTACTTTGAAGCTATCTAAGACGAAATACGCATATTTTCTGATGCTGGCTGACACTGAACCGGACAATTATATGTGAGTAACTTAGCAAATCCAAGCTGGGCGGTATTATACAATATGCCAATGTTAAACAGCAACAAAAAATAATATTGAAAATCTATTGTAAAATAATTGTAGTTTTTATTTCACAGTGAATTTTTTACTATGGATATTTTAGCTTAGCTTAAAACATTAACAGCTTAAACGCGGCTGTGACTTAATCCATTGTCGATATTGAGAATTAGACAAAGAATTTCGACCGAAGGTATCTTTACGATTATACACAAATGTGCAGATAACTGATGGTGGTCTGTGTCCTTGTCATCCTCCCAAATGACTTGAGTATTGCAAGACGTGTGCCAAAAATGAATAATCATACTAATATATAAAAATGAGTTGGTGTCTGTCTGTCTGTTCCTCTTTCACGCAAAAACGGCTGAACCAATTGACTTGAAATTTGGCATGATTGTCTGTGGTAGTTCTGGTTCCAACATAGGCATACGGAGAAGTATCGCGAGGGGTGTGGGGGGGGGGGTAAGGGGAAGAGGTAAAGTGATTTCGAAACTTATTTTTCGCGCTATGTCACTCTTTCGCGGGGAAACTGCTGAACCGATTTGCCTGAAATTTGGCATAGATGTTCGTCGGGGGTCCAGCCCCAACATAGACCCATTAAAAGTAGCCCGAGAGGTGGGGGAGTAAGGGGAGGGGGTAAAGTTATCTCGAAACTTAGCTCTTCCTCTATGTTACCCTTTCGCGGGGAAACTACCGAGCCGATTGGCCTGAAGTCTTTGGTATGATTAACAATTCAAAAAAAGTAGTGTCGGGGCTAAAATTAACAAACCCATGGGACAAGAATTAACACATGTTACTACATACTGACGATGACAACATAGAGTACGAATTCTCATACTATGTTTTTATAGATACAAATTACACTGCCGGTCAAAAAAACTTGACCGATGATGAAAAAACCAATTTTTCGATTTTCGAAGATTTTTATGCCCCCTGGCTAACGTTTGAACCAGTTGGGGTTTCACTTTCGTATTATCCCCATTGGAAAGGTAATTTGCTCTAGTTTCATGGATATAATCTCTTTTTTGGCGGGGAACTGCAGGGGGATGGTCAGCTGCCATCTTAGGCGCAATGATTTTTCCATCAAAAAATGATTTTTCCATCAAAAAATGATTTTTCCATCAAAAAATGATTTTTCCATCAAAAAAGCAGTGCGCCTAAGATGGCAGCTGACCATCCCGCTGCAGTTCCCCGCCAAAAAAGAGATTATGTCCATGAAACTAGAGCAAATTACCTTTCCAATGGGGGTAATACGAAAGTGAAACCCCAACTGGTTCAAACGTTAGCCAGGGGGCATAAAAATCGTCGAAAAATGCATGGTTCTTTGTCACTCTTAAGAATATAATAAAATTACAAAAAAAGGTTGATTCAATATTTTTTAAATCGGCTTTCGTAAGTGTAATATATTAATTATGTACAAAAAAGCTTCGTTGAAACCTTTTTTTAGATAATAATAATTGTTTTTGTTTTTTAAAACGACTTAATTTTTCAATTTATGTTCCTTGAAAAGGATATTTATTTGGTTCATTTTATTAGTTTTTGTGATAAATAATATATTTGAATTTAAAATGATATTTATTTTTCTTTTCTTTTAATTATTTCCATGTTAAAAATTATGTTAATACTAACCCCATCGCTGTTAAAACTAGCCCCTTGACCGGGGTTGGTTTTAACAGATGACATTTTTTCATTTTTAAAAATGATTTTTTTTTCATATAGTGACTGCCTGGTTGAAACTTTTTTTTATTTCTTATGATACCTGAATAACTATAGTATGGCTACACTCTAGAAAATTTTATGAAATTAAACCGAGTCGTAATGGCTTAAAAGCTATGTATTTTTACTCATTTTGTGGCGTACAAAAGCCACTTTTACAGGGGAACTTTAAAATAAATAAGACGTAAGAGTACACTACTGGTGTAAACTTACGACATTTATTGTTTAAAATTAAACCAAAAATAGTATAATAACTACCATGGGTGTTTAAAATTACCACATTTTTGTTGTAATGTTCCTCCTATTTGGTAGCAAAACCGAGTCTTAAGGTGTAATTTTACGACATTTTTTGTTTAAAATTACACCGAAAATCGTATTAGAATTTCTCGGCTTATACGGTCTGCAAAAACAAAAAATAATAATTATATTATTTTTGCGGATGTTTTCACATCCAAATTTCCCCCCAACAGGTCAGGCATGTCTGCCCAGAAAACCTATCATGAGCCTGTTGTATGGAAGCTGCCTCACCGGCATCAGAGCCTGCTTTATCAGCTTCCACGCAGGCTTACAGGATTTTGGTGGAGTAAAACTAGATTCGAGTATTTATACTCCGATGCCACAAACCGTGTGCGAATTATAAGGTTAAGGCAATATAGCTCCATCAAGACAGAGCGAATATCCGTCAACTGCATTGTGCAATAATGAAATTGTCCGTTCAATAATGCAAAAATACCCTGTGAGCGTGTTTTTACACCAAAATGAGAGTAAAAATATGAATATTGGTCGAAATTTAACGCTTTGTTTAAAATTACCCTATTTCTAGTGTAAGATTAATGTGTTTTTGGGTGAGTTTACAACTTAAATGGTGTGCGAGCTAAATTCTGATTTTTTTTCGAAATTTTACGACTTTTTTGTAAATTTACCCCGTTTTTACCCCATTTTTCGGTTTAAATTCAAATTCATTTTCTACAGTGTAGATATAAAAACAATATCAAAAATGTTACTTGTTAAAAAAATATGACCCAATCTTCAAAATTTGTTAATACTAGCCCCGGTCTCCCCTACTTGAAGGAATTAACCCTCTAACCGGAATATTTCACCAAAAATTTCACCAAAATATGACTTTCAACTTGCGACAGACCGTAACCAAGACAACGTACAGGGCTAAATTTTTTCCAGCATGTAAAGCGATAACTTACAAAAGTCAGTGTGACACGTTCCGGCGATTTCCGGCGATTAAATTTTGTTACCCGTTATAAACAAGCGAATTCCCTGAAGCCCGCCTTTTGGCGGGC
Organism: Chrysopilus asiliformis; assembly: GCA_964034945.1. Taxonomy (NCBI): domain Eukaryota; kingdom Metazoa; phylum Arthropoda; class Insecta; order Diptera; family Rhagionidae; genus Chrysopilus; species Chrysopilus asiliformis. Next base: position 23,382,456 of record OZ035962.1, read on the forward strand.
ATTTCGGCTAGAGGGTTAAGGAAAACATTTGAAGGAATTAAGGACCAGTATTGGAGCCGAAAATTTAAAACTACCGGTTGAAATATGTAGCGTTCCAAAAAGGTAGTTATAATTACTCATACGGAAACGAATTCAAAAGTAATTTACTTATAATTAATGACGGCAACCTGATCATACAACAAATATCTAAAAAAAAATCTGTGAAAATGAAGACTTCAACGCCCATTTAGCACATTAACGAAAGCTTTTCTTCCAGAATGATGTTTAAAATTTTTAAAATTTATGTTGCGCTTTGGCCATGTGAAATAATTACGAATATATAAATATTTTAAATTAAATAATATGTTTTTTGGTGGTATTTCTTTTCCACTTAGCTTATCACGACACCCATTTGTTGATGTGTTGAAAAATCGAAAATCATAAAAAACGACCATTCGACACCTTGCACTCAAAGTAAGAGATTTTGTTTGGCGCAAATTTGCAGCCATTTTTGTACTTGTATTGTGTTTTTATCGGAGTTTTTATTTTATTTTGTAAAGAAGACATAAATATTGAGAAGGCGAGACACAGGTAACCAGGCATTTAGCACTAATATGGTTCATCGTTCTAAGCAGACAGACAAAAAGTAAACGATAACCACGGGTGAAAAAAATGCATAAAAATCATTATCCGTCTAAAGACTGAAGACGATATTTAATTTTATAACAGAAAACAAAAATGAACGAATTTTTTTTTTCTTATTGCTGGAGTGGTTGTCGCTGGTTTTATGTAACCTTTGCATGCATCACTTTAACAAACAAACGTAAATCGCTTAGTTTCAGTAGCGTTGTTAGCTTCGATTGGGTATATACAGATCTATTGTTTCGCATCAGTAGTTGAAGCTTTTGAACAGTAAGAATCGGTTATAACGACTTCCGCTGAACTCAAACATTTGGCGCATTATTTTGAATAGATAAAACCGTTTTCGAGATTTCTCGAGTCATATCCAAGCTTTTGTATAAAAATATCATGGGATGATAGCATCTAGATTTTTTGAAATTCGTTTTAAAAAGCTCATCAGCTAGATTTTTACTTACCCTGAGGTTTTGATTTCACTTCATTTATTTTGGTATTGTTTACTTTTCAGTTGATGGTGTTGCTAGTGGCTGACATTTTTTCTACATTTCAATACTTAACACTGATGTGTTGAGAGTTAAAGGCAACCAATACGATTCTGTGGAAGTAACGCACATCGTGCATTGTTTATCATATCAAATACTATTCATATATATATATATATATGCGTGTGTGTATGTTGTGATTATTTTAAAGTTAAGTTTATTAAACGCTTTTTATGGTGACATCACCGTCATGTCACTCATATCCATATTCCGATGGCGACGTTCTGTTCTATTATAGATCGTTTTTTTACAATTATTTTTTCAACAATGTCGATATGTTGCTCTCTGTTTTCGTTTTTTTCTCACATTTTTTTTTCAGAATGTTTCTGCCTTAGTTACTGTAGAATAATTTTACTTTTGCGTTTAAACAGACATAATTTTTGCGCGATGGAATTATTAAGCTGTGCTACTTTACTTACTCAAGCATGTATATTAACTCAATGTACTTAAATGGGGCAAAAGCAGTTGTGGTTCTCTTTATAGGTTTCGTTTTGACACAAATATACAGTAAAATGAAAAAAATTGCCTTGATTAGGTAATAAAGTTAATTGTACACATGATTGACATGACCGTTCCGCATAGAACTAGAAAGCGGTCACATTTCATTCTAGAAAAGGTGGTTTTATACCATATTTTGGAGATTTTCCAAAAAACATATCACCTATAAATTGAAAAGTTGTACCACTTGTTTTATAAATTCGAATAGAAATAGAAGTCGCCACGATGTCATCAAAACCTCAAGAAAATACCGCAAACATGTGGCCAATGTAGAATTATTATAAACAAAACAATAATTGTTTTTTTTTCCACAAAAAAAAACTTTTTTGATTCAAATTTGGATGACAAATGACGATTGGTCTATGGACTAAAGAAATCGAGCAACAATGCTTTGAAGAGTTAATTTGAAACTAGACATACCGACTGAGTTTACAAAATTTAGCCAATCGTGGACTGAAAAAAGTTCACATTCGTCTATCGGACAAAAATTTAAAAAAAAAACCATTGAAAAACATTGGCATGACTTTAGTTATAAAATTAGTTTAATATATTTTCAAGCAACGATGACATATGTAAATCTATGCGTATATGGTAAAAAATATGGACCTACAGTAATCCAATGCAAAATTCTAATGCAATGGCATGGATTAGAATTTTTTTAAAATTTTTTTCTTAGTTTCATTTAGTATTAAAGTCTACAATGTTGATTAAATTGTATATAATATGACTAGGGGCCTATGTTGGAACCAGAACTACCACAGACACTCATGCCAAATTTCAAGTCAATCGGTTCAGCCGTTTTTGCGTGAAAGAGGAACATACAGACAGACAGACACCAACTCATTTTTTTATAGTACCAGGAAGACCGAGCCATGCTCGGCGACCTCGAACTCCTACTTTTGCTGATTTTTGGGGAAAAACTAAATTCACATTATCTTTACAGAGCTTTTCCAGAGTTTTTAAATTCCCGACCTAGAAAGCTAGAACTAAAACTAAAGCGCGATAACAAAATTTCATAGAAATCGGTTGAGTGATTATTGAGTAACCGCTGTCACCGATTTTGGAAGTGCTGTTTTGAGACACCAGGGGTGGGAAAAGTCACGTTTGTAGTGGAAAAATCGAAAGCCCTTAGCCCCCTTAGTAATATTGTAAAGTTTCATTAAGATCGGACCACCCAGTTCGAGGATACCAGGCGAGGGGTATCGAGGGGAGGCAAGTCAGATAACTGTAAAGTTTCATTAAGATCGGACCACCCAATTCGAAGATACCAGGCGAGGGTTATCGAGGGAAATTTTCTCAAAGGTGAAACCTATCTTAGATCGATTCCTTGTCCCCGAAAATCCCTAACCCCCAAGTTTCGTGAAAATCGTTAGGCGGGTTTTCGAGATCGTTTGTGCAGACAGACAGACAGACAGACATTCCTCGTATTATATTATAGGATTAGTATGAGTATGATCAAAAATATTTCAGTTGAATATATAATAAAAAATGATTAAAACATATAAGCAAAAAATAACCGATTCGATGACGGACAATTTGCTAAGGTTGATAATTTTTACTTTCTTATAAGCAGTATAATAAAGTGTTGTATTCATCTCTTAATTTTGCTTAAAAAACATTTCCCGAGCACTCCTGGGTCGATTGGAGCAGTATTACAAAAATGTCTTTCTGTCAGTCTATATACAAGATTTCTCAAAAATTAATGGAGCTAGAGACACGAAATTTTACAGGCGTTTTTGGTCCTGGAATGGATTCTATCAAAAATCCGTTAATGGTGGAAATCCGTTAATTGGAAGTAACGAATTACTCCGAAAAAACGTGTTTTTCAGTTGAAATTTTTCATGAATACGGGGCGGCAATCATGTATTCCGACGCGTCTCTGTCTTTCGACTTCGACGCAGCTTTTAACTCTTGACTTCGTCATATCATCAGCTTCAAATTTCCTGGCGTGACAGTCAGAATCACGTTTGGATTCATAGTGACGATTCCGAGAAATTTCAAACTGCAGATATGGCGAAGTCAAGAGTTAAAAGCTGCGTCGAAGTCGAAAGACAGAGACGCGTCGGAATACATGATTGGTGCCCAGTACTTTATTATACTACGTATAAGAAAGGAGAAATATATTACTTTGAATAATTTCGAAATTATAAAAAATCGGTATTCAGGCAATTGAGTTCCGAAAATATATCAAATCATTTTACTTCGTTACAACTTTCAACGAATTTTTTACTGTGTGCTGGTGATAGGAATCTGGGAATTTTTAAAATTTAAAAGTTTTGAATCAATTCGGTTGTTCGGTTGTCGACGTAGCAGTAGTAGCAACAATGACCGGTAAAGAAGGAACGAATGTTATGCACGTGAAAATGGGTTCCGGTCGGGGTAGAAGGAATCCTGTGAGAAATTCTTTACATCTAGAAGAAAAGAAATTGCTAAACAGAGGCAGGCATGGACAGTAAGAACCGAAAACATGTGAAACCAAAAAAAAAATATATATCTGATGTGAACAGCACATGACTTTGATATACAAAATCTAAGTTTCTGTACAATTTACAATTTACCTGAAGATTTTATTTCACAAAATCTGAAATATCTCGATAACGTCTTGAGATACGGAGTTCTAGTAAAAGACAAAGATGTAGAAAATTTTGTTGTCTCCAAACGAAATTGCGAGTTTTAAAAAGCCGCCATTTTGGTTACTTCCGATTAACGGATTGTCCCATTCCAGGACCAAATACGCCTTTAAAACTTCATGGCTCTAGCTTATTAAATCTGACAGATAGACTGACAGACTAACAAACAGAAAGACATTTTTGTAATAATGCTCCAATCGACTTAAGAGTGCTCGAAATTTTTCATGAATATAATACTTTATTGTACTACGTATAAGAAAGTAAAAATGCAAGACTTTAATATCGAATATTCCTCCGCACGCATAACTCGGACCATTTTCCTGAGTGGCTCTTTAAGACGGGAGTTTCTCGATCACATTTGGTGTGTTACGGGGTACTTTTTATGCGGGGGATTGAGTCTTTTTACTTCACATTTTGTGGGTTCTCGGTGCCTGATTATGTGTGTTGCTTCGTGGGAAAATTTGCCCTTTTATCATATTTTAAGATTGAGTTTATTCAGTCGAGGGAGTGATACTTTTTTCATTCTGTCGCTGTTCGCTTTTGTACAAACATTTCACGAAAGTTGAGTTGAAGATGATCCATTGCCACCATGGTTAGGGACCGACGATTCTCAACAATGAAGAAAAATGAATTAAAAGTCCATAATATGCGCCCTGCCTGTTTAACTATGCTTCACATTAGGATTCTATCATATGTGTAGCTTTCAGTTGCCCTCAGTTTATGTTTTTTTTCCAGATATTTCGACTGTTTGTCGCTTCTGTTGTCTGGAAATTCGGTTTAGTTACATTCTAGACTAGACTAAAACTGTGCGAGTATCTAATTATGCTACAAAGATATTCAGTTTTGGGGTTATAGTTGAAGCATGAGTTTTTTTTTCGAAGATGAATTTTGTCTACGAATAAGTTCTCAGGAGAAAGATATGATATACAGGGTGTTCCAATGGCTTGGATCGATGTTTACAGAAAAAAATACAATGGTATTTCTTGATTTCCTTATTGAATCATGTTATTTGGCACATAGCAATTATGTGTGAAAGATAATATCGCTTAACACGTTGACTGCCAGACCAATTTTGCAAAAATGTAGGGAAGATGCCAATACGTGTAGACGTATGTAGAATGTACGTATGTATGAATGTATGTATGTACGCATGTATATTGTAGACCCAGCTATCGAAAATGATAGCCTTGGCCGCTCATGAATCATAGTGCCAATTTTCACTGGCTATCAAAAATGATAGCCATGGCAGTCAATGTGTTAAATGTTTGCCAAGGCTTCGGGGGAACACTTCGCCTCGATGGTCAACTTTTTGATAACATCTCTTGATGACATAAGTCCTCCTTGAGACAACACCAAAGGAAGAAGTCCAAAGGCGTCAAATCGAACGATTTTGGTGGAATCACGAAGTGCGCGAAATTCATTTTTGTTTGAACACCTATTTTCTTCAATAACTTTAAAACGTTGTTCGTCAAAAATCATTAAAATCATTAGACTTTTAAGCCTCAATCACATTTAACATCGGTCTAGACCACTGGAACACCCGATTTTTATACCTGTATGGTGAAACCAAAGGGTATATTAACTTTGCCTTACCGTTTGTAACGCCAAGATCCCGTCATCACAAAAAAAATGAATTACACCAGTGCTTTTAGAATGATAAAAATAATTAATTTTTGTATGTCCGTTCGTCCGTCCCTCCGTCCGTCCATCCATCCGTCCGTCTGTCTGTCCGTCTGTCCGTCCGTCAGTCCGTCTGTCTGTCTGTCCGTCCGTCTGTCCGTCCGTTTGTCCGTCTGTCCGTCCGTCTGTGGCGCAGATTGCGGGCACACGGATTGAGCTACAGACTTGAAATTTTGCGCAGATGGGGTTTTCGTAAAATGCGAGGCTAAGTTCGTTAATGGGCAAAAATGGACCATTAGGGGGGTACCCCCCATACGAATGAAAACGGTTTTTGTGAATCTTATCAAAAAAGTGCAAGAACAAAAGTTATTTAGGATATGATTCTACATAAAACTCCCATATATCAATATCCGATTGGAATAAATTTAAAAAAATCTTATTGGAAAGTTTGACTTCAAAGTGGAATTTTGGTACAACTGTTCGAATTTTGATACAAATGTCACCATACGGGTTTTCAATAATTGCCAGATTGGCAATTATAGCTTTTGTTATGTTTTAGATTTAAATATGTCTTAATCTTGCTCAAATTTTCCTATGTACCTTTATACTCGATATGAGAATCATATAGCAGTAGTACATTTAATATTCCGTTTGTAGCGCATCGGACCAATCGTCGGACAAACAATAACCTACACCATTATATAACGATACACTTAATCAAGTTTTCTGTTAAACGAATCAGTGCTTTATGATGACAAAATTAGTTAGATTTTTATCAGACTTGTTATCAACAAATTCTACTTTAATAATTCTCAAATTCTAGAGTTCGGTTTTTATTGAAAATTACAAAAAAAAAATTATTTTAAGGCTCCATTAAATTAAGACAAAGACCTGATTATTGTCCGATTAATTATCGGCTGTAAATTTTTTTTCGAAATATTTTATAATAACGAATTGATAAATTTGCAATCGGTGGAAAGTTTCGGCATACCTCAAACAAAGTAAACGCATTATTGCGTTCCTATTTAGACGTATATAAATTTGTTTGGCGAATTCGGTCATAAAGCTTTAAAAAATTAAATTACAATTTGTTTTAGCTCATCTTATCAGTTTCATTCGATAAAAAAGTTGTCGAAAAAAAAAACGATTGAACGAAATTCCAAGCAAAAACATAAAAAATGGGCTGATGTGAAATGTATACGCTCGACATATCCCAATTAGTACAACTGAAAAATCCATCAATAATTTTACTAACAACTTTCTACAACGTAATCAGTACACAATTAGGCGAAGGAGATAACAAAACCGCAAGAAAAAAAAATCAACGAAAACATTTTTTCTACTTTTTTTTTTTGTCATGCGTTGACGTTGGGGGAACACCAAATATAAACCTTAAAAAACAGTCGCAATTGTTATCAGTTAGCAACTGTGTGTACAAATTCAAATATAGTGTAATGTCTATCTATCCACCACTAGCAACTGAAGATAAAGAACCAGATCCAACCTGGCCTCACCTTGCCTACCTTGCGACAAAATGTGCCAAATACAAATAGAAGATACATAGATAATAAGCGCCTTACAAGGGGGAAATCATATTTTTTCAATGTCATTTTATCAATGATTTTTCAGAAAATGAAAACAAATTGTGCGACACACGCGGGTAAATATTTCAGTCCAGAAATACAAAAAAAAACAACTCAACAGCTCACCTATTTTTTTTTATCGAACGCGATGTGAACAAACAAAAAAAAATGGAAGAGCAAGGAATTTACAGATATTTCAGCTAAAATTGGGGGTGGTCTTTTTGAAAAATTTGGTTGGGTGGTGCACCGCGAATTTTTTTTAATACGTGTAGTATTAAAAAGAAAAAGTAAGAAGAGAAATTAATTTAACCATGCCATAGTTTTTTTCTGGTATGCGTATAAGAGAGCAAGGGGTAGGTCCAGCGTAAATTGGATTTAAATATATTCACATTTATCTAGAACTAGCTTACATACCCGTGGTTGCCGGGTTAAGTTTTTTCAAATTTTTTTTTATGGTCTATGTTGGAGCTAAACTTCAGGTCAATCGGTTCAATAGTTTCCCCGCGAAAGAGTAACATAGAGCAAAAACTAAGTTTCGAAATCACTTTCCCCCTCCCCTTACTCCCCCCACCCCTCGCGCTACTTTTCCGTATGCTTATGTTGGAACCAGAACTACCACAGACAGTCGTGCCAAATTTCAAGTCAATCGGTTCAGCCGTTTTTGCGTGAAAGAGGAACAGACAGACAGACAGACAGACAGACAGACAGACAGACAGACACGAACTCATTTTTATATATTAGTATGATTATGAGAACGTTCTAACATTTGTAAGGTTTTTTTTCTGGCATCCATCAACGGACTTCTCAGCAAACCCAGATTTTTCCATTGAGCAAACCCTTAAATCTTTCCTTATAATTTTAATCAAAAAGCTTGGGATTTTTTTAAATAATGCCGAAACAAATAAATTCTAAGTAGGTACCTAGACAGGTGGAAAGATCAGCACATAGGATTCAAATATTTAGCTGTTCTGAATATGATATGCGCGCGCCATGACAAGGTTTTGGGTAAGTAAATGGAACGTACACAGACTGAAACAAGTATGGCGACTCCATTATAAAAAATAAAATTCAAGGTCCACTTGTTGCGTGCACCGATATCAGAAAAGCTCACACGAAACGCGCGGCATCAACACGTGTGTTTTGTACATGCGTTATCACAAGTCACATGCTATCCGCGCTCTCAGTACTCAAACTGTTTGCCTAGAGGATGTGAAATCGAATGAGGGGTTGATTGAGCAGAGGGTGGGAATAGTTGCGAATGTTTACGGTAACGCAAAGGACAGAAAAATTCGTTATCATTTCTTATCATTGAATTGGCATGACCAAATAAAGTTTAGCTTTCCTGAGTCCACCGCGAATTACCCCTCCCGAACTGAGGACCCTCCCAGTGTGTGCTCTCTTAGATTACCCGTACTTTCTATTAATCAGATTCGTCAGAAAAGCGACCCGGGTGGAAGTTTTAGAAAGTCACACCTGTTTCAAGCACTTCCACTTGATATCATCCATGACTATCGGTGTGCGGTGGCGACAATGATTTCCACATTTTTGCAGGGTTGTTTTGAGTATTTAAAGGGCTCGGATTTTTTTCGTATTTAGCCAGGGGGAGATAAGAATTTTATTAGAGTTCTCATACACATATTTTGATGGTACTGAAAATTAACTTCGCACTTCAAAAATTGTGAATAAATTTTGATGTGGAGTTCCAAAAGTAAAATGACCAGATAAAATGTGACAGGAGAGTAGCTCAGATTATTTGAGGCTATCAGAGCAAGAGTGGACTAACCCACCCCACATGTCGAAATCGTGAGTTTTTTGTGTTTGAATCACTATTGCGAGTGAGTTTTTAGATAAAATTGTTTGGATGCACAAAAGAACATTTCAACATTGAGTAATAAATGTTTTTTTCCAAAAATATACAGTCAATAATAGTACAAAATTGGAAAAGCTTCAAAAACTCGATTATGTGGCTTGGTCCACTTTTGCTCCCATCGCCTCATTTAATATACGAAAAAAAATTTAATTCAGGAATTCTGGTCAATTTTCAAGGGTTTTTAATGATTTTCCAAATATTTAACAACTAATGTTTTCGAATATTGAAAAAGTGGTTCAATTTTTCAAAATTTGTTGCCGATATTAATCAAATCGAATTTTTTGTGCCACTGTGTGTACAAGATTATAAATTGGACCAAATTCATATACGCAACAGCCACTCTAATAATGTAAAAATGTAAAATAAAAAAAAGATAAGAGATAACTATCGCCTATTTCAATTGAACAGAGTGAGGGTCTAATTTTTATTGTAAAATAAAATAATGAGCAAAATGGGTCCCAAACTTCTACCTTGAGAACCCTCACAAGGAACGACAGTCAGTTAACTAGAATGTGGAATCACAATCGATATCAATTTAAAATATTTTCAGAGACGAGTAAGGGCGATTAATTAATTCGGTCTGCGGGTCAAAGTTTCGTAACAATCGGGGACTTTTTCGTAACAAAAGCGGAATGTGAATCTATCAAAGTCGGGAATTAAAAGGATGATAGTACCCGCACTTAATGATTGTCATTAGGAACTCCGAATGTGACATTAGGGTGAATAGCGGTCGTTTTATTTAGAGACAAAATTTGAAATCACTTAGATGCTTCTTCTATGAGTAATTCTGAAGTGATAACTAAAAAGATGTAAAATAGTAAAGAAAATATTTTACCTTATAAGTTTTGACCGTGATCTAATTTTTTTTTGTTACCTTGTTCACCTTTAAATGCCGATAACTATTTACGCTTAGTGCAAAAACACAACAAATGTTTCTATTTCAACCGAATCTAATCGACAGCGAAACAAATAATTCTTGGAAACTTTTATAGATAAAATTAAACATACACGAAACTTGCGTTGCCGCACTGTTTTGAAGATAAAAAACCGTCAGAAAACGTGAAGCTATGACGTTCTTTAAGGCACTTTAAAAGGAATAGCCAGAGTGTTGTTGAAAGAGAAATAAAATAAAATATTCCTGGTTAAAAAATTGTCACATTTGAATTTCATACATGTTGACCGTTTATATGCATTGTTTCACAACTACGAAATGAACACATATACAAAGGTCAGACGATCTGATCCTCATGTATGCTTTTTCATATTTACTTAAATTTCACTCGCGTATAAAACCTTTTTTTGTGGCCTCGTAATTCATCTCAACCATACGCAGAAAGATTTCTTTCTTTGGCCTTTCTTACACATGAAATTCTAGGAATTGATCACTCTACTAAGGATGAGGTAAAGATCGTTCGAAAAATCGCCTTAACACACATATAGACCTTCAATGCACATTCGTATTTCAGTATCGACACAAGAGTTAGATTGCTAGAGAGGTATGTCTTTTTTTACCAAGAGACTTTATACAATCACTTCTGTTGTACTGGGTTTATCCTGATTTCCTTTTTATGTAGGTATTATTATTAGTACGATACGACCTTTTAGTCGTAAACGCTTAACTAGGAAGATACATTTTATTTTGGATGTAAAAGAATGTTATCGGCTGTTGCTAGTTCACTAGTCAAGTATCCTTAGCGAAGGCGCACACGTTTCAACTTTCGGTCATCAGCATGCCTCAGCCTCACCAAATTATAGGAAAGAAACGAGTTCGGCAAGAGGGGAAAAGTCGCCACTCGAAAAGTGTTCTTCAGCGGAAAGGCATTTTGAGGACCAAAAGTTGCCGCGACGAGAAGAAGCGTGTATGTTCGCACTTACAATATTTCAAGGAACAGAAAAATATTTCTTTTTCACTATGTAACACGAGGTTTTAGTAAAAGTAAAGTGATCTGGTTAAAATTTATAAAGAGATTGTTGATTTTGGTAGATTATTCTAGAGATGTTGATTTTAGAGCACAAATAGTTTTTACACTTCGTAATGGACTTATAGGGAATTAATTCAGGTTAGTCGGTTGAAAATAAGTTACATGAAGCCATCCCACGATCTAAAAACTCCTATATAAATGTGCATCAGCATTTTGGCTTTAGCTGTCAACTAATAACTTTAGGGATTTTCGAAATAATTTGAATTGCACTGTTATAACTTTTTGTCCAATTTGAAATTTTCAACTGAAATTATATTTTCTTCAAAAACAAATAGAAGTGTAGGCTCAGGAAATGCCAACAAAGGTAAATAATGGTATGAAAAATGAAAATCAGCATGCTTTTTGTTTTTGTCTTTAAGAAAATGCAAATTTCATTCAGTTTCTTTTTTTATTTTTATCCACTTCGCATATAGTAATTATACAGGGTATTCCAATGGCTTGGACCGATGTTAACAGAAGATAAGACAATGTTATTTGTTAAATTTTTTTGATTTCATTAGTGAATCATGTTATTTGGCACATGATAATTATGTGTGAAAAATAATTTCGCTCAAATTTTTGTCAAGGCTTCGTCGGTACACCTCCACTCAATGGTCAACATTTGATGACATCTCTGCATAATTGCTCCTCGATTCCACGAATATGCCTTATTATCTCATCCTTCAGCTGTTGAATTGTTGTTGGCTTGTTTACATAGACCTTACTCTTGAGATAACCCCCAAAGGCGTCAAATTGCACGATCCAATTGACTTAGCCAATTGAATCACGAAGTGCGCGAAATGCATTCTTGTTTGAACGCCCATTTTCATAGTAGGCTTCAATAACTTTAACACGTTCGATTGTTAATCTTTCTATGGTTGAAATTGCCAAAGACTGGAACTTGTTTGCAACACATGTCAATGATCATTAACACTAAACATAACTATTTCTACCATGAGCGGTCAAATGACCGGCTGTGGTAGATAACGGTATATGACAAGTATTACTCAAAGTAAACAAAATATAAATAAAAATTAATAATAGAATATTAAATGTATATATATTAAATAGAAAAAGTCATGAAGTCAAGTGCGCAAAAACAATAAGATTATATGCGCTTTTTAAATGCAAAAGTCAAAAGACCGCTTATGGTATGTTTAGTATTAAACTTAAATCACATATAGCATCGGTCCCAGCAATTGGAACACCCGATATTAGTGTGTTTGCTAAAAGGCATTAATTAATTTATTTATTTTGCATTTTCCCCCACTTCATTTCGATGTGTTACGTTTTTTAATGTCTTTTCAGCCCATGATTTTTTTAATGTGTCAGCATGAATTTCGTTATTTTATATTTCAAGTCAAACTGAAATCGAAATGATAGCACACGTTCGACTTTGAAAAAAAAAAAACAACGCACAACTTTACTGACATGGGACCAGAAAAAAAATTAAATAAAACTATGTCTGACTATAGAAAAACAGAAATTATAACGATCATGTTTGCCATTGTAGTAGCGATCATCATAAAAGCCCATATGCAACTAATTTTGCTCATTTTCAGATTTCGTGGTCTTGGGACGAGGGGGCGCATTGTTTTTGCTATAAAGTTTCGTATGTTTATTTTTGCCTTGCTTTTTACTTTATTTTTTTTTAGCAAAACGTGCGCCCACTATAAGATTTGTGAACCGCGAGAATTTTGGTGCATCGAAAGTAAAAAAAGTGTTTAAAGGTGTACAGCGATTGATTGACGGCCCTGATACGCTTGTGCTTTGTGTGGATTTTTCTTGCGACTTTATTAACACACTAGCTTGCATACCCGACGTTGTCGGGTTAAGTTTTTTCAATTTTTATTTTTTTTTTAATTTTTTTTTTGACGGTCTTTGTTGGAGCTAAACTTCAGACCAATCGGCTCGGTAGTTTCCCCGCGATAGGGTAACATAGAGGAAGAGCTAAGTTTCGAGATCACTTTATCCCCTCCCCTTACTCCCCCACCCCTCGCGCTACTTTTCCGTATGCCTATGCTAGAACCAGAACTACCACAGACACTCATGCCAAATTTCAAGTCAATCGGTTCAGCCGTTTTTGCGTGAAAGAGGAACAGACAGACAGACACCAATTCATTTTTATATATTAGTATGTATATGATAAAAGGACAACGAGAAACACAACCGCTTTAGAGAATAAAAATATCGAATTTTGAGTTGTAAAATGGATGGTTACGTCATAGCTTCGACGACAGTGTTTTTGGAACATTTTTCTCGATTTTTAATGCAGACAATAAAAAAAAATTGACAAAAATTTTTAAATTTTTCTGGTATTTTTTTTCTTAAATACAAATTTAGAAGCTATTTATACGCCAGATTTATACGCCAGCCTCAAAATGAAAGCTATGGTAGTTTTTTCAAAAAATTCTTGAAAAGCTTAATGAAGCACAAAAGCTCTTTTTCGATTGAAGAGCTTTCTGAAGCTTTTTTTTTTATTTACACAACTGGTCTAGAAATGTTACAGCAGAAAAAGGCAATTTTACAGGACGCTCAAATTCGAAGTATAACAAATTCTGTATCACAACCTCGCCTAATTTTTTTGGTAACTGTCAATAATGTAAATAATATTGATCGTTTTCATTTTCACTTGCCATGAATTAAATGTGGTAAAGAATTTTGTGCCCCTTACATGAATTTGCCATGGCTGAGCATACTGAATACTTTTAGTACTCAATCTGCTTTTATTTAATTTAGGAAAATACTGAAAAAAACTGCCGATTGCAGCAGTAAGTTCTGCCCAAGAAATTATTCGGGATAAGGCAAGCATGGCCGATAAACATACATAGTCTTAACACCAAGCATAGGTAATGATGAGGAAGGTCTGTTAAGATTACGAAAGGTAGACAGGGACAGTAAGCAGGAATCAATCGAGACGACAGGCAGAGTTACATCAGTTAATCGACAAGCAACCAGTTTTTATCCTCATTGGTTTTTTTTGGACAGATGAACCCAAAGCAAATTGGTATCGAAAAGTTCTCAAGAATGAAAACATCAAACAAGAAGTAAAAAAGCATTTGTGGTGAAATAAAATTAAAATAAGAAAAAGACAAACGTATGAGGGCCAAGAAAACATTTCGTTTTGTTCCCACCTGATCCGTTCTTCTCTTCCTTAGCGCTTGGAACTTGGGATCTGGTTTATCGCATTGGACCGTTGCCTTTGAGATAAGATGTAGCTTTGGTATGTTTAAGAACCACATCGGAATGCAGTGACAGTGGCAGACCAAACAACAAAAAAGACGACGCGACGAGGTGGCATCTGCCAGGGTCGGGAAAGATTCCAAAACTGAAGGAAGACGAAGACAACCGGGTAATGAGATCCTATTGCGTAAAATATATCTACATATCTGACGAAATGCATCTTGTAGTGCATTCGAAATCCTTACCCCAATTGCCGTTGATCTTAGCAAACAACATTCAGGTACGAACGGAAACGCAAGATGCAAACAGTGACGGCGATTAACTGATGTTAATGAGAGTCGCAAAGTATAAGGACAATAAAGAGAAGGAGGTCGGTCGATGTGTGGGGACACAATGAAGAAAGGAAATTCACAAAGGAATATATATTCAACATGATTTTAGAAGATATACTTAGATTAAATATAAAGATCGAAATGCGGACCCGAAGTTCACGGAATCAAATAAAACTCAAAAATTTTTTTTACATCAGATGTATTATTAAAATGTATTCCGGTGTCCGAAAGGGGAGATCGGTCTCCTTATCGCTTTAATTTTTTGTTAACACGTTGACTGCCAGACCAATTTTGCAAAAATGTAAGGCAGATGCCAATACATGTAGACGTATGTAGAATGTACGTATGTAGGAATGTATGTCTGTATGCATGTAGATTGTAGACCCAGCTATCGAAAATAATAGCTTTGGCCGCTCATGAATCATAATGCCAATTTTCACTGGCTATCAAAAATGATAGCCATGGCTCACTGGCTATCAAAATTGATAGCTATGGCAGTCAATGTGTTAAATATTTTCTCGTTTTATTCTATGCTCTAATGAGTAATTCACAGATATCGCACATGGTCCCGTAGACTGTAGTATCTCAAAATCGGCCATTTTGAGAAAAACGCATTCAAAGTTTTCATTTCAAAATAATTGTTTATGAATAATTGTTTTTTCTGTTGTCTGTACAGTAATATTTCAATTTATTACTCTTTTGATAATAATTTACAGATCATTTGCTTCATTTTTTTTTTTTTTGCAATAATAAAAGATAGAGATAGGTTTGTTTTCCACAAAATCAATTTAAATTTTAAAAAATGGGAATTTAAAAAACCAAAAAAAAATAAATTTTAGGACTGCGTTTACATTTAAATTTGTGTTTTATTTGATTCAGTCAATTTTCCTTTACATAATGGAATAATTACTCAAAAACACATTTTTTTGAGATACTACAGTCTACGGGACCATGTGCGATATGGCAGATTCCTCGACGCTCTATGAACGCTATTATCAATTTTTATTAAATATATACTTAAAACATTTCAAAAGCAATATGATGGACGAAACATACCAGTTATAATCCATTATCCCGCGACTTAAAACTATTTCCACCCTCTAAAAACATATCTCGCTATAGAAAAATACGTCTGTTTGTAGTTGTGCATATCGTAAACCAACACAAGTTGAGTAGCGTAACCGAGGATGCATTTGAACAACACCAGAGTAGGTACCAAATCGAGAAGCCTATACCTACTAAATTGGGACTTTAGCGTTAAGTTGAACAGTTTACCTAAGAAATCGGAACAAATACAAATCATCACAGCCATATTTTTGTTGTCATTGAGATCTCGTGCCGGGAATTTTCCGTCTTACCCCGTCGTCTGCCCTAGCAGGTAAACGAAGGGAATCAGGCCAACGCGGGACATATTTCAGGTAAGGGCACTGGCCTGCACTCGAGATTCGGAAATGCATTGTTGGCGCTGTTGGTTTATATTGTTGTCGCCTGTTATATTCCTGACTGATTGTATCTTTGGTTCCTGTGTGCAGTTGTGTTTCCGTAAGAATAGTTTCATCCTTTGTCCATTCTTTCATTTTCACGGTGCCTTCATGTCAAACAGCTGCTTTTCTCATGAACGTAACTCGACGTTTGCGTTCGGGAAACCCAGGATCGATCGAAGCGGAAAGAAATCATCGGAAGTATTGCGAGGAAGAGGAGTCGGAATCTAGAAACAGTAGCGTGGTCGCATGAATGTGTTTTTGTTAATTTAAGGACTTTTCGAGGGTATGTTGTTAGATGTTTGTTGGTGTTATGAATATTTCGATGCTCTTCTGTGGCGATTAGGAGGATGTTGATTTATGAGTTACACGGGATTGTGTTGCCAGATTATTGAAATTGTCACGATTATAATTACCATCGGATTTTTGGAATTTCAGTGTGATTTATAGTTAGACTATTGGCTAACTATAAGACTATTGAGACCACAGATGTCGTACTACTAGATCAAGCCATTTGCTATCTCAAATGGGCCACTGAAACGTCAAAAAGCTTTGACGAAAAAAAGGGACAAAGCTAGTAATTCTGGGAAATTAAAATTCTGGAAAAAAATGCTTATGCAGGTCCCCGATGGAATATTATTCAATCCCTATACCGATTATTCATGTTAATATTCAGAGCTGCCACATACATTAATATGCAATTCCCTAAACCTGTGTATAAGTCTTATGAGTTCGACGTAAAACATATAATTCAAGTGTTATTGAGTTTGTTAATTCGAACATCTGACATTACTAAAGTTCGAATAATAAATGAGACAACCATAGTCACGCTGTCCCATATTTTTGCTATGGAATTTTCGAGTGCCGCGATCTAGTAGTACGATATCTGTGATTGAGACTAGTCTAGACCAGTGGCGGCTTTATAGGGGAGGCAACGGAGGCATTGCCTCCTCATAACATTTTATAAAAATGTTTTTCTAAGGTATGCTTTTAATTTTTTATACCATAATGGACTGTATAAAAATCTGTATGTTCAGAAAATAATAATTTAAAAGAAAATCCTATTCACTAATGTCGAAATGTCGTGTCATAAAAATTTTTATAGAACTAAAAAAAACTTTCCCTCCTCATTTCAAATATACACGAGCTGCCACTGGTCTAGACTATTGACTGATATCACAACCTCTGTTTTCGATTGGTTTAAAAACCTTACAAATCTCACAATTGTGTCCAAAGCGCTTTGTTTTTACTTTCCTCTTCTATAGATGATGACGAAGACCGACTCGAGAACGGGGGCAGAAAGAAACATTCCGATCAGTAGGAATTCCTTTTCGCGCAGAACTATGAGAATGTCCGTGCATTTGTTTGTCTGTCTGTCCGTTTTACGTATCTTAAATAACTCGAGAACGTGTTGAGCTAGCGACTCGAAATTTTTTGTCACTTCAACAGTTGAAGAACGAAACTGTTGTTTACACTTACCATTTTCAACTTCTGGAAGCGTCACAAGTAAGTCGTTAGTATTTCCACTGGAAAAACTTCCCGAAATCTCTGCTATAAGCGACTTTTGGCAAATTAACTTCCATAAGGACACAGGCCTTTAGCTAAGAAATAAGTTCTCAATTTAAGAAAATAATTCTTGATTCAAGAAATCAAGTTCTAAATATAAAAAGTGCTTTTCCTAATTTTAGAAATATTTTCTAATTTGATTTTCTGAATTTGATCTGAATATTCTAAAATTTAACTTAACAAGTTAACTAGACAAAACCTGTTTCATTTCCTAGATTCTATAAAATTACTTTTTCCGTGTCGGGCCAAAACAGTTCTCATATAACTTTGTGTCAAAACTAAAACAGATATGTCGATTTCGCAAAAGAACGTCATATTTCGTTCACATGGACCCATTTTTTTGCAAATTTGCCCGTTTTTAATTTTAATTTTGTGGGTCTTTTCTCATAAATGAAATTATTTTGCGATTTCTCTAATTTTCGACAAGCGCAGGCAGACAGAAGAAAAATTTCTTTTTTCAGTTGAGAATTTTTGGGTTCATTGTTTCAGATTATGCGAAAAGAAATAAAAATTTGTCACTTAACTGGGAAATTCATCATGGTATTGTATTCGCCAAGTATAAAACGTGTGTACACGATACGAAAAATAAATCAGAAGTAACCAAAAAAGCGTATTCTTATAGTTGTTGCTATTGTTGTCTTTTTGCACTAAACAAACGAAACAAGAACCTTAGTTAATTTTCTGTCACGTTTTATCGAAATCATTACTAAAGAACAATAACAACAAATGAAGAGAATATCACAGAAAAATTCGATCGTAAGTTAAAAAAATTGTAAGGAAAGTTTCAGAACAACCACAAACGCGCAAAGTAGCGGATGATTGAATTAAAGGAACTTAAAGAACGAGTATCTACTGTGTGGTGGCGGTGAAATCTCGCGGAACTACAAGGTATTTCAGAATGTGTACTGTTGATGCGGATGGGAATGAAATGCATCCAATGAAAACTACATACAATCAGGCTGGCCGTCCGCTTTTATCATATGTTTGTTTGTCTGCTAGGTCGTTTGTTTACCTGCATGTAAATTTTCCAAAATGCTGTGAAACAGTTTCTTCAGGTAAGCAAGTAATATTCAGACGAATAGAACTCAAGTGTGTAGCCAAGTTCAAAGATATTCCGTTTCCATATGAAATGATTTGCAGGCGTTTCTTTTACTTTGGTAAGTATTCTCTCTTCTTTTGCAAAGTGTGGAATGTTATAAAATAATTGATAATTGCGCTCACACTTTTTTCTTTGATTGTGAGAAAAAATGAAATTAGAGGAATTGTTAAAATTCAGGTTTAGAAAGAGGTAAATCGTTAACTGAATGCTGGTATTTTCTAGAATCGCGATTTAGAGGTCTTAAAAATTCAGGGAGAATTAATTTAAGAATTTAAGGTAACAAAAAAAGCAACACCGAATATTTATTAGACCTTGTATTCTCCTAAAAAAGTATAGACTAGATTCGGTTGTAGAATTCTTTTTTGTTTTTGTTTAAAAAAATTAATTTTTGGTGTATATTATACGTCCTGCCACTAGAAGTGTATCTCATTTAGTGGCAGATACATGAAAAATATTAGTGGGGTTTAGCACCATATGGAAGCTCGAACTCGAAAAACCATCCACGTTCGAAGATCTTAGTGAAGATGGTTGATAATTTATATGTGTTAGCCCGCCAGTGTATTAATTTTGAATAAAAAAAAAGATCTGGGTAAAAAGAAAATTGCTGTTGAAAATGCAAGAACGTGGGGATATCTCACTTTTAAGGGAATTGTCAAGTTTTCCAGAAGACTGAGCGAAATTTTGATCAAAACATTGTCAATGTTCATTGTTACGTGGGGAGGCAATTTCCATCCATGTTACTTGACGAAAATTTTCATTAATAATACTTGTCAAGTAACATTGAACGTGTGTAGGCCCCTTTAGGAATTTTATACATTTTACACGCTAGATTTGTTTTTAGAAGAACTTCACGATTTGTTTTAGAAACTTTAAAAAAATCAAGGATAAATTCATGTCGAAGTCGAATTCAATACATGATTGCAATTACAGTTTAGTGTACACTCAGAAAAATGGAGGCTAACTCGACGACCTACATACGGCGTAATTGGCCTCGGGCAGGCGCGCGTTCGCCTGCATATGGGCAAGTAAAACTGAGTTGACCTGTGGTCGGAGAAATTCTGAAATTAAGCCACCAGCAGGTGAAGTAGGGCATTGGGAGCTGCACGAGTTGACCTTAGATAGGTTAACTCTGACCGCTAGCTGGCTTACAGAAACCTCTGTAAGGTCAGAGTTAACCTGACAAAAAGTTGACCTGAACATTTTTCTGAGTGTAGAAACTTTAGCTCAGGCTCCACCAAATTTATATTCTGATATATGCGAGCAAAGCATAATCAAAATTCTGTTCGTTCAGAAAAGACAAATGAACTTTTACCCCAAATAGACTTTTACAATTCAACTTTTAACTTATTTAATACTATACCTTTAAATTTCACAATTAGAGCAATTAAAAAAAAAACGATTCAACCAATTCCTTTTGCGTAAAATAAACTTATTTGTATTGTATGTATTCAATACTCCTTTTTTCCTGATTTTATTTAAATGTCAATTAACAAAGTGCAAAAAAATCACGAAAACAAAACGTCTGTCTTTGACTGGAATAAACAATCATAATACAAAAAAAAAATTAAGAAAATCAACGGAGAAAAATATCAACTTCCGACAGTTTTCTGCTTCGAAGAAAATAAATAAATTAAATTCAAGTGTAGAATAATTCTAATTCAAAACACTAACCAAAGAATTCACGAATCGAATTCATTAGAAAAAAATACTGAAAAAATATAAAAAAAATACTAGTGAGTTGAACATAGTATAGTTTGGCCGGAAAATATTCCGACGATAACAAATCAGAGGTCGCGGGGGAAACCCACAAACGAACAGCAATTTTTAAAGTGTTTTCTAATATTATTCATTCATTTCGTGAAATGTGATTGACCTTTTTGTTGGATATAAGTCGATTGTTAAGCTGGAGATTGGTGGCCAAACGCTAAACTCGGCCGGGAACTTGGATCTGGGAACTGGGAACTGGGAATTGAACAGAAATGAAGACAAAACTAAACACTATGCTAACTGCTGGAACTGGCATAGATTGGGAAGTAACCGGCAAAGCTATGATTCTATGCTGCTGTGTTATGCTATGCTTATGCTATTGCTATGATATCCAACAGATTTATGTTGCCACCATAGCCGATTCTGATTCCCATTCGAATGTCGATGCCGATGTCTATATGCCATCTCTCTACTAACCAACCAAAGTCTTTGTGCCGTTTTTCTACTTTTTGGATAGGAGTAATCGTCAAGTGTTGTTTTCTCATGGCTCATGAGTCTCCCTTCTAACCTAACGTCAAACTGTGTGGATGCGCCCCAGCTTCATTCGACTCCATCTAGCATATATGTATGATTTTTATTATTGTTTCGTTTCTTTCGCTAGATATGTATTTTCAGTGTTTTTATCGATTCGTATTTTACATTTCTATTTGTTTGTACATAGTTTATTAAAGATTTGTACGTAAAAAACGTTTTTGACTCAGACATCTTGATTTTATAAATCTTTTGCTGGTTTCTTAATGCCTTTCAATTAACTATTTTAACTGTATTTTATAAAAAAAAAATTAAAAAATCCGGTCTCACAAAAAAAGAATGAAAAATTCGGGTCCTAGCAAGGAAAATGGTTCGTATGAAATTTCTTTTTAATCCTTTGAGGCCGTTCCATACGAAGTCAAAACTTCTGAAAAATTGATCGAAAAGTGTTTAAGAATATCGATCGTTTTCAAATATCCCAACTCGAAAACCATCCACAGATTTCCGTAAATTCTGACAGATTTTTTGAACCGCTTGAAAATTTTGTGTAAAATTACTAATTTTAAGATAATTTTCAAAGAGAATTTTTCTATTGTTCTACATTCCGATTAATTGGAACTGCATTAGTCCCAGCTAAACAATTTCGTTTTATTCAGAAACAATTTCAATCCGTTAACTGTTTTGCATACCTTGCAAAATTTTGCTTCATTTAGAAAGCAAAACGGTTTTTGTCGGCCAACGTGTAATTTTTATTCAATTTCCTGCAAACCTGGCTAGCACTCGAATGGAAATTTCCAAAAGAGATGGGAAAAGATATCATTATTACTGTCAATATCCACAAAGTTATTATCAAATTAAGTTTCACATGCTCTGGCTCTTTTGTTAGAGCAACGAATCACAGCCAAAAAAAGTACATAAAAATCCCAGAAATCGCAGAAATCTTCTCCGTACTCCAAATGACACCCAGCCCAACATTAAGTAGAAAATACGAAGAAGATATTTTTTCAAGGTGGGAGCTTACCTAGTCGGCGATGTTTCCATTCATATGACTATCATATTCTCATCAGTTTAACCTCATCTAAACTAAACTCTTTGACGACAACAGTTGTAATCTTAACTGAAATTTCACTGACTGTAAGGTGGCACGGTTATTTCGCCGCAGTAGCAGTATAAGGCGGTTAGGTAGTCACCATTCGCTGGTAAGAATACAGTTAAATAAGTTGGCACTTCAACCATGTGAATTAACTACTTAGAAACTACAAAACTACTTGACAGCTAATCACAATCGAACCAGGCAAAAGCGGCCCACAAAATCGGTGAAACAACCGCTCCAAATGTTTCACAGAAAAGACTGTCGGCCTATAGTGGTAAAGAGAACTCAAGCCTTGATAAAATGTCGCTAAGATTTTTCGGTTAATTGACTAACTAAAAATCTCTTTATTACAAGCAGCCATGTCCCGCTACTACAATTGTAGTAAATCTACTACTATTTTCGCCTTCAAAAGCCTTAGTGCGTAGTAAATCAAATCTACTACTATTTTTTGTAAAATACTTGAATCAACCAAAAAATTGTATTATACATGTTAAATGTAAAAAGCTTCTAACGAAATTAAATATGAGGCAGCCAATACAAAGGAAGTTTTTAAATGTCATTTTCTGAACTACAGCAAGTTTTTTTGTTGATAGAATTTTGGTATTATGAATGATAAAGCTATTTAGCTTTAGTTATACAAATTGATATATCGGCAAAGGTAGAAAAGGTTTTTTTTTGAAAATCTGCTACTATTAGTATCAATCTACTACTATTTTTGGTCCAATCTACTTCCCTCCTAAGGCAAATTGGGGCCATCGCTAATTACAAGCTTTTAATTATTAACACTTGTTAGTTAGGTTCAAATCGTGTAACCTAATATCAACCCAATTCCGCATATGTGATTAACTCAAAACACGGCACCCATATATAAATCAGATGATGTAATATGTACAGTAAAACACAAAATGGCGGCTGTCAGACACCATGTTGTATAAATTAATTATGCCAAGCAGGTACCCATTGTATGCGACCTTAAATGTAAGGGCTTGGAAAAAATTCATAAATTTTAAATTTACTGAAATTATTTAAAATAATTTTTTTTATGTTGGAGTTTTTATATTTGTTTTTTATTTTGGAAAAAGGATATTTTTTTTACGATCAAAATGGGTTCTGTGGATCAAAATATATCGGGTCTTTCAATAACGTCATAACAATTTTGTATTTAAATAAAACACAGAATAATTGAAATATCGGACTGAAATTTATTCCAGGTGTAGTGGACATGTTACATTTAAGCAGTGTTGTGCCGCGTAGTCTACGTGATGTAGACTACACCATTGTCTACGCATAGACTATTACTGTAGACAATGGTCTATTCTCTACACGTAGACAATGTAGACAATCAATAAAATAAAGGATAGCTATTTTAGTTTTAAAATCTGATTTTCTTTTATTAATTATAACATAATAAAGCATAATTTCCAGGAAGCAATCGCCAAATGCTGTACATTCGGAGCAAACTTTAATAGCAATTCTGATTCTACGCATGCAATCTAAGCGGCTTTTTGTTTTAATTTTTGCAATTGAAATCACATTGAATTCTAAAATCTTTTTGCTTCACACACTTTTCAATATAACGAACCGTTTATTTAAAAAAAACTGATTCATTCATATCGGATGGCTTTGCTCATTTAAGAATATCTGTTTAATTTTTTCGAAAAACACATTTGTTTCTAATCTGTAGCTTAATTTCGTTGAGAGTTGTATTTACAGATAGACGGAAATCTATACGGTAGTAATTCAAATCAAATACCCCTAGTGGAATATTAAAAATATTAAAAATAAAAACTACCAAAACTAATTGAAGAATTTATTTTTTGTGCTTATATGTATTGCACATAAATCAATCTTAGCGTTCGATGTTGTTCCTGAGATCCTCTAACGTTGTTGGCTTGTTGGCATAAACCAACGACTTAACATAACCCCATAAAAAGAAATCCAACGGCGTTAAATCGCATGAGCGAGGTGGCCATTCGACCGGACCATTTCTCGAGATTACACGATTACCGAACTTCTCCTTCAATAGATCAATTGTTTGACCAGCTTTGTGGCATTGCTCGTTCGTGAACTGCACCATGATAAAAATGTAAACCTTGACTAACGTTTTCGCATTGCCAGATCATAAAAAAGTTTTAGGGTGCGTTTTTATTAAAATACAAAATTGTTATGTCCTTATTGAAAGACCCTTTACCTTCGAATTTCAGACAGCAACTGCTATATTGACAAGTAACATTTATGAATGCTCTAAACCATCAATGTTACTGTCAATAAACATTGATGAATATCAAAATAATTTTGATTTTCGTCAATGTAGACTTTTTACTTGACAAGACCATTAAAGAGCATCCAAACGATCAATGTTACTTGAAACATGAGTCATTCAAGTAAAATTGTCATGTGACAGTGAACGTGTGTAGGCCCCTTAAAATGAGAAAATGTAGAACTTTTCAGTCAATACATTGTAGACGTTACTGATGTATGCAGATTATGACTCAGATGTCAGAGTTCTTTTAATGAGTCCTTGAAACATAAAGTGCCTCGAACTCATTCCCTTTATTGGAAATCCTAAAGCGAAATGAATTCATGGACATGTGTGGTATTTATTATCAGTTGAAAACAATAATTGGCACACAAACAGAAATTAAGTGAAAATTCACATAGAAATAAAATTTTAAATCAATAAATTTTCAATATAAGAGAAAATAACAGAAAAATTCCCTTTCAAGTGAGTGTTATGTAAATTGTAAAGGAAAGGAGAAAAAAATATCTGATGTGAACAGCACATAACTTTTTTATACAAAATCTACGTAACTAAAATTTTAGTTTTTTTAGATATGAATTTTTGTTTTACAAAATCTGAAATGTCTCGATAACGGTAAAAGATATAGATTTACGGTAAAATAAAAATTGTAGAGAATTTTAATATGTTTAATTAATAATAATAATAATAATATATTTTATTCATTAAATAATAAAGTTTGAAATTTTAACATTTACCGCAAAATAATAAGACATTAACAAAAATGTTGTCTGTCAGATTGGCAACTTTATTAAACAAAAAAATAAAATTAATTAATTTACAATTTTTCATTCATAAATAAAAACCAATAATTTAAGTATTTAACAAGCTAAATGCTATTAACCCCTAATTTATTCACTAGGAGTTAAGCCGAGTTAGTGAGTTAAGGGAGTTAGCTAGTGTTATTTTCCATGTAAAAGGTGAGTTAAGGGAGTTAAGGCGATTTAACTCCTAGTGAATAAATTGGCCGTTAGAGGATCTAATTAAATTCATTTATAAGCATCGATCTATATTTCCATGCAAGATTTATAAAAAGGTGCAACTTTACATAATTTTGGCCGTTTAAAACATCGTAAAATTCTTCTTTCGTTAACACCACTTTTTTGAAAATTTGATTTCTGTAAGGAGCAAAAATTGGGCAACAGGCTACAAAATGGTAAGTATTTTCCAATTCGCCTAAATTACAGATTGAGCAAATACCGTTATTATTATCCTTTTTGAATTTTCTTGCATTTATGTTTAGCAAACCGCCCCGCGTTCTTATTATAAGACTTATCATTCTACTACTGTAATTGTCGGTGAAATATTTATGACTACCCGTAAATTGTAATCTACAATATTCGTCGTGCAACTGCGCGTTTCTAGCCTGTTCTTCAAACCGTTTCCAGTAATCGCGTTTAATATGCACTAGAATTTGCTCATGTTCCGCTCTCCAGTTGACGTCTTCTGAGGATAAATTTAACCGCATCCCAACACTTTGATAGGTCCTATGCCATTCTTCTGCCCAGAAGGCATTGTTCAAGATCGCTTCTTCCGCCAAAACTTTAGGGAGCCTACTTCTCGGGTAATGCATGATCTTACGCACATAATCAAAATGGAGTTTAAGGTTATATAGATAGACAGGTTCTACTGTTGTTTCTAAATGAAGCATGTAATTGGGTGTGTTGGAAGGTAAAAACAACGCGCTTTTCAGGAAATATCTTTGAAGTTTTTCAACCTGTTCGAATTTTTTGTAACCCCAAATTTGTGCACCATAACACATAAATGACCGACATGCAGCTTCAAATATTTTTAGTTTTGCTGAGAATACTAAGTCAGGGTCTCTCAACAATTTAAACCATGTAGCGTTAATTATGTCTTTAGTGGATGTTTAATTCTTATTTTGACTGTTTTATTGAAAAACTATTATACAATACTTTATTCTACTTTGCACAAGAAAGTAAATATTGATTTTAAATAATTTGTGTTCAATTTTAAACCTTTCAATGAGTATCATTGTCTAAAGGAAGGATTCCAAATTATGTAATATTTCAGTAAAAAAATACATCTTCAATGATTTTGGGACACCCTCCGGTGTTGGTAGTTTTGCTGTGACAGTTAAATTCCTATTCAATAAATCATGGCTCTTCTACATCTGTTTACCCACTGTTTTAAGTTTTTACCCTTATCAATTTCTATTTTAACATTCAAGAATACCACCACCACACATCAGAAGACAGAAAATGTGTCGACGTAATTCAATTTCCATTCACGACTTTTTTTTAAGCTCTAAGAATAAACCAAAGCTGTCTAAGGACAATATATCTCTGTTACTATGAAAAAATCATAAAAGTTCCAGCTTTCTTACCATTTAAACGGAGAAAAGTAAGGCGAAAAAGTGAATAGACAAGGAAATACAAATAAATAAAAAATAAGAAATATTTTCCCCAAATAGTCCAAAAATAGTAAATATTAAAAAAAAAGTCAGAAACGAAAAAGGGATCTTTTTTTGGAAAATAAAAATGAAGTTATGTTCTGTTTCTGTCAAGTTCCAAATTTAGGTTTACGCTGTTTTGCCCACTGTTTGTGAGATGAATTCGACGGAATTTAAATGTGGCATTTCGTCAATGTTTTGCTTTCTGATACATAAAAGAAAAAGGTATTGTAAAAAAGAAATTTCGTATAAAAACATCTTTTTATTGTCTTAATTTATTGGCAAGCACATTTGAGGCTATCATAGCAAGAGTGGACCAACCCACATGTCGAAATCGTGACTATTGCGAGTGAGTTTTTAAATAAAAACTTTTGGATGCACAAAAGAACATTTCAACATTGAGTAATAAAGTCCACAAAATTTTTTTTCCAAAAATTTACAGTCAATAATAGTACAAGAGTGGAAAAGCTTCAAAAACTCGATTATGTGGCTTGGTCCACTTTTGCTTTCAACGCCTCATTTGTAAGAGGAATTGGAAGGATTGATATTTTCCAAAAAATTTTGCTTCAACTTCCTTTTCGAGATATTCTTCTTCCTTGCCCAGCGAGACTATCGTAATTTGTTATAAATTCTTGTGACTCTTTCCTCTGAAGATATGTGTTAAAATTTCAGCACAATCGGTTTATTCGTTTTTGAAATGAGGCTTCGGAAGTTTTTTTTTATAGTTTCAGCCAGAGCTTAGGGGAAGACCCTTTAATGCCGAAGCACAGCTCAGTTATACGGGCAAATAATCGAAAGTGGCACCCAAGATTGTTTTGAATTTGAGGCATGATATTTTTACAATTGAAGCGAAAGGAAAGGGGGATAAAGTCATCAGAACCCCTTCTCTCTGGTTACTTGAAATTATTTGTTTGATTTTTGGTTAAGATTGACCGATTGGATCCTGACTCTTTGAGGTTATCTTAGGCAATTGGATACTAGTTTTCATATATC
Organism: Chrysopilus asiliformis; assembly: GCA_964034945.1. Classification (NCBI taxonomy): domain Eukaryota; kingdom Metazoa; phylum Arthropoda; class Insecta; order Diptera; family Rhagionidae; genus Chrysopilus; species Chrysopilus asiliformis. The sequence continues at coordinate 23,410,475 of OZ035962.1, forward strand.
GCCGATGGGGTATCTATTTTTGGCTCGAGAACATTAAAAACTTTGATACAGGCATGCGCAGTTGACGGTAAATTGACGAGTGGTTTGATTGTCTCATATCGGTTGTTGCCATCTTCACTAGACTTACAAGGAAATTTTCTTGGATGCGAAAGTTTTCCTTTTTCAGAGCACACTAAAGATTGGTAAGTTTTCTCCGTCTTTGGAATTTTCCTCAAGTTCTATTTCGTTTTGATATTTCTGTTTGGAAAATATGTAAGTCTAATGCCATAAGTTTTGTTGTAGGGGAAAAATTAGATAATGCGGACATTAAATTATTTTCTTATATAGACATGAAATAATTTTTTAACGTTTCTTAAAATTTGTTCTAAATTTTAAATGTGAAATTCACCAACAGTTTTGTTCTTCTTCTTGGCATTGTCAAATAAAGAACGCCTCCTGAAATAAAGCTTTCAAAACGCAAATGATCGCAAGAATCTAAAGCCTCAACCACAATTACGCGTGCGTGCGTGCGGCATTATTTAGTTCTGGCATCTAGTAGTTGTCACCGCGTCTAAAAGTAGAGACTAAGCCTACTCTACGCGGCACGGACGCGGCAACGCGTCTGAGCAACGCGCAATTATACATTTACTCATATAAATGCGTAGTTTTTACCTTCACCGCGTGGGTGCCGCACGCACGAACGCGTAATTGTGGTTGAGGCTTAAAACAACCGGGCGCATTTGCACTAATTTCGTACGCCAGAGGGGATCGGAGAATACCGGGAAAATGCTCAACTTTGAAGACATGCATACATTAACAAGTGTGGAAATACAGATTAAGAGAAAATTTTGAATTCAACGATGACTCATTATGTGTTTGACCTGCCAAGCGACACGTCGAAAAGCAAAATTCAAAAAGTACACAAGGCTACTGCGGCAGCACGCTCCTTTCTGTCCATTTCTTAATGTTTCCCTTTCAACAGTTCACTTGTGAAAGATGTTCTGTACGAATCATCAAGAAAGATTTGCCTATAGGTGACGCACATTGAAATGGAGTGTATAAATGTTATTTTGAAGAACGGCGCAATGAAGTCAAATGTAAAAGCTAGGGGATGGATTTACTCGTTTGAGGCTGGGCAAATAAAACAGGGCACCAATCGTGTAACGCGACGCAGACACGAAATTGCTTCTTTCATTAAGAAAAGCAATCGTGTATGGCGACGCGTCGTTGCATACTAGCGACGCGTCTTTTCGTTCAGCGACACAGTTCAAGGCGTCGCTCAGTGTTATTTCGTCTGTCATATCACAATGGACGAACCAAAGTAAATAGTATAGGCTTTTGTATTTAAATTATAATAAATTTATATTATTTCAGACATTTAAGATTTTTTTTTAGTGTCGCGATACATGATTAGAAAAACGTGTCGCGTCGATGTCGCCGTCTCAGCTCAAAGGCGGAGACGCGTCTCGTTACACGATTGATGCCCAGGTGTAAAAGCGGCCAAATGGTTCAATTTCAGCCGTTCGCTAACCAGATCGAATTTGCATCCACTATGCCACTCTGTCACCAACAATCTTACACCTAGTTCGGTCTTAACCCTTTGTTGCATAGTGTTGTTGTACAACAATACCTTTTCTAATTCAGTTTTTTAATATTATAACTAGGGCCTGGATTTAAGGCACTTATAAAATGGGAAAAAAGGCAGGCAAAAAGGCAGTATAAAAGACTGAATAAGCATTAATTTTTCAAAAAAAAGGCATTTATTTAAACAAAAGGCATTTTCATTGCACGAATATGACATATCATGTATCACAAAATTGAACGCAGAACGCTTGCAAAAAATTTCAGATAAATTAAATTCATATAAATAAATTTAAAAAAATATATAAAAAGCTAATAGCCGTATAAAGAGCTTCATTTAAGTAATATAAGTGTTCGCTGCTTTTTACCTACAACTTGTTATAGTGACGTTACTTTAGGCGCATTAAGAATCATAATAGGTAATACGGATCTAATACTGATTGCAAGAAATAATTAAGTGAACTAATAAAACTTACCTAAAAGTTCTTTTCTAATCCCCGAAATTGTTTCTAAATAGCGGGTTTCCAATTTTTTCGTAACGTTGATTCATCTGGAATTTTTTCATGGCAATATTTTTGAAAAAAACTCTTTCAAAATATAATTATTCAATTTCCAAAGTGGAATATTTGCTTTAACAAATGCCATACATAAATCTCTAAAAAATTATGAGTCGCTTCTTCTGCTGATTGCATTTTTGAATAACCCGACTTTTTTTGAACTTGCTTTCTGCAATAAATTCTTGTGTATGGCAATTTTTATGTGTTGTGTCACAAAATACTTTTTTGAATGATTCACTACTTTTTCGCACATTTTGCAGAAAAGCAAACTCCCGTCTGTCGAGAAACAGTCTTTACCAAATGTATTTACAAGGTTCACGAGTATAAGGCGGTTTTCTCGTGTGATTTTTGGCATTTCTAAGATTTCAATTTACTACCAAAACTAAACTGATCGTACATTGGCACAACTGTCATAAATATAGGCATTGCCAAATCAAAAAAAAATAATGATAATTTTTATGGGTACTTAAATTACCCTAAAAGGAATTTATAAATCTTTTTAAGATCGGAATTATTAAAAAAGGCATTAAAAAAAGGCTAAATGGTCGAAAAAGTGGGAAAATAAGCAAAAATGCCTAAAAGGCAGTTATTATACAAAAATGAACGAAAAAAGCAAAATAGGCAAAATGCCTTTTTGCCTTAAATATCCGGGCCCTGATTATAACATATATTTCATGCACTTATATTGACTAAATTTATTTCGTAAGTATCCTAGGACATCAATTGTTATGAAAAAAAGTAATATGCACTTTTTTTATAATTACTGCATTTCATAAATAAATAAAGACAAAAAAGTAGCTATTTTGCAGATTAAATGTAACTGTGGCAAATCTATTACAGTTAAAAAATCGGTAATCAGCTTTATAAAGGTTTTTGGGGTCGCTGATTATGAATCTGAAGTCAAAAATTCAAAATGGCGGATCCAATATGGCGGTCTAGAAAGATTAAATTCATTAGATTACGCTGAAAACTGGTACGCGGGGGTTTTTGGGATCGCTAATTAGGAATCTGAAGTCAAAACTTCAAAATTCAAAATGGGGGATCCCATATGGCGGTCAAAAAAGATAAAATTACGTACTAGTTTTCAGCGTAATCTAATGAATTTTATCGTTTTTGACCGTCATATTGGATCCGCCATTTTGAATTTTAAAGTTTTGACTTCAGATTCGTAATCAGCGACCCCAAAAACCCTCGGATACCAAAAACCGTGAAAATTAATTCCATGGAAAAATGTATGCATGAAAGGGTTAACAGGCCGAAAAGAAAGAAAACCTTGAAAATGAATTCTAAAATCCAATATTTTTTAATAAAATTTTCGGACTAAAATTTTGATGAATACTATCAAAATGTTTAATTTGGAATTTTTCCACGAGTTAGTAACATTCGCTGTTTTTCACAAGTATAAACACTGTATTACACATGTATCTTGCCTCTTTCACATTCGGTATACAAGGGAAGAGTTTTTCATCATTTTCTCGGATTGTACTTTCAAGACATCTTCATGGAAAAACGCGTGAGGTGGGCGAATGGTGTACGGCACGAGTTTTGTATTTTTAGATATTAAAAGAAAATTATATTCTGACGAAATGCTGTCGTCGAGTACAGTATCTACAGTTAAGTCGATTTGGATTGGGATGTGGTTTTGGTTACCACGCGTTTTGTATCTTCATACAGTAAACTTCATATAGATCGCATGTATCTCCATTCAATCCATTGCTGGATAAGTATATCTTACATATACGCAACTTAAGGAATCGTTTTTAATTTAATTATAGAAAGACTTATTTTGTATGATGAGCCATGATCATTGCGTTCCGTCTTGATGGAAATAGCTAAATGTTGATTTTGTGTATGGAAAACATTTACCGAAAATAAAAATTCCAACAAAAACGAATCAAAACGATGCATTATACTGAAAATGAAGTGAAAAGAAATAGTCTTAAAGGAATTTTTCAATGTCTGTTGTTTTGCTGTGGGGCTGTCGAGACGTTGTTAAATGACTATTAAAATGTGATTGAATATTTTATGCGCTGCCGCACGAATAGCACTTGTATTGAGGTTTATTTGACTAAGAAAACGGTTTGAAACATGACATTTTTTATGTATTGAAATTTTTAAAATAAGGAAACAAAAAACGAATTTGTTACTACCGAAAATCAAAAATTTATGTAGTCGCATTGAAATATGCATTTTCAAGACAAATAACTGTATGTATACACTCAGAAAAGTGGAGGCTAACTCGACGACCTATATACGGCGTAATTGGCCTCGGGCAGGAAAATTTTGCCTATGCGAGGCGCGCGTTCGCCTGCATGAGGGAAAGTAAAACTTGTGTTGACCTGTGGCCGGAGAAATTCTGAAATTAAGCCACGAGCGGGTGAAGTAGGGCATTGGGAGCTGCACGAGTTGACCTTAGATAGGCATTTCGAGGATGTAATGTCATGTAATAGAAACCTCTGTCAGTTAACCTGACAAAAAGTTGACCTGATATTTTTCTGAGTATATTGCGGGCCAAATTTCAAAAACTCTGGATATTCTCTTTTTAAGTTTAGTTAAAATTCAACAGGATCTGTTACACAGTCTGTTTGTGAGTTATAACATGAATAGTTTTTTATTAGAATTTCTCGGCTTATACGGTCTGCGTGGTAGCTGGTAAAGCAGGCTCTGATGACGGTGAGCCAGCTTTCCATACCAGAAACAGGCTCCTGATGGGTTTTCAGGGTAGATATGCCCGACCTGTTGGGGGGAAATTTGGATGTGAAAACATCCGCAAAAATAATATAATTTTGTTGTTTTTGCAGACCGTATAAGCCGAGAAATTTTAATAGGATTCAATGCTAAAAGGTCGAGTATAAACCATGAATCAGAAATTGTTCAATGGTTAAACACTAAATGAATAGTTTTTGTATTCTATTTCAAAAGTGTGTACAAAAACACATTTTTTTGCAAAATTTTTCGTGATAATTATAACACTACCCGACAAAAAAAAACATTTTGTTTGTGTTGCCAAAGATTTTAGATTCTTTTTAGGATAATTTGACGTCGCTGATTCCGAATCTGCAAGTAGTTTGGCCAGATTGGATCTAGTTTTTGCGAAAAGCCCCCCAAATAGATTTTTTTTTTCGAAAAAAATCCATATAGGGTAAAGTATCCAGATCTGAGCCTCGGCACCAGTACTGAGCACCCCTGTTAATTTTCCGGTTAAAACAAGAATTGTGCGCGATTGAGCCGATTAAACCACATTTCACAACGTGATAAAACCAATTATTCTTTGAATTCAATTCTTATTTCTATAAGTTACTAGGCGTACTTAATTTAATACGGGGGGCTCAGAACTGGATTTTGGGATAATTTCCACATTTACACATAATTCTTTTTTTTTATCCAAGTTGTTGAGGAATATGTATATGTTAATTTAATTTAAACATTCCATACTTTCGACCAGTAAGTATAAGTTTCTCAGAAAGTATACGGAAGACAAAGAAAAGGTGGTATGAAGTGAAAAAAGGCTTAAGGGGGCTCAGATCTAGGTATTTTACCCTATAAACTGATTATTTTTTCATTTTTATTGTTGCTGTGGATATTTCAATCATTTTAGTATAATTAATTTGATACCACTAAATCCGAATCTAGAAATAGTTTGGCTGAATTATTCCGTCGTATTGCATGAACTCTGCCTTTTGAGATACCAAAGCACTAGAGTTTCAAATTTGTTGTGGCAAACAATTAAACTTACCTAATTCAATGATGAGTCCATTTCCGACGAATTTTGGTCCCCACAACCTGTAAGAAGAAAACATATTTAGTGGACCCAATATTGTGTAAAGGTCGCTAAGACCTGATATTAAGCGTTTGTTATATTTGAATGATATGACAATACCTGGACAAATTAATTCGTATCTAGTATTTCACTTGGAAAATTGTGTTTCTTTTTTTTGAAGACGCTAGTATAAAATTTTAAGAAAGTGGATTTGTCTTCTAATACGGATTGCTCGGAATCAGTGTTAAAACATTTATCAAAAAATGTAATTTGGTTTTGAATTTTGCAATAAAACGAATACACTAGCACACTTGACTATCAAAGAAAATCGACAACTATGAAAATGCATCATATACGTTGGAAAATTTCCGACTAATAGCTGCCAATCGTAAAATGCTTGTACATATATACGAGTATGTAAAAGTCTCATCATCTAAATCGGGCGCGCGTTTTATTAAGTGCGGTTTTACAGAAATTGTATTGTAATTCGTCATAAGAACCAGATTGAAAAAAGGAGACCAATAAATTCGAAAATGCAACAATAACTAAAAATACACTAATCTTGGTCGAAATTTCGGAGAAGTGGGCATATTAGGGAGAAGTCGATTATTTTGTTTGTGTGAAATTCAGATATGAAAGGGAATGAGCTGAAAAATCTCAAGATGAACCTCAAATAACTCCTTCATGTTCCTAATTGTCGGAATGATTTCTTTATGCCGCTGAATGACCCGAAAATATAAGATACATACAAAAGTAAGACATACTAACGACTGGCTGGACAGATGGAAAACCGAAAAGATGGTTAGCAAAATATATCCAAGAATGGTGTCTGTTCTTGTACGAAGTCAAAAATAATCCACTGTAAGATTCAAGGCAAGAACTCATGATTCTTTACGAATCGAAGGTAATCGGGGTGAAATGGTAAAAAAAAATAAAAAATAAAAAAAGAACATTTAAACATAGCGAGCGATGTACTTTAATAAGACCATAAAGAAAACAATGACCTTTGAGAAGGACATCAGACACAACAAAATTTTGTACAGTGCGTGCGCTTGTGTGGGAATCTGGAGACACATCACTGGCTTTTGCAGCATACTACTGAGAATAGGATACAGAAATTGCGAGAATATATAAAATAAATAAATATTCCAGAATGTAAAAAAAATAATAAGTTAATCTGAAGTACACACACGCAGAATATCTAAAGTCGGGCATTGCTTTTGCATCGGTGAGCAAGTAATTTTTTTTTCGCAAATCGTGGGATTTTATGTCCAAAGTCTAACCTTTAGACTGCCGGGATGGCCACATACAATCTCGGTAACTCCACGCAATATGTAGATTCTAAATCATACTAATATATAAAAATGAGTTAGTTGGTGTCTGTCTGTCTGTCTGTTCCCCTTTCACGCAAAAGCGGCTAAACCGATTGACTTGAAATTTGGCATGAGTGTCTGTGGTAGTTCTGGCTCCAACATAGGCATACGGAAAAGTAGCGCGAGGGGTGGGGGGAGTAAGGGGAGGGGGTAAAGTGATTTCGAAACTTAGTTTTTGCGCTATGTTACTCTTTCGCGGGGAAACTACTGAACCGATTGGCCTGAAATTTGGCATAGATGTTCGTCGGGGGTTCAGTCCCAACATAGACCCATTTAAAAGTAGCCCGAGAGGTGGGGGAGTAAGGGGAGGGGGTAAAGTGATTTCGAAACTTAGTTTTTACGCTATGTTACTCCGAAGGCCGACCTGTGGGTGGGGGGTGAACCGCGAAGCGGTTCGGGGCGCAGCCCCTAGTATATAATAAATATTCAAAACAAAAACCTATGATTTTAATGAAAAAATGCCGGTAGTCCAAAAGTTAACGATGAAAAGAAATTGGAGGCACAGGAGACACGCGTCGTATTTATACGAATATTTAAAAGATTTCAGCATTAATGTTTTTTATCGAACAATCCAATGCAATGGATTTTTTTAATGTAATTCATCCACTCCCGAATTGGACCCTCAGATAAAAATGAAGTAACAAATTTGTAGGGAGTCGGTAAGCAAAATCAATCAGGCCTACTACATATAATTGCTATACATACGGATATTCGCTTCCTTTTGTTCAATCGCAAGGAAAGTCAACCTGGTTAGGTGTGTAAATTTAAAATGCACATATAATAAAAAAAAACTCTTCACCACATCGGCCGTACTGAATTCGACCATCAATCGCCATACCTGTTTCCAGTTCACATGCCCAAATCAAGAATGCGTCTGTGGGTGTCCAGAAAATTTGACAGTCCCATCAGGAACTAACTCTGGATGAAGAGGGAACACCTTCTAAAGTTTCACACGATATACGCATTATTTGGCACTGGACATCAGAGTTGTGACGCAGGGTACAGATTTTATGCAACGGGGGTGTAGTAAGACAGACAAATATTGCTCAGCGGGGTCTCTTCGCTTCAAATGTGATTCAAAGAATTTATAAAATAAAAAAAAAACATATGAAATTCAAGTTGAATCCAGAAACAAAAACAAAATAACCGGATCAAGTAAGGGGCGAACGCATTAACTTCGAGATATACCCGCCATATGAATATATGGATATCGAATTTGATGACGTTGGTGTTATATCGATAACAATTCCTGGACAAGTCGTCGCTGGCAGTGGAGCAAGGAGTCATGTATCACATACTCGTATGGAGACACCTACACAGATCTTCATTTCATTTATTCGTCCATCGTATCCAAACCCATGTATGATATGGAGATTTATATTGTGCTGTGCGTCGCGTAGCTAAAAATCTTGTGTAACAAGTCTTAAGTCATTGAAAAATTAGCCCAGCATCGAAACCGAAGATATTTTTTTTTGATTTGATGTCGTCGTCCGCGTAGCAGTATATTTGGGTGGCTGCGGTCGCTGGCTTGGGACAAGATCGTTTTCATTATTGGCGTTAAAGGTTATTACACTTAACTAGAAAATTCGTAGATCGAAAATTTCGAAATTTTTTTTTCTGTTTTAGTTACTAATTTTTTCCATTAATATATTTTACGCTGGACAAAAACAAAGAAACAAGCATTCAATTAATATCGTGGTATACTTTACACACTGTTTTAGTTAAATGGGATACAAAATATACAGGGTGGGCCATTTAAGATTTGGAATTGGAACTATAGGATATTTTGAGGGTGGAAGGTTTGATGACATTTCCGATGTGACAGAAAGTTAGTTTTATGTTTGACATTTATGAAATGGGTCGCTTTTCGCTTGAACAAATGGCCGAAGACCGCTTGATCGAAGATGAGCATTTTTACCGAAAAATCATCTTTTGAGATGAAGCTCATTTCCACCTCGGAGGATACGTCAATAAGCAAAATTGTCATATCTGGGGCTCAGAAAATCCACACGTCATCGTGCAGAAACCAATGCATCCACAAGGAGTAACTGTCTGGTGCGGTTTTTGGTCTGGCGGCATTATTGGGACATTTTTCTTCGAAAATGAGCAAGGAAACGCTGTTACAGTGAATGGCGATCGCTACCGCGCCATGCTAAGCGATTTTTCGTTTCCCAAAATTGAAGAGGATGACATAGACGACATTTGGTTTCAACAGGACGGCGCAACATGTCACACAGCCAACGTAACAATCGATCTTTTGCGCACTGTTTTCGGAAATCGCATAATCAGCCGAAATGCTGATTTCAATTGACCACCTCGAAGCTGCGATTTGACTCCGTTGGACTTTTTTTTTGTGGGGAGCCGTTAAGGACAAGTGTTACGCTAACCATCCAGAGACGATTGACGACTTGAAACATGAAATCGAAGTTGCCATTAACGGAATAGAGGCCCAAACAATCGAAAATGTACTGAAAAATTGGGCTGATCGAATTAGGTATTGTAAGGCAAGCTGTAGCAATCATTTGAATGATGTTGTCTTCCATTCCTAAATGTAAGGATTCAATCTTTCTAATAAACTCATAACTTTGAAAAAATATTCATTAGTTTTTTTTTATAGCCGATTCAAATTCCAAATCTTAAATGGCCCACCCTGTACAATCACATTTTCAGTAAGTCGCGAATTGGCTATTAGAAATGCATTTTCTAATATTTTTTTCAAGTCCGATTTTTTTTTAATTTTTCATAAAGCGTCCAACCTGACTGTGATATGGTTATATTCGGCGAGAATGTGGAGCTGCTGGTATAAATTCATGCTTCCTCGGGTTGAGTGTTAACGCTTTTCATCGTTCAATTGGTGCGGGTAGCAGTAAACTATAAAGCCTAAACCACAATTACTCGTGCGTGCGGCAATATTTAGTTCTGGCATCTAGTAGTTGTCACCGCGTCTAAAAGTAGAGACTGAGCCTACTCTACGCGGCACGGACGCGGCAACGCGTCTGAGCAACGCGCAATTATACATTTACTCATATAAATGCGTAGTTTTTACTTTAACCGCGTGGGTACCGCACGCACGCACGCGTAATTGTGGTTTAGGCTTAAATGTTGCATTGTTTCTAAAGCTCGTATTTGCTTGGACTTCAACAGATATAAGTTTTAATTTCAGATCCATCAGTCGATTGATTTTCGAGTTATTTAAAAGCGTGTTGAACATTTTTATGCTGCGAAAGTTTTCTAACTTGGTTTTTAATTAAATTTTAAGACAAGTTCTAGTATTTTAAAAGTTATGAGTGTTTGTAAAATTATGTAAGTTACTTATTAAAACCACATCCGCCACATTAAATTTATTTGCTTTTTTCAGGTAATTTTGTATTGAAAAACTAAATAATTAAAAAAAATCAGAAGATGTAATTCGATGAATGAAAAACCAGGAAATTCCATTTAATTCTTATAACCAGATCCCTATTAACATAGTCAGCAACTACTAAATCCGAAAATATAATATTAAGCAATTAACGTCATTAAAGTGTACACAAAACAAAGTTTTGTAGTTTCTCTAAATGATTGGACGTAATTAGCAACATGCGCGCGCGCAGTTGACGAAACCGATAAAAAACAACATTAAAACAAACTAAACAGAAAAGCCTAAATAATATTTTTTTTTAAATAAAAAATTATTATACATACATAGAAATAATGAAATTAAAAGCGTAAATGAAATGGTATTTTGGCATTTAAGGTAGCAATTGCTTAAAAATTATTACCGCCGCCGATTCTCCTAACTCCCCTTCTCGCGAGTAAAATATTCAATAAAATTTTTCATTACAAGATGTTTGTATTTTTGTGTATGCCTGTTTTTCTGTGTGATTTAAATGTGACCGTCCTTCAAAATTAAAACCAACAAAGATCCAATCGTTCAATGGTGGTGTACACCATTTTCTGGCTAATTTTTCTCTCTTCGACTGGTTTTTGTCTTCTCATATTGTTTGGATGTTTTAGCTTCACTGAAAATCTAAAACCATTTTTATAGTGTATAAAAAATTTAAAAAGATGAAAAAAGAAAAACAGTCGAATATATTGAAATTTATATGCCATTGGCACTTTATCTCTCATACAGCTCTGTGAAGGAGATGAAAAAAAATTTATGTTACAACATCATAAAATTGCTCTTTGATTGACGACTGGTCAGTCAGCATGCCTCCAAACAAACAATCACCACCACCAACATATTATCAACAATAATAGCAGACAACGCAGGAGGCAGCGTCAGCAAAACTGGCACAGCTGACAAAAAACTGTGATGCCACTGTCAAATTACGGATACTGCTGAGAGCCGCTATCTATATTTTAGTTCGTCGCACGCTTATCTGCACGCTCGCCACTACAAGTTTAGTGACAAAATGAGCTTTTAAGCAACAACGAACCAAACAAAATTACCAAAGAATACGAGCAAACAGAGAAATAGTAAACACTCAGTCCGTCATAGCGATCGCAGCGTCGGAGATGGCAGTCAAACTGGAAATATGCTAGGGGTCGATTCGCAAGTGATCGCAACGCACGAGATAAAGAAGTGATCGCCAAATCGGAATATGTGCGGACAACCTAAAAGCCTAATGCTGCGTTTACACGGATGACAAATTTGTCATTTTTTTTGTCATAAATTGTCATCATCGTGTAAATAGTATTATTTTTGTCATTATTTCTGTCAGAAAAATGACAATCTCTCATAAAAGAATGAACTTGTCCATTCTTTTATGACAGATTGTCATTATCTGTCAATCGTGTAAACCCAGCATAACAGTGCCGAAACTATATATTCGTTGAAGCACAAATTAGGAGGTCGACGGAGAGCGGCAACGCAAATAAGTAACGCGTAAAAATCATGTCGATCAGCCAAAATACTCGCAAATACGTGAAAAGAGCATTGTTACCGCTTAGTTTGACCGCTCAGCGCTTTCATATAATTAATCACCACATAGTAGAAAGCTTTTTTAATCTTATCTCCGCCCTTCGACAATAAAATAATGTCCGCCACCTTGAAAATTTGAAAAGTCTTGAGATCTCTGCTGCGCATCAAATTAGGAAATATTTCTAAAATTAAGAAAATAATTTCTTATATCTAGAACTAAATTTCTTGAATTAAAAACTATTTCCTTAAATTGAGAACTTATTTCTTAGCTAAGAATCTCATACTCAATATGAGAAAATAGTTCTTAATTCAAGAAATTAAGCTTGATATAAGAAATGCTATTCTGAATTTTAGAAATATTTGCTAGATTAAATCCCAATTTTCTTGAATTGAGAAACGGAGAGAGAATCGTTTGTTATTTTCTTGATTTCCGAAACAATTCTATTCGTGCGGTCTCTGCCAATTCGACTTGTCCTCAATCTGAATCCTCTCATTTATGTTTCAAGTACAGTTTTAACCTTATTTTATCCCCACTCTACTCCAAAGATACTAATATTCTCATCACCCTAAAGCGTTTACGATCGCGAAACTTCGCGCGATCTCATAAAATACCGAAGCAAATTGAAACAGCGCGCGAATAAATTCAAAAGCGAAATTCAAATAAAAATGAAGGAAACTAAAGAAGAACCACTAACGTGAGAGAATTAATAAGAAAAGCATACAAAAATCTTAAGACTTTCTGATTTACGTCGAACATGGATAATTTTCAAGTAATAAACTAATAAGTAAGTATTTACTAACACAATCGCGCATTGACATGATCATTTACGAAACGATGAAACAGATCGGCGCTGATTCGAAAATTATATTCTTCTACTTCATTTTACTGTATGTTCTCCCCCAGACCTCATAGAAATCATTCGAGCACTTCTTGATCGTGTCTTTAAGATATGTGGATTTTTTGATCGTGTTACCAGATCAATTTACTGAAAATTTTTGCATCCGGAAATTGAACTGGCTGTTATCTTGCAACTAGAGTTGTAATATTTAAATGACACAAAAGTGCACAAGACTAAAAAAAACATAATTTTGAAGTAGGTTGTATTGTTTTTTTATATAAAATAAATCTTGGAATTGAACAAAATGGCAAAGTAGTGGTTAAATTAAGTATATAGAGTGCGTTAATGAGCTGCATTATATTCTCTCGGAACAATCTTGATGTTTTTAAACTGTATTAAAATTGTATTTTACATACTAATGCGTTTTGTAAAGCTAGTAAAGTCAGCGAGTCAAAATATTTCAGGATCCTGACGCTTGCAGCACAATGAACGCAACCAAGCCACAACTAAGGACGCTTCGAACTGTCACGCAACGCAGTTCAGGCGCGGTTGAGCACAATAGAAGCGTCGTCTGTTGCGTTGTGAGACAAACACAAAAAAATTAAAAGTGAACTAAAGTAGAAAAATATATAAAAAATGGATAATTTTTAAGCGATAATTTGCTTTGTTGGTCTTTATCTTTGTTATTTGTATGTTATTGCAATAAAGCTATCAATTTTTTCTTGAACGACATTTCCCCAACCTCACTTTATGAACTGTCAACACAGACTTGTTGCGTTAAAGTTCAAAGTTTGGCAACTTTTGCGTCGATGGTTGCGTTCAATGCGTTCACTGTGCTCACTCAAAAGCATTTCTGTGAAATAAACTCATAAGTGACATTTGGATGCGTGTTGGTTGCGGCTTGGTTGCGTTCATTGTGCTCCAACTTTAGATTAAATTTTAAATAACGGTAAAGTGTTTTGGGAATCACCAAAAATCATAAAATCAATACCTAATACTTTACAGTAGTCCCCGCACAATCGGTTCGCCATGGAAAACGTTGCAATAAAGTGGTTATTGCAATAAAGCGTGTACCAAATACATGAGAGTACAATTTTGAATCTTGCGCAAAGAAACCGGAGTTGCAATAATGCGGGTTGTAATAATTCGGGATTAGTATCTGAACTTTGATAATATCTATCCTATTATTTAAATGAATAATATTTTAATTTCCACGTTTAGTTTCTATTTAACTAGCCCGACATTCTAATAAGGCGTTGTTTGAACTATTTATAAATCCAAACTATATGCTTAAGGAATAATAATTCTTTGTCCCTCTGATCAAATACATATTCTAAATGTGGTGGGTGCCTTTAGACGCTCATTTAAAAGAGAAGACCGCGTTAATATATGATACATTTCTTAAAGTGCGTCATACGAATGCACAAACACTTGTCCACAAACATGACTTTTTAAAGTCGTTTTCGAACAGGCTTCTTTTCAATTTATTCCCCATTTTATTAATTTCTTATTTGTTGTGATGAGTGCATGAAAGAGGAACAGACACAAAATTAACACGATCATGATCGTATATGCCACGCTATTTTGATATTATGATGCCATGCAGCTACATATTTGTGTCGGCCTTAAGAATAAACACATAAGAAATGCTATTATGAATGCAGTTGTACGCGTGGTGCAGCACATTATGAACTTCGAGGTCTCATTTATTAAGTGGAATTTAAGTCGTTCCACTGCTAAACCCCCATACCGCATCTTAATTTTTTTTTTGGAATGAGAAGAACTGAAGAATATTTGCCTATCATAAAGTTGTTCTGCTAGTTGCGCTAGAATTACAGTTCAATCAGCAAGATCAGATTTTAGGAGTGGGATTGTGAAAAGTTCTTATAAAAAATTTATTCGAAAATGTGGTGGAAAATGACCCAATATTCCTTGGCACCATAAGGTGGAATCAATTGTATAATTCCTAAAGTTCCCAGCATTTTACGGAATACGGCAGATTTGTCATGGAAACCTACCTTCAGAGAAGATTCTTCATGATTCTATATCAATAGTATTATAATGCGAATGAATAAGAAATAAATTCTTAAAGTGAGGATGGCAAATTTCTTGGTATTTGGCTGAAATGAATTGATTGTACTCGCTTGAGTCAACTTTTAACAGTGTATGACGGCGAAGAACGCATTTTAATGGTCCCACAGAAGCTAGCGACGACGAGGATTGAAGATCACTCCTAGACTGTGCAGCAAAACGTCTGGTTTTGCACGTCCACAACTGTTTTTTTTTCGTCAGGAGCTTCAAGTTTTGATGTTAGCGATGACAAGCCTGATGACAGGGCAATAAAGTGTATACATGTAATTTTGGAGATGGGTTAAGAAGTCGATGACGTAGTACACAGTGACGTTACATGAAATTGTTGGTCATGCGAATATGCTTGGGTCCTTTCTATAGTTTTTAGGAAAGTCGAATATCCTTTTTTGGATAGTAAAACCCAATCTTAAATAAAGATAATATAGTCTAACAAACACAAAAAAGTCTGTGTTAAATTAAGGTATGGTCTATGTTGGAGCTAAACTTCAGGCCAATCGGCTCGGTAGTTTCCCCGCAAAAGGGTAACATAGAGGAAGAGCTAAGTTTCGAGATCACTTTACCCCCTCCCCTTCCTCCCCCCACCCCTCGCGCTACTTTTCCGTATGCCTATGTTGGAATCAGAACTACCACAGACACTCATGCTAAATTTCAAGTCAATCGGTTCAGCCGTTTTTGCGTGAAAGAGGAACAGACAGACACCAACTCATTTTTATACATTAGTATGATGACTTACAATGGGTGGCAAACGCATTGCTGACATATGAACATAAATTGGGATATGTACAAGTCATTCATTTGGTCTCGTATAAATTTATCAGTGTGATTTTTGAATAGAATCTTATAATTCTTAATAAGTATATTTCTGCGAAACAGTTCATACTAACATTTTTTATACAATAATATAAGGGGGTGCACTAGCGAGCGATGTCCCCCTACTACAATTGTAGTAAATCTACTACTATTTTCGCCTTCAAAAGCTTCAGTGCGTAGTAAATCAAATCTACTACTATTTTTTGTAAAATACGTGAATCAACCAAAAAATTGTATTATACATGTTAAATGTAAAAAGCTTCTAACGAAGCTTCTAAACAGCTTCTAACGAAGCTTCTAAACAGATTCTAACGATGTTGGTATTATGAATGATAAAGCTATTTAGCTTTAGTTATACAAATTGGTATATCGGCATAGGTAGAAAAGGTTTTCTTTCAAAATCTGCTACAATCTACTACTATTTTTGGTTCAATCTAGTTCCCTCCTAAGGCAAATTGGGGACATCCCTGGCACTAGCTCGCAACGGGGTACGTCAGCGAAAAAGGATTGAAAACACTGGGTTACAAATAGGTTTAAATGTGCTCACCTATTAGAGGTGCAACGAATTGGCGCGAATTGATAAAGTAGGAGGCATCTATTGGAGTTCTACTGTGCGATGGCATAATTAATTTTGAACAATTATAATTTTAGAAAATATTTTTAATCGAGAATGAAGAAGAAAAGCGAAACGAACAAGGTTTGTCGATCAATTCCCAATGCGGCTTACCCCTTTCTCTTTTATGTGATTTTCATTTCGCGCAAGTTTTTTTTATAATTATATCTACCAGCTAGCATTACATATGATTATGCGGTTGCTTACATAAAGTGTCGCCATTAACCAGATCAAACACGTGCTAACATCGAAATAATTTCCACCTTCATATAAAATGATCCAATTACATTCTGGTGTTGCAAGGGCGTTAATAAATAAAACGCTTTAGGAATGCACGCACGCCAAGTACAGGCACTAAATAGTTAAGGGAGCGATCAGGTTAAGATCTTTGCTGTAGTTGTGTAATTTTATTTTAAAACAAAACTATATTACGATCGTTATCAGGAAGCATTTTACTTTGCTGACCCTTAAATGTTATGATAATCATCTTGTTTGGTTTTTCGGTTTAGTTTAATATTTTGGCATTCAGGCTAGGGAAAATTCCAAAAAAATTTTTTAATTTTGAAATTTTACGGCGCATCAAAAATAATTTGAAAAACGCGATCAATTTAATTTTTTTTCGACAATGCAATGAAAATCAATTAAATGAAACAAATTTAGTTACATAAGTAGGGCCTTCGGCTACTAATCACAAGGATATTACAACACAAAGTTTTTTTTTATTTCTATCATGCACCTGATATTATTCAATTTTTACATTTTTGTTCTCATATTCAAAGCTAGTGTTTATTTTGACTTTTGATCGTGCTAATATTTCAACGAAAAGTCTGTGTTACTGGCGACGTACACGAAGCAACTTTCGGTCATCAGCATTCCTCAGCCTCACCAAATTGAGGGAAAGAAACGAGTGCGGCAAGAGGAGAAAAATCGCCACTCGAAAAGTGTTCTTCACGTCTTCTTTTAGCGAGGGCGTACACGGAGCAACTTTCGGTCATCAGCATGCCGCAACTTCACCAAATTGTAGGAAAGAAACGAGTTCGGCATGAGGGGAAAAGTCGCCACTCGAAAAGTGTTCTTCACTTCATCTTCGAAGTCGCTCGTGTAGCACGTCAGCATGAATGTGTGCGTAATTTCATTGAGGCAGTCGGTGCTTAGCCACCGACTCGTAAACATACCCCAAATTAACAAAAATTGAATGCGAATAATGAAATACCCATTGCAGGTAGTTTTATTTTTCAGGTAGGTAGGAAAGAGTAAATGCCATAACAAATTACCAGTCCTTATTCTTCTATTATTGGCAGTTTCTATTTTGGCAATTGATGTTGCCTCGGTGCTAGTTAATAAAGGAATGAGCTCGAAATACAACACATATATGAGAACCACACACACATGAGCGATCAATTGTTGTACACAAGTTTTTCCTACTAAAACGTGAAGAAGCGTGTACGTCGGAAAGGCATTTTGAGGAATAAAAGTCTCCGCGACGAGAAGAAGCGTGTACGTTCGCACTTAAGCCGGTTTTATTTCAACGGTTTTATTTTCAGACATTTGGTTCTGGTTTTCTAACCTATTTCATCGGATTTTTTTTATTAAATTGCTAACTGTGCAATATTTTTTTAGTGATATTATTTTTTTACGTAACCGGCATAATTTTATGGTATGGTGTTTGAATCAAACTGTACCAATGTTTAAATCATACTAATATATAAAAATGAGTTAGTTGGTGTCTGTCTGTCTGTTCCTCTTTCACGCAAAAACGGCTGAACCGATTGACTTGAAATTTTGCACGAGTGTCTGTGGTAGTTCTGGTTCCAACATAGGCATACGGAAAAGTACCGCGAGGGGTGGGGGGAGTAAGGGGAGGGGGTAAAGTGATTGCGAAACTTAGTTTTCCCTCTATGTTACTCTTTCGCGGGGAAACTACTGAACCGATTGGCCTGAAATTTGGCATAGATGTTCGTCAGGGATCCAGCCCCAACATAGACCCATTAAAAAGTAGCCCGAGAAGTGGGGACAGTAAGGGGAGGAGGTAAAGTGATCTCGAAACTTAGCTCTTCCTCTATGTTACCCTTTCGCGGGGAAACTACCGAGCCGATTGGCCTGAAGTTTAGCTCCAACATAGACCATAACTTAACCCGGCAACGACGGGTATGCAAGCTAGTTACCAATAAGGAATCTGTATTTCAAATTTGAAGTTTAATATGTAAAAAAAATATTACAGCTTTAAAAAAAATACCGAGTCATTTTGACAGAAAAATATGCAAAATAATATAATGACCTAATAATGTCATATCATCAAAATTGTTTATCTATCCTTCCATTCAAAAATTAGATGTATTAAATAATGCCAAAAAATGCAAACAATTGATATAAATCTGAATCAGCATGTAAATAGAAAAAAAATTATCAGGGTAAAACTATTTATTGAATGTTTAAATTGCCGAAAAGCACCTTGACTAAAAACCAAGCTGGGTACAAATATACGTTAATATGACTTAGTTCGCACCATTATTGCGGCTGTTGACCTATGCATTATATACTTTCAAAAATAATAATAACAGTATGAAAAAAAATGTTTCCTAACTCAACTAAACCAACTGAAATAGAAAAAAGTAAGAAATGAAGTCATGACCCGACTCACCCCTCCAACTCCTACTCCTGTTCGAAATGTGTACGACCATCGGAGTGTGGAGCGTTTTCCCTTGTACCAATAATAAACGAGTAGCATTCGAAAATTTTTTTTTAACTAAACAAAAATCTGACGTTTTCTCATATAACTTCCCTCCTCCAATCGAGTTTTTCGGGTCACATGAAAACAATTTCAGACGTTTTTTTTCGACATAAGACAATTGCAAAACACCTCAAATGCCATTCACCTACCGTAAGAGAAAAATTACCGAAATACATTTTATCTTGCGATTTTTTATTTAACATTTCAGCCAGGTCTTTCGGCTGGGTTCACCGTCGTCATCATTGCGAATCAAAGACAAGACGCTTCCCTGCCCTGCCATCATATTACTCATAGGTTGAAAAAGGTATTTAGATTTGTGTATAGTGAGGCTCTACTAATGGAAAATAGTAAGGCAAAGATTACTTGTGTTGGATTTGTCAGTTTATAAGCAGCGATTTAAGCATTTTATAAGACAAAAATGGCCATAAGTTTGCGATATGCTGAAATTTCGATTGTGCTGAGTATGTTTTAGATCCGAATTGGGCTTCATCCATCTGTCTATAAGTTGAACAGCAGCATCGAAGCTACAGAAACCACATAAAAGTCTTGATACACGAGCCACTGATCTCGATCAAAAGCATATATTCGATACACAGTTTAACTTTCTAATAGCTAAAGCGAAAAGTTATGCTTTGTGGCGGCACCAATTCAGCATACAGCCTTTAATATTTGCACGCTAAGGCCTCTAGACCGAGTCGTCGTAAACAAACCGCTGCCATCGATGTTGAAGAGTAGTACATAATCCAAAAGTCTTTCACTATGCAACCGAAGCCGCACGATCACCACTTTCCATGCCTAAGATCACCTAAAAGATCGCAAAAGACCCAGGACTAAACTATGATTGTTGTCGATCTCTCCAATGCGACGTAAACTTTAAGCGGTCGGGGTGCATATTCACGCCGCATTCAATAATTGCGACAAACGCAGCACCAAAAGTCGGTGATCCACATACGAATTGATCGCTCAACATCTTAAGTAATAACGTTGATACCCAAACGTTAGATTCACGCACGTGTAGATCAAACTTTTAAAGTTGCGTGCAAACGGTTTCTGTGTCGGGATTTAGTCTAGCGTAATGGTTATTCTTGTATTTTTATTATACCCGTATGGTGAAACCAAAGGGTATATTAGATTTGCCTTACCGTTTGTAACGCCAAGATCCCGTCATCACCCAAAAAATGAATTACACCAGTGTGTTTAGAATGATAAAAAAAAGTTGAATTTAGCATGTCCGTCCGTCCGTCCGTTCTTCCGTCCGTTCTTCCTTCCCTATGTCCGTTCGTCCGTCTGCCCGTCCGTCTGTCCGTCCGTCTATGGCGCGGATTGCGGGCGCACGGATTGAGCTACAGACTTGAAATTTTGCGCAGATCCGATTTTCGTAAAATGCGAGGCTAAGTTCGTTAATGGGCAAAAATGGACCATTAGGGGGGGTACCCCCCATACGAACGAAAACGTTTTTTGCGAATATCACAAAAACGGTGCATATTATTAAAAAAGTGTAAGAACAACAGTTATTTAGGATATAACTCCCATACATCAAAATCCGATTGGAATATATTTTAAAAAATCCTTTTGGAAAATTTGACTTCAAAGTGGAATTTTGATAAAACTGTTCGCCGTTCACTTAAATCACCATACGGGTTTTCAATAATTGCCAGATTGGCAATTATAGCTTTTGTTATGTTTAAATATGATTTCGAAGCAATATCCGTATCATACATCTTAAACCAAATAAGTGTCAAAATGATCTACTTTCGTTTTGCTTTATATAAACTGTTATTGCTACTGGACTGATGTTTAATTGTATAAGAATACTAATTACGCTAGATTTTAGTAACAGTTTAAATTTTTCTGGTACTGAATTTTAACAGTACTTGATATCTCAAATTATAAATTTTAAAAATTAGATTTTGGCGATTTAATTTGTTTAAGTAAATTCATCACAGCGAAATTCAAAACCGGTAGTTTTTATTGTTTTAGAAAATCTTTATGAAATTCTAAAGCCTAAACCACAATTACGCGTGCGTGCGTGCGGCACCCACGCGGTGAAAGTAAAAACTACCCATTTATATGAGTAAATGTATAATTGCGCGTTGCTCAGATGCATTGCCGCGTCCGTGCCGCGTAGAGTAGGCTCAGTCTCTACTTTTAGACGCGGT
Source organism: Chrysopilus asiliformis (assembly GCA_964034945.1). NCBI lineage: Eukaryota > Metazoa > Arthropoda > Insecta > Diptera > Rhagionidae > Chrysopilus > Chrysopilus asiliformis. The sequence goes on from OZ035962.1 coordinate 23,431,874, forward strand.
GACAACTACTAGATGCCAGAACTAAATAATGCCGCACGCACGCATGCGTAATTGTGGTTTAGGCTTAAGTCTCGGTCCGAATTATATGCAGTCAAAGCTCCACTTGCGGATACTTTCAATTGGCAATTCTTTTAGACGGACACATTTCCTATGACCAAATTCGTCGTTCCAATATTAAAAGTGTTCTGTAAAACTGACACCCTTAGTGCTGTGAGTGTCCGCTTATGGGAGCTTTCGCTGTAATACCTTTAAACTTGAAATTTTGAAACACAAGAATCAAATTCCAAATATTTGAAAACGTTTTTCACATCAAAATTTTTTTCTCTGAGAGAGAATCGACACTATCAACAAATTGGATAAAATTAACCTAAAAACTTATTCGTTAAAAATAAAGTTTACGCCTTTTAGGCCCGTTTGCTGATACAAGTCATAACTATTTAAGTTATGCTTAGCCTTCTTAAACCATAGAAATTCTGGCACTTATCAAGTTTAAGTTCGACATAAGTTGCTAAGTTTCGTTGGTGCAAACCGCTCTTAGTAACTCATGCTTTTTTTGAGCTATTGGTTTTCATTATAATGTGTAGCAAAATAATGTTGTACTGTAATGAAATGCAATGAAATGAAATGTACCTACTGTAATGAAATGAAGTTATTTTGCATCTTTGGTTTTAAGTAAAATTTTCAGTTCCAAAATTTAACAATTTTAGTTTCAGAGAATTCTTTAGTTCATCTTGAACTTAGTATTCAATCGATCAACACGGAGAGAAATAATAAGACAGTCAAAAAATAGGAATATTTAAGACAGTGAAATTTTTGATAATAACTCCCAAACCAAAGAGGAATGCATGCCAAAAAATAGGAAATTTTCCCAAAATTTTAGGAATAATTCCCTATTTTTAAGGACAGGGGATTCTGTATCGTATATTTCTATTTGGATTCCTCTTCGTGAAATTAAGAACATTTACTAGTGTTTTCGGTGTATTTTCGAATACCTACAACAGTGCAATTATACCCAGCTTTATGCTCGGTTTACACGAATGAAAGCTAAAAATTTTCCGTGAATTTTTACTGGTGCTGGGTTTACACGAATGACAGATAATGACAATCTGTCATAAAAGAATGGACTAGTTCATGATAGGTACTATTTACACGATGATGACAATTTATGACAAAAAAAATGACACATTTGTCATTCGTGTAAACGCAGCATTAGACGTTTTAAGCTGCACCGCACGTCCAAAATAAAATGACCTGCGCAATTTCGTAATTAGACGAAAAGTGTAACCAAACATAAGTACGAATAGCAATAGTGCGAAGTGGCGAAGACTGTGACGGTGTCGTGACCATCTTAGTTATAAAAGACGCTAAAAAAACACAAAGAAAATCGTAAGATAAAAAAGAATTGGGTCGTGGCCAGCTGAAGAAAAGATTGTAAGCTTGAGTTTGAATCAAGACCCATTCAATTGGAGTGATCCATTGGAATTAATTGAATTTGCTCAAACTTTCAAGTATAGTAAATCGAAACAATAAATATGACTATAAAACGAGCTTTTTTGGAACATTAAAAGGGAGAGAGAGGCAACATGTACATAATTAAATGTTGAAGAAATATGAACTTTCGGCGATTGTTGTAAATCAACATAATCAGTGCAGGTGGGTGAGACATTATAGAAATATTTAAAATGCAACCTTGCTGATATAAACAAAATGTTTATTATTTCAACACATCAAATTCTTAGTGTAATGGTAGAATTACAGGTGAGGGTGGATGCATTGTTTGATGTGGATATTGCATTTTTGAAGAAACATAAATGTGGATCTATTTGTACGTGTTGTTCGAGGAAAAAGAAATCTATGACAGCCTTAATTTTTGCAAACCAATCATTGAGAAATTGTAGCTGCGGTAGCGGAAATTCTTATAAAATCTCAATTTTTCGAAGAACCAAGGGATGAAAAAAGGCCACGAAGTATTACAATTGATGAACTACAAGTTTTAAAGCTTTCCCTAATAAAAAGTGTAAATATCGATAATTCCGACACTGTATGTCATTTCCCTCAAATTAGATTTTCAGTTGTTAACAAAAAGGTCAAATTTTGTGGAAAAATTTTCCAATAAAACTTTTTGTCTTGATATTTTAAAAATTCTCGGGAAATCCGACTATTTATTATTTCAAAAAATCTGTGAGAGGTGGTTTAATAAAACCATATAGCATACATTTATATATATATATATATATATATATGTATTAAAATACATTAAAATACAAAAGTGATGCCAGATGCCAGCTAAAAATAGAATAAAAAAAAAATTAAGCTTGAATATTTCTCTATTATGGTTGTATATTTCCTACTAAATTAATATTATCTGTTTCTTATCATTGACACGCAACAAATTAGTATAGTAACCAAACAAGCGACATGCTGGGATAGGCAGGGACCACATTATGGGGCTTAACGTTAACCGTAAAGATTTCTCGCTATCAAATTAACAAGTGCCTCATCCGATTGAGAATTCGATATTTGGCGGGATGAGGCATGTGAGCTGGCAGGGGTCCACAAATACTAACACATTTGGCCAGTTATATCAGGTAATTTTATTGGCAGTCATTCGCAATCAACCAAAATGGGTTTTACTGTCAAAACATGCGAGTGACGTTTTTTGGTCGTGCGATGTTCGACGCTCGGCTTCTTATATCACTATGTCTTGTAATTGATGTTCAATTTGCACGTGTGTATTTACCATTTAGTGTGTAGTATTAGTAATTTTATTTTATGATTTGACATTGACAATAATATTCGCGACTGTAACTAAACTTCGTAGTCGTCAATCCGTCGTAACTGTTTTTTTTTTTTCAATTTCTTATAAACAGTTTAATAAAGTATGGACTGTTTTCATAAAAAAAATTTACTCTGCACATTTTACTCTGTAAAATTTGTCGATAACTTCGGGTTGTTAGAAACTGCTTTAATACCAGTATCGTAAATGTACCTTATTTCGACGTGAACGTAATTACCCCCATCCCCCCTCCCCAGCAACAGCTTTTGAATTTCGGTGGAATAGCTGCATTGAAAAAGGATACAACACACATTCGGTTACTTTACTTACATGGTCACACTTTGGTACATTTAAGTTATCCAAAGGAAATTTATGTATTTCTTACGAATGAATATGAAGGAAAACTTTCATTAAGTAACTCTCAATCTTAAAAAAAAAACTTTTCAAAATTTAACCCTATCCTCCTTGTAAAAAAGGCTATAATTCGTTTCAACTATATGATCAACTAGCTTGCATACCCGTCGTTGCCGGGTTAAGTTTTTCCAATTTTTTTTTGATGGTCTATGTTGGAGCTAAACTTCAGGCCAATCGGCTCGGTAGTTTCCCCGCGAAAGGGTAACATAGCGCAAAAACTAAGTTTCGAAATCACTTTATCTCCTCCCCTTACTCCCACCACTCCTCGCGCTACTTTTCCGTATGCCTATGTTGGAACCAGAACTACCACAGGCACTCATGCCAAATTTCAAGTCAATCGGTTCAGCCGTTTTAGCGTGAAAGAGGAACAGACAGACAGACAGACACCAACTCATTTTTATATATTAGTATGATATGATCAATTTTTTACAGTCTATAAGCCAAGAACCACAGAGATATCTGACGAAATTCGGAATTTATCTGGGCTTATTTTCTAAAAAAAACATGAGTTCAAATTTCAGATAAATCGGTCGAATGGTTTTCAATTTTGGGTTTTGATAGCGAATTAAGTCATATACAGTTCCATGTATAAACCATTTTTACGATATTACATGACATTTTTGTTTGTTTTGTGTTCCTTTAAAAGTTGTGAACACCTCACCTTCGTAATATTCCTTCCACCGCCCTTTACTTAACAGACAGCAGATATATGCTATTAACTCTAGACCCGTGTACTATAAAACTTCCATATATTGTGTACTTGGGCACTCAGATGTAATTCTAATAGGAAATGTATGGCTTGTTTGTTTAAAAATCATAAAAATGTGGTTTATTCGTTAAACAAGTAAGAAATACAATGGGAAAATATAACCTCAAAAAATCGTTCTGGGCACTCAGTGCCCAGTACACGGGTCTAGGGTTAAACTAGACCTCATGGAATCGATTTTGAATAGTATGTTTTGTATATTTTCAAATGTAAAACTGTGCGAAAAGCTGAAAAAAACTAAAAACACACACCACTAGTAAATATGAGGTTTTTTTTTCCGGAATTGTGTAAATTATAATTAATATTCACCAGCACTATCTCTTTTAAGCACTAATATTTTGATAAATGTTACGTTTTTGGATTTAAACTCAAAGCATTTCATTAGCGGTTGATCAGAGGGGGGTGGTGAGTGGACGATACGATGCGATGTTTGATTATATCAGACATGTCACAATGATAAAAAAAAGGTGTTTGCTATTTGTTGGTTAGGGGATTGAGACAGGTGAGTATCGAGTTGGGCGCATTTTAGATGGTTGCGTTCAGAGGAGATTGATTCGTATTTTATAGTCTCTAATTATTACATAATCAAAAAATGAAAAAAAAAATCTATACTTTTTATTATGTCTCTGCTTTTTATATCTCCTACGTGACAGTTTTGTCCCGTGTTTTTTCTGCATGAAATTTCATGTAAATGTTCATTCAGGGGGCAAAATATCAACAAAATAAGCGCGAATAATGATTTTCATCATCAGATGTTTTTCCCCCTTTTTGAAAACTACGCCTGATAAATTGATGTACTGTGAGTGACTGACTACTAAACTGACGAAACTAATACCTTAAGCGGCTTTACTTCGACGCAAACTTAAAGATTATTGCTGGACCTTGGAATATTAGATGCTTTGTTTGTCGTCGCTCGCCTTTTTTGTAGTATGGAAATGGTTAAATCAAAGAAGAGTTTTACTTTTTTTTCAATTTGTTCTTCTAATGGATATATTTTTCATGACATCTTTGGAATATTTTTCTTCGTTAAAATTTTCACTAATTAGTAAATAAATTTGAAAAGTTTGTACGTTTCAATTAAAAAATAAAAAATATTTGTGACTCAAAGGTTGGCTTTTTTTCAAATTTAGGAAAAAACTTGTTTTTGTCAACTAATATTTATCCAATAACATTAATAATAAAATCAAAATTTTTAGCACCCAATTACTAACAAGAAAACAAGTTTAATGGCGAAGGAGAAATTGAAAAGTAAGATACGATTTGTTCGCGTTCTTATTTAAACAATTGCATTTAAAATTTATTTCAATTAAGAAATAATTTTTTTTATACGAAAACTGCTGAAGGAATCGAAAAACTTGAAAAGTCTCATGTTTCTTGGCATTATTTATACCCGTATGGTGAAACCAAAGGGTATATTAGATTTGCCTTACCGTTTGTAACGCCAAGATCCCGTTATCACACACAAAAATAAATTACACCAGTGTATTTAGAATAATAAAAAAAAAATTTTGCATGTCCGTCCGTCTGTCCGTCTATCCGTCCGTCCGTCCGTCTGTCCGTCTGTCCGTCTGTCCGTCCGTCCGTCCGTCTGTCCGTCCGTCTGTCCTTCCGTCTGTCCGTCCGTCTGTCCGTCTGTACGTCCGTCTGTCCGTCTGTCCGTCTGTCCGTCCATCCGTCTGTCTGTCCGTCTGTGGCGCGGGTTGCAGGCGCACGGATTGAGCTACAGACTTGAAATTTTACACAGATCCGTTTTTCGTAAAATACGATGGGCAAAAATGGACCATTAGGGGGGTACCCCTCATACTAAAACGTGTTTTGCGAATATCTCAAAAACGGGGCATCTTATCAAAAAAGTCCAAGAACAAAAGTTATTTAGGATATGATTCTACATAAAACTCCCATACATCAAAATCCGATTGGAATAAATTTTAAAAATTCTTATTGGAAAGTTTGACTTCAAAGTGGAATTTTGGTACAGCTGTTCGAATTTTGATACGAATATCACCATACGGGTCTCCAATGTTTGCCAGATTGGCAATTATAGCTTTTGTTATGTTTTTTGCATAATTTTAATCGGTGTCTAATATTTTGGGGTTTTGTTCAAACCCTTGAAAATTTAATCAAGACAAAGCTGATAAAACTACTATTTAGATATCTTTTTATTTGTCCTTTTAATGCTAGATAGCATTATTTGTTCAAAATGAGCCCTGGAATAGTTGCGGCTTTATTAGCCTCCCCCTTTCTCCACGTTTAAATAATAAGTACCAGGAAAACCGAGCCATGCTCAGCGATATCAAAATCCTACTTCTGCCTCTGTCTCTGAATAATTCAATCCGATTGTAATTGCAACATGATTCGTATAATGAGGTTCAGGGAACTTGATTGTTTTGTAATCACTATTTATCGCTGCCGATAGATATCTAAAAAGTGATATTTTTAGAATACATGTCGAAAAACCTTACTCCCCCCTAGCAATATTGCGAATTTTCATTAAGATACCTTCACGTAATTCGAAGACACCAGGCGAGGGGTACCGAGGGGAGGGAAAAGTCAGGTTTGTAGTGTAAAAATCGAAAGCCCTTAGCCCCCTTAGTAATACTGTAAAGTTTCATTAAGATCGGACCACCCAATTCGAAGATACCAGGCGAGGGCTATCGAGGGGAGTGGAAAAGCGAATTTTCTCAGAGGTAAGACCTATCTAGATCAATTCCTTGTCCCCGAAAATCCCTAACCCCCAAGTTTCGTGAAATACGTTAGACGGGTTTCCCAGATCTTTGTGCAAACATTCCTCGTATTATATTATAGGATTTACAAAGATCTTAAACCGTTTGTTAAACGAAAAGACATTAAAACTTGTAATGTTGTATAATTTTGTCTACCAATAATGTTCGATGTAGCTTCGGCTATCAAAGAATAGCACAGAAGTCAAAGAAAATCTAATAAACCTTTAGTCAAAAATCACGTGTGTCGTTTCTATTAATTTGGTTTTCGCCTCTTCGATGTCTTCCAAGTCAAAGATCCCATCTGCTCGATACAAACTTAGAAGCATTTTTTTTTCTTCTAAACGCCACAGTAGTCGAATAGGCTTGGAGTGTCCAACACCGAATCGCTAATATGCCATCTCACGTACATCTCAAAATGATTTACGTTCCATAAAACCACAATAAATTAAACGACCATTAATAAATTATGTCTTTTTTTTTTTTGAATATTTTGACATACATAGGCCCGAAGCGAAATAGAGCTATCTGGACTATCTCAGTATTTGTCTGTAATCATTTTGTCCACCCAGTCTTGTAAGATTTTCGTATTTGACGTTTTTGATCAGCATGAGTTTGAAATCCAGTTGGCTCCTTTTAACCTACTCGCACCTACTCTGTGGTGGCCAATCATTTTTCTCTTTCTACGGCTAAATGTCAAAACAACAAATTATTCTATTTTTTAACTAATTTGATTGTAAAATGTTTATAGGAAATCTGACATGTGTTGAGTATTTTTAAAATAAATAATTTTTTTCGGATTTGACGCAAAACCAGTTTACTGATCGTCATATTCTTCTTGTCCACCAATTTTTTTTCGGTTTTTCGGTTCCCTCAAAAAAAAAAAACCTTTAGATGACAATTCAGCTTTTTTCGAAGTGATGTATATTTAAAGAGAAGTGGGTTGAAGCGTAAAGATAAGCTTTTTAGCGATCGTGGCTAATCCACAACTTTTTGATAAATTTTACTAATAGGCTTATTGAAATTTATACCACATGTTGGAGGTTGAGATTTTCCCAGTTAAACGTCGGGTTAAGAGTTGTATGACATGAGGAAAAATTACTGATTTAATAACTTACAGGATTGCCTAGCTCGCTGCTCCCAAAAGCTGCTGGCTTTCCTATGGTTCCTGGGATTTACTCTTGTGCTGATCGGCAAAGAGCATTTTTTAACATAGTCGCGTGCCATATGTGAGTAGAGTATCGCGACATGCTAATTAGGTTATAAGATGCTCTTATATTGACAAGACTGCTACATTTCGATGGCTGTGTATTGAATCACGGGTCGTGATGAGAATCTATTTGCAGTGGTGATTCGAAGACTCTATTCCTTTATTTTATTTACAATCATTTTTATGGGAACATTTTTTTATATGCACCGAGAAAATTATGTCGCTTCACAGCTTGTGCGTTTGTGTCAACTTGGATGATTAGCAATTCAAATTTAATCGTTTTTTTGATAAGCGACCGTAGTAAAAATCCGGAGTATCGATTACAATATTGAAAAATCTGGTTTAACTCTAATCATCCTGGGTTAATTTACAAACAAAAACACCTAGGATGAGTCCCGCGCACTCATATGAAAGTTATATATAAAACACTAAATTTAACAGTATTAGAATATTTTTTTTTCACATAATGTTATGTGAGCACGTTCGTCCAGATGTAAACGGTCTTGATTTCCATTTGGTGGCATCCAAAGCAAAGTTGAAAGGTGTCCCAAAGACTCATCCTAGGAGGATTAGGGTTAATTAACACAGAATTTTTAATATACGTTAAATTTAAAATTTTCAAATATGGCGGATATCTTGAAAACGGTTTCAAAAATTTCAATAAATTTTATAGTAAAGTCAAAATGATAGTCGCATATACAGATGAAAATTTCCGCTCCTCGTGGAAAAACTAATAGCTTATCTATAGATAAATGTATGGAATGAATTAAAGATGTGTAATAGAATTTGTCATAATATTTTAGGCCGTTGTCGAACAGAAATCTATTCATTTAAATCCTTAAATTTTTAGTTTTAGTGCACTCAAAAAAATGTCCAGGTCAACTTTTTGTCAGGTTAACTCTGACCTTACAGAGGTTTCTGTAAGCCAGCTAGCGGTCAGAGTTAACCTATCTAAGGTCAACTCGTGCAGCTCCCAATGCCCTACTTCACCTGCTGGTGGCTTAATTTCAGAATTTCTCCGACCACAGGTCAACTCAGTTTTACTTGCCCACATGCAGGAGAACGCGCGCCTGCCCGAGGCCAATTACGCCGTATGTAGGTCGTCGAGTTAGCCTCCATTTTTCTGAGTGTGGTTATAAAAATTTGTGCGATTTTTTAAATGATTTCATGTGGTGCGATATTTTATGCTGCGTTTACACGAATGACAAATTTGTCATTTTTTTTTGTCATAAATTGTCATCATCGTGTAAATAGTATCATTTTTGTTCTGTCAGAAAAAACTTGTCCATTCTTTTATGACAGATTGTCATTATCTGTCATTCGTGTAAACCCAGCATCAGTAAAAATTCACGGAAAATTTTTAGCTTTCATTTATCAAAGGGAAATTAAAGGTTGAAAAACATATAATAATTATGAAATTTTTTTTTTCAAAAATTACTATTTTGTTCCACATAAGAGAAAGCGAAAGGAACATCTATTTAAAAATCCAAAAACAGTAGTTTACAGAAATTATTGAAAAGAAAACGGAAATAATGTATACATTAAAAAAAAATAAGTTAAAATATTTCTTGTATTGAGCAAGTTTTAGGTAAAATCAAAAATTCTTTTCAAAAATTTGAGATTCTCTCTGTAAACAAAATTCTCAATTTCAAACTGGCAAAGTCGAGCTGCGTCAGTGCTTATATTTTTTTATGCAAATAAAAAATTCGTTCAAATTACTAAAAGAACTTTAAATGTGAAAATGTTTATATGAAATTTTGTTAGAAAAAAAAAGAAACACAAACTAGTATTTTTTCAAAATATCAGTGCTGTGTTTAAAATATCGAACTGGGAAGAAATAGGAAATAATACTTTACCTAAAAATAAACTTTTAGTAAAAAGTTTTTCTTTTTTTTTACTCGTGAAATTCAAATCAACCAAAAAAAGGAAGCAAAACTTCGCCAAATAAACGAAAAGAAAAAAAAATATGTAAGAAGTATAAGACGGGGAAAAAATTAAAACCAATTTTTGACGCGCAATGAAAATGAATTCAAATAAAGAAGAGTCTCGAGCCAAACAAAATCCATGGCCACACAGGTTTATTTTAATCGAAAGAAAAATAAACAGAAATCAGTAAAAGGTTGAGTCTTGTTCGCATTTTCTTTACTTTAAATACAACACAAGCATCAGCTACTGAGAAAAAGATAATAATATTAAAAAGAAGATAGAATAATTGACGCAAAGTCCAAGAAAAAGAGATGGGGAAACTACTCTATACATAAACATCATCAGCATCAACATAATCCACATCACAACATCGATGGAGTATAAAGTGTGAAATGATCACAATATCCTCCTAGCAATCGTTAGCGATACCAAGCGGAAAAACTGCACAACGAATTTATGTCAAATGCATGTAAGCTTTGTAAAATGGGAAAATGATGAGGGAAATATACTAAAATAAAAACAAAGTCGAGAACTACGAACCAAGTTACTTAAAAAATTAATTTCCAGTAAAAACTTATAAAAAAAAATAAAGAGAAAACTGTAAAAAAAATTTGAAAATTTAAAACGTCATCGGAAGTTAATGCGATCTTCCACATTGGATGGTAAGTTGTTTCAAAGTTTGATTGTTTTCATAAAAAAAAAAATCTTCCTTGTGGTTTAATTCGCAAGTGTCTTTTCGAGTTGAATGGGTAACAAAAGAGTAAGTATGTACTTCCAAAGATCTATTGTTGGCGGGATTAAAGATCTTTTGAAATTTAAAACATAAAAAAATTGGTGGTATGATATTTTGTGTCAAGAGATGAGAAAGACTGTGTTTACATTGGGATTCATTTTGAGGCGGCACGTCTTTCCTCATTTCTCTGTCGTATGCACACGGTTCGCTTCATCTGGATTCACTAAACCGGTTTCATCAACAAAAAGACACAGGTTTCAACGGCCAGACTCAAAAACTGACCGATAATTTTAAGTGAATCTAAACTTCGTTCGCTCTTTTTAGTTTCCCTCCCCACTGCGTCCCTCACCCTCACTTGGCCGGAGCGAAAGACGTGCCGCCTCAAAGTGAGTCCCAATGTAAACACAGTCAAAGTAATCACATTTCCGAATTGGTTTCTATTTTCAAAAACACATAGAAAAAGGATTTTACGCTAATAAACTACAAAAACTTAAATATGACAACACTGATAAATTAACTCAACAAGAAATAGAATTAATAAACTTAAAGATATTGAAACTCAGCGCAAAATTCCGATTTGTTGGAGAAATACGACAGTACGATTAAGTTTTCTTAGATTGCAGACTGCTGAATATTTTGTTTATTCGAACGCATAACGTCGAATATATAAATGCCACAAATCTCTTTTGCTGTACGTGTACATTGCCAACTTCGAATGTGATTCAGTAGCCACTGCACCACACATTATACCGAAACGTGAAATGCACAAAAACGAAAATTTTGAATGCAAAATAATAAAATCCAAGGAAACGTACAAGAAACTGATCGCTGAATACTTGCATGCGTGAAGAAGACTTAAAGAAATTCGCAAAATGTGTACAAATAAACACAAATTTTAATAAGGGATAAGGAGTGGTGTAATTTCAGACTGTAGGTGAATTGGCATTGGAAAGACGAAGACAACAATTGTAAATAGTTTCTGACTTCTCGTGCACTTTTCAACATTTTCCACGCCATTTAATGCGTTTCATTCAAAATGCGACTTCACTCGGTTTCCTATCCACAAATGCGATCTTTGTCGCCATTTAGCAGCAAGTTAACCTAGCTCAAGATCATGAACCAGCAAACTATAAACCTTATCAAACGAAAGATCTGCGCAAAGTTACGGTCTTCAAAACATTGTTTGATACGAGAGCATAAAGAGAAAACAAAATTCAAAATTGTTACGACTTGCTGCACCAATTCTAAACTGAGAGGTGGCTCAGAAATATAAACAGGATTTTAAAGTCTAGCGAGAAATAAAATTATGCCAGAAATTATAATCAAGTTTGCCTGTAAAAATATGATTTAATAATTGAATTAGTTTAAAAACTTGAAGCACTAGATTAAAACACAAAATTTCATATCAGCTATTTGAGTTAAGGACGTTGCAGAAGAGGCATTTGACTTAATAACAGTGATAAAATATGTACTTTGGTGTCTTTGTATCCAAAGTAAACATTTTTTTTTAAATGGTACCTAAAATGATACAATTGTATCCAATGGGCATCACTGTACATACACTGCGTGGTGCTAAGGATATCTATAGACCCTTTTTACGGTCTCTGCTATTGGTAGGTTGAAATCAGTGTTGTGCCGCGTAGTCTACGTGATGTAGACAACACCATTGTCTACGCGTAGAATATTACTGTAGACAATGGTCTATTCTCTATGCGTAGACAATGTAGACAATCAATAAAATAATGGATACTGATCCGAATCCAATTACACAGTTGTTTCATTTTCCAGACAATCTGAGCCTTCCACAATTAAGTAAAGTGTTTCATTTTCATTTGCTGTTTCAGTTTCTCCACTTTTTATGGTTTTAAGCTTACAAACATTTCTAAAAAATAATTTACAAGTGCTTAGAAATTTCGTTTTATATTTGTTCTTTTAGCTGTGCCCTCTTAGTCGACTTTCGGCAGTATTTTGCAAAAAATTTTTGCATTGCAGGCAAAAAGCGGAGTATTTGTTGTTGGCCTTGATTAAATCAAAGCCCAGCTCTTTAAATGCTTTGTTTTTAAGCCTTCCTGCCATATTTAAAAAAAAAAACACAATTTCACTGTGGCCACGTACTCACTGCACAAAACGATAGAAAATGAGGTTAGATTCCCATACAAGCGAAAAAGACAATAAAGGCACGGCTCTGGTGTCGCTGAGGAGCCCGGTTAGCGAGTTTTCATATAAATTTAACTCTTTAGGCACACCAGCGCCTCGCCATTTCTTGTAATAGGCCATTTCCTATATAGTATAGTATTACATATATGACTCACTGATAACTTTGTTTTGACAGATATGAGAAAGTCTACATTGTCTACGCAAAGTCGACATTGTCTACGCCAATGTCTACATTGTCTACCCCAAATCTATTGTCTACGCTATTGTCTACACTGAAGTGTAGACAATTAAAGTCTACGCGTAGAGGAACAACATTGGTTGAAATGTTGCAATTCCACCAATGGTTCGCAAGTGCAGCAAACTGTAAGTGCAGCAAACTGTAGGTGCAGCAGCGAGGAAGAAAATTGTTATGAAACTTTAATTTGAATAGGTTCACTCCGGCTTAGGTAGAACATCCTAAGATACGAGTTCCATAGTATTGTAACGATTATTTTTATCCATTTTAAATGCAATAGAGATTATGATTTATATTTATAATTTAATCTTCACACCAGTAAGAATTCATTTCTAAAAATCTACTGATTGATTTATGGACGTTTTTACTGTATTCATATAAGACTGTGTTTGACTTCAGTCTTTTACAAGCCGATAAACAAATGCATGGACATACACCCTTTGCTAAAGGTGGATTAATTCACCCATTTAATGTGCATTCACCTACGGCATTGCATTGTATAGTAAATTTGAATGCCAGCCAAGCAGTAGGAAACGACGAAAGAGGGTACTCCAACTAAATGGTGAAAAAACACATAAAGCGTGAAACTTTACAAGCTTCGGAACACAATCATGAGGCCAATCGCGAAACCGCATTTATTTCATCAACGTGACGGTGCTTGAGCCGCGACGCGGGAAAAAGATGAGACGGCAATGAAGGTATGGCGACAAAAAGGTCGATATTCAATTCACTAAACTGCCTGCAACTCACTGCATCTGCGCGTGTGTGTATGTGTAGTGCATTGGTTGCATTGCTTTATGTTCGCTAAAGGCGTGACGCAGGAGTAAAGTGAATGAGCCGATTTTGAAGTCGCATCACTTGATCTGGTGGTCGAATGATTCGATTCTTCACTTTACGCTCATCATTTTCCAGTATATTATGTTTTCCTCATTCTCATGGAATTCAAATGCATTCGTGTACTGCATGTAGTGGTAACATCTCACATCAACGTAAATTGTTGCCGATCCGTATGAAGTCAAAGCAGAAATGACCGTTGTTTGGCTCTTGTCCTGCTTCCTTTCGATATTTTGTCCTTTACCATCTATTGCGCTGACTCAAACTCGCTGTCTTGTTTCACGAGTTTGTAAGCAAAATTGACTGACATATTTATGATTGAATTACTCGTACGGTCATATTTTTATCTTTTAATATTTTGATTCTTCACAATGTTTGCATTCCCCTACCTTAAAGCTGTTAAATTGCAAGCAGATCGGTGATATTTTGTTTGCTGTGCCTCGTCTCATTTCGTTGCATTCCGCTTTGTTTCTTATAAATCAGTGGATTCAAACCCTTAGACTGTGTTTAGATTGAGACTTTCCAGGCGCCTGCCTGATCAGTTTGTGATTGGCTAATTTGATTGTTTTGTTTTCATTTATTCCTTTCTGTTAGTTTTTATTTGACAGATTAGTACGGTTGGTTTTTTGTGTAAGAAGGTTTTTTGGCGATTGCGGCAATGGAAAAGAAGTAAGTGTTTATTATTTTATATTTTTCGTAGAACCACTGCTTGCATTCATCGATGGTCCTACTTCCAATCCACTTGGAGCACACTTTGGCTTCTAGTTCCAACAAGACTTCATCTAAAATGTTGGACAGAGTGCTTTGGCCCATAGGAATCACATAATCATTGGCGCAAGTCCACTGATATGATCCGCTTCCTAGGACCTGCAAAGCTGCAGCAAGGCGGATAACGGGGGGAATATAATATTGTTTTTCTCCTTCCTTCAGCTGAATCGACTTTAGAACATATAAAAAAGCTTCCTTCGATAATCGGTACCGCTTTTGAAATCTAGAAAAACATATTTTATTGAGTAAAGCTATATCTATTGAATTATATCATTGCGCACTCACTGATTCGATCGCAGCTCAAGGGTATTACTTTGCTCCCTTAACTGCCTTCGAATTATCCTTGCTTCCTTTGATTGCTCCTCAGAATCAAAAAGGCAGTCGAAAATTGGGAACAGGAACATTTTAACTTCTGTCAAATATTAATGTTTCCACTCAGTTAAGTAATAACAATAATTGACACATGACATTAAGTATTGGAGATTATGTCCTATGCGATAGACAAATAGATGCATTTTGAAAATCAACAAAATCTTTTGTGCACTGAACATAAATTATTTCTTTAAGACACGTGTCGCGTCGGTGTACATGACAGCAAATATCTGTCGCGTCGATTTGGTTGTGTCGATTAAGAGACGCAGACGCGTCGGTGTCCATGATTCATGCCCAGGTTCTAGCTTAATGTGACGGTGGTATACATAATACAAAATATTGAAAATAATTTCATTGTTTACCTTTTTCCGACGATGGAGATGATGTCGATTTTTCCGACAACCATCTCTCAGGATCCGCAGATTGATTTTTTTTTAAATTTCATCATAGGCTCCGAATTTGTTATAACAGATTCCCGCAGTATTGCGAGTGTCAGGGGTAGATCGAGAATAGATTTGGAAAATTATATTTAAGCCTACCCTGTTTAGAAAATCGACTAATCTAAATGTTTCACGTAACACCGATTAAGAACACCTGCTGAGTTTGTTATTGGTGTGGCTGATGTAAACTGCCTTCGCGTATTTCGATCGTGTCTGCCTGTGTATATTTAAAAATAAACACAGATTTATTGCTTTACGTTTCTCCTTCTGGTTTTCGTTGGTATGCCTGAGTTTGGCTATCATGATCGCATAATTTCGATGTTGATCATTTGGATTATTCACTTTGGTTTTGCTCCTTATTTGCGGTCGAAACGTTTTTAGCGAGTATGTGGAATATGGATATGATCAGATCATATATAAATTGATCGATTTCCTTAGTTGTATGCTGTATTTCGTCGATAATTGCCAGCAAGTAGTGTGGTGGAATCGATGCTTGCGAGATACGTAAATAATCGTACAAATTTTTTGGATGCGAGGTAACGAGAGCTCTTGGGCGATCGCTCGCCGAGAGCAGCCGTGAACAGCGCTAACAATTTGTGAACCATAGTCAACCCATATCGCACTATGCTATGGTACTAATCGAAATCATTTTGTGAGCACAATCTACAAATATTTTGGGGCACGGTGTAAACTTATTACAGTGAAGCAAAGAATTCAGTTTATAAATAGACATTTTGTTGCTATTTTTAATTAATATATCTATCTATTACGGAGCTATTTCATGATAGATATTCAGTTAAAATCATTATTTTAGCCACGATTAGAGGTACCGCAAAAATTAAATGATCATCGAATCAAATTCCCAGTATGACGATTGTCCTGTTTTATTTCTGTCTGTTTCATATAATGATTGAAATACTTTTGCAATTTGGTAATTAGGCTATCGTTAGGGAGTTTGCTTTTTCGTATATCGGAACATAATAATTTTATATTCCAATGGGTAATCCGCAAAAATAATATAATTTTGTTGTTTTTGCAGACCTTATAAGCAGAGAAATTCCAATAGGATTCAATGCTAAAAGGTCGAGTATAAACCATGAATCAGAAATGGTTCAATGGTTAAACACTAAATAGTTTATTCGCTCTGGCTTGATGGAGCTATGTTGCCTTAAACCTTATAATTCGCACAAGGTTTGTGGCATCGGAGTATAAATACTCAAATCGAGTTTTACTCCACCAAAATCCTGTAAGCCTGCGTGGAAGCTGGCAAAGCAGGCTCTGATGACGGTGAGCCAGCTTTCCATACCAGAAACAGGCTCCTGATGGGTTTTCAGGGCAGACATGTCCGACCTGTTGGGGTGGAATTTGGATGTGAAAACATCCGCAAAAATAATATAATTTTGTTGCTTTTGCAGACCTTATAAGCCGAGAAATTCTAATAGGATTCAATGCTAAAAGGTCGAGTATAAACCATGAATCAGAAATGGTTCAATTGTTAAACACTAAATAATGGGTAATAACTGAATATAAATAATTCTATTTAATGCGCAAAAATCGAATGTTTTCTCGGCTATAAAGAGGGAAAATCGAAAATATACATATTTCCCAGTATTAATAAGAAAAGGTTTGCCTTTAAATTTTAATTTTTTTTTGCTAAATTTTAGAAATCATTCGTGTACATTTATCGCTTGACTATGTTAAAACATATTAAAAGCCCAATGACTCTGACATGTAATCGCACATGAATGCGCCGATGACAGAAAGACGCACACGAAACACAACAAACATACAGTATCGATAATAGTGACATGAAAACCAACATTTAACCAATCAAATGGCCAGAGAAGCTACAACAAAAACAAAACCGAAGCTAAAATCCGAAAAAGAGGCAAAAAATGAATAAATTAAAGAACGGTGAATATCCGTAATAATTTTGTAGGTGACTTTAATGGCAATTATTTAACGAGGTTATAAACCTGCCTACCCCACCTACCCTTATAGAGCTATCTATCGTTTATCGTGCATTAACTAGCAACAACAACAATAAAAATACAACAAAATCTAAAAAAGTAGCAGCTAACAGAGCAACAAAACAGCAACAATGCCTAAACATACAAACAGATGAAATGATACGACAATATAATAATTGGCATCGTTCTCTTTCTTATCCTAGTAATTTCACTGAAAGGAATGTCGAACTTGTGTGTGTGTGTTTAGAGTTAGGATGATTGAGAGCAGACAGCATGGCAAGGGCTCGGTTAACTGCTATCAGTAGTTTCTCATTTTTACTCATCTCTTGCGTGTTGTAAATTAGAATTCAGCAAATGATATGTGCCAGAACCGTTTTACAGTTTCGTTTAACGCAACAGGATAAACAGAGCCTATCGAAGGAAGGGTGGTTGGCGCTGCAGACCGTATAGAGAGAGAAAACAATTGCCCGTCAATGAAGCGAACTGTATAAAACCATCTCTAGCGAAAGATGAAGAATTATCGCCTGCGCTCCTATTGATTTATTTTGTTTGCCACTGTTGAGTCCTTTAGTTGCTGTTGTGTGTGCGTCGACCGGTTTTTTCCTTTGCTTTTTATATTTCCTAGGGTTGCCAGATTGGAAGCTACATTTAGAATTTGCAGATGTATCAAAACTTTTCTTAGTTTTTTAAAAAAAAAAACCCAGCAATCAATATGCGCAATCCTGATAACTAAAATTTAAATATCAACTTGTAAGACCGTCATTTTCTTCTAATTATTTTATACCAAATTTACAAAAAAAGGACTCTATGCATTCGGTCTTACTGTTGCTGGTTATCCTGCGGCGAATACTCGTAGCTAAGGTAGTGTTGTATAAACTGCCATTTCGCTTTATGCTTGCGCCGAATGAACAAAAACTGAATGTTTCAGATGTATTCGAGCATGTGTCTCCCTTCGATTAGGTTCACTTGTATTTGTGGACATATCCTTTTTGCCAACAAAACTTTTTTCTTGCTGTTTTTTTATTTCTCTCTCGTTATAACGATTTTTTTTGGTTTATGATAACAGATCGAAACAGAACCCAAGTTGCCACGACTCCAACAGTGAGGAGCTTTTGTGTGCTATGATCTCTTGGCATAGTGTGGATGATAGGGTGTTGTTTTTATGACCCCGACTATGTTTTTGGTGTTCCACTTTATCATACTACCAGAATGGAGTGAGTCGTCGGTCGGTAGTAAAGTTAAGGATAACATTTTATGAACGAGGGATGAGAGCACAGGATCGTAGCGTAAAATTCCATGCAATACAAAGAATGTAAAATGAGAGAGATGCAATAATTGTTTGAAAAAGAGAAACATCCTTGCATGATTATCGAACCAGAGTAGAGGAAGATAAATACCAACAAACATTTGATTTTTGGAGTAGATGACATTTTCGATGTGGACTCGTGTATTTCGGCGGTTTATATTTGATCGTGTGTGTACTGCCAATACATTTGGCTATCCACAAGCTAAAAGTCGTCGCACAAGAAAATAAAATGTCTATTTGTGTAGCACCAACAACAAAAACACTCACCAGCTCAAAGTAAAGCATGAAGAGCACAATATTTTTGGGGTTGCCACTGTTCGCCATGTGTGTTTTTGTTGTGGCGTACTTCCTTGTTTGACGGAAGAGACGATGTGAAGTGTATAGATTTAAGTCGCACATACTTAAATACATAGAAATATACATATGATTGAAGGACACGCTTCGCTCGATTCCGGTGTCGCTCGAGGCGTTTAATTATTTAAGCGGCAAGGTGAGGTGATCAAAATCGACTCATCTACAGTCAAATTCAAACGAATTAATAGATTTTTTCACTTAAGATGACTGCGTTTTTTGCTGATATGCAACCAATTCTGATCTTGTATTTACTTACTATTGACATATTATGATATAATAAAATATTTTATTTATTGGAATGTATTTATATATTTTTTGTTTGCTACAAACAATTCTTTTTGCATATTTCAAGGTGAATAATGTCAGTTAGTCATTCGTCCTAATTTAATCAGGCTTTCAACATGAATACGAAATTTTAAGCCAATCGGTTAAGGAGTTGTCGCGCTAATTAGCAACAATTAAACATCAATACATACTTGTTTCAAAAATCTATAATTTGGATAGTTCAGAAGGTGATTGTCATAAAGTCATTAAAAACATATACAGAATTCTAACACAGGTGTGAATGCATTACGAAATCAAAAGTAATTTAAATGTCAAACAAAATATTGTAATAAAGTCGGTATAAAAAATGATATTTGTTAATTGTTTTGACTTTATATAGACGTAAATCGTTCTAGACATAGTCGGGCGTTTTCAATTCCCATTCAATTTCAATTCCCATTCACTTACTGAATGGTATTTGAAATTTTTACTCCATTACCATTCAGTAGTGAATGGTAATTGCCAAAAAATTCAACTCTCCATTCACTGAATGGGAATGTCAATCCATTTCCATTCCCATTCGATTTGAGTTGAGATTTTATGATTTTAAGTGAATGGTAATTCAATTTAGTCAAATGATTTTTTTATATGGAAAAATGCTCGAAATCGATCGAAATGAGGGAAAAGTTAATTTGCCTCAAAACGACAGGACCGATTTTTATGATCCATATCACATTGGATAGAGATCAGTGTGGCCTATAGTACTAGATATGAGGCATTCTGGAAAAACCAAAATGGCGGCTGTTAGACGCCATTTTGTCCAAATTACCCCAATAAAGGCCCATCAAGATGGGTATCAAATGAAAGAGCTCTGGAAGAAACTTACAAATATCTATATCATGGGTACCAAAAAAGCAAAATGGCGGCTGTTAAACGCTATTTTGTCCAAATTACCCCAATAAAGGCCCATCAAGATGGGTATCAAATGAAAGAGCTCTGGAAGAAACTTACAAATATCTATATCATGGGTACCAAAAAAGCAAAATGGCGGCTGTTAAACGCTATTTTGTCCAAATTACTCCAATAAAGGCCCATCAAGATGGGTATCAAATGAAAGAGCTCTGGAAGAAACTTACAAATATCTATATCATGGGTACCAAAAAAGCAAAATGGCGGCTGTTAGACGACATTTTGTCCAAATCGCCTCAATAAAGACCCATCAAGATGGGTGTCAAATGAAAGAGCTCTGGAAGAAACTTATAAATATCTATAACATGGTTATCAAAAAAAAAATGGCGACCAAACACCGTAATACAGACTTATCAAGATGGGTATCAAATGACAGAGTTTGGGAGGAAACTTATAAATCCCTGTATTTTTTTTTTAAGAAACAATTGACTTAATTTTTTGTTTTATTCAAATTTGCGTTCATGAAAAATAAGTGATTATGAAAGTAAATTTGAATAAAACAAAAAATTAAGTCAATTGTTTTTAAAAAAAAAAAATACAGGGATTTATAAGTTTCCTCCCAAACTCTGTCATTTGATACCCATCTTGATAAGTCTGTATTACGGTGTTTGGTCGCCATTTTTTTTTTGATAACCATGTTATAGATATTTATAAGTTTCTTCCAGAGCTCTTTCATTTGACACCCATCTTGATGGGTCTTTATTGAGGCGATTTGGACAAAATGTCGTCTAACAGCCGCCATTTTGCTTTTTTGGTACCCATGATATAGATATTTGTAAGTTTCTTCCAGAGCTCTTTCATTTGATACCCATCTTGATGGGCCTTTATTGGAGTAATTTGGACAAAATAGCGTTTAACAGCCGCCATTTTGCTTTTTTGGTACCCATGATATAGATATTTGTAAGTTTCTTCCAGAGCTCTTTCATTTGATACCCATCTTGATGGGCCTTTATTGGGGTAATTTGGACAAAATGGCGTCTAACAGCCGCCATTTTGGTTTTTCCAGAATGCCTCATATCTAGTACTATAGGCCACACTGATCTCTATCCAATGTGATATGGATCATAAAAATCGGTCCTGTCGTTTTGAGGCAAATTAACTTTTCCCTCATTTCGATCGATTTCGAGCATTTTTCCATATAAAAAAATCATTTGACTAAATTGAATTACCATTCACTTAAAATCATAAAATCTCAACTCAAATCGAATGGGAATGGAAATGGATTGACATTCCCATTCAGTGAATGGAGAGTTGAATTTTTTGGCCATTACCATTCACTACTGAATGGTAATGGAGTAAAAATTTCAAATACCATTCAGTAAGTGAATGGGAATGGAATTTTGAATGCATTCAATTTTGAATTGAATCCGCCCAACTCTGGTTCTAGACTATATTTTCGTCATTAATAACCGCAATAATTTTGTTTATTATTGTTTTGTAGGTTTTCAAAAGTAAAAAATGAACAACGACAAAAAAAAGTGGACAGCCAATGATAAAAGTGAAAATTTAGTCGGTGTGTGTGAAAAAAAAAACCAACAACGTGAAGATGAATACGAAATTTACATAAAGCGTTTGTTCTGTTGATATTTTTTTTTACTTTTGTTCTTATTTCACCTAATTAAGCGCTTAATATGGTTACATTTTATCAGCTTTAATTCTGATTACGAAAAATGATAAGACATTTTAGTTAGTTGAAGCGAAATAATATGCTCAGCTATGGCTCGATATGAAGTAATGTACAAAAATGTATTATTGAAGTTTAACAAGTACTTACGAATTAACCGACATTTTGCATCTATTTTAAGTATGTATATTCCCGTTGAAGTAAATTCTGGGTAATTTTTGCTACCATATATCTAAAACTTTAAATACACAAATATTGAAGCGATAAAACTTATAGTAAAAATATATAGAACAACTACTATATATATACATGCTATTTGCTGACTTAACTTTAACCCTACACTGCATAGTGTATCACTGGTGATACATAAATGTGTTTTCGTTATTATAATTAACTCGTTTAAGTTTTGGTTAAATTTTTATAAAAAAGAGAGCCAAAAAAGGCGGCTTTGTTGAAAAACAAAAACAATATTTTCGAATTTTGCGATTTTCACTAATAAAAACTGGAAAATAGTTATAAATTTTAGCGGTGAAATCTAGAATAATAAACAAATAACAGAAATAACTTATTTTTCTTATATTCAACCAACTCATTTTCATGTTATGGCATAGTTTACCACTGATATGTCTTAGACGTTATTTTTTTAAAAATATTTTTCTCGAATTTAGATGGTGGTTTCCCTCAAAAAACAAATATTTCAGCCAAATATAAAAAGGCATGCAGTACAGGATTTAGTTTCCATATGAATTGATTTTTTCGCTATCAATATTAGTTTCATTTCCAAGTTTTCTATAAATAAAAGTATATGATGAAATTATTTGAATCACAACTGGCGATAAGACTTTGAGAAAATAAAATCGTTTTACAAAATGTTTTATTAATTTAGCGTAAGTACAATATAAGTTAGAAGTCATGCTCATGTGACGCTTGAAGAATTTTTCATTTTTGCAAATAATGAAGAATCACTACATGTTTAAATAGAGTAATTTGAATGAGTTTAAGACATAAATCTGGAAACACAAATTTTATAATATATAATTGCGACCTTGTAAATAAAAGGACAGATAAAAAAAAATGTGATATATGGGACAGTGGACATTTTTGTAATAACTCTTTAAATATGTGAAGAGGAGACTTAATTGAAGACTATTTTAACCTGTGTGTTTTTTAATATTTTTCTTAGAATAATTTCAGGCTATAGGAAAAGCTACTAAAGCCGTTTACAGATAGTTGGTTTAAATTTTTGTTAACAAAGATTTAACACGTTGGCTACCAGCCAAAAAAACGCTTACTCCGCTAGAATACACTGGGAAAAAACGCAAAAATCATTTCTGTACTTTGTGAGTCACCAGTGAACACAAGATCAATACAAACAAAAACGAACGATTCGAATAAAATATAATGGACAAAAAAACCCTTTGTACCGCACGAGCGACTGCACTCAACCATGGAACTTGAGAAACTGACGGTAATGACAATAGTGTGTGTACACCGGTGACTCACATTGTCTCTGTGGGTGATACGCTGCGATCACCGGTGACTCACATGGTAGCCAACGTGTTAATGGTCACACTTTTTGTCCAATGGGGCATAGTTCCCAATGTAAACAACTAAAATGCAAGACATCTGGTCACCGTAATTTTGGACAAATTTCCCATTTTTTGGTACGAATTCCGTTTTTTTTGGAGTAATTTCAAAAAACCCCAAGGTCTCCTATATTGAAATTTTTCTCCTTTTCATTTCTTTCCGTAATTCAGAATATGCGCTCAATTCTAATTGTATCATTTCTTCAGTTGCGGCTTTATAGGGAAGGCAACGGAGGCATTGCCTCCTCATAACATTTTATAAAAATGTTTTTCTAACGTATGCCTTTAATTTTTTATACCATAATGGACTGTATGAAAATCTGTATATTCAGAAAAAAATAATTTAAAAGAAAATCATATTCTCTAATGTCGAATTCTCTAAAACATAAACTACAAATTCTCTTCATAGAGGCTAGATGCCGATTCGTTGCCTCCTCATTTCAAATATACACGAGCCGCCACTGCATTTCTTTATTAACCATTTAACCGAAACGATAAAGAGGGTGAACGATTCTTATAAAAAACAAGTTTTCTTTTTTAACTTCGGTTTTTATACCCGTATGGTGAAACCAAAGGGTATATTAACTTTGCTTTACCGTTTGTAACGCCAAGATCCCGTCATCACACACAAAAATGAATTACACCAGTGTGTTTAGAATGATAAAAAAAATTGAATTTTGCATGTCCTTCCGTCTGTCTGCCCGTCCGTCCATCTGTCCGTCCGTCTGTGGCGCGGATTGCGGGCGCACGGATTGAGCTAGAGACTTGAAATTTTGCACAGATCCGTTTTTTGTAAAATGCGAGGCTAAGTTCATTCATGGGCAAAAATGGACCATTGGGAGGGGGGGGGGGGGGGGGGGGGGGGGTTCCCCCACACGAACGAAAAGGTTTTTGCGAATATCTCAAAAACGGCGCATCTTATCAAAAAAGTCCAAGAACAAAAATTAATTAGGATATGATTCTACATAAAACTTCCATACATCAAAATCCGATTGGAATAAATTTTAAAAAATCTTATTGGAAAGTTTGACTTCAAAGTGGAATTTTGGTACAACTGTTCGAATTTTGATACGAATATCACCATACGGGTCTCCAATGATTGCCAGATTGGCAATTATAGCTTTTGTTATGTTTATATTTTAGAACTATTTTCGATTTAGGGAACTGTATCAGAGCTTTTTCAAGTAATTTAAGAAACTTTTTTTTTGCATTTTTAAATGTGAAAACAAGTAAACACGAAAAAAAATCCTTTTGTTTACATATGGATGATAAACTTGCAAGGCAAACGTTTATAATAAAATACACTTTTCTTCTAAAACACGACAAATTTTTATTTAGTAAATTAAGGTATTCTGTGGAAATTCCATTTGTATTAACCGTATCATAATTTGTCCAAAAACAATTACAAAAAGTACAGTCCAGAATGTGTTTTCCAAGTAATAACCTAAGTATTTTTCATATAATTCTTATGTAATTATATTATTGTGTTATTGATTAGATAACCAAAGAATTGATTTAGTAAATTAAAACTGAACGAATGTGTATATCGCAAAAAGTTCTGACTCGCGTAGGTAAACTGGCTATTGTTACTATGTTTAACCCATTTCTTGGCATAACTCGAAATCTATGTAATTTTTTTATACTCAATTTGGCGTGAGCTATTGATACCTCCAACAATGTTTTTTTTAGAAAATGAAAAATTGACAAATGTTCTTGTGAAATGCAAAAAATTCACCAGTGACAAGGAATGGAATAAATAAGTAAATTGATTGTTTATGGCCATATAAAAAATTTGCCGTTAACAGGACTGTAATATTTAAATTTCCCATTATATCGCAAAAACGTTAACTATGTCAAATTTTTTAAAATATTTATCGTTTTAAATTTTTAGCTAAAGTCTTGTGTGTCTATCCGTTCGATTGTCTGTCGGTTTGAATATAATTCGAAAACCGTTCAACCGATTTGAACGAAACTTTCAGGAGAGTTTCCTACTCAAGGATCACCCTGTTTTTTTATTGCTTGTTATTGACATCACATGATTTAAAAAAAACTGGTTTAATTCAAACCAACCTTAAAAACTTTATTTAATTTAATTAAAACCTAAAATTCACTCGCAATAAGCGCTTAACAATTACTCTTGTCGAAATTAAAAAAGTACAAAGGAATTTCCTTAAAGAATATTTAATTTCTGAGTAAAATAATGCAGTTTTGCCTAGTCATCGATATATTTTCAGGTAGTAGCGCTTTATGAATTTTTAAATTAGGGCTTACAGAGGTCGTTTTCACTATAAAATTGACAATCGTTTTTCGCACGTAATACTTTTAACCTCAAGTTTGAAATCTTATTAAAAATTTTTTTAAAGGCGGAAAGAAATTTCGAAAAAAAAATTAAAACTAATACACAACTCGTTTTATTCAATTGAACTTTCAACTACAGTCGATTACAAAATTACAGAAAAAAAAAAATCCTTACGTCAATTTTGTAAATTAATCACTGCGTTTTGTTGTTGTGCAGAAGTACACCTGGTCCACTATTGATACAACACTATTGGTAGTAGTAGTTTTCGAATTGTTGCGTTTTATGACGTAATGGAACTTTGAGATGAGTTATCAGCAGGTAATCCTAGGTTAACTGATAACAGTTTTTTATGTCGGTTTATTTTTTCACACCACTAATCTGTCAAAAAAAGAATATTTTAATAATTTTTACAGTATTTTTTTTTTAACATTCACGAATGACTTTTTTTAAATGTTTATTTTTTTAGTTATTTTTTGTTTTGAGGCCTTTTATTTATTCCTGTATATTTTTACGTTTCCAAAGTGGTTGTAAATAAATACAGTGACATTTTCCACACTTCACTAACTACTGTCAACTGCTACACACCTGATTAAATTTTATTTAAAATTCAATTTCTGAAATGCTTTTGATTTTTTTTTACACAAGAACAAGTAATTTTTGAATATTTTTATTTTGAATTTTTTTTTTTAAATAAATTAACACAAACTTTAAAACACCTCGATACGATATCGAATATATGGACAGTGATTTCTTTTATCCTTATTTGTAACTTTCACAATTTCAAACAATTTTTTAAATTATTCTTTTTACCCGTATTTTTTGTAATAAATAACTGTCACGACTTTTTCAATAGCACAAATTGCTCTCCAATATTTTTTTCATAGATTTATATCCTTGTTTGGAACTGTCCTGTTAGGAACTTTTTTTCCCTTTTTAATTTTACTTAAAATTTACAACATTGCTGCCTATCTGTATATTCCGTTTTTTTAAATATTGGATAATTTCACCTGATTTTTTATAATTCAGCATTAAATATTTGAAAAAATTTCCGTTTCCAAATTTTTGGGGTTATTGTGAAAAACATAAATTCACAAAGAACCTCGCGAAATTTATGCAATTTCAAAAGTTCACATAAGACGACGAGTTTTGGAAAATCGCGCGCCAAGTTAAATCTGTCAACTACTTGGGGAGCTTTCGCGACATACCCTCATGGCACGAATGTCAAATGTAAACTAAATTGAAAATCGAAAATTAAACAGTGGACTGACTAGGTTAAAACAGAAAAGCTCGGTTTGCTTCAGTTTGATATAAGCTGTACGAAGGATATGACACAAAAGAGGAGAGGAATAAGAGAAGTAATAAAAACGAAACGAAAATCAAACTCTTTTTTTGTTATTCTTTTTTGTGATTTTTCTCTACGTTTACCTTTCTTGTGTTTTCTACGATTTGTTGTTGTTGTTATTTTCTATTGCATTCCCCTTTATTCTTTATTCGACTTTTGTTCACATTTTCTTCTTTTTCCTCTTATTCAGCTATCGTTCGTTCTGCTTTTCCATTCCTTTGTGCCTGGCTTTCCCTTTTGCTATACTGGTTTGTGTATTCTCTTTTTTGGTGTTGCTCTCACCTCTCTTTAAATAATTCCTCTTGTTCGTCTTTTGCACGTCTTTGTCCAAGTCTTCATCATGCTTTATGCTATGCTTTTCTTTGCCGCCTCTTCGTATATCTCGTGTTTTTCGCTTTTTATTTTTGTTGCTTTATTAAGAAACATAATTGAGTCAAATATGTATTACCAACAAAAGTACATCATACGTCAAAACGAGTTGCACTACGAATACCATACTAGAGCAAGCGGGACACAAACAGAGAATTAGCTAGAATGCGGAGTGAGTTCGAGGTTCAGTTTTTATCCTCATGCTCACTTCCTTTTCTTCTATCCTTATCCATTAAATCATCAAACGACCTCGCCGTATCAAACGTTTTGCCGCATCACAACGCATCGCGTTCAGCGTATAAATTTTGAATAGAATAAAACACTTCCTTGCACCTTTCACCCTGCATCTTAACATCAGTTCGAGCTGTCGACTTCGAAGGATACACAGTACAACATAAAACAGGACATGACACACACCAATGCAGAATTGAGGAGAAACCGCGTTTGTACGACTGAGAATTTTTTTTTAGGTTTCTTAGCCTCTGATCCTCTGAACTCTGTTTTTGTGATAATAGAATTGGGAAGGGATGAAGGGTGAACGGAGAACTCTTTTCATATTCAGTGGGCCATTTTCAAACACAGCAGAATCATAAACTATGATGCATATATCAATAAATATACTTTTCTCATGAGTCCTGAATCACAATACATGGTAGGGTTACCAGATGAAACATAATGCGTCTTTCGCTAATCAGCAGAAATTCTTTCACAATTTAACAAAGTTCCATTCATTAATTTTTTTTTATATTTTAAGCTAGTTTAGTGTTTAACTTCTGATTCATGGTTTATACTCGACCTTTTAGCATTGAATCCTAATAGAAATTCTCGGCTTATAAGGTCTGCAAAAACAAAAATAATACAACAAAATTATTATATTATTTTTGCGGATATTTTCACATCCAAATTTCCCCCCAACAGGTCGGGCATGTCTGCCCTAAAAACCTATCAACCGTCATCAGAGCCTGCTTTACCAGCTTCCACGCAGGCTTACAGGATTTTGGTGGAGTAAAACTCGATTTGAGTATTTATACTCCGATGCCACAAACCTTGTGCGAATCATAAGGTTTAAGGCAACATACAGGGTGGGCCAGAATAGACGCAGGGGTTTGAAGTCTTTATAACTTTTTTTTTATTTTTATTTTTTTAATTTTGTTTCAGCATTTTGTTAAGAAGACTTGGGCAATTTAAAATGGACCTGTACACAATAGAACAACGAACCGGTGGGCGGTGGGCTCAATGGCTCTTTTACGGGACATGTTTGGCGGACGCATTATTTCGAAAAGAAGCGATTTCAATTGGCCTCCGCGTTCACCTGATCTAACGACTCCAGATTGTTTCCTTTGGGGATATTTGAAAGAAAAGGTGTACGTCAACAAGCCAACAACCATCAGCCAATTGAAAACCAACATTCGCAGTGAAATCGAGGCCATAACACGAAAGGTTATGGAAAATGTCTTGGAAAGAGCACGGATTTGCGAAGCATAAAATGGCCACCACTTGCGGGATATAATTTTCCATGTTTAGACCAAAAATATTCCTTATCAATCAACTACATGTATTTGAAAAAAAAATTATAGGTTTCGCTAAAATAAAAAATTTATAAAGAAATCAAACCCCCGCGTCTATTCTGGCCCTACTAGAAGGTAACTTAAAACTATTTAGTGTTTAACCATTGAACCATTTCTGATTCATGGTTTATACTCCACCTTTTAGCATTGAATCCTATTAGAATTTCTCGGCTTATAAGGTCTGCAAAAACAACCAAATTATATTATTTTTGTGGATGTTTTCACATCCAAATTTCCCCCCAACAGGTCGGACATGTCTGCCCTGAAAACCCATCAATGGTTAAACACTAAATAGTTTATTCGCTCTGGATTGATGGAGCTATGTTGCCTTAACCTTATAATTCGCATAAGGTTTGTGGCATCGGAGTATAAATACTCGAATCGAGTTTTACTCCACCAAAATCCTGTAAGCCTGCGTGGAAGCTGGTAAAGCAGGCTCTGATAACGGTGAGCCAGCTTTCCATACCAGAAACAGGCTCCTGATGGGTTTTCAGGGCAGACATGCCCGACCTGTTGGGGAGAAATTTGGATGTGAAAATATCCGCAAAAATAATATAATAATTTTGTTGTATTATTTTTGTTTTTGCAGAATGTATAAGCCGAGAAATTCTAATATTTTAAGCTAGTGTTTCCCAACCTAGCGTGCATGTAACCCTAGGGATCGGCAGGTTCCAAGGAGTACGCGAAATCTGAAAAACAAAATGGCGACGATCAAATTTTGAAAAAGTTGCAGTGTTGAAAATTGGTAAATTAAAAGCAACCTGTAATTTGGTTCTAAAAGTATTTTGGTATTTGGTTTGGTATTTATGTTACCTTAAGTTCTTTGTGAAATCATAAAGACTTTATATTTTTCCAAAACTGTAACTCAAATATATTGTAGAAAGTAGTTTGTCAAAGATTATTCGCTTCGATGCTGTACTCAAACATTAAGATATATTTATAATTTCTTCGGACAACAACTTAAGTGTTTAACACGTTGGCTGCCGTGTGACCCACCAGTGGTTCACATGTTTTTTTTTAATATGAAGACCTGCGATTTAAGATAGCCCCAAAGGAAGAAGTCTTAAGGCGTTAAATCGCACGATCTCGGTCGCCAGTTCAGGTCGCCGCCGCGCAAGATAACCATGCCCCCAAATCGCTCGTGCAGAACGTCCATCGTAGCATGCGCTGTGTGGTATGTAGCGCCGTCCTGTTGGAACCACATGGTGCCGGTATCCATATTATCCAGTTTAGGTCACACGAAGTTACTTATCAAAATTCCAGTAATCGTTTCGCACAGCAATGATAGCAAACTTGAAACTTTCCGATAAAAATTGAAATTAGAACGTGAATTAGCATGCAGTGAGATCTTTTCGCACACGCCCTTAAATTTATGGATGTTGAAAAATATTTAAACCTTTGTAAGATGTCGTAATGACATGATATATAATGAGGTTTTTTTGACGGGCAACGTAAACTCGGCTTTTTTCAATAATTTTCTGGCAACACGATTCAATATTACAACTCCTCTAATGATACTCTGGTTCTCTTACTCTCAATTTTGATATTGAATCTCATTATTATTTTTATGCTTTGCTTTTGTTTATGAGTAAGTGCTTATCCATCCGAAATACACACAACATACTTATGTTGATTTTATTCCATTTTTTCTTTCTTTTTTGTTTTATGTTTTGTTTGCTCGTTTTGGCCTTTTCTGCATTTCTTTTTTAATATCCTTCGGTTTTGCCCCGAGCAAACCAAGTAAAATGAAATGAAACGGTTTGATGCTTCGTGCCGGTATAAATAATATGCTCCGACCGAAGGTGCAAAATGTAAGTAAAGCATATTTGATATGATAGAAAGAGAGGGTGGTAGCATGTGCTATAAGCAATATACAGAACAGTAGTCCTTTGCGACAGATTTTATATACTTACTGACTCCTATGTGTGTAGGCGAAAGCGTATCATGTTGGTAAGTGGTAAAATGAGTCAAACATATCCACGTGATCACCGAAACAAAAAAAAAATAAAATAATGAAACAGTCGTGGAAAAATTCGTCCTTCATGCTGCATCGGTAAATTGGCTGGTATGAGGCCGAAATTTGCACATAACTAGGAGTGAATGTACAAGAATTTTGTTAAATATATCATAAAACCATTTAAAATAGTTGTCAAAACATAACGAATTGGAGTTTTATATATGTAACAATTTTTAAAAGTAATCATCTAAACATTTTCACTTTGACATTTTTTTCGAAAAAATCAACCGTTTTCGAGAAAATTGGAAAAACCCTTTACTGTCTGCGACGGTAGGTGAAAACATTGTTTGTTCTTACCTCCGAATTCGCTTATTCTTTTGAGATTTGATTAAGAATTCCAGCTTAATTGGTCATGTAGTTTTCGAGTTAAAGCTTTATAAAAGAGTGAAACCCGTGATTGATATTTTTTACTTAAGATTGTTACAACATTTTACATTGTCAAGCTTTTTACAAGATCTTAAACATTTTTACGGGAAAAATGTAACAAAAAAAAACAGTAAAATAAAGAAAGTCTGTGAAAATGTTTCTCGCTACTCACATTTTTTCGAATTTGTCTTGTTTCCATGAGACTGTCTGCTTTTATGTGTGTGAGGAGGCAAAGGATACCACTGAGGATACATTCTGGCATAACAGTGATGCGGTGAAAATGAATAAAACGAGAGAAAAAGAAACATGTTCTATGAAAATAAGAAACTGTATAAATAAAAAATTCGAAAATGCTTTCACAGGAAGAGGGTCGGGAAATAATGCCATCTAGGAGTAAATCGGAGGGAGTCTAAAGGATGCGATCGATGAGGGGAAAATGTCAGATCCTTTATTTACAGGAACAAAACTAAACCCAATGATACTGACTCTCGGAGTTTTCCGTTTTGCCCTCATTTTCTCCTTATTTTATTTAACTTTTTTGTTTTCATTTTTTCGCCTTTTTTCGGCTGCCCTGCAGATTGAGTGCGGATGGAAATAGCAAAAGTGGTTATTTGAGTATTGCCAGACAAACGGGATTAATTTCTTATTTTCTAAAACCTAAAAAACTGGTAATCATCATTCTGGGATTATTGTATGCTTTCAAAATAATACGTTTATTGTTGTATGAAAAATATGTTTAAAACGTCTTATCAAACTGAATTTTCACGGAAAGTTGTTTAGAATTCGCTTTTGAAATGCTCTATCTCGGAAAGCACTCAATGAATTGAGCCGAAATTTTGCTTCATGTCTGCTGGTGAAAGGAACTCTAAATGGGATTTTTATTAGAGGTATTATCAATAGCAAAAAAGTTTTGAAAAACGTTTTTCAAACATTTTAGAAACTCTTGTTACTAACGTCTTAGTGGCATAGAAAAATCTTTTTAATAAATGCAGAACTTCATTAAAACACTCAATCTCTGTGTCAAAAATTTCTATCTTACTAGGCATACGAATTGCTTGACTTATAATGAATCTTCACTCAAAAAATATATTTTATTTAAACAAACTTAAACTTCATTTCATATAAATATAATAATGATTTAGAGCCATAGAAAAATTTACTTGTATTAGACGCCATTTTCTCTGAAACTAGGAAATAATTGAAGAGTTAAAATTAGGAAAATTTCCTGAGTTCAAAGAAAGAATGTGAAGATTTATGATTTTTCTTTGAATTTTCTTTGAATATTTTTTCATATGATTTTAGTCTTAGCCTCAGTTTGGTTTGAATCTTGACAAATGATGTTGACAACCAAAAATTTTTCCCGGAGTGCAACCATTCTTGTTTGTACGCCATTTTTGTTAATTTTTTGAATGTCATTTTCTATTTTCAGATCGACTTACACTCTTTTTTCGATTTTACAATGCTTTCGAACGATCAAAATGCTGGATGCCCTGATTCACATATGTTACCTGCTACAACTATTGTCGAATTTATACGTTAACTACTTACAGATAATAAGGTACCAAAAACCCACGAAAATTTAACATCCTTTTAGAATCTTTTTGCAACGATCGACAGTTTTATGACCGCCTGTAACCCCCGTCGCACACTTCAGCTAAGCGAGCTCAACTACGTGAGCTAAGTTTCTCGCTGAAAGTAAAATCCTTAGCATTTGCATTGGCGAACGCACACTTCAGCGAAACTATGAAACTACATCGCGTAGTCATGGGCGACGCGGACTAAGCTCGCTCGCGTAGTTCAGACCTCAACTACGCGAACGACTTCGCTGGCATCGCTGACACTCACATATAAATATTTTCGGCGTTATACAATGTAGAATCGGTGTTTGCAAAAGTGTAGTATGTTGTGGACATATATGTGTAAGTGCCAATTGCATTTGGACTGGAAAACGTGAAAATATTTACCGAAAATATCGCCGCGTAGCTTAGCTCAAGTGTGCAACGAGGTGAGCTAACCCAGCTAAGCTATGTAACTATAGCTAGCCTCGCTCACATAGCTTAGCTGAAGTGTGCGATGGGCGTAAAGGCTGAACATTCAAAATCTTTGTTTAACCGCTCAAATTTTAAAAGGCTCCTTAAATTTCGGGACTCCTTTATTATGTAATGCGATGGCGGCTCGTTATTAATTTGTTTAAAAAAAATTTGGTGTTTTATAAAAAAACAAAACTTAATTTGGAATATGGCAACGTTGGTTATTTCTATACATTAAACGCTATCCCAGTTTGGTGACTGCCAAACCTCATTCTGCCCATAGATGTGCCCCACGTTGTCAGTTCCCTTCCATATTCCCTCCCTGCATCTATCATCCTGTTCAATGAAATATGGGTTTTTCTATACATTTTTTATCATCTGTATACATATATATACATATAGCCCTATACATATATAAATCATTGGTTATATATGTATGTTGCTGTATTGTAACAATACAAATCTTCATCCATACCACCGGCATATCCTGGTTATAAAAAGGAACGCGTGTATCAACAGAGTGCGATGTGATATCACTATACACAGAGGTATACAAACATCTTTAGTGCCATGCCATAAAATTCGCATACAAATAATGTTATGCTCTTTTTTATGTGGTTGTACCATAAGGATATAATAGGGACATACGTACCGAAAACGGTGGTTGATCACATCTCTGGCAGATCAAAGGAGTGGGATGAGATGGAAGAACAAGGCATTGAGGACAACCGATAAGAATGAGCGATTATTGTCATCGTATACACACACGTTCGTATACATCTTGATTCACTCATCGTTTATGATACGCATGTTATGTTTGTAGATCCTTTGTGTGTATCCTTTGTGCCCATGCCGAAGTTATAAAATGATAGTTCATTCGCTGACGATGGATCCTGTTCGACTTTTATGTTGCCAGCGTGGGATTGTTGGAGTGGCGGGGGTGGTTGGGCCACAGACAACCGTTACTCTTTTTATTTCAACATTGGGGTGGCAGCCCGCAGTGGCAGGATATGCGTAAAAACATAACGAAAAACATATTTCGCAGTAGTCACCTTAAGTTTTGTGCAGTGACTACAAACGAATGTTTCGTTCAATACGTAGTGTGTATGTATGTATGAGTGAGTATCCTTGCATGAACAAAGGATTTGTTATCACCAAGTTGACGCAGTGTGGGTTTAGAGCGTGAGAGAAAGTGGCACGCTTTAAAGGATAATGAAAAATACGTGGGAAAGTAATAGCAGAAGTTTCAAAGAGATGCAAGGTCTTAAGGCAAGAGAGAGATAGAGATATATGGAAAATCAGAGGAAATATATTGGATAGGATTAGATAGAAATGTGAGTGAAACTGAACCTCTCAAAATGTTGGTTGATTTTGATGCTTTATGACTTATTATGTTCAATTAGGTTCCTGAACCGTTTCTAATCCTTTTTCTCTTAGCACTCTCAATTGCTTAGTATTTAACAGGGTTGCCAGTTTTGAGGATTACGAAAGTCTTAAATTATCAGTTCTCGAATTTTGATTAAATTTAATGATTTCGATTTAGTTTTTTATGCTGAGAAAGTATTAATGTAGTTACTTTTAAAATGGTTATGCTAGTTTTTTAGTTCAATATTGTGTTTACATATATGATTGTAAGTCTATCCGTATTTTGATTACTGTATGTACACATTTTCCTCCATTCAAAAAATTATCCTTGATATGAATAATCTTATGTTTGAAACAAAAAACATCTTTATTACTGCGAGTACATTGTCTACAAAAAAAAGTTTCATTTCCTAAACATTTTATTTTAGCTGCACTTATCTTCATAAATTAAATTTCAAATTTTAATCATACTAATATATAAAAATGAGTTGGTGTCTGTCTGTCTGTCTGTCTGTTCCTCTTTCACGCAAAAACGGCTGAACCGATTGACTTGAAATTTGGCAGGAGTGTCTGTGTTAGTTCTGGTTCCAACATAGGCATACGGAAAAGTAACGCGAGGGGTGGGGGGAGTAAGGGGAGGGGGTAAAGTGATTTCGAAATGTAGTTTTTGCGCTATGTTACTCTTTTGCGGGGAAACTACTAAACCGATTGACCTGAAATTTGGCAAAGATGTTCGTCGAGTGTCCAGCCCCAACATAGACCCATTAAAAAGTAGCCCGAGAGGTGGGGGAGTAAGGGGAGGAGGTAAAGTGATCTCGAAAATTAGCTCTTCCTCTATGTTACCCTTTCGCGTAGAAACTACCGAGCCGATTGGCCTGAAGTTTAGCTCCAACATAGACCATAAAAAAAATAAAAATTTGAAAAAGCTTAGCCCGGCAACGACGGGTATGCAATACATAGTTCAGTTAAAAAAAATATTACCAGAATATTTTTTCATTGGTAACCCTGACCCGATAATTTTCCTTGAGTTTTTCTCGGTGATGTTCTTTTGCGCTTTATTGATGTGTACAAAATGTGAGTACGGTTTTAAATAAGCGATAACTCCAAAGTACAAAGTTTTAGCAAACCGGGGTGTCATGACTGCTTGGCTGCCGGGGGGAATAAAAGTCTACCTCGCATCAAAATTGCTTCTGTGATCATTCATGGCTGCTGTGAAGGTCGTTTTATCTCGACGTTGGTAGGGTAGGGCTGCTCTTCAAGAATTCTATTGGGGAATTTTCACAGTGGTGAATATAATGAAAAGGTTGACAAGGACATGTTTCTGGATGTAGGGTCTGTCGGTCGGAGTCGTAGAGAAGGGAGAGTAGTTATGAAATGTAAATAATCATCTTTTGCCTAGAGCGCCTTCGCATTTGAATGTGTTGGCAAAGAATGGCTGATGGGTTAACGGCTGCAAACATTAGGGGTTGGTGATAATTCGGTAGCCGGTAACTCTGACAAGGGCATAAGGACAATAGACATCGTGTGTTTAGAACGTTTTTGGCTTTATTGCCACTTGTATGCTTTGTCACTGATAATTATTTCTAAGCATAGAAATGTTCTAAAACTTCCTTTAAACACACTATGCTTTAGAGGTAGTGCATTTGTGAAGAAATTAGTTGAAATTTTGACTGTGGTTCATACTAAAAGGATTCATAGTTAATTGGAGGTTGAAAGGCACGATGGATATGGGAATTGGGAATACTTTCGTACGTGGATATGAAGGGGAGACGAGAATTCGAATTAACCTTATAAACTGAGTACGAAGCGGATTGTCATCATCCTTGTCATATCCTTTCGTCGTCGGATATGTGAGGAATTTTTCACACACACACGAATTTTCAAGACACGCAAGCCACACATGAATAATGTAGCGATAAAATAAGCATTGATTATGAGTATGAGTTGAAGGCGCCTTTTTTGGAATCTTTTTCATCATTTCAAAGGATCGCCATAGGAATGAGTATGGGGTGTATGCTTGCTTACCTTTCCTGAATGCTACATATATGTACAACAACTCTGGCAATAATGATGAAGATAGTGTCATAAGATTTACCCCTCCTGTACCCAACATGTTCTCTGCAACAGCACATCGCTTAGTCGAGTTATTTGCTTCTTCCTTTCGTTCGATGGGTGCTTGCTTGTGGTCGACTGTGATTCTAGATAAATGAGCCAAATTAAGGGGTAAGAATTAAATTAGTTGCCTGATGATGGTATGTTCTTGGACCGTGGGAATGGCGAAAAATCATAAAAAAAGAAAAAAGAAAAGGGGAAATTCGATTAAAGAGATCATGTGAAAATTTATCCTGAATATCATTTCAGTCGTTTTTCTTCGCGCGTCGCATTTTACTTACCCCTTTTAGCTAACCAATAAACTCAGTTTCTCACTGTTGTTCTAGCGTAACTGAAAATTATTATATAATTAAGTTATTTGTTATAAAATATCCTTGTTATAAAATATACTGGGAAGTGAATAAACTAGAGTCCACAATTGGGGTCGGAGATATTTGTTATTTTCAGGACTTTGGTATCATTTTTTGAGGGTTTCAGAATTATATCTGTGGCTATCGACTGCTGAGAAACTGCTGAACTAAATGGGGATTTAGTTTATCTTTGGTGTTTGGTCCAATATGACAACAGTAACAAGCTATGGATTCAAGTCCAACAGATCCATTGCTGAGATGTAAAATGTATTAAGATGGGACTCGATCAGTTAAAATAAGATTGTTTCATGGATGATGATGGGTGGTTTGGATAGATTATGGTGGCACAAAGTTGGAAATAAAACTAGAGAGAATATCTGTTTGGTTTCGGTATTTTTGTTTTCATTTTATTTTATTTCATTTCATTTCATCTTTTATTTTATTTTTTACTGGTATTTTGTATTTTAGATTTTTGTTTGGTTTGTTGCTGGTTGTCGTTGTTTAGTGTATGCGGCGTTGATGCGTTTTATGCTCGTTCCCCGTCAAATTTATCACTGTTAGGAATGTATAGACAATTTAGGAAACATGTGAGAAGTTCATTGAACTAAAAATTATGTTTTCTGGGTTGGAGAAATTTTTCCATAACTTAATGTGCCTTTAAAAAGTGCTGCAAATATTTTCACTCTTATGATTCACACCAAAATAGATCCAGGAGTGAACTACATTTGAGCTATAATTGCTTACATGATATTTTCCAGGGGATGTTCCTTTATAGTCTGCACGGTAAAAATTTTTGAGCTAAAGGTAGAACCAGAAACATACGTCCGTGCGTGCGGCATGATTTTGTTCTGGCATCTAGTAGTTGTCACCGCGTCTAAAAGTAGAGACTGAGCCTACTGTACGCGGCAGGGACGCGGCAACGCGTCTGAGCAACGCGCAATTATACATTTACTCATATAAATGCGTAGTTTTTACCTTCACCGCGTGGGTGCCGCAGGCACGAACGCGTAATTGTGGTTGAGACTTTAATTTTAATCTTTTTGGTACCCTATACAGTTCTAGATGGAAAAAAGATTAAAATTTAATCTCGGGAAAGATTATTTTTTTAATATTTTTTTTTTATTAAAACGTAATCCAATTAAGTTATTGATTTTAAAACTTTTTTTTATTAAAATTTAATACAACCGCTATATTTTTTTAATTAATTTTCCGGTTACATTGTAATCCAAATTCGCTATTTTTTAATACCTTTTTTTATTCAAATTTAGTCCAAACGCTTTATATTTTCCATGCATTTTCGTACTGTTCAAATTTGGTATAATTATTAAAATTTGATTTATTAAAACATAACAAAAGCTATAATTGCCAATCTGGCAATTATTAAAAACCCGTATGGTGATTTAAGTGAATGGCGAACAGTTTTATCAAAATTCCTCTTTGAAGTCAAACTTTCCAATAAGATTTTTTTAAAACTTGTTCCAATCGGATTTTGATGTATGGGAGTTTTATGTAGAATCATATCCTAAATAACTTTTGTTCTTGCACTTTTTTGATAGGATACACAGTTTTTGAGATATTCGCGAAAAAGATTTTCGTTCCTATGGGGGATTTTCGTTCCTATTTTTTTGTGTGATGACGGGATCTTGGCGTTACAAACGGTAAGGCAAAGTTAATATACCCTTTGGTTTCACCATACGGGTATAAACAGTGCTTTTTTAAAACTTGAATATTATAATACTTCCCTTTTGCCATACCCGGAAGTTGCAGACCATATGCGAAATATACGGGAGGAAAAATTTAAAAAATACTGAAAAGTAGTACAAATTTCATTAAAAAAATTCCGAATTCCAGGACTGGGATTAAAAGTTAATACAGAGAGCTTAAAATATATCCATTTAATGTTCTTGGAATCAAATGTAATACTTTTTTTATTCAAACTCTAAAAAAGTAGTTAAATCATTTGAGAAGGTTGAAATTTAATAGAAAAGTTTTAAAAAATGTCCAATTCCAGAAATGGGTTAATGTTTAATATTTTAAACGTGTGCACAATGTGCAAACTACACATTGTACAGGCTTATGCCTGGAGCCCAATGAATGCAACGCGAACGCAGAAACTGTCACTTACAAGTTTGTTCCATAGAAATCATTTGAAGTAAGCACAGTGAACGCAGTGAGCGCAACTACAACGCAAAAGTTTGCAAACTTCTAATTTTGCCGCAGAATTCTGCGTTGACAGTTCATAAAGTGAGGTTGGGGAAATGTCGTTCGATTAAAAATTGATAGCCTTAGTGCAAAAAATAACAAATAACAAGCATAAAGACCAACAAAACAAATTATCGCTTCAAAACTATCCATTTTTGTAATTTTGCCAGCATTATACCACTTTATATTATGTCACTTTTAATAATTTACGAGATGCCATTGGGCTCTGCCGCTGAAATGTTGCGCTACATGACAGTTCACAGCGTTGGAGTTGCGTTCGCGTTGCGTTCATTGGGCTCCAGAGGTTAATTTGTAGTACTGTACAACCTCGATAATGTGAACTAATTAAAACAAAGGGCGTTTCACATTTTAGAGGGTTCACATTACTGGATAGGAAAAAAGTCTCATTGCATGCTACACACATGTATGAATTTCAATTCATTATTTGGTTAATAGATATCTTTAAAGAAAATTAAAACCAAATCATGCCGATATTTTTTGTTATAGTCAACAAAAAACATCGAAAACATGCTCAAAAAATAAAATAAAGATTAATCAAAACCAAAAAATGACACAAAAATAAGTAATTTTGAAGCAAAGAACTAATTTTTGTTAAAAAAAAATTAGTGACCTTTGTTGGTAACGCATCTTCCATTCTGGGCATTTCGGAGGTTCTGAGAGCCTTCCTCTTATTAACCGCAGATTCCGTTTTTCCCCACAAAACTCAAAAGTTTATTTTATTTGTGTTTTTTGGCAGTGATTGTAGATTTCGATACCCCATACCGTTGTGCTAGATGTACTCAAGAATGGCCTTGCTACATTTTTTTAAAATGTCTTTTTCTGTGATGGTGAAAAATTTGTTCTTGCAACGACCCTAGATAAATAAGCAATTTGCAGATACAAACTGAATATGCAGATTCACGCCGTTGACAGAAACGAAAACACAAATTGGGACTTTTCCGAAAAATCATGCAAAACCAAAATCAAAATGGTACTTCACATTTTCGAATAGCAAAAAACAGCTGCGGATTCACATTTTAGAGTATGTAATATACAAATATTTCTTAGTTCACATTATTGGATAATCCACATTTTCGAGGTGCACATTATCGAGGTTCTCCTGTACCCGCATTATTGCAACCCGCAATATTGCAATACCCACTTTATTTCCCCATATTTTCACGTATATTTAATACCTGCATAATTGCCACCCGGTTCAATGAAAAACCCACTTATGCTGCGTTTACACGACTGACAAATTTGTCATTTTTTTTGTCATGTATCGTGTCAATAGTATGATTTTGGTCATTATTTCTGTCAGAAAAATGACAATCTCTCATAAAAGAATGAACTTGTCAATTTTTTTATGACAGATTGTCATTATCTGTCATTCGTGTAAACCCAGCATAAGTTGCAACAGAAATTTGAGAAAATCACACTCGGTTCAAACACTTTTCCCAACCTAATTGGACATTCGACCAAAAATATAAATCAAGGAGAAATATAAAAGCTTCAACATGGAAAAATTCTAATGTGGTAACTTCAATCGGAATATTGAAAGAAATTCGAATTGGAATTGAACAATCTAATTGAAATTTTGAAGGTATTCTGATTCGAATCTGATGTGTGGGAAAATGGAACTCAATGTTTTCAATGATTTAATCACCATCCATGACAAAATAAGAATATGCGAGAAGCCTGAACCGATTGTGCTAACTGCAATCGAAAAACGTTTGAGAAAAAGCTTATGGCGTCTCTCTAGGATTAAAAAACAACAACCGACCAAAAAAAAGGCAAAAAGTCGGGCATGAAAGCGTTAAATTAATTATTAAGTATGGGAGTTTTATTACTGTATTTAAATTCTTTTTTATTTAACATATAACTGTATTTTATTTTTTTTTATTTCTAAATATTTAAACTAATTAAAGGCAATACTAATATAGGTTTTTCTCATACGAAGTCAGGACGAATTCGCTATTTCTGCAGGAAATTGCCACATTTTAAGTAAACTTCAAAACAAATGATGTCATGGTGTGCGCGATTACCAAACATATTCATGGAGTGCGTGAAAACGCAAGTTGGTGGTTTAATTTTCCGAATTCACAAGATTCGTTTAACAACAGAGCAACAAAACCCCAATAAATACGCGTAGAAGAAGAGCCAGTCGCCCCAAATATGTGAAAAACAAAATAAATTCATCATCGCAAGCGCTCAAGTGGCCCCAAAATTCCACCTATGATCGGTTTACGCTATGGAAAACTCTTGCTTTTCATTCAATTTCAGTACAACACGATGATCACAATTAAATTGTGTATTGGAAAATGTTGAAATTTTCACCTCTCTGAACAGAGATTAAAATTGGGTACGGCATCGTAAAGTGGAGGGGAGGTAAATCTATTTTTACGAAAAGATCGAAAACAACAAATCAAAATGCGCTTCTCAATTTTTTCATTAAAAATTTAAAAGAAATTGAGTAGGCAAACAAAAAAAAAACATCGACAAAAAGTTAAGGAACACACCAATTTCGTTCCGTCTATTTTCGACCAACCAAGTTGATTTATTTTTTATTGTTGTTGGCTATGACTTTGGAAACATTTTCGTAAACGATCGTCTCATTTTGGAATTACTCACCTTATAATTGAAATTAGTCAAGTTTTATTCGTTGCTTTACCTGGACTGGCTTAGAATCTAGCATCCTGTTTTATCAATCGAATTGGTAGCAATGAAAGAAAATAAACCGTCAATTCTATTTCATGAAATTATTTTAATTGACCACATTTCAAAATTTTTTTGATGTCTTTTTCCGTAACAGTTTAACTACAACTGATGTCTTTTTCCGGATTTTTATTTATAAAAAAAAACGCATATTTGGAAAAGGATTTTTAAGATGTGTCTATAAAAACAAAATATATATAAAGGGTCTTTCAATAAGGACATTACAATTTTGTATTTTAATAAAAACGCACCCTAAAACTTTTTTTATGATCTGGCAATGCTGAAACGTCAGTCTAGGTTTACATTTTTATCATGGTGAAGTTCACGAACGAGCAACGTTTGGAAATTATTAAAACTTACTACCGAAATTCTGAGTCGGTGGCCGCAATCGTATAATCTCGAGAAATGGTCCGGTCGAATGGCCACCTCGCTCATGCGATTTAACGCCGTTGGATTTCTTTTTATGGGGTTATGTTAAGTCGTTGGTTTATGGCAACAAGCCAACAACGTTAGAGGAGCTCAGGAACAATATCGATCGCGAAATTGCCAACGTTCCGGCCGATATGTGTGGAAAAGTGGTGGAAAATTGTCTCCAAAGACTCAATCACAGAAAAGTAGCGCTGCAAATACATTTTTCCAGTTATTCATTTTCAATGCTAGTAAAAATTTTAGGAAACTTTCAAGATAATACATGTGTGTAGAAACCACATCAACGTCTGAGATATCCTTATAATCTAACGACTTAACCACCGACAGACAGAATCATGCAATGAATAAAGCTAAATCAGTGGGGAATGCTAAATTAATGGGAGATGATGAAAAATCGAGGAGAAGGAAGTAATTTTCTTATAATACACAACACTACCCTCTGGTCATCATTTTATAGTCAGGCAGGTAGCCTTATATATCTGAAAGACATTCCAGAACATTAGTATCCAGTGGTAGTGGAAAACGTCCGCTTACTGTGCGGAGGAACTTCCATTTCGTTTCAAATGCTCCACCCTCGCATCATTTCTGTCCCATCATTTTATTTCATCCAATTTGGGCGCATTGTATATACCACAAAATGCGCGAAAGAGAACCAGAATTCCTAAAATGATAAAAAAAAGAAGAAATGAACATCTCACACCTCGTAACAGACCCATACACTAGAAGTAATAACAAAAATAACAACAAAGAAGAGAATGATACTTGAACTTTTCTCGAAAAATCATCCTGGCCAATTCTTCCCACACAGTTTGGGAAGTATTGACTGGGGACTCATGAGGCGGGTAATTTTTTTTTGCATACTGGAACAAATATATTGTGTGATTACCTTGCTAGACCGACAAAATTTTCACGATTATAAGTAGATATTTAACTTGGACTCCCCAAGTAACCAAAAATGGTTATGGTTTGTTTCAACTATTGTTTGTGATTATCAAATTAACCTCTGGAGCCCAACGACGCAACGCGAACGCAGCTGCAACGCTGTGAACTGTCACGCAGCGCAACATTTCAGCGGCAGAACACAATGGCATCTCGTGAAGTAGTACAAGTGACATAACATAAAGTGGTATAAAGTTGGAAAAATTACAAAAATGGATAATTTTGAAGCGATAATTTGTTTTGTTGGTCTTTATGTTTGTTATTTGTTGTTTTTTGCACTAAGGCTATCAATTTTTCCTCGAACGACATTTACCTAACCTCACTTTATGAACTGTCAACGCAGAATTGCTGCGGCAAAGTTAGAAGTTTGCAAACTTTTGCGTTGTAGTTGCGTTCACTGCGTTATCTGTGCTCACTTCAAATGATTTCTATGGAACAAACTTGTAAATGACAGTTTCTGCGTTCGCCTTGCGATCATTGGGCTCCAGGCATAAGATTCCATTTATTGGAGCAACAAACCATAAGAGCCTAAGTCCGTTTTTAGGCTAAGCCAAATTGCTCTGTCTAGTAAAGTAAATATATGTCTTTTTGATTTGTTGCCAAACAGATAAATAGTGTGTTTTATCCCACTATTGAAATTATTTAAGAAAATGCCGCTAGATATAGTGATTTTCCAGGTAATTTTTTTAATGAAAAACAACACCAGATTGCATAATTCCGGGACAGAAAT
Source organism: Chrysopilus asiliformis (assembly GCA_964034945.1). Lineage (NCBI taxonomy): Eukaryota > Metazoa > Arthropoda > Insecta > Diptera > Rhagionidae > Chrysopilus > Chrysopilus asiliformis. The sequence continues at coordinate 23,476,131 of OZ035962.1, forward strand.
TTCGTTTTCCGGACGCCGGGACTATCCAGACCATTCTGGGATGTATGGTGACCGAACCTAGGATGTGTATACATATGAGGGGAAGGAGCGAAGATTATTTCAAAAGGCGAAACGAGAAATAAAGAAGACCACTTAGGCTACTTAAATTTGCAATTTCTGTCAGAATTTCTCTCTTGCAATTTATTTCACAACACTTTACGTTTATTGTAGACTAAGTTCATGTAAAAAAGTTCACAAAATTCGGATTTACTCTGGCTATTATCTATGAAAAACTCCAATAGTATTTCAGGGAAAAAATTTAGATCTTTCTGCCGTAATCAAAAATTCGTAGAAATAAGTGTCAGATGTAAGCGACCCCTTAAGATAAAAATGGAAATTTCAATTTTCTGAGTTTATGCCTTTATCGTTCTCACATTTTGTTTGGTGGTGTCTCTATTCGCTTTCAGTATTGATCCAAAAGGAATGTTTGGGAAGATTTTTAACTTTTCAAAGAACGAAAGCCGAAAGCTCAAGGATTTTTTTTGTTTTATTCTAGTTCTGTTAGCACTCAAAACTCTTTTAACTTAAAGTTTTTCATCTCGTTTTTTCCATTAGAAAACATTTATCCCACAAATTGTTTATTCTTGATTTGGATGTCGAACTATTTTCGTATCCATCCTTTTGAGTCAAGCTTAACAAGCTTAAGATCCTCGAAAATTTCTATGTCGTCATCTTAACTGAAAGTGAAATTCGCCTTATTCATTACTTTTTTTATACACTAAGCGCGGTATTACACATGGCAACTTTCGGGCTTACTTAAGCCGGTTTTCGGGAGAAACGACTGAGGAGGGAAAAGTTGCCACTCGAAATCATGGCTTATCGACAATCTGCATACATGCAAAGCGTGTGAACCGGTTTGGGAAAAGTAGTAGGCAGAAATCATTTTCGTTCTGACCGTCAGCAGGTAAAGATCTTGGGAAGTATATGAGCAGCAGCAATTTCAATGGTTTGAGTCCATACACATGTAAACTTGTGTAGCACATGCAAACAGGATCGGCTTATTTAAGCCACAAACGTAAGCACATTGGCCTATTAAGCCCAAAAGTTGCCGGCTTAAATAAGCCAAGTGTAATACCGGACTAAGTGACATTGGTTTATATACATTTTAACAGGTTTAATATATTTTAATGGAGCAATTAAATCCATGGCCTTAAACCAGCTCCTTAATGCTAGTACGATGTTGCGAACCAAAACTAGAACCGAACTTAGAATGTTGAGGACTTAAAAACTCACAAAATCAGCTTTTATGAATTTAAAAAAAAAGGAAAACATGTAGATGAAAATACTATGTCTGCATGTCTGAAATAAAATATTCAAGATGAATTACATAAAAATATTTTGAATATCCTTGCTTCTTTTTAGCATTTTAACAATAAGCTTGCGTCGCCTCAAATCTTGAGAAAATTCTTTTCTTTGGCGCGTTCGATGGCGATATTTTTATTCAATAACCATCCTATCTTAGCGCCCCTACCAATCATCCCTATAAATAAATGACTGTTCATTTTCTTTCTATGTATATGCGATTCCACTTCATAATCATATTTGCAGCTACCAATGTATGTACGTTCATATTCTTGGCGTTTATCCTTCGCCATATCGAAATAGCTTAGTTTGATTTAAACCGTAGTTGATATTCTTGGGGTTGGAGAAAGGATATCGAGTATATGCCACATACGTCTTCATTCGTATATTAACATTTGTTTCGAACTGCAAAAAAAAACCGAAAAGGAAAAAGAAACTGGGAGCAAAAAAATTGTTCTAACCAAAAATCCTAAGGACGAAAAAATACTTTATGCTTTATAAACGTGGCTAGGTCCTTACATGGGTTCGGGCCCGCCGGATTCCCTTTCGTGTCGTTGTTTCATTCCATGAGGAGTGCAAACATTTTTACGCAGCAATTCATGAGGCTGGCAACAACGATCGGGCAACTTAATATTGACGGGTGTGGGCCTGGTATAACGGACGGAACCTGGGAAAGAAGGAGAAAAAAAGGAACGAAATCGCTCTTTGTATTCTTTTCACGTTCGACTTTGTTCACTTTCTACAGATCCCGTTTATGTGACTTCTAATTTTTTGTCTCGAGCTTTTCCTTTCTTTCCATCCTATTTCTTCCCTTTTGTTGTATTTTTTGTTCTTGGAAGTTTTTTTTAAATTTATTTTTGGTTTTTCGTTTTCTCTTTGGTAAGATCCTTTTTTTCTGATTTACTGTGATCTCTCCCTGCCACACTTTCGGTTCTCAGGACAAGGAGCATTTGAGGCCAAACTGTTCTCGATATGAATGTGCAAAAAACTGTTGAAGTTGAAGACGTAGTCAAAGTCCTACGAAATGGAAACGGGAGAGGTTACAAAAAATATCACCGAAAAGGACGAGTAAAATATAGAGATGATGAAGTAGGCGAAAAGATAAGGACAAGTTGAAACGAGGAGTGGTAAAAATATTAACATTTCTTAAAGTACCAATGGACTGACCGGAGAGTTACACAGTAACAACAGGCTCTGATGGAGTTCGTCCTGTTGGTATTGTTCTATTTCTACGTTATTCCTTAATGGTTTTCATGCTGGTTCGGGTAGCTTAATGGCTAAGACCCAATAGCCAAAAATAGTCAAGAGATGGTTCAGCCGCTTTCGAGTAGGAAAATTTGATGTGAAAGATGCAAAAATTGAGTAACACCGGATTATAAGCCAAAAACTTAAAATCGACCACAGTTTTAAACAATATGGATACCAAAAAAAGCTTGACGTTTTGTGCCACATGAATTGATGGCAAAAAATTTAATAAATCGCGTCTCCAACTGCGATTCACTATACTGAAGCGGCTAGTAACAGGCAATGAAAAATGGATCATGTATGACAACATAGTGCAAAAAAGATTGTTGTCAACGCAAAGTGAAGCTGCGCAGATAGTGGAAAAGCCAGGACTGACTCCAAGGAAAGTGATGCTGCGAATCGTGCATCATGAGGTGTTATCTATTGGCCAAACAATTGATTTTGCACTCTATTGCGAACAACTATAATGCCATTGAAGCAGGTGATTGAGGAAAAACGGCCAGAATTGATCAACAGGGAAGATGTTTTATTCCACCACGACAACACCAGTGCACTTACATCTTTGATGACTCGCCAAAAATTGAGAGAGTTTGGTAGGGAAGTTTTGATGCATCCACCGTATAGTTCTGACTTGTGATGAACTGAACCCAATATAAAAGCATGCTTTCCAACACATCACTCAAAAGTATTGCCCCATTTCTTATAACCAAGATTTTAGCCTTTTCCCTAACCGTCTTTCACAACCGGAAAGATTCTCCTCACATGACAGTGCTTGAAAATTCGACTATTTAAAAACTTTGACTCGTAGAAAAAGCGTGTGTATGTGCGCAGTAAATGTGACATTTAGTGAGCTGGTGGTGATACACGAACATCCCCCCAACATATTTTCTTGCGAACAGGCTGTGGCCCAGGGGTAAAATTTTCCACAAAATCCAATGCCATATCGTTGTCTCCGTACGGTACAACCATCAAATGGATATGAATTTCACAATACAAGTGCGGAATATCTACCAATTCTACAATATTTATAGGATATCCTCCTGAAAATACATAAAATCTGAATATAAGTTTGATAAAATGTATACAAGCAGGCTCTTCTTTAAAGCTTAAACAATTCAAGCTAAAATATAGAACTGTATACACTGAAAAACATATTTGCGACTTCATATATATATATATATATCACACACACACACACATTCACATAGTTATAAAGATTAGTAGAGAGAAACATTGCTTTAGATTCAAGTACCCATTGTTGCTGGAAACGATCTTATATGTAGCTACGTATATGAAGACCAAACATAAACCATCGTATCAGGACGAGTACAAAAAAAATCGAAAAAAGGCATATCCTTCGACTCAAATTTACTCCCCTTGTGCCCGTTCCATATCGAAACCATCATAAAACTCTGCCCTGGATACTCGAGAGTCACTGATTCATGTATACCAATGACAGTGGCGGAAACACAACCAAAAGGATAATGTTATAATGCCCCCAGTGTCCTTCTGTTCACCACTGAAAAGATCCACATTGAACCATCGCCTCGCTCTGACAATATCCTGAAGGTATGGCATTTCACAACCTCCAAAAAGAAAAAAAACATTGATTCACACAAATATATCTATAACCCTAGAAATTTGGCTATACACTGATGTACTCCACCGAGCCGCTTTTATACAGAAACACCAAAGGATCCCTAAAGTACCACCGAACCGATACATGAATACACCGTCAAACATTCTCTAACTTTCTGGTATAATGTGAACCAACAGGCAAACAAACTGCTAAAGTAGAACACATTCGGCTTGGTATGGGCAAATGGTGATATGGGGGTTAAACTTGTTTCATGGTTAAATGGGGATGATAGCTTTGGTGGAGTTCAGCTGAGGCGAGACTCCTTCTATCTACTTAACATGTACACACGAATCAAGAAAAATGAACACGTACTCAGCATCTCATTCCACTGTTCTTTGCTGCCGTCGTTCTTTGGTGAAAATGTCGAGGCACGGGTCCATACGAGTATAAGTTCTCAGGCCGCCCGCAAAACACGGTTAACCCCAACCCAGTGTTCACATTCATAGCTTATTGCCTTATAGGTAACAGTGTGACCATTTTCCAAAAGATATTTTGATTTTGTTCTTCCAGCGGTTCGAAAAATTAATTCATGATGATTACAAGATTTGATCCTGATAAATAGATAAAAAAGCAAGCCAAATAAAAGCTTAAAAAAAATTTCGGCGTTGCCTCGGAAAGGTTTTGTTTCGATATGTAGAACGGTTATGGCATCAGGTACTCGGAAATGTCACTTTTTCTTAAGGATAATTAAGGATAACGAAACCAGTCCCCATGATACAGAAAACTTGATGGTAAGGTTTCGTAAAAAAATGATTCAGTAGTTTTTGGGACAATTGTCATTATGCCGACATAATACCGATAGCAATTATAAATTAATTCTGTTTAGAATTAGCAATTCTGAATTTTGTGAGTTAAGAACCATCTAAGTGTATCTAAAGCTAGCATCAGACCAGCACACAAAACCCTCACACGTGTGATGACTGACGTCACGAAAATAACTCAACACACATTTCACACACATCTGACACGACACGTCCTTACACTTGAAAAGTGTTGCTATCAGACGGTGTGAAATTTTTTTCCACACAATCTGATTTTTGTCCCAAAACGTGTTAACGACGCTAGTCTTCACACGAAATTTTGTCACACAGTTACACACTGTGTGACGCAGATTGAGTAGTTATCAGACGGAGTGAAACGTCTCAAAAGGTGTGATGATGGAAGATGTGTGACAGCAGTCGAAATCGTCTGACACACTGATTTGCTATCAGACGGTGTGATAGCTCTCTGACATTTTGTGTACTTTCCTCGGTCATTATACCCGTATGGTGAAACCAAAGGGTATATTAACTTTGCCTTACCGTTTGTAACGCCAAGATCCCGTCATCACACAAAAAAATGAATTACACCAGTGTGTTTAGAATGATAAAAAAAATTGAATTTTGCATGTCCGTCCGTCTGTCTGTCCGTCTGTCTGTCTGTCCGTCTGTCTGTCTGTCTGTCCGTCTGTCCGTCTGTGGCGCGGATTGCGGGCGCATGGATTGAGCTAGAGACTTGAAATTTTGCGCAGATCCGTTTTTCGTAAAATGCGAGGCTAAGTTCGTTAATGGGCAAAAATGGACCATTAGGGGGGGTACCCCCCATAGGAACGAAAATGTTTTTTGTGAATATCTCAAAAACGGTGCATCTTATCAAAAAAGTGCAAGAACAAAAGTTATTTAGAATATGATTCTACATAAAACTCCCATACATCAAAATCCGATTGGAACAAGTTTTAAAAAAATCTTATTGGAAAATTTGAATTCAAATGAAATTTTGATACGCCGTTCAATTAAATCACCATACGGGTTTTCAATAATTGCCAGATTGGCAATTATAGCTTTTGTTATGTTTTTGACAAGCAATTGTGCGCTATTTTCAATTTGTGAAGAAAAATCAAATTAAATTAGAATGTCAAAAAGGAAATATGAGGAGATGATGGATATGGCGATTTTGGCAGCCTATATTTTGGAAAGCAGTGACGACGACGACGACGACGACGACGACGACGACGAGTCAATGGGTCGAAAGCGCAGTTGTTGGACAAAGGATTGGGTGTCGCGTCGCGAGAAGGAGGGTTTCTTTGCCAAATTGATGGTGGAATTGCGCTCTGAAGAACCCGAATTGTATCGGAATCTCTTACGGATGTCCGCCGGTCAATTCGATAATTTGCTAACAATTGGTGAAGTCGCAGATAGAAACATAACAAAAGCTATAATTGAAAACCCGTTTGGTGATATAGCATTATTTGAAGTTTAATTGAACAGCGAACAGTTGTATCAAAATTCCACTTTGAAGTCAAACTTTTCAATAAGATTTTTTTAAAATTCTCCGAATCGGATTTTGATGTAAGGGAATTTTATGTAGAATCATATCCTAAACAACTTTTGTTCTTGCACTTTTTTGATAAGATGCACCGTTTTTAAGATATTTGCTATGACACAGTATGTGTGAAATGGCACGAATTCATGCCAATTCACACATTGGGACATTTTCACACAAACCGAAAAATGCCATCACACATACCACGTTTTACACAGGGTTATCAGACGGAGGCAAAATTCGTTTCACACACGTCAAAAAAATGGTCGTAACACAGGTTATCACACGGTGTGTAAACAAAAATTCTGTCACAATTTAAGTTATCAGACGGTGTGAAGTGGTGTGACAATTTTGTGTCGTCAAAATTACGTCAGTTATCACATGTGTGAGGGTTTTGTGTGCTCGTCTGATGCTAGCTTAAGTGTTTGCGGGAAATCGTAAATATTTTGGTAGCACCACTATTTTACAACCATTTCTTTTTTGTACTAAAAGAAAACTAATTCCATTTTTCATATGACTCAAATTTTAACAACACGCGAAAGCACTTAATTTCGTTCATTTTTGATTTTCTCTAACCCTTCCGCGACTCCTGGTATGAAAATATACCAGACAATGTATGAAAAACTCTGTTGGTGTCTTTCTGTATTTCTATGTATAATCATACTAATATATAAAAATGAGTTGGTGTCTGTCTGTCTGTCTGTCTGTTCCTCTTTCACGCAAAAACGACTGAACCGATTGACTTGAAATGAATGTCTGTGGTAGTTCTGGTTCCAACATAGGCATACGGGTGGGGGAGTAAGGGGAGCGTGTAAAGTGATCTCGAAACTTAGCTCTTCCAGTGTTAAACGCGCGGCCGTAGTGAATTTATAATTTTTTTTAATAAATTGGATTTGTTTGTTTTTTCATACCACAAGGTCTATTAGTTTAATTATGTTATATACCGACACAAAAGTACTGATGGGACATATAGTCCCAGGACCCCCTTTCCAAATCCCAAGGACAAAAAGTTTTTTTTTGTAATTACAGAGCCTTTTTTGACTACACCTTTAACGTAAAACTCACAACTAGCTTTCTAACATTAAAATTAAAAAGTCGTCGCGAAAGGATTAAATTGATAACTTACAACTTTCTGTGTTGCCACGTGAAATCTGGGGGAATTTCCAAGCCAACTAACTCAAGTGGTTGGTTTTTGCATTTTATTTAAAATTGGGTTTGACATATCCAGATTTTAATGTTTGTGTTTAACCATTGAATCATTTCTGATTCATGGTTTTTACTCGACCTTTTTCGCATTGAACTCCATTGGAGTTTCTCGATTTACAGGTAAATTTTAAAAAAAGTTGTATTATTTTTGCGAGTGTTTTCACATCCGAAAAATTTCTCATAGGTCAGACAAGGTTGCTCTGAAAATCCACTAGGAGTCTGTTTCTGTCGTAGAGTAGGTAGGCTCATGGTAATCAGAGCCTACTTTATCAGGGCCCGTATTCTAGAACTCGTACCGAGTCAAATCTCTACCGAGTGGTACAAAAAGCGATTCTTGAACTCGGAAACGAGCGATCTATCTCAAAAGATAGTTTCAGATTCATGTTGACCTCACTCGGCAGGCTAAACGTCACCGAGTATTTACTCGCAAGAAATCGCTCGTTTCCGATTTCAAGAATCGCTTTTTGTACCACTCGGTAGAGATTTGACTCGGTACGAGTTCTAGAATAAGGCCCCAGGTTTTTTTTAAGTCTACGACTTCTGTATAATGTATGAAAAGTGAAGGGTTAATAACGCAGCTAATATTAATACGATTTGAACAAAATGCACTCGGAAATGGTAACACGGTTTCTAGGATGTTAGATCGTTAGATTTTTTTTTGTTCCTGGAATAATTTAGTTATACACACACACACATATTCAGCATATGTGTACGTGCAGGATGTCTATCCTATAGTCAATGGTGCAAAGTACGAAGCATGCCATGTCGCAATCGCAGACAATGTTTGTATTTGCGACCGACATGGCATCGAGATTGGAGTTTTGTGGATGGAAATCATCCGTTGCCTTTCCTTTTTACATTAAAAGCAAATGATAGTGTGGGTGGGGGTAGCAGTCAGCTAGGGATGGTATCAGGGCTGGGAATGTAAACGAAATGATATTACGGGAGGAAATATGAGGATAAACTTGTGCTAGCTATGGACATATACAAATAAATGAATGGATGGTACAATGTATCGGTTAAGAAATGGGTGTTAGATGGGTGATTCATAAAAGGATCTGACCTCGATGGCACAGTTTTGAGGGTGTGAGATGTCAAGTTTTCTTTTCGCTCTTTTGTTTGTGTTGTTTTTCGCATTTATGCTAACTTCGTGTTGCTAACTTTTGCACTTAAAAGCTGAAGGGGTGGCAAATGCCGCCGGCGTCGAAGGAAAATGTTCGGAAGTTGGCTGGCCAACCAAGAACAGAAGGAGCTGACTTGGGGTGGAGGAATGAAAATAAGGAAAAGCGCCATACATACGTTACACATAACTTTTTCTTTCTTGGTATTTATGGAGTGTAAAAGTACCAGCTAGCCAAGTTCGGAAATCGGTATGTGGAAGCGGAAGTGTTGTCGTCGTCAGTTGGCCGGGGTGACGGGCAATAGGGGTCCAAGGTTTGGTAGATTTGGTTTAAATGATGTAAAAGTGAGTAAATTACTTACTTGTACCGGAGTTTTGTGCTAATCTAAATATGTTTACTTATCCATACACGTGTCTATATAGTTAAGTATATTCGTATATAGGCGAAGGTGCTACGAAACACGGATTCATGTTTTGGAATACGAGGTACGGGGAGATTCCGGATATTTCTATAGAGGCAAAACACTTAGAATTTAAACATTTTCAGATGGAATTTGAATTGGGAACTACTTGTCACATACACAGGTATCATCGAATGTCACATAGTCGCAGTTACATAAAAGATGAACATTTCTATGGGTATCCTGTCCTAGAGACAAATTAAAGAATTGTTAACGTATTTAGTGTATTGAAAATGCGTAGATTAATTATGATTAAAAATCTCTTTTTTGTCATTAATGATTTCTAGAGAACATTTTAAAAAAGAGATTTTTGACAACTCTTAAATTATTTTAAATTAAATTTACTTTTCCGAATAAAACCAGAAAAAATGCAAAAAAAAGTTTTTATTTATAGTCAGGCTATTCATGCAATCAGATCAATTGCCTATTGCGTATTTGCGTGTTTTTACGCGAAGTGTTTCATGAATGCACTCTTCAATTAATTTGTGTAGATTGAATAGCTGTTTGGCAGAAGTAATATTAGAAGTAAAAAATTCGGAAAATCAGTGGAAAATTAAAATATTTGACAGTATTTGACGTCTACGTAATTTTACAAGGTTCTGTCAAAGATTTTCCATACAAATTTTGACAAGTCATTTAAAATTACGGTAAATTTACAGTAATACTAAGTTCAGACCGACACAAAATCACGTAATTTTGCGAAATGATTTAGAACTTAAACCAAAGTGTTCACACAGAGATTAAGGTAATTTTGTTTCACATTTCAACTACAGGATTGCTATGAATTTTAGTGTAGGATTGCTATGAATTTTAGTAATATGATGAATAATACAATTCAAAACATCGATGAAATATGTGCAAACAGAATTAGATACTTTAGACGACAATGGAAATTATCTGTAATGAAAATAAACAATTATTTTCCATTTCATATCTAATCACATCAAAAACAGGTCCATTTTTTTGCCCCGCGTAGGTTGTTTACTAAAATATCCTTTTCGCGTGTGGAACACGGCTTCTTTTTCTTATATCTCCGTCGTTCTAATCCAGCGCAAATGTCAAAACTGATGTACTCAAGAGAGCTGAATGAGTGATGCAGGGTTGAATTCATTGTTTTTGCTTGATTTCGTTCGTAATTTTGTGGAAATTGCATACTTTCAGTGATTTTTGAAAACAGGTTAATGTACTGGAAAGCTCGTGATTTCGAGGAAGATTTCGTTCAAAATTACGAAAATCTTCAAAATTACGTGATTTTGTGTCGGCCTGAACTTAGTATAACGAGCTATTTATGTAATTACTTGCTGAAGGGAAATTGAGCAAATATGTTTGACACTGAAAGTAATTTTTTAAATTCAGTGTTACAGTCATAAATGCATCCGGTTTTATGTAACAATTCCACTTAAATCACCTATGGTCTATTCATAAAATACGTCCCGCTAATTTTCGTCCTTTCCAACCACCCCCTATTTTAGTCACGCTTTTTCACGATTTTTTGTGTGGAGTTTAGTAACATCGTCAGCCTACTGCACACCCCCTCTCCATCTATTAAAAACGTGACGTATTTTATGGGCAGACTTCTAGCGACACGATATGGAAGGCGTTAGGTTTGATACATGACAATTTTTTCCTTTGTTATACCCGTATGGTAAAACCAACTGTTTGTAACGCCAAGATCTCGTCATCACACAAAAAAAATGAATTACACCAGTGTGTTTAGAATGATAAAAATAATTAATTTTTGCATGTCCGTCTGTCCGTCCGTCTGTCCGTGTGTCCGTCTGTCCGTCTGTCCGTGGCGCGGATTGCGGGCGCACGGATTGACCTAAAGACTTAAAATTTGCACTGATCCGTTTTTTTTGTAAAATGCGAGGCTAAGTTCGTTAATGGGCAAAAATGGACCATTAGAGGGGGTACCCCCCCCCCCCCCCCATACGAACGAAAACGTTTTTTGCAAATATCTCAAAAACGGTGCATCTTATCAAAAAAGTGCAAGAACAAAAGTTATTTAGCATATGATTCTACACAAAACTCCCATACATCAAAATCCGATTGGAATAAATTTTTAAAAATCTTATTGGAAAGTTTGACTTCAAAGTGGAATTTTGGTACAACTGTTCGAATTTTGATACGAATATAACCATACGGGTTTTCAATAATTGCCAGATTGGCAATTATAGCTTTTGTTATGTTTTTTCCTAATATTTTCTTTCTAAGGTTCTTTAAATACTCAGAAATTTCTTTGAAGCTTTCCAACTGGTTCGTATCAACTTCGATTATATGGTGCATAGGGGTTTTCCGGAGAGTTCTTTGTACGAAATTATAGAGAAAAAACATAAAATTTGGAAACTGCGGGGTTGAAAAAATTATTTAGCGGGTAACGAATCAACAATTTTTTCTCATCGAGTAAAAATTAAGGTTAAACAAAAAGAGAGATGTTTATGGTTTGAAGGTGGCAACAGACAGGATTCATTGAGACATTGTTCTAAATTAAAGACACAATCATTTATATGTCACAAAGCTACGTTAAACACAGTTAACCTACTGAGACTATGGCTTTAGCTTCGGTATTCCAATTACGTGTGTGTATGTGTATAAAACTAATAAAGGAAACGCAGAAAAAGAAAAACTGAAAATAATATTAATAAAACAATGAAAGGAGAACAGAAAAAATGAATTCAAATAAAGAATAAAATGAGATGAAAGAAAAATAAGAAAAATTCATAAAGGAGACCTGGAGTAGAAGCCAAATTTTCATCATTTTCATAAGACGATAATGAAGACTAAACAAAACAAATGATAGTGGGAGAAAAATTAATAAGAATTTCTTCACTGTCAACAATTCGCACGTTCGTGGCCGAAAATGTTACCATAATTTTATGGTGGTATGACAAATAGTCAAGTTTCATGAATTCATGAATTTCACAGAAAAGAACGTACAAAGGTTTTTCCCTTTTCGTGTATCCTATAATATAATAAGAGGAATGTTTGCACAACGATCTCGAAAACCCGCCCAACGATTTTCACGAAACTTGGGGGTTAGGGATTTTCGAGGACAAAAAATCGATCTAGATAGGTCTCACCTCTGATAAAATTCCCCTCGCCTGTTAACTTCGAATTGGGTGGTCCGATTTTAATGAAACTTTACACTATTACTAAGGAAGCTAAGGGCTTTCGATTTTTCCACTACAAACCTGACTTTTCCCTCACCTCGATAACCCTCACCTGGTGTCTCAAAACAACGTTTCAAAAATCGGTGACAGCGATTACTCAATAACCACTCAACCGATTTCTATGAAATTTTGTTATCGCGCGTTAGTTTTAGTTCTAGCTTTCTAGTTCGGGAAATTAAAAACTCTGGAAAAGCTCTGTAAGATAATTAGCAAAAGTAGGATTTTGAGGTCGCCGAGCATGGTTAGGTCTCCCTGGTACTCCCTTATTAAATGATGATGTCTTTAGTGGAAATTACCAGCGAATCTTTATAAAACAATCATATAGCCTAACATTCTCTAGACTTTGTTATATTGTGAAAAAAATGGTAGTTTCAATAGTCCCTTGAATCTTATCTTATATCAAACGCCATTTTTGGCTTTAAGATAAAAATTGACAGTTAAAAACAAGTAGTGGAAATTCAATTTTTTCATATTTCATTTTTACGCCGTTTGTCTGTTTGAATACGGTGCCAGCATCACGTAGAAACGGCTGGATGTACCATGAAACTTGGGATGTGGTATGTCTGATTGTAAAATAAGCTATATTGTTTTTGTTTGGGCAATCCCTTCTCTTCGTCATCATATAAATGAATCCATTTTTTGTAATTTTCGCAAAAAACGATCCGCAAAGACAAAAAGTGTAAAATATGATTTTACATAACTCTTTCATACATCGATATTCAGTCGGAATTTCGCGCAACTTTTCAATACATCATATTCTAATCGGAGTTATTGTTGACAGGTTACAGCTTTACAAACGATTTTTTAGAAAACAAGTCGAGTTGTGAAAGAACTGCGGTCGTGTTTCTTGAGGCTTAAGCTTATACCGCAATTACGCGCAAAGCGGCGCGGTGACAGATGGTAGTAGAAACTATAGGTTTATATGAGTTGGTTTATAATTACGCGGTGACCAAACGCGGCACCGTGAAGAGTAGGTCTAGTTTCTACTTTCAGACGCGGTTAGAAGCGGTGACAGAACAGAGATGTCACAAGTGGTGAATTATGGTAGTGGAAAGAGTGTTGTAGCAAATATTTTTAACAAGTGAACTTTGAAAACGTATTTGAAACGGAAAATGAAACCGAAAAATTAATAAACTTCAAATTCTCTGCGATTTGTAGGTTATGAAAACACAAATTGAGCTGTCACCGCGCGGCATCTGCACCGCGTAATTGGGGTTTAGACAATGACTGCGGCTGTCACTATGCCGCTCCGAGCTAACCGCGCCGCGCCGCGCCGCGCCGCTGCCGCACCGCTCCAATTGTGGGACAAGCTTTAAAATCAACGCGTCAACGACTAGTTATATCTATATAAAAATTATTTGAGTGTATGTCGGAAACCGTACTACATTTTTAATTTTTATTGAAAAACATTTTTTCGTCGTTATTCATAACAAGAGTCTTTTTGTGACATTTTTGTTACCTACTTATATTTTCCAGCATCATGCATAAAAATCAGCAAAATTATTTTTCTGTGACAAAAATTTCTTTCCATTGTTCGTGTAACCCCACTCTCCAAGCAGGTATCTTAGAAGATGAAAATTACTTGGTGACGGCATCCCTTAGCTTAATTAAAACCAAAAAGCAATTTACCCTTGCGCGATTAACTCTTTCATCTATTCAAGTATCCCGAAAACTCTTATCTATTAGCGCCATCTTTAAGAGGCAGTCAAATAGAACGGGCTGTCACAAATAATAGGGGAGGGGATACAATGAGACCAAATACCATTGAGTGAAAAACGGATTTCTTCCCAAACATTAGCATTAAACAAATTGTATTCTGGTAACCCTGGATCCTGGCTCGGTCGGACCCTCGAATCAAACGTAAGATGTATTAAACTTTTTTCTACCATTGAAGATCCTTGTTTCATCCCTCGAAATTCGCGAGTACAATGAGTTCCGGAACAAGTAGTGAAAAGACTGGAGATTGTTGGAATATGTAGTCGGGTTAAGCTTTTCCTTGAGGAATTACACATTTGCGGATGACCCATCCTCACCTTCCCTTGAATTTGCCGTTTGTAAAGTGTTTTGTCCATGGGTATTACGTCATCACTTTTCATAGACGACTCTGTTCCTTTTATGCTCGATATAACCTCTGTTGAATCTGTAGAGAGATATCTCCTCGCACAGGACTCACTCAAGGTCTATATTCGTCCTTTATTCCATTTGCCCACTGAAAAGCCAAATACTTTGGGTTTTTGCTGGCTGCTCACTCCTTTGAGGGTCCTTTTGCGTTTCTAGCATAGCGAATATAGATGGATCGGCATAACTGTGATGGGGTAGCTCTCTGAGTTTACGTATGTATATTTATGTGTATGATTTTATGAGATTGTAACTTTCCATTTGCGTCCGTAAACTTGGAAACATTTTCAAACAGCACAACACAGCAGAAGAAAAGGACATTTGGTGGTGATGAAATGATTGTAGGGCGGTCGGTTATCTTCGGATAATATTCGAGAGTTATGGTTAAAAGTTCATGGGAAGGCCTTGGTGGGAGTAAGGAGTTTTTAGCATAAGAAAGAAAGAGAAAGATACTTTTTGAACGGTGAAGGGATGCATTAGCTTTGAACGCTGACTGATGTTTACAAAACCTCAACCCAGCTTGGTATGCTCACCCTCGTGATTTGCTATTCTTTTTTGCTTCTTCGATTTCGTTTCTTTTACAGATTTGTTCTGGAGCTGTCAAGTGGAGCAGGAGGTTGGATGAAACGGATATATTCATGTGTGTGACTGCAAGCAGCTCATGTTTTGTTGGTATAGGGTTCGTGTTGAAACTGAAATGGATTCGGTGGAGATCTAGGGCCATAGAAGTTGACAATGCTTTGTTAAGGTGATGGTGGGAAATGAGTTTTGTTCGCTTTCCATCTTAGCGTTCTTTTTATCCTTCCGTCTCCATAACGAAATTGTTACTTACTTTAAAAAGTTTGGTTCATAAATGTAGACAGCTTGCGATATTCACACAGGGACGAATTTGGGTAGCGAGGTCTTGGGTGGCCTTTTAACGAATTTCCTAGCGAATTTCTCAGACAATTTTTGAAACTTTTTTTTTTAAATTTGTTAATACTCCTCCGCGCCATTAACCCGCTTCTAGTCAAGCATTTCTGCAAACGCGAACGCAGAAATTTTTGAATTGTCACACCATTTTGTACGATAAATACTAATGCTGGGTTTACACGAGTGACAAATAATGACAATCTGTCATAAAAGAATGGACAAGTTCATTCTTTTATGAGAGATTGTCATTTTTCTGACAGAAATAATGACAAAAATGATACTATTTACACGATAATGACAATTTATGACAAAAAAAATGACAAATTTGTCATTCGTGTAAACGCAGCATTATATTCCCACGAAAATAGCTAAATGTGTCCTTATCATATGTTGCGTATTGGTGAAATTTTTCCCCCAGCTTTAAGATACGTTTTTATACAATGTCTTGCACATTTTAAGAGTCTTACCTAACCGGATTTGCTTGAAAATTAGTGACCTTACCAGGGAGCGGTTATCCAAAAAAGTTTATGAAATTTTCTGTTGCACGGAAATTTGGGAGAAATCTATTTATTATAACTTCTTAAAGAGGAAGATAAATTTTAAAGTCAATTGAATGTTTGTACGAAGCCTTTGTTTCTGAAGTGTTTCTCAGCCAATGAAACTTTATATCAAAGATATCAAAAATACTTTTTTTCCTACTTTCTTCGAAAGACCTCTCGATCTTGCCTGCAAAATACATTCATTGAATTTGAACTGCGCTGTATTAATTTTCACTAATACGGCTTGAGCAGCTAAAAGTAATTAAAAATATTGAAAATAAGGACTTAAAGTGTTTTCCAAATCTCTTTCACTGTTTAGTCCGCCCCTGAACACAAAAAAATCATATAAATATGCGTTAACAGTTTTGTGAATTGATTATCATGGTTTGAGGGGTTTATAGTGCGGTTTGCCCGGCTGACTGTTTCTATAATATTTGCTAAGTGAATGTTTGAGGAGTCGGATTAAATGGCAACGAATGACGCCAAAGAAGATCGCAAGGTAGTGATTTGGGGTGATTTGGATAGGGTATAATGTAATCAAAGTTTACAATTGAATACCACGCCATCGAGGAGTTTTCCTATTACTAAACTAAATGACTGAACATAACGTTTCAATGTTGTACAGTGACGGTGGCTTGTGTCATCGGGTTTCCTTCGTCCTTGTCATATAGGGATTATATGTTGAGACATTTTTCACATACAAGTAAGTATTGATGGAGAGCATACAAATACAGGCAGAAGTAGCATCATTGTTACACATTTGGAAATTTCATATTTAATTCTAATATTGATTCCTTTTTCATTTTTCTGACATATCCATTCCACAATAAGATTTTGTAGTGTATTCATCATTATTATATTATTATTCCTATAATTGTACATACTTATATATATTTATAGGAATTATAAACTTCGCTAACCAATCCCATTCCACTCTAATAATGTATCTTTGTGAGTAGGAATGTCGGTGACAACGTAACCAGCCAGTCAGTTAGATGTGCAGCTTAGACAAGTCGTATAAATTTATTAATCCTTCGGCTCTTATTCTGGGAAATCGCGTAGTGGGACATTCGTTGGGAGGAATTTACCGACCCTTGCCGACTTTTTGTATATTCTTAAGGATTCTAACTCGTGAAATATGCTTGGATTAAGACTTGTACTGATATATAATCACCGAAATGTAAAGTATTACAAATGATTCTTGCATAACAGACAAACAGACACACATGAGCGACAATATTGTTTGGTTTCACAAAATTTTTCGGTGTTTTTTTTTTGATTCAGGCACTCCTTGAAAGCTTAACATGTCGGCTGGAACCGTCGCATCCCTGGAGGCTATGGGCAGAAGATCGAATTGGGGGAGACTTTTGTAAGTTAGGATTGTTTGCTTAGTGGGTGGTGGGTTTTGCGTTTAGTGAGTTTTTGCTTGCGTCGTTTGATGACAGCAATTTGTTCGTAACGCAAACTGTGGGTGATTAGGGGGCAGGTGCTTAAAAAAGTTATTGTGCAAAAGGGTGGTCGGATAAAAGAAAGAGAGAGAGAGACAGAAAATAAAAGAACCGGATGACTTTATTTTTGGGAGATATATTGTTAGAATAACGTTACCAGAACTCGGCGGAATATGATGATCATTTACTTGAAAATGTCAAAAAGACATTAGCGTTAGGCCAATAAAAATAGGGGACGGGGTTAAACGTAAAGCACAAAAGAGAAATGAAATATTTAATTTTTTCTATGTTGTAACTGCGGGGTGATGGTTGAAAGAGGATGCTGGTGGTGGTACTAAGTCATTGGGTGGATGAATTGCGTCTGAGAATATGTGAAAGTTTGCGCCACAGTCCTTGTGTTAGAATTTGAGCCTCGCCTAATTTATTTACCCGAGTTTATTTGGGGGTTGGTTGTAATGAAATGTAAAAGCGTTTTAATACCTCAATAATTTGATAAGTGATAGCACCCTTCTATTTTTTGAAGTTTTTTTATATTTCCCTTTAAACTTTTTGACAGCGATTGGTTTAATTTAAGTTTCGGATAACAATTATTTGTTTAGTGATTTAGTGTGTACTTATAATCTATTCTTTATAATACAGAACAGTACCTACTATATTTGAAGACCTTTTTCTGTATGATTTATTACTTTCGCGTTCTATAGAAGGAAAATATTTTATGCATGACCGAGACGGACTAGAGAACGGGGGATAGAAAATTTCTGATCAGTACGAAATTCGTTGCAGGCAAAATTATGAGGATGTCCGTACATCTGTCTACCAGGCTGTCAGTCTGTCAGTCTGTCAGTCTGTCAGTCTGTCAGTCTGTCAGTCTGTCAGTCTGTCAGTCTGCCAGTCTGTCAGTCTGTCAGTCTACCAGTCTGTCAGTCGGCCAGTCTGTCAGTCTGTCAGTCTGTCAGTCTGTCAGTCTGTCAGTCTGTCAGTCTGTCAGTCTGTCAGTCTGTCAGTCTGTCAGTCTGTCAGTCTGTCAGTCTGTCAGTCTGTCAGTCTGTCAGTCTGTCAGTCTGTCAGTCTGTCAGTCTGTCAGTCTGTCAGTCTGTCAGTCTGTCAGTCTGTCAGTCTGTCAGTCTGTCAGTCTGTCAGTCTGTCAGTCTGTCAGTCTGTCAGTCTGTCAGTCTGTCAGTCTGTCAGTCTGTCAGTCTGTCAGTCTGTCAGTCTGTCAGTCTGTCAGTCTGTCAGTCTGTCAGTCTGTCAGTCTGTCAGTCTGTCAGTCTGTCAGTCTGTCAGTCTGTCAGTCTGTCAGTCTGTCAGTCTGTCAGTCTGTCAGTCTGTCAGTCTGTCAGTCTGTCAGTCTGTCAGTCTGTCAGTCTGTCAGTCTGTCAGTCTGTCAGTCTGTCAGTCTGTCAGTCTGTCAGTCTGTCAGTCTGTCAGTCTGTCAGTCTGTCAGTCTGTCAGTCTGTCAGTCTGTCAGTCTGTCAGTCTGTCAGTCTGTCAGTCTGTCAGTCTGTCAGTCTGTCAGTCTGTCAGTCTGTCAGTCTGTCAGTCTGTCAGTCTGTCAGTCTGTCAGTCTGTCAGTCTGTCAGTCTGTCAGTCTGTCAGTCTGTCAGTCTGTCAGTCTGTCAGTCTGTCAGTCTGTCAGTCTGTCAGTCTGTCAGTCTGTCAGTCTGTCAGTCTGTCAGTCTGTCAGTCTGTCAGTCTGTCAGTCTGTCAGTCTGTCAGTCTGTCAGTCTGTCAGTCTGTCAGTCTGTCAGTCTGTCAGTCTGTCAGTCTGTCAGTCTGTCAGTCTGTCAGTCTGTCAGTCTGTCAGTCTGTCAGTCTGTCAGTCTGTCAGTCTGTCAGTCTGTCAGTCTGTCAGTCTGTCAGTCTGTCAGTCTGTCAGTCTGTCAGTCTGTCAGTCTGTCAGTCTGTCAGTCTGTCAGTCTGTCAGTCTGTCAGTCTGTCAGTCTGTCAGTCTGTCAGTCTGTCAGTCTGTCAGTCTGTCAGTCTGTCAGTCTGTCAGTCTGTCAGTCTGTCAGTCTGTCAGTCTGTCAGTCTGTCAGTCTGTCAGTCTGTCAGTCTGTCAGTCTGTCAGTCTGTCAGTCTGTCAGTCTGTCAGTCTGTCAGTCTGTCAGTCTGTCAGTCTGTCAGTCTGTCAGTCTGTCAGTCTGTCAGTCTGTCAGTCTGTCAGTCTGTCAGTCTGTCAGTCTGTCAGTCTGTCAGTCTGTCAGTCTGTCAGTCTGTCAGTCTGTCAGTCTGTCAGTCTACCAGTCTGTCAGTCTGCCAGTTTGTCAGTCTGTCAGTCTACCAGTCTGTCAGTCTGTCAGTCTGCCAGTCTGCCAGTCTGCCAGTCTGTCAGTCTGTCAGTCTACCAGTCTGTCAGTCCGCCAGTCTGTCAGTCTGCCAGTCTGCCAGTCTGTCAGTCTGCCATTCTGTCAGTCTGCCAGTCTGTCCGTTCTACGTATCTTAAATAACTCGAGAACTGGTAACTTTGTAGCGCATATTCTAAGGGGAACTAAGGAGGAAAGCTATTAAGAAAGTTTGAGAATTTTTTCATTCATTTTATATCCAATGAAAATTTTTAATCTTAGAACTATTTCTGAATGTTTTTCAACTTCGAATTTAATTGTAGAAATTGTGAATTTGTATGGAAGATAGGGGATACAGCTTTGAACAAGTCTGGTCTAAAATCTATGATTCGTATAAGTAATGTAAGAAAAAATCGTTCATAATTTTTTTTTGTTGTAAACTTTTGTATTATCAATGTCTTTAAAAGGTGAACATTTTTGACAAATGAGTTAATTCGATGAGCGGAACAGTCGCCAAATAATCGCTGTCTGATGATCTCACCAATAGATCCAATGTTAAAGAACTTTCGACTATTTCATGTTTAAATTTACACGTTTCAATTTGCAACTAATTGATCTCCATAGGCGAAACCAAGGCAACGAATATTAGAAATGAGTAGCAATTCAGGGCGGGTGACACTTTTCCTATAACTCTGCTCATGGATCTTAAAATCAAATTCGAGATGTGAAGATTTGTTTGTTGATCGCGAAGCAAGTGAAACTGAGTCGGCCGTAGTCAATGTAAGGAACGTGATCGGCGACAATTACCCAATATCCCTACGTCATTCAATATAAACGCTATGAACTTAAGTTAAATTTATAAACGTTCGGTTGTGACATTATTTTAGCTTCTTGATAATTTCTTGTTATCTGTTAGCTGTTCTTTTTTCTCTTTCAAATTTTCTGATGATTCGTTGATCAATTACACACGACTCCACCTACGCCGATAGTTGATTGTTTGTTAAGCCACCACATGTCACGATCACGCAACGGAATATTTTGCTTCCGGCCCAGGTCCGTCGCCCGAAACTGCCACTGAAGTGAACTATTGTTGATCAGTTTGTAGATGACTGTATAAGAATATCGCATTGGAGTTACATGGGCGATCTTAGCGAGGACGTACACGGAGCAACTTTCGGTCATCAGCATGCCGCAGCCTCACCAAATTGTAGGAAAGAAACGAGTGCGGCAAGAGGAGAAAAGTCGCCATTCGGAAAGTGTTCTTCACGCCTTCTTTTACGCACACAAACGAAGTCGCTCGTGTAGCACGTCAACATGCATCTGTGCGTAATTTCATTGAGTCAGTCGGTACTTAGCCACCGACTCGTAAACATATCCCAAATAAATGAAAATTGAATGCAAATAATGAAATACCAATTGCAGGTAGGTTTATGTTTCAGGTAGGTAGATAAATAACAAATTACCAGTCCTTATTCTTCTATTGTTGGCAGTTTCTATTGTGGCAATTGATGTTGCCTCGGTGCTAGCTAGTAAGGGAATGAGCTGGAAATACAACACATATATGAGAACCCCACACACAAGAGCGATCGCTTGTTGTAAACAAGTTTTTCCTACTAAAAAGTGAAGAGGCGTGTACGTCGGAAAGGCATTTTGGGGACCAAAAGTTGCCGCGACGAGAAGAAGCGTGTACGTTCGCACTTAGAGTTTTACAATAACTCAGAATCACTTGTCACCGAATCTGACCTCCACCGTAGGTCCTTATCTTATTGTATTTAAAAAAGATTTTCTGTCCTCTGGCCCTTCACCATCACAACATCATGCTGAAAGTAGCATAGTATAATGAACTAAAATGCATCAAATATGGTCTATAAGACCGGAGATAAGGAAGAACCCACGATTCATCCGGCAGAGGCTCAATTCGATGGAAATAAATACAATTTCATCATACCGGAGTCGTTAAGTGATTATGGACCATAGATGCGGCAAATTCAAAGCTCAAGTAACTCCACAACCAAAATAACAAATTGACGCAAAAACAAAAAAAAAACGTGGGTCGTAGTACATAGTAGGTATTTTTTAAACTGATATTGCCCTGAGTATCACTGCTGATCATGGCGATGACGGTTCTATCTACCACACCACAACTACTGGGTTGTCAACTTAAAATAGTATACCTAATTGGCTACAAATTTTCATTGTTTGTTCTTTCATTTAAGAAAAGTTTTGAGTCTTCTTTGTCAGAATATATTTTTTTCATCAGGCCAAAGAAGAATTTTTTAGATTAAAGTACAAATTTCTGTCAAAATGTGGGAATGTTTATAGACTTTGTGATCATCTGCTTTCTGCTTTGGAAATATTAAGGAGCGGTTCTACTAGATCGGAATCCTCGATTCGCAAAATGTTCACTGATTAAATTTTCCATTTTGGAAGTGCAAGTAAATTGTAAAACTCTTTCACAATTCTAGAGGCTCATTGACTTTTTTCAGGTTCAGTGACACTTGAACAATGATCTGATTCCAATTATTTTATTGAAATGCCTATTGTACAAAGAAAAAAAAATCCAGATCGAAATGAATAAATAGGTGCCCGTGAAGATTTTTGTATTTTTAACCGACTTCCAAAAAAAAGGAGGAGGTTATCAATTCGTTTTGGTCCAACTTTATTTATTTATTTATTTATTTATTTTATATCTGTATGTTCGCGCAGTACTTGGGTGCCGTTGCATGGATTTTGTTGAAACGTTGGTGGATGACAGAGTTCACTCCCTAGTTGGTCCCATTTTAATTTCCCCTCTCTCCGACGTTTCCCGGCCTTCCCCTCCCCTGTCAACTCCCAATCGGATGGTCCGATCGATCTGAAAATTTGTATGCGTACATTTTGGGGGACGGCTAGTGTTTTCCTCTTATCTATTTTCCCCTACCCCTTTCGCTTCTTAACCCCTCCCCTATCAACTCCCAATCGGATGGTCCGATCGATCTGAAAATTTGTATGCTCACATTTTGGGGGACGGCTAGTGTTTTCCCCTTATCTATTTTCCCCTACCCCTTTCGCTTCTTAACCCCTCCCCTGTCCCCTAATCGGATGGTCCGATCGGTCTGAAAATTTTTATGCGTATATTTTGGGGGGCAGCGAATCCTTCAACCCTCAAATTTTCCAGATAAAAAACAAACACATATGGGGGTTTTTAGGGTCGCCTAATCCAATTCTAATGTTTAGAAGTCTGTAAGGTTAACGAAAGGTTTCTGTCGATCTAAAAAATGTTGGTGACGACCCCCAAAATTTTTGCTGTCGACCTCTAAAATTTAGTTTACAACTTACTGTTGCCATCCCTAAAAATTCGCTGTTTGGAACGATCAAAGTTTTGCTCTACCCATTTCCTAACATTAAATAGGTATATCCTATAATATAATACGAGGACTGTCGTCCTTCTGTCTGTCAGTCTGTCTGTCTGCACAATGGATCTCGAAAACAGGCCTAACGATTTTCATGAAACTTGGGTGTTAGGGATTTTCGGGGACAAAAATACGATCTAGATAGGTATCCCCTCTGAGAAAATTCCCCTTCGACACCCCTCGCCTGGTATCTTCGAATTCGGTGGTCCGATCTTAATGAAGCTTTACAGTATTACTAAGTATTACAGTATTACTAAGAAGGCTAAGGGGTTTGATTTTCCACTACAAAACCTGACTTTTCCCTCCTCTCGATACCCCTCGCCTGGTTTCTTCGAATTGGCTGGTCCGATCTTAATGAAACTTTCCAGTGTCACTAAGGGGGTTGAAGGCTATCGATTCGTAACGCCGTTTTCGCACGCGGGCTGCGGCTTTACTTGCTCTACCCATTTCCTAACATTAAATATATCTATATAATGTATATACCAAAAATCACTAAAAATTATAAAATAAAAAACTTTTTAAAAAAAAGTAAAAAAAACCGACTTAAAAATGCACTAAAAAGGAAAAAATAATTTTTTTGGAAGTTGGTGCCAAAATAGAAACAAACAATTTGCTCTCTTTTATTGTACAATCTAAAAGTATTAAAATACATATTGAATGGGTTTTATATTCCCCAAATTTTGAATATCGATTCTTGTCACTATAAAAAATTTATTTTTATCACATCGAATATTTGCAATGCATTAAACGAAACGCGGGATGTAAAAATTATAGTCATTGTGATATTTTAACCGCGAGTCTATTGTACATAAAAGTACTCGACAACTGTAAAAAGCTTTTGATTGTCTTAACAATTCTTGTTACAATAAAATTATTTGTAACACTCAAGAAATATGAATAGAAGTCCTCTTTAAGTTTCTATTTTGGCACCAACTTCCAAAAAAATTATTTTTTCCTTTTTAGTGCATTTTTAAGTCGGTTTTTTTTACTTTTTTTTAAAAAGTTTTTTTAGAAGTTTCATGATAGCAAATTCATTATTCGATAGTGAGGTTGAAAAAACCCCCCTTTTCACTTTGAACTATTTTTGAGAAAATCGATGACCTGACCTGGAACATATTAGAATAAAATATATGGAAAAATCCATATTTGATACTTAAAATTAGTTTCTAAAAGTCATTGAATTTTTGGCAAACATTTCCGGATATTTCTGTGACAAACAAACAAAAATTTTGATAACGTTCGGGAAAAAATCCTGAGTTAGAATTTTTGAACACGCATACTTTTACCTATCATTTACCTAACATTATTACTCTGTGTAATTTACATTTTTATTTATATCGAGACCAGTTTTTGAGATGCCAAATTCTAGAGAAAGTCATAAGAAAAAACATAACAAAAGCTATAATTGCCAATCTGGCAATTATTGAAAACCCGTATGGTGATTTAATTGAACGGCGTATAAAAATTTCATTTGAATTCAAATTTTCCAATAAGATTTTTTTAAAACTTGTTCCAATCGGATTTTGATGTATGGGAGTTTTATGTAGAATAATATTCTAAATAACTTTTGTTCTTGCACTTTTTTGATAACATGTACCGTTTTTTAGATATTCGCAAAAAACGTTTTCGTTCGTATGGGGGGTACCCCCCCTAATGGTCCATGTTTGCCGATTAACGAACTTAGCCTCGCATTTTACGAAAAACGAATCTGCGCAAAATTTCAAGTCTCTAGCTCAATCCGTGCGCCCGCAATCCGCGCCACGGACAGACGGACAGACAGACAGACGGACAGACAGACAGACAGACAGACAGACGGACGGACAGACAGACGGACGGACGGACATGCAAAATTCAATTTTTTTTATCATTCTAAACACACTGGTGTAATTCATTTTTGTGTGTGATGACGGGATCTTGGCGTTACAAACGGTAAGGCAAAGTTAATATACCCTTTGGTTTCACCATACGCCACTGTAAAAAATCCGTGTAAAATTACCCGAATTTTTTTCCATACCCAAGTGGATTATTACACAGAAATGGGGTTTTTTACACGAATTGCTGAAAAAAGTATGTATTAATACATTTTTTGGGTAAATTTACAAAGCCCTATCACTTTTCCATGTTTTTACACAATTTATCGATGCAAAAATCAATTCTCGAAAAGTAAATTTTACCCAACTTTGGTAACTTTACCCACAAGTAGGCAAAATTGCACATTTTATATTGTAAACGTACTTTGAGTTGTGTACATTTACTTGATGTACCGAGGCAGACATAACTGTAAATTTTGAAGAACCGATTTGTTGGGTAAAAATACATTTGCGAGTGTTACTAATACAATCTTTTTTGATGTGTTTTTACTCTCATTTTGTTAAAATTCCACATCGCAAATGCAGTTATGCACAAGTTATTGTTGTATTTTTCCACAGAGTAGGCATGAGGGGAAAACATGTTTTGCTTTGTCATTCCATAGAGAAGTGTCATGGAGTTTGGGCAAGGTTCGAGTAGCTTTTAATTGTTTAATTTGTGAAGAATGTTTTGAAAATATCAAATCTTACGAGGTTCATGTCGTGAAACATAGATCAGTTAAATGCGGTAAATTTCATTGCAAAAGGTGCGGTAAAATATTTTGATTATTAAAAATTGAAGATGCCAAATAAATGCCGAAAAGTATGGAATAAGTATGGAAGAACCGCCAAAAAATGTTTCATAGCAGAAGAAGTCAATATTGAGTACAGAAAGGTAAGAGCTGTTTTAAATCGTTTGATAGAAAACCTATTTATTTATTGATATTTTATTACACAGCAAATGTTATCGGCCTTAATGGCTCGCGCTTAGTTCTTGAAGAGGATGGGGCTGAAATTGAGAATGACGCTACTTTGGAATATTTTGGTGATAAGGTGCTTCTACTCCTTATGGAAAACGAGAAGTTAATGTAACTTCATGTAAAAATATTAATGTAAAAATTCCGATTAAAAATTGAATGATGTTTATTTTCTATATTTACATTTGAATAAAACAATCTAAATTAAATTTTTGGGTTTTTTTTTATTAAAATTGAAATTTTACAGCTTTCCAGTGTATTATGTAGAATTTACTATTATAAAATGCACTCTTACACATCTCTAGTGTATTTTTTACACAGTAACGAGGTAAACTGTACACATGTGTTAGTTAATTTTACATACAAGTTATGTAATTCTCCTTTTATAAATTGGATTTTTGCAATTACCGTAGTTACTCATTATATGGCATTTTTACACATTCATTGGGGACTTCTCTATCGAATGTGGAACTTTGCAACGATTATCGTTGGCTCCAAAGTTGCCAACGATTATCGTTGTAAAATTACATGATTATTTTTTACTGTGCGGGTATAAAAACTTCAGTCAAGCGCGTAGTTTTGGAGTAATTTGCGAAAAACAAACAGCCATATTCTGGCATTCTGATATTTAAATCGCAAGTCACATAGAACATAGAATTGGGTTTAAGTTGCAAGTCACATAGACAGGTGCATAGAATTTGAGACGGACAGTCGCCTGAATGGGGCTGTATATTGGAATTTTTACAAATTCGCCATTTTTGCGGAAATCAAAATATTTTGCCATCCTTAACACAGAAATTTGGCATAGATGTTCGTCGGGGCTCCAGCCCCAACATAGACTTATTAAAAAGTAGCCCGAGAGGTGGGGGAGTAAGGGGAGGGGGTAAAGTGATCTCGAAACTTAGCTCTTCCTCTATGTTACCCTTTCGCGGGGACAATACCGAGCCGATTGGCCTGAAGTTTAGCTCCAACATAGAACATCAAAAAAATTTTTTTTGAAAAAACTTGACCCGGTAACGCCGGTTATGCAAGCTAGTAGAGTATAAAAATGTTGTTAAATATATGATTAATAAAAGATTAATAAAGATTTGTATAAATAAATAAGATTTATTCACTTCCGGTTAACGTATTTAAACAATGTTATAGGATGGTCTGTGAAGTTTATTGGCTATAGCCAGGGAAACCATATTTTTTCAGGTACAATATGGGGTATGATGAGCGGGTAGAGAAGGGGATGATTCTTCCTGTATTTCGCTATCGCTAATGAAAACGAAAAAAAAACAGACAAATAGGTTTTTCAATTGTTCCCGATTTCGCATTTTCTGCAGCTCCTCAAAGTAAACCCGCAACGGTGACAATTCGAGCCTGAATGACGCTTTGCGTGTTAAACTAGCCGATAATTCTGACGGTGTTTGGCAACTGGTTGCGTTCGATGGTTGAAGTGGAATACTTCACTGCATAAATTTATATCGTTTTCATCCCCAAAATAGTCGTATATCAAAGATACTTTTTGATTTTTTCTTTTTAGGAGTGAATGAATAGCACGAGAAAAACGTTAATAATTTTCCAAATTTACGGATAGCAGAGTGAGGAAGAGAATAAAAAATGGGCAAAACTTTCTCTAAAGCGACTTTAATATTCTTCTTATCTTCTTCAAATGTATCTACAGATTTTGTCACTTCCTTAAAAATATCCTTTTATAGTTGTTCTTACATATAATATCATCGTATTAATCACCAACATACGTCGCCAATAAAAGCGAAAAAAAAAATCTTATAAATGCATTGTTCTTTTATCGTTTTCGCTTTTTAACTCCCATTCTCCGCAGGATCTTTCTCAGAAAGTGTGTGTCCTTCAGTTGGTATTTTCGTATTCCATTGACATAATTTTTGCCCTACAATTTCCATCAAAGTGGGAAACCCTCCTCTTCACTGAATCGCTTTGGTTTTCTTCTATAGATCCTCTGATCTTTTCAGTCTATGGTTTTGCCGATTGTTCGATATAGAACAAATAAAAGATAGGTAAAGATGAAACCAAAGCTTACTACCAAGGCGAAGACTGTGTGAGTAAGAATTTTGTTAGCGGTGACGGGGGTCTTTTTTGGTCGGGTACAAACTTTAATGGGTGGCCAAAGAACGATTGGGTGAATTCATAATGTGGCTGCTGCAGACCGGTAAGTAGAAGTATACATTCCATAAAGCTTAAAAAGCTTTTTGTCTCATATTCAATGGACTTGTTTCGTTCTGTCCTTTTTCTTCTGTTCTATACTCACTGGAATTTTATTTGGTTTTGGTACTGTTCTACACTTTTGTGTACTTTTTTTGCTTGCGGCTCAGGAATCAGGGATGCTAGCAAACGAATTTCGAAACTTCTTAGAAGTTCATCAAGCGGTTTTAAAGAAAAAATCCTTGCTGTTAGTAAATTCGAATTTTGTATTGGCAGGCGCTGTAATTTTTATCGTTTTACAAAGCGTTTTTATTTTGTCGAAATTACATCTAGACGGTATATAGTTTTTTGATTAGGTTGGGCTAGCTTAGTATTAAGCTGACCAACCCACTTCAGATCCTTTTTCTGCTAAATGGCAGAAGCTGGTAAAACGACACTTCGATATAGTTATCGACTGTCAAGCGATAACCAGTCCGCAGTCCGATAATAATACAAATTTTTAAGATGAAAAAAATCAGTATCAATGGAGTCAAAGAGCCTGTTCACATTGGTTGAAATAGTCCGGCTAATTTTGACAGAAACTGGAAACATGTTGAGAGCAAAACTCTTGGATTTTTTATAGGGGGTCGAGTATACTGTACGTCACTATTTGTAATGGGTTTTTTATAAACTTTGAAAGTTTTAAGTTATCCTATTGGAATTTATCGGCTTATAAGGTCTGCAAAAACAACAAAATTATATTATTTTTGCGGATGTTTTCACATCCAAATTTCCCCCCAACAGGTCGGACATGTCTGCCATGAAAACCCATCAGGAGCCTGTTTCTGGTATGGAAAGCTGGTTCACCGTCATCAGAGCCTGCTTTGCCAGCTTCCACGCAGGCTTACAGGATTTTGGTGGAGTAAAACTCGAATTGGGTATTTATACTCCAATGCCACAAACCTTGTGCGAATTATAAGGTTTAAAACAACATAGCTCCATCAAGCCAGAGCGAATAAACTATTTAGTGTTGGGGGGAAATTTGGATGTGAAAACATCCGCAAAAATAATATAATTTTGTTGTTTTTGCAGACCTTATAAGCCGAGAAATTCCAATAGGATTCAATGCTAAAAGGTCGAGTATAAACCATGAATCAGAAATGGTTCAATGGTTAAACACTAAATAGTTTTAAGTTACCTTCTAGTAGGGATAATTCTAGTATTAAAGATTGAGATTGATGATCAGGAACTGAAGAAACGACTAGCTTAAAAAAATTAAGACAAACAATCCCTTTTAAAAAATTTCAAAGATTTTCGGGTTCAGTTCAGTTGCCAATCTTGGCACCACTGACATCCGTACCTTGCTGGTGTTTGGGTGGTTGTGTGTCAGGCACAAATGCTCTTGAGATTTGTTTTGTTTATAGATGAGTATAACGAAGAGTATCATACACCATCAGGCACTGGCCACCCTGGCCACCACCCGCTCCATATTTCACACGATCCCACTTGTATTGTATTATCCCTTTTAGGGTATCCTTGCTATTTCTGAGAGTTATATTCCTCTCGGGTCGCTGTATGTTTGTCGCTCGTTCCAAAGCCCTTTCACGCTATTTTGTGTTCTGCTACTACTCTTATGTATTGTCTCGGCTATGTTAAGGAACGATATGTATTTAGGCCCGTACTGGAAAACGCAAAACGACGACGAGGGATTCTTGTTTGGGATGTGGAAAGTATGAGAGTTTGGGGAAATGCTATCTATCAAGCATATTCTACGACTTTACATTGCACGTGGACTTCTTGAAAGTGTATGGGTAGCCAGAAAGTTGTTTTGGCAGCTACCGAGAATCAGCTTCAATTCGAAAAATAGCGACGGTAGATGAAGAGAGAGCAACATTGCGAGAAAGCGTAAATTTGACTGGGATAGAAATAGTTGTGGTAGTTTATAGAGGGTGAGAATTCGTGAAAGTGGTTGACTGATTTGGGTTAGTAGCCCCCACGGTGGTTGACTAAAAGTTCATTCTGCTTGCTTCTGTTCCAAGGATGGTTGTCCTTTGATGCCTAACAGAGGGCGCAGAGAATTTCGATGGAAGCGAAATAAAGAGACGATCCTGACGACGGTAGTAGATTTGTTTAAATGTGAAGACGATGACAATGGCGAGTGGGAATTCTGGAATTGTTAGAAAATTGGGATGGGTGTAGAAAGTTTGTTTTGTTATTCTGCTACTTCGACTTTTTCATGGGTGGCACCGCCAGTTGGTGGGGTGGGCAATTGGTTTTCTACGGATTAGAGAGGTTGGGATGAGGTTACCAGCCTCCTTCTTGTACGATGGATGGATGTTGATGAAGGCGGGATAGCGAACGACTATGCGAGGACGAACGTTTCCAACGGGAATCCAAGGTGCGGGTCTGGTGAAGATTTTCAGGTCTTTTGTCGTTCATTTTGTACGTGGTTGGTATTAACTTACAGCAAATAATGCTAGCGGGTGTGCCCGGAGTGCGTTGAGCCAACGGGGGTATAAATCGACAGCAAGTGGTGATGGGCAATGGAACTTGGGATTTTCTAAGGCCCGTTTAGATGAAGTTGTAGTAGTGGAATGAAATGGTATTGTTTCCCTTTATTCCACTCCTAAAAGGATGGTTAGCTATCGCAGGTTCGGGTGCGAGAATGTGAAATCGAGGGCGTCCTCGTGAATTATTAATCGGTATCGGCAGTGGTGAATTTGGTGAACGCTGGGATTTGCTTTTATTCTTTTACTTCTTCATTGTCTAACTTGTGCTTTTGTCTTAATTCTTTCGTTCAGGAGTTTTTTTTGCCTGTTCTCTGTCTTGCAGTTTTTTCTGTACTCAATTTCGTTTATTCGATGTTTTTTTTCTTCGTTAAATTTTTTTTTGTTCTCTTATGCACAGTCAGTTTTCTTGTTTGGTTCGTTCGAAACGAAGATCCTTTCCTCATATCCTTGGGGGATGGTTCTGTGGCCCAATACGGCAATATATCTGGGGCGAAATATCAATATAACAAAATAATGTTATAAAAATCTTCATTCATGTTCAATTTTTTTTTGTAACTAATTTGGACTTTTTGTTTTGGTTCGTTTTGCTTCCTTTTCCAGGGAGGTTTTTTATGCGGTGTTTTTCGTATTTTATTGTTTTCACGGGGTGTTGGTGGAAACGATTCCAATAAAAAAATTGTTTCTAAATGTTTGCTTGTATGCGATCTTTCATTTTTTTCTTCCAACATTTAAATTCTTTATTTTGTCAGTGCTTTTATCCTTTGCAGGGTCTTCTTCGCCCTTCGTTGGTCTGGCCCGGCTTGGTCGCCTTTTTCTGAGATGTTTGGCTACGGATTTTTGCTTTTTCAATAATGTATAAGTCTGTTGGATAAGGTATGTTTAAATATAGTGATCCACCAAAGGTTTCGACATGTAAGTATAAATCAGTGTTATTTAAAAAAAAATCGGTTGAAAAATTTTTTTTGTCTAAAAATTTTTTTAGTAGACTAAATACTGGACTAAACCCAAAAAAGGGAACGAACTTTTATCTGTTGAACACGTGGGTGTTCATTTCGGACCTCTACTCGTAACTCTATTATGTTACTTAGTGGCACTAAGTCAAAATATGCGAAAATAATTAAATCAGGGCATCAATCGTGTAACGCGACGCAGACACGAATTTGCGTCTTTCATTATGAATAGCAATCGTGTATGGCGACGCGTCTTTGCATACTAGCGACGCGTCTTTTCGTTCAGCGACACAGTTCGAGGTGTCGCTCAGTGTAATTTCGTCTGTCATTTCACAATGGAGGAACCAAAGTAAATATAAGTTAAATTATAATAAATTTATATTATTTCAGGAAGATAACGAGTTAAAACCAGTGGGAAAGGTTCATGGATGAAAATAATGCCCTAGCGAGGGACGCGTTTGACACTGGTGCCTCCGGCAACAAAAAGAAAAAACTTTTATGGAAGGATTTGATTTTTATTCACTTCAAGCAAAAAGTCTATTAATTATAAATTACGATTTTGAGATGAGCTGGAATGGATCATTTATGTCCCTTTAGAACCTGCGAACAACTCGTAATTCACTTTTCACTTTCTTCTACGGAGTATAATAAAGTATTGTATTCATGAAAAATTTCGACCTCTTAATTTTGCCTAAAAAACATTTCTCGATCACTCCTGAGTCGATTGGAGTCATATTTAAAAAATGTCTTTCTGTCTGTCAGTCTGTCAGTCTGTCAGTCTGTCTGTCAGTCTGTGTACAAGATTTCTCAAAAACTAATAGAGCTAGCGCCATGAAATTTTATAGGCATGTTGGGTCCTGAAATGGGACGATCCTATCAACTTTTGGTGGAAATCCGTTAACCGGAAGTATCCAAAATGGCGGTTTTTCAAAAATCGCAATTTCGTTTTTCTCGATTTACTCCCAAACTACGCGTTTTGTAGTGGCCTTAAGTATGACAAAACTTGGAGAAAATAAAATTTCCCACACTTTTGTCTTCAGCTATAACTCGATATCTCCACCCGTTATCGAGATAAACCGTTATTTCAAAAAAAAAACAGTTTTTTGCGATTATCTCGAAAACTAACGGGTTTTTGCTGACTGAATGTATAAAGTGAATTGATGAGAATGGCATTCTGCATAATTTTGTTTCTTACCGTTATCCGTTATCTTTTACCGTTATTGAGATATTTTCATTAATATGTAAAAAATCATATGTTTGCGAATAATTTGCAAACTAACGGTTTTCGACAAATCAGTTAAAAGAATAATTAAAGATGTTAACATTTTCTACATTTTTGCCATTTACCGTAAATTGATATCTTTTACAGTTCTCAAGTTATCTCAAATTTTGTACGTTTTTGATATTTTTGAATAAACCAAGAATTTATTGGGAGGTCGTCTTAGGTTGACAACGCGACAGGGCTCTAGCGTAAATTGCGCAGGGTCGGAGATTTTGTAGAAGAAAGTTTTGTGTTGACCACAACTGATATTTTCTGGTGAACTTAACATAAAATTAATTTAAGCTAATCTAAACATTTTTAATTTGACGTTTCTGTAGCAAGATATTTGTAGTGAGCAAAACTTGTCCGTATTGTGCACTCGGAAAGCTTTATTTAGCATGACCTATAATTGATTTAAGAAATTCAATCCATTGAACGTTCAAACTTTTTAGTGTCGCGAAACACGATTAGAAAAACGTGTCGCGTCGATGTCGCCGTCTCAGCTCAAAGACGGAGACGCGTCTCGTTACACGATTGATGCCCAGAGTTCCTTTAATTGTGCTAAGTCGGTCGATTTGATATATAGATTGAACTTTCAAAAATCTTTTCCCCACTAAATAACATTCGTCCGTACAACATTTTCTGACCTTAATCAATCCCCTAGAAAATATCTTAAGATATATCTTTCTTCTTCACTCACTAAAATAACTTTTCTTTTTCTTTGGTAGTTTCCCATTTCAACGTTTTTATTGTTTTTTTCCTACGTTTGTTCACTTTTCGTCTTATCCTTAAGTTATCATTTATGTATAATATTTCCTTCTGGTTTGTAGAGCAAAATTGTTAGAAAAGATTTACGTTTTCATTGTTGGTTAAAATTTATTTGTAAATCTCGATGCATTCTTAAATTTTATGGATATGAAATTTAATTTGAAAAGGGGGCCAAATTGATTGTGATATTTAGGTGTTTTTTAATAATTGATGCAACGAAAATTGTTATTTATTCATTCTGTTAAGAAGATTAGAAAAATATTCTATCAAATGTCAGTTTAAGAATTTTTGGGGATACGTATTACGCCCGTTTGTGTGCACTATTGTAAAAAAATTAAAATGTGATGAGCCTATTTAAGCCGTAGAATTTCTAGGAATT
This sequence comes from Chrysopilus asiliformis, assembly GCA_964034945.1. NCBI lineage: Eukaryota > Metazoa > Arthropoda > Insecta > Diptera > Rhagionidae > Chrysopilus > Chrysopilus asiliformis. The sequence continues at coordinate 23,510,142 of OZ035962.1, forward strand.
AAATAACTTAAGTTGAACATAAGTTGCTAAGTTTAGTTGGTGCAAACCGCACTTTTCTCTATTAATTATTGTGTCTGTAAATCAGTTAATTAGATCAGTTAATTTAAAAGAAACATCAAAGTTACGAGTATATACTGTTTCAGCAGGTCCGTATTAGCATAAAAGTAGAAAAAAGTGCATCAATTTTGGCTGCATGATGGAATGATGGATAAATGTCGCTGAATTGTTTGGATATGAATACTTTGTTTTTGTCGTAATCGTAATAGAGGAGTTGTAAATTCCACAATAAGTGAATGTGTAATTATTGTAGTACGCTTTAATATAGTAAATGTACTCAGTACTTCAATGTACTCAGATTAACTCGATCTTGAAATGCTGTACATTTTGACGTGGTGAATTTCGTGTCTGTAATTCCAAAAATGGATAATCTTTTACTGTGCTATTTTTAACACATTTTTCGCAAAGCTATTGCATCGTCTTTTATAAAGGTAAAATCTGTTTAGAATATGATTTTACATAACCGTTCCTTACATCAAAATCCAGTCAAACCACTTCTTCCCCCTCTCCCACACAAATGATTTTTTTTAAAATAAGCATTTTGTCTGCAATTGTAGCTTTTCTTAGTGCAAACGTACACGCTTCTTCTCGTCGCGGCGACTTTTATTCCTCAAAATGCCTTTCCGACGTACACGCTTCTTCATTTTTTAGTAGTAAAAACTTGTGTACAACAAGCGATCGCTCATGTGTGTGTGGTTCTCATATATGTGTTGTATTTCCAGCTCATTCCCTTTCTAGCTAGCACCGAGGTAACATCAATTGCCACAATAGAAACTGCCAACAATAGAAGAATAAGGACTGGTGATTTGTTATTTACCTTCCCACCTGAAAAATAAAACTACCTGCAATTGGTATTTCACTATTTGCATTCAATTTTTGTTTATTTGGGATATGTTTACGAGTCGGTGGCTAAGCACCGCCTGACTCAATGAAATTACGCACACATGCATGCACTTTTCGAGTGGCGACTTTTCTCCTCTTGCCGCACTCGTTTCTTTCCCACAATTTGGTGAGGCTGAGGCATGCTGAAGACCGAAAGTTGAATCGTGTACGCCCTCGCTTATGCTTCTAAAATAAGTTTTAAAGTTATTGGTAAGTAGTATATTTTACGATACATTTATGGTACTATTTTATAAGGAAGTACGACAGATATAAGTCAATGTAATTGGTAGTCAAAATAATTGAATCATTGTTATATATATTTTCCCATTATTATTATTATTGTTATTGTAAAGTAATGATATCAAATCAACCCTAACAGACATCTTTTGAACTATAGTCATATTAATTTAAGCTCTTGAATGATTTGTAAAATATTTTTTTTGGGATTAATATTATTATTATTATATTAATATTAATTTTTGGTAGTAATAAAACCCATTATCATTTACAATTAACATTTTTAATCTATTGGTAATTATCTAGCGCCATATTTACATACAACACTAATAGTTCGATGATCGCTGAAACTAAAAAAAAGTCATAAAATCATCACATTTAACCGAATCTACAGTTTTTTGGAGAAAACATGTGTTGCAGGCGTCTGTAAACAAACAAATAAAAGATCAAATTTTAATTTCGAAATGCAAAGATTTGTCGCTAACTTACCTTGATTTTTGTTCAAAAGTTTCTGGACACCTCCATGAGTGAATCCTTTCCCCTAGTTCCAGCTGTCGTTGATGATACATAGAAAAAAAAAGATAAGACCAACTTTAACAACGTCATTAAAACATTAGAGACAATAACAACACTACGTAAAGATACTTATCTGGAAATTAGCCAATCCGGTCAAATGTGATGAAGTGCTGATCCCGTCGATTTATCCTGAAAGAAAAATAAGAAAAAATTAGGTCAAATCATTTTTCACTTCATTTGACTTTAAGAGAAAAAGGCTTCAGTTTGTTGATAAACAATAGCTAATTGTACTTACCAAAAATTGATCTCCTTCACATTTTCCGGGAATTTCCTTTCCTTCGACTATCCAGGTCCAGGTTGATGCGCTCTGCTCGTTAAAATACTCCGGCTAAAAACCTAAAACACACAAAAATAACTATTAGTAAAATTTTCACTACTTCCACAGTTGAATTAAACAATTGTACTCACGTTTGACATTAGATCCTTGACAAAAACCTTTCTTTACATTCGGATCACTGTTGCCGATAATGCAGTTCAGACAAAACACTTGTAAATGAAAATTTAATTACGAGGGGTCGCTGTGGTCTAGCCCGCCGCGAATTTAAACCACGTAAGAGATGTTAAATCAAACTCTCATCAATTTTAAAGTTGATAACATTTAACTACTCTTGGAGTTTAAAGTTTCTGATCTAGCTTCATTTGCTATTTAACTCTACTGCCAATCAGTTCACTTTAAATCAAAATCAACGTACAAGTTCCTTTTTGTGAAGGAGGCGATTTTTCTTCCTCGTAAATCTTAAATTAAATTTTTTTTTAAAATCGAGGTTCATTTTGTAAAGTGTCTTAAAAATCTGGGAAAGAGTGAGTGTAATTAATTATGGTGAATAGTGCCTGAAGCTAATGTGGAAAATTTCTTATAGCCACTGGGACCGAGTTGCAGTAGAGGGTGTAGCAGAGGAAGAGAAAATCTTTGGTTGCAGCTAAGTGCACGATTTTTTTTTTGAATTTCTAATTTTTTTGAAATATTTGATCGCCGACAATTTTTTTGGGAACAAAATAACATGTGGTCTTTCCCTTTATGACAAAAGTGCAAAATAGCAAAGTGCGATATGAAAATGCTATACAACACCATTAAATTTATGCTAAACGTCGAAGGGCCATTAAATTTATGCTAAACGTCGTCGCCAAAATTTTACCGTCGTCAGTTTTTTTCTAAAACTCATACATAATTTTGGACTATGTGCGTTTTTCTGGTGAAACTTGCTTGAAAAGTTCAAGTGAAGGTCATCGTTACTGCATTTTACAAAGGAAATTATTCTCTGCTTGTTACCAAGGCTGTAACAATAGAGTAACGGTCCAACTTCTACAAAATTCGAAGCTAGGAACAATTCTACAGCGATCTTCTGTGCATTGTCGGACAAAATCCAATTGAAACGGACAAAAATTTTTTTTTTGAATTTATGGCGCATTGAAACAATTTTGTATTTCATTCCAAGTATTAAAACATTGTGAAGTTTTCTACCATAACGGACTTTCAAATTTTGAATCAGAATTCTTTAATAGACGTCGTTAAATATCTCACTGGGCCCAATGATATATCGAAACATAACAAAAAGAAAAAAAGAACAAGTGTATGCGACGTAGTATTTTTTTGATTTAGCATAAAATATTTTTTATGTGTGGTAGATTATTACCTTTTTGGTGTAAACATATATCTCGATGTTTTCCTTTTTTTTAACTATTTAGTTCGTTGATAGCAGTAGATTAGTTAATAATGCATGTTTGATTATTTATAAAAATTTATTTCATCCTCTTATTTATTTATTGCCTAACTGTAGGCGTATGTTCAATTATTTATTATCAACATTTTATTTAAATTTTTTTGTAGCTAAGTTGAACGTTATTGGAATATTTATATATTTAATTCTTTGCCATATATAAGTTTAAAATTGATAAAATTTTAACAGACATTAGCACTTATTACGCTTACATATTCTATTCCAAATTTTCATTAATTGCCTGCTATTTTATATTTTTTTTAATTTGTTGCGCCTATTACTATTTGTAAATTATTATATAATATATATTTAAAGCATGGTAAATGAGACTTTATTTTCGTCTTTTCCCATCATTAAACTTTTCGTAACCATGTGTTAACGGCTTAAATAAGGGGGGAGCAGCGATTATATTCATGGAGTATAAGGAGATCTCAAATTTAAAATCATGAGCTAAGACTCAAACCCGATTCTAGGAAAATGTGGACTTCCGGTCGGAATCTTTATGTCCTCTTCCCATCCTCGAAATTCCCATCCTCGAAATTCCCTTCCTCGAAATTCCCATCATCGACTTAAGAAGGCATGAAAATTTTTGTGTAGCGTGGAATTTAGAAAAGGAGAGAGCAAGACCCTACCCCATCCGGCGAGCATAGTCGAAATAAAAATACCAGCATGCCTTCGATGCCTCTCACTTCTACAAAACAAAAGGGTTGTTAAATATGTTGCCAACCGGCAAGGATCAACGAGTTGTAACACACCATCTTACAAGCCCTTCATCTATACACCCACACGTTACATAAATGGCGCCCAACGATTTGGCTGTCGCACAGTTTTCCTGCACGGAAATCTGAGACAGGCTGCCGAGTCCTTAACGGACAGAGCATTCCCCCCATTCTCTTCCCATTATCCTTCCTAATTTTTTGTCCTTTTCCCTTATTTTTTCCTTTTGAATAACGATTCCATTCAAATCAAAATTTTTTTTTTACACACAAAATCAATCAATTTTTCTTTCTTAGTTTTCAAAATCAATAGTTTAAATTTCACTAAATATTTATAAACTTTTTCTAAACAATGTGAGTCCCGGAACACAAAGCTTATAATAACAAAGTGTTTCGCGTTTGCCACATTGCCACGAGATCGTTTTCAACCTGAATTAACGTTTGTGTTCTAGAAATCATAATTTGTTAAAGAATTTTGATGTGTCCCGAATCAGATGTAATAACATTTGAATTCGCGTTTGCCATTAAAAAGAATGAATACAAATTGAGAAATTGTAAAAACCATTTATCATGAGATAAATATTGAACAGAAATATTTGCTCTTGTCTTTGGAGTCCCGAGTCATAAAGTTCAAAGAACAGAATGATCCGCGTTTGCCCACGGAAAGAAAAGATTTTTTTTATTTTTATGCAATTTTTTTCTCTAGCTACAGAAATGATCACCGTTAAGTTTTCTTATTGCACAAATAGTCACATTTTCCTCAACATCTTGAATAAAATAAGTTCTCTTAACTCCATGTTTTAATTTCTGCTCCCTTTGTTATATGAATTGAATTTTGAAGAAATAAAAATATTTTGGCAATTTCTTTTTGAGAAATAAATAAAAATCTAGTTTCGGTCTAGTAAAATAATTTATAGTTATAAATAATAAAGAATTAAATACAAAAAAAATACATAGAATATACAAATTTCTAAATATTAAGTACAATTGTTGGAAAGAAAAAGAAAATATTAAATCTGCAATTCGGCTTTAATGGGTGATGAGCTCAGAGAAATCAGACCTGCAAAAGAAAGAAATTAAACGTAAAAGATATCAAGTTTTTGACGAAAACAGAGCAGTTACTCGGTCCGTAGCGCAAAGATTTAATATTGTTTTGGGAGAATTAAGTATGTCGACACTAAGAACGCCTCCACCTGGTATGGTAAACCCCGGCGAAATAAACGCTCAGGCTTCTGGGTCGGATACCCAAAATCCTGGAGAAAATTTAGCACAAACAGTACATTCCCAAGTAAATCCGAATTTATTAGAATCGACGGTAAACCCAACTGTTTCTAATCCACAACAAGGATCACCGCCACAAAACATGCCCAGATTGTCTCCAAACAGCACAAACAGTCTTGCGTATGAGATAATCTCATTAAAAAACGCTGTGGAGAATCTGCGAGCAACTACAGGTTTGGCCCAAGCTAATATTTTTCATTCAGCTCAAGAAGCTGCTAGACAAGAAGCTCGGATCTGTATGTCCGAAATTCTTACAGCAATTCGAAGCGAGTTAGGATCTCAGAATCGACCTGCCGCTGGTCGCTCCCAGTCAGAAGGAATTTCCGTAGATGTTGCCTCAGGTCACAATCTGGCTGAGAGGCATCGTTCTAACAATTTATCAGTAGCTAGTCCAAATCCCGCTCCTTCGGTTACAGCAGCATCGACCCAGGTCTCTACTATGCAATCGGTTCCAATATCTGACATTCTTTCTTTGCCGATTACTGTCACTTCGGTCGAGCCAACTTTTTCAACATCACCAGCTTCGGTTTATGCCAATCAGAGCCGCCCATCATATGTTGCGACCTCTGTAATTCCAACTTGTACAGCGCCTCTGGTTTGTCCAAGTTCTCAGCCCTCGGCAATACCACAATTCAATAATTTTGCACCTTTCTATACACAGCCAGGTAATAATTTGCCTAACGTACCATTTTTCCCGAATACGTTTAACCAGATTGATCCAAATTTTTGGCCCTATCTTTCGAATTTACAACCTCAAGCACAAACACCACCTAATGCGAACACGAATAGCCGGTCGAATTGGCGATATCGTAAAGTCGAGCTGGACAAATGGGGTATATGTTTCGATGCTACCTCTAAAACCATGAGCATCGAAGACTTTGTTTTTCAGGTTGAATATATTCAATCTTCTAACCCGTTCCCATGGCCAGAAGTTTTAAAAACCTTTCACGTACTACTACAGGGTAATGCACGTACTTGGTACTGGCAGTATGTAAAACAATTGACGAGTGTGAATTGGCCTAATCTTCGAGCAGCGTTACTGTCACAATTTAAATCTTATGAAACTGATCTGGACATAATGACCAAATTAAATGAGAGAAAACAGCAATCTCACGAAAGCTTCGACACTTTTTACAACAACATCATGGAAATTAAAAACAGGATGCGTAACCCGTTGTCTGAAGCCGAGTTAATTACTTTAATTAAGCGGAACCTCAAACCATGGCTGACCGCACTTGTTTATCCTATGGGAATCACCAGTTTAGACCGATTGAAAGAAGCATGTCGCTCTACAGAAACTCATTTCAGTCACTTAGATCGACGTAACAAAATTATTGTTCCACCTGTTCGAAAGGTAAACGAAATTGAGATAGATAATAGGGAATCTGAGTACGAAGAAGCGGAAAATTATTTAGAAGCTATGAGCTTACCCACGACATCTGCAAATAAAAATTCAAACCCAGCAAGACGAGCCAATAGGTCCGAAGTAACTTGCTGGAATTGCAAAAAAGCTGGACACATCTTTATTGATTGTCCTAGCCCACGAAATTTCTTCTGCTATAAATGCGGTGCAGATAATGTCGCTACTCCAGATTGTGAACGATGTACCCCGGGAAACGTGAAACGGAGTGTAACCAAATCGGGAGAGAGTTCACGCTCCACTCAAACACTCCCGGATTAAAAAACTTGGATGTTTCTATACCCAAATCGACTACTTCCATTAAAATTCTAAATTCATCAAGCAATAAAATTCTAAATAATTCAACTAACGTCAATGAAACTAAACCTACCTTGAAAATTCTAAAGCCTTTTCATATTCGCCTAAAAGAATATAATTTAATTCGCGATAAAATATTTAATGATCCTGAATCATTTGAATCTGGGAAATCTTATCCTAATCCTCTATCTAATAAGGCGATAAAAGCTCGTCAACGATTTAACGCTCGCAATAATGTCCGAAAATGTATTTCGAGCACGAACATTGACGCTTTTTCAGACTTTCGTCCGTATGCAAAAATCAAAATTAGCGACTTTGAGATAGAAGGTCTTTTAGATAGTGGAGCGAATGTATCCTGTTTAGGACAAAATTGTTTAGACCTTGTAAAAACGCTAAATTTACCAGTATTCAAATATTCGTCTCGCGTTAGAACAGCGGATGGTAGAGGACAAGAAATCGTAGGACAAGTGCACGTCTTAGTAACCTATAAGGCTAGAACAGAAAATTTAACTTTATATTTAGTTCCTAGTTTGGAACAAACTCTTTACCTAGGCATAGATTTTTGGCGGAAATTTGAATTAGCGCCACATATAATAAACAGTATTAGTACCCTCAATAATAGTTCAACAGATAACCCGGCTAAACATGAATTAACTTCAGTTCAATTCCGACAATTAGAGTTGGTAAAAGAAAAATTTTTATGCTCAACCAAATTTGGGTTAGGTAAAACTACCTTGGAAGAGCACGATATTGACACCGGAGATGCAGCTCCTATCAAGCAGAAATTTTACCCTGTCTCTCCAGCGGTACAGGCACCTCTTTATGAAGAACTGGACAGGATGATTGAGCTTGGAGTTATCGAAGAAAGTCAGAGTCCGTGGAGTTCGCCAGTAGTCCTCATTCGAAAACCAGGCAAAAATCGATTGTGTCTGGATTCTAGAAAGCTCAATCTCCTTACAGTGAAAGATGCATATCCTTTGCCTCATATTGAAGGGTTGCTAAGCCGCCTTCAGGATACTAACTACATAAGTAGCATAGACCTGAAGGATGCTTTTTGGCAAATCCCGCTGGAGAGGCAGAGTAGACCGAAGACTGCTTTCACGGTGCCTGGACGGCCACTCTATCAATTTACCGTCATGGCTTTCGGTTTATGCAATTCTCCGCAACGTTTGTGTAGATTGATGGATAAAGTGATTCCGTCCAGGCTCCGTGAATGCGTATTCGTCTACTTAGATGATCTCTTGATAGTGTCGGCAGATTTTGATTCACATCTCAAAATTCTTGAAGAAGTTGCGCAGTGTTTGAGAAAGGCAAATCTCACCATCAATTTAAACAAGTCCCATTTTTGTTTCCGAGAATTAAAATACCTAGGATTTATTATCGGAGGTGGAAAACTAAAAACCAACCCTGAAAAAGTGTCGGCTATAAAGAACTTTCCGTTACCGTCCAGTCCTCGTCAAATGCGACGATTTTTGGGGATGACTGGATGGTATCGGAAATTCATAAAAAATTATGCCATAATCGCTAGTCCTCTTACCGATTGCCTAAAAAAATCAAAAAAATTCGTTATGAGTCCGGAAGCCAAGATCGCGTTTGAAAATTTGAAAGATGCATTAACATCACCACCCATTCTCACACATCCTGACTTCACGAGAGAATTTTTTATTCAGTGTGATGCATCAAACACTGGGATTGGGGCTGTACTTTTCCAAGTAGACGACAATCACGATGAAAGAGTCATAGCATATATTTCGAAAAAGTTAAATAAGGCTCAGTCTAATTATACGGTCACGGAACGTGAATGCTTAGCCGCTGTTACCGCTATAGAAAAGTTCAGACAATACGTCGAAGGAATGAGCTTTACAATCATAACGGATCACGCTAGCTTGCGCTGGTTGATGGGGCTGAAAGATCTCAGCGGTAGATTGGCCAGATGGAGCCTAAAGCTTCAAGGTTTTAACTTCAAAGTAGAGCACAGAAAAGGTTCTAAAAACATTGTTCCAGATACACTTTCTAGGGCTCTGATTGACAGCATTTCTTTGAATAATCCCCTTGTATCCGTGGAGCTTGAATCCAGCTCTTTCAAGTCGACAGAATACCTTGAATTGACAGAGACTATATTGAAAAATCAAGACAGTTTTCCGGATTTGAAAGTTGTAGACAATTTTGTCTATAAAAGAACCGTTCCATTTGATGGTGTGCCGGAAAATGAACAATTTTCCTGGAAGCTTTGGGTTCCATCTGAGCTAACTCGGTCGCTGATCGCTCAGGCCCATGAATCACCGCAAGCAGCACATGGTGGTTTAGCTAAAACTCTATCTAGGATCAGAGAATTCTATTATTGGCCAAATATGGCGACTCAAGTCCGATCTTTCGTCCTAAGTTGCACAACGTGCAAAGAAAATAAAGCGCCTAACATAACTCTTCGTCCACCTATGGGAGCTAAAACAGAGACTGAGCGTCCATTTCAAAAGCTATACCTTGACTTCTTGGGTCCTTATCCCCGTTCGAATTCTGGCAATTCTTTTCTTTTTATAATCTTGGATCACTTTTCTAAGTTTGTTTTCCTAAAACCATTGAGACAGGCAAATGCTAAAAGCATAATTAAATACTTGGACGTAGAAATATTCAAGAAATTTGGTGTACCAGAAACCGTTCACACAGACAACGGTAGGCAATTTTTGTCAGTGGACTTTCAAAGTTTTTTGTCAAAATTTGGAGTTCGACATTTAAAAACAGCATATTATGCTCCGCAAGCAAACGCTGCAGAAAGGGTCAACCGATCTGTACTGGCCGCAGTTAGGTCCTATTTAGGAGAGAACCAGAAAAACTGGGACGTTCATATTGCCGATATAGAGTGCGCACTTCGAACCTCAAAACATCTATCAACAGGCACAACTCCTTATTACGCCGTGTTTGGATCCAATATGATCACACACGCTAGTAACTACCAACTGGCAAAAACGTTACACTATTTGGAAGATTCTGAATTTATTAATCTAGACCAACATGATCGGCTCGAAATAATTCGAAGTAAGATAAAAGAAAACCTAAACGTGGCGTATAACAAGGCCAAGAAACAATATGATTTACGATCACGTGAAATTGTTTTTACCCCAGGCCAAGAGGTTTACCGACGAAATTTCGTGCTAAGCGATAAAAACAAAAACATAAACGCGAAACTATGTCAAAAATTTATCAAATGTCGAATTGTAAAAGCCGTTGGGAAAAATATGTATGAAGTTGAAAATCTTCAGGGCAAAACTGTTGGTGTGTATCACGCCAAAGATTTAAAATATTAAAATTTTGTTTTCATTCAAACGTAAAATTTTGTTTTCTCAATTTCTCCCCTAAAAATATAATAGTGATTTAGATTTCAAATTAAAAATTTAAAAATTTCAGACAGTTACAAATATTCCAGTATTACTCAGATCTTCATTACTTCCGAAATTCAAATTGCCCGGCTTCAATACATGGGTTCGTCCCACGTCGGTTGTTTCTCATTCACAAACAAATGTTGCAATAGAAGAGATCAACATAAAATTTTTTTTCCATAGCCCAATCCAAATACTGATAACAGCCGCACTGTTTTTCAAATCTTCCGCCTTGCAGTCACTCGTCGTAAGATCTGATGTTGTTGCAGGCGTCTGTAAACAAACAAATAAAAGATCAAATTTTAATTTCGAAATGCAAAGATTTGTCGCTAACTTACCTTGATTTTTGTTCAAAAGTTTCTGGACACCTCCATGAGTGAATCCTTTCCCCTAGTTCCAGCTGTCGTTGATGATACATAGAAAAAAAAAGATAAGACCAACTTTAACAACGTCATTAAAACATTAGAGACAATAACAACACTACGTAAAGATACTTATCTGGAAATTAGCCAATCCGGTCAAATGTGATGAAGTGCTGATCCCGTCGATTTATCCTGAAAGAAAAATAAGAAAAAATTAGGTCAAATCATTTTTCACTTCATTTGACTTTAAGAGAAAAAGGCTTCAGTTTGTTGATAAACAATAGCTAATTGTACTTACCAAAAATTGATCTCCTTCACATTTTCCGGGAATTTCCTTTCCTTCGACTATCCAGGTCCAGGTTGATGCGCTCTGCTCGTTAAAATACTCCGGCTAAAAACCTAAAACACACAAAAATAACTATTAGTAAAATTTTCACTACTTCCACAGTTGAATTAAACAATTGTACTCACGTTTGACATTAGATCCTTGACAAAAACCTTTCTTTACATTCGGATCACTGTTGCCGATAATGCAGTTCAGACAAAACACTTGTAAATGAAAATTTAATTACGAGGGGTCGCTGTGGTCTAGCCCGCCGCGAATTTAAACCACGTAAGAGATGTTAAATCAAACTCTCATCAATTTTAAAGTTGATAACATTTAACTACTCTTGGAGTTTAAAGTTTCTGATCTAGCTTCATTTGCTATTTAACTCTACTGCCAATCAGTTCACTTTAAATCAAAATCAACGTACAAGTTCCTTTTTGTGAAGGAGGCGATTTTTCTTCCTCGTAAATCTTAAATTAAATTTTTTTTTAAAATCGAGGTTCATTTTGTAAAGTGTCTTAAAAATCTGGGAAAGAGTGAGTGTAATTAATTATGGTGAATAGTGCCTGAAGCTAATGTGGAAAATTTCTTATAGCCACTGGGACCGAGTTGCAGTAGAGGGTGTAGCAGAGGAAGAGAAAATCTTTGGTTGCAGCTAAGTGCACGATTTTTTTTTTGAATTTCTAATTTTTTTGAAATATTTGATCGCCGACAATTTTTTTGGGAACAAAATAACATGTGGTCTTTCCCTTTATGACAAAAGTGCAAAATAGCAAAGTGCGATATGAAAATGCTATACAACACCATTAAATTTATGCTAAACGTCGAAGGGCCATTAAATTTATGCTAAACGTCGTCGCCAAAATTTTACCGTCGTCAGTTTTTTTCTAAAACTCATACATAATTTTGGACTATGTGCGTTTTTCTGGTGAAACTTGCTTGAAAAGTTCAAGTGAAGGTCATCGTTACTGCATTTTACAAAGGAAATTATTCTCTGCTTGTTACCAAGGCTGTAACAATAGAGTAACGGTCCAACTTCTACAAAATTCGAAGCTAGGAACAATTCTACAGCGATCTTCTGTGCATTGTCGGACAAAATCCAATTGAAACGGACAAAAATTTTTTTTTTGAATTTATGGCGCATTGAAACAATTTTGTATTTCATTCCAAGTATTAAAACATTGTGAAGTTTTCTACCATAACGGACTTTCAAATTTTGAATCAGAATTCTTTAATAGACGTCGTTAAATATCTCACTGGGCCCAATGATATATCGAAACATAACAAAAAGAAAAAAAGAACAAGTGTATGCGACGTAGTATTTTTTTGATTTAGCATAAAATATTTTTTATGTGTGGTAGATTATTACCTTTTTGGTGTAAACATATATCTCGATGTTTTCCTTTTTTTTAACTATTTAGTTCGTTGATAGCAGTAGATTAGTTAATAATGCATGTTTGATTATTTATAAAAATTTATTTCATCCTCTTATTTATTTATTGCCTAACTGTAGGCGTATGTTCAATTATTTATTATCAACATTTTATTTAAATTTTTTTGTAGCTAAGTTGAACGTTATTGGAATATTTATATATTTAATTCTTTGCCATATATAAGTTTAAAATTGATAAAATTTTAACAGACATTAGCACTTATTACGCTTACATATTCTATTCCAAATTTTCATTAATTGCCTGCTATTTTATATTTTTTTTAATTTGTTGCGCCTATTACTATTTGTAAATTATTATATAATATATATTTAAAGCATGGTAAATGAGACTTTATTTTCGTCTTTTCCCATCATTAAACTTTTCGTAACCATGTGTTAACGGCTTAAATAAGGGGGGAGCAGCGATTATATTCATGGAGTATAAGGAGATCTCAAATTTAAAATCATGAGCTAAGACTCAAACCCGATTCTAGGAAAATGTGGACTTCCGGTCGGAATCTTTATGTCCTCTTCCCATCCTCGAAATTCCCATCCTCGAAATTCCCTTCCTCGAAATTCCCATCATCGACTTAAGAAGGCATGAAAATTTTTGTGTAGCGTGGAATTTAGAAAAGGAGAGAGCAAGACCCTACCCCATCCGGCGAGCATAGTCGAAATAAAAATACCAGCATGCCTTCGATGCCTCTCACTTCTACAAAACAAAAGGGTTGTTAAATATGTTGCCAACCGGCAAGGATCAACGAGTTGTAACACACCATCTTACAAGCCCTTCATCTATACACCCACACGTTACACATGAAATCAAATTTACATTATTTAACGTTATTCCGATAGAAATAAGAACTAAAAAAGAGAAACAGCATCATTTAATAATTATTTATCCAAACAAGCCGTCACTCATAATATTATTTATGTGCATATTTTTCGGTTGCCACCAACAAAACACCAAATCGCTCGCGTTTGGTGAATGGAATCCTATATAGTTCGTTTACCGGGCGAAGAAGAGTGGATGATGTTGGTTTGGCCAGTGAAGAATACCTTAATTCCTCGCGCTTCGGTCTATAAACTCGTCACACGTTGACCGCTCCATTGCCGGCCGAATTCGTCTAGCCAACACCATTAGAAGCTCTTCAAATACTTCTTTACAGTCCCAAATGCCTGCCATCTTCAACTCATTTGTATTGCGGAAATTATTGAATAAATAACAAATAATGTAAATGCACTGTAATTCAGTAACTGAGTATACGATAAGAAATGTTTGATGTATAAAGAATATATAGTGTAAAAATATTTGTCAGTTGTAAAAAAACGCTTGATCGTTCAGTATAAAAATTGAATAAAATTTTATCTTGTTTTATTGCTCTCGATAAAGGAATTCTTATCATAGATATCATCAACTACAAGAGGTAATGTTCAACCACTACATTCACTTCGCTAGCTGGATGATCTAGATTTGGCGGGAAAGAACCACTAGAACCGCTTCTCAGGTGAATTAAATCAAACCACAATAAAATCGACCCCAAAAAAATGTTTGCTATTCGCTTCCGTGGGTGAACAGAACCACCTTCTTTCGAGACCGCCTGCGTTCTTCCCCACTCCGCCAACTGTTTTGCATGGTGAATCCGTTCCCATCTTTCTATAGACTCCGATGATCAACATCTTGTTCTGGTTGTTGGTCGATTGGGTCGCCATATTTCAAATTTTACGGGATTCCAAGTTTGGATCAGCGGAACCGCGGCAGCGTCATGGATTTCATTGAACTTGACTTCACACGGACAATGGCATGGGCAGAAAAGAAACGCGGACGATCTTCGTTTTTTGTTGCGGTGATGATCAGTCCGGACAAAAGTGTGGCAATACTCACATATAGACATTTGTGGAAACCTGTACCTGAAATACCAACAAAGCCGAATGAAAACGAGGTGTACAAGCGAACGATCAACCGCTGGCCTAGACTTTAATACAGATCATTCGATGCTCTCAGGTGGGAGTTCAAAAATATTCTTGAAAAGAATTTTTTCCTCGATTTTTCGGACTGTGAGATTCTTTCACCGCTCTATTTTCCCGTGAAAATGGCACTGAAACCAGTGGAGTAGAATAATTGGGATATATTCATGAGAACAAGGTTTTCAAATTTTCAGTTTTTCACCACCCGAGGAAATTGTACATTTTAACACATTGACTGCCAGACCAATTTTGCAAAAATGTAAGGGAGATGCCAATACATGTAGACGTATGTAGAATGTACGTATGTATGAATGTATGTATGTATGCATGTAGATTGTAGACCCAGCTATCGAAAATGATAGCCTTGGCCGCTCATGAATCATAGTGCCAATTTTCACTGGTTATCAAAAATGATAGCCATGGCAGTCAATGTGTTAAGAATTGTTTATGGACAAATTACATTTTTCAGAATAAATTTTAATATTTCCTCGTAAGGAAATCGTATGACAAACAGTAAATAGTTGAATTATCGACGTGTAACTCTAATTGTTGCATCGATCGACTGTGTATTGATTTAATCGGTTAGTGCGACGGAGGCTGGATTTTGCGTATTTGCGTGACGGAAACAGACACACGATCTTCATTTTAGTAACGCAAGCAAGAATCTAGCGAGCATTCGCTTCACTCATAGCCGCTTTGCTGTCCGACGATCAAAAATTATGGCTTGGCTACCTGAGGTCGTCAGTTCACCTGCCCTGGCAGTAGCGCAATGAGCGATTTTCACACAATCCCCCAGTCGGATTGATCAATCCGAGTACCTATGATTTTTTTTTTGTCTCGCCGGTGTATGAAGCGAAGTGAATTGCGGGTAGCTTTACAGAGGAATATAAGAGGTGGTTTATGTATTTTCGACTAACATTTATGTTTCATGGTTTCCCTGATTTGCGTCGATCCTCACCTGTGCGAGTTCGATCGATCTTTCGCTGTTGATCTTTGGCAACGATGTGAGTTTTGGTTAATCGCCCCTGCTTAGCTTCGACAGTGTTGGAATAATTCAATTAAACTGAATTCTATAAACGAAATCAGCCCGACATGAGATCCCTCTATGGTTAGTGGTCTTGGCAAGATCACCGGTGGAAAATATATGTTGAAATTGAACGAGCACAACATAGGGTGGGGAGAAAGGTCATACAACAAATGGTTGGCCAAGTAATCGCCATGTTTTTTTGCGGTGTTTATGTTTGAGCATCGCGGTTTTATAGAGAGTCAGTGAGTTGTGCGCTGGAGATTGAATTATGGATTGAGTTATGCGCCAAATCATTTATATTGCTTGCCTGTATCTGCGGCTTGAGCTCTCGACGTAAGATCATCATGTCAAGCCGTTGTTTGTTTCTTTCTACCTTTTGATCGTGTGGAGCAGGTTTTAAAAAAATTAATTCATTTTCATCTAAGTATGGATAAAAGAGTTGACTAATTTTTTTTCTTTTTAAAAATCTCAAAACAGTTTTGGGCGGTTGTCTCTGTTTTGTTTTATTCGCTCGCGGTTTTTATTTTTCTCAATGAAACACAAATTTATATTTCGATTCAATATAAATAATTTTTACCAGAAAAAATTTTAATAAGGAAAATTTACCAGCTGTAGGGCAGAGGACTTAGACTTTGTGCGGGGTTTGATGATAATCGAAGCCGAGTTGATTATTTTCCCGATCGGTGTGACATGCGCGAACTTTACTGTTATGGCAATCGCGGACGAATGCTTTTAGGCCAGCAGTAGGTGTCGTGTTGATCATATTACACAATTCTCAATGAGAATTATTATAAATATCTACAAATTGATCTGCGAAGGTTTTGTTTTATATTTGAATTTGATTTTATACCGTTATGCCACAGGCTTTTTTTAAATTAAATATTACTTATTACAGTCCTGATCCGGTACTTTGTAATTTAGATTTATATAATTTATTTTTAAATTTTGCTTACAATGAATTTATTATCAATTTAAAAAATGTACATTGGTTTCATTTCTAATGAATAAAAAAAAAACAGCTGGCGATATTTAGATTAAAAAAACCAGCTACGACAAACTCATTTGCCAGGAACAAAACAAAAAAAAAATTAAAATTGTACAATCTTATCATTTAAAAATCTTTAAAAAATTACGTACGCCATTAGGTCCGGTGCATTGGCAGGGGAGAGACGAAGAAACAACTCAACTTATACTAAAACCAGCGAAAATGCCAAAAATTAAAGAACTTATTAACACATTGACTGCCATGGCTATCACTTTTGATAGCCAGTGAGCCAAGGCTATCATTTTCGATAGCTGGGTCTACAATTTACATGCATTCATACATACATTCATACATACGTACATTCTACATACGTCTACATGTATTGGCATTTTTGCAAAATTGGTCCTTACATTTTTGCAAAATTGGTCTGGCAGTCAACGTGTTAAGGAATATCAATTCATCCATGAATTTTTCTGATTTAGTTCTCAAACGAATCGGCTTGATCTATGAACTCGTTCATAAGCCTAACCCTTGGAGCACAATGAACGCAACCAAGCCGCAACTAAGGACGCTTCGAACTGTCACGCAACGCAGTTCAGGAGCGGTTGAGCACAATAGAAGCGTCGTCTGTTGCGTTGTGAGACAAACACAAAAAAAAAATTAAAAGTGAACTAAAGTAGAAAAATATATAAAAAATGGATAATTTTTAAGCGATAATTTGCTTTGTTGGTCTTTATCTTTGTTATTTGTATGTTATTGCACTAAGGCTATCAATTTTTCCTCGAATGACATTTCCCCAACCTCACTTTATGAACTGTCAACGCAGAGTTGTTGCGTTAACGTTCAAAGTTTGGCAACTTTTGCGTCGATGGTTGCGTTCAATGCGTTCACTGTGCTCACTCAAAAGCATTTCTGTGAAATAAACTCGTAAGTGACATTTGGATGCGTGTTGGTTGCGGCTTGGTTGCGTTCATTGTGCTCCAAGCGTAATATTTTATCTACAGACTACTTTGCCATATTTTAAAAAACTTGATAAGAATTAGTAGTGTTTTCGATAGATATGTTGTGACAAAATTCTGCTTCGTCAAGAAGAAAATAGCACTTAGATCATTAAAGTTGTGAAAATTAAAATAATTATTGTTGTATTGAGGAAAATTCTCTTGCATTTTTTTTATTAGTTGAAAGATTTTAATAAATATATAGTAAATAGTGTAATTTGTCATTCCATAAATTTAACGCGTACTGCATCAATAAACTTCGCTTACTTGTTTGAATATTTCAGTTAAAAGATGAAATAATAAAGTTAGGTAAAGCAGTGAAAATCGTTTTGATCGTGAGGTCAATACAACCGAAAGAATTTGAAATTATTTCATTTTTCAACTGGGAAAACGTTCAAATGAAAAAAAGAAACATTTGCTAATGCACATTCACACACCCGTCGTTAGCCATCATAGCAAAATGTCGATGTCGATTCCCTTGGCGTCGCGTACGATCATAGGTTGTGAGTTATAAAAAGGTAAATAAAAATATATGCTGTTTTGTACGTATGCAGGCAGTGCGAGTGGATATGGCCGGCATTTAACTAAACCCTAATAATGTCCAAGACAATCGCTGAGTTAGCGGTGTATACCATCTATAGTTATACCACCAAGAGCACGTTCGGGAATACAAAATAGTCAATTACAGTCGATAGTAAGCATAGTCAGAAAATAGCCGATCATAGTCAGAAATAGTCAGTGGTAGCTAACACATACATACATAGATCAGTGTAAATGTCGAAATTCCCGTCCGAGATCAGTTTTTGGGAACATAAAATGGAAAAACAACATTAAGCAGTCTACATTATCATGTATATTTCCAAACGACTGTAGCCAAAGTCGTAGTCATTTTTCATTTGATAAGCGTGAGTTGTCAAACGAAAAATGACTACAACTTTGGCTACAGTCGTTTGGAAATATACATGATAATATCGGGTCTTTCAATAAGGACATAACAATTTTGTATTTTAATAAACACAGAATAATTGAGATAGCGGGCTGAAATTTATTCCAGGTGTGAGTGGACATGTTACATTTAAGTATGAAATTCGATGTCGTTATAATGGCCACCGCGAGCACGTTTGCTGATTGATTCTTTGGAGCCAATTTTCCACCACTCTTCCACACATATCGGCCGAAACGTTGGCAATTTCGCGTTCGATATTGTTCCTGAGCTCCTCTAACGTTGTTGGCTTGTTGGCACTAACCAACGACTTAACATAACCCCATAAAAAGAAATCCAACGGCGTTAAATTGCATGAGTGAGGTGGCCATTCGACCAGACCATTTCTCGAGATTACACGATTATCGAACTTCTCCATCTATAGATCAATTGTTTGACCAGCTGAGTGGCATTGCTCGTTCGTGAACTTCACCATGATAAAAATGTAAGCCTTGACTGGCGTTTTAGCATTGCCAGATCATAAAAAAAGTTTTAGGGTGCGTTTTTATTAAAATACAAAATTGTTATGTCCTTATTGAAAGACCCGATAGTTGACTACGGCGAGCTATGATAGATTGAAGTTATTAGCTATCGATGACTACAACTACGACTATCAATGCATCTCCGAACGCGCTCCAATTGTACCTTTAAATTGGCGGGTGCAAAGGGAAGCGATGGATATTTTGTGTTTTATTCATTTGAACGCTAAAATTACAAAAATAGTAATAAAAAGAAAATTATATTAAAAAAGAATATTGAATATGTGAGGCCCAAAGCGACTGCTTTGGGTCCATCCAGTGGCGTAACTTCAAATTTAGTACATTTTCCGCGAAATATTGTCTTAAAAATTAAATATTTTTTTAAATCTTCTGTAGGCGCCCGATAATTTAAAGACCTCTTTTAGGCGACTGAAGATTTTAATGCATTTTTTAACGAACCGATTTTCGAAACCCTCCACGAAACATTGTTGGGATCAAGTACATAAATGCTATATCTTAAAAATTCTTCAGGCAACCGATATTCTGTTTGCTCCCCCTAGTTACGCCACTACACTGTGTCCATTCTTTTAAAAGGGATCCATGAATAACTGCTTAGGATCTTCCAAGACTTTTAGTACCTTTTAACTGTGACGATGTTAAGCATCAGTATCTTATTTTTCCGAATGAGAACTCGTTCTTACCGACCAAATGTAGTGCCAGGGCTCACAATGCACTCAATCCACACTTACTGAATCTTCGGTTGGTGCCCAGAACCTTCTTGTGATAAAAGAATGTTGGGAGTTCTCCGAGTTTATTTTGATTTCGATGTTCCGCTCTGTTCAGATCCCCATGTAATGTTGTATGTTGTGATGTTGCTACTACTATAGTTTCTGTTGGTGCGGATGCAATGCGGTGTATGCAATGAGGGTAGATACTTCTTCAATCTCCATCTTCTTCGTCCAAGTTACCGTCCAAGCGTTGTTGCAATTGAGTACCCTGCCGCCCTTGTTCCTGGCTTCCTTTAAACATATTTCTCAGTCCAATCGATGGGAAACTTGGTCTTAAACAGTTTATCAAGTGCTCGCCGAGACCATATCTTGTCGTTGTCTTCATTTTTGTCTTTATTCGAGTATGTTTCGTTCTTCAAATGAAAACGTCCTCTGAAAACCCTTCATGGATTTTGTATGGATTTAAGTAAAATATTTGAATAAAATGAAGCCACCAGCCAACATATCGGATCGACTGAGCTCTGCAACAGCTACCCATGCTGGATCGTCGTCCAAATACTCGTATGTTGGTTCAATTGTAGATCGTTTGGATGGGTTTTCCAACAGTCAGTTTAAAAACGGTGGAATTTATCCATCCGGCCGTTGACACAGGTCAAATAAAACATTATTATCCGCATCAGGCCGTAAAATCCTGATACTTGGGAAATAAATTTTTTTTATCGTTATATCAACATTCTCGCTATACAAAATACTTAACTTCGTTATGACATTCGAATGCATTTAAGTGTTTGAAATTGAATCATTTCATAGTTGAATTTAGTTTATGTTATTATTACAAACAAATTAATACAAATCATACTAATCATACTAATATATAAAAATGAGTTGGTGTCTGACTGTTCCTCTTTCACGCAAAAACGGCTGAACCGATTGACTTGAAATTTGGCATGAGTGTTTGTGGTAGTTCTGGTTCCAACATAGGCATACGGAAAAGTAACGCGAGGGGTGGGCGAGTAAGGGGAGAGGGTAAAGTGATTTCGAAACTTAGATTTTGCACTATGTTACTCTTTCGCGGGGAAACTACCGAGCCGATTGGCCTGAAGTTTAGCTCCAACATAGACCATCAAAAAAAAACACAAAAATTTTAAAAAAAACTTAACCCGGTAACGACGGGTATGCAAGCTATTTAAAATATATGTATGCGTAAATTTAACATTGCTTTCATGGTATGTATGAAAAATGAAAATTCAAATCACAATTTAAAGTTAAACTCATTACGCAAGCGACAATAAAAGAGAGTTGCGATGAAGGTTGCGATGTCAACGTCAAATCAGAGTTTCAAAAGAAGAGTTTTGTTCTTTTCCAGCTCTTGGTTTAATGCAATGAACTTTCAATTGCTACCCTAATAATGAATTTTTCCTATGTATCAAAAAGCTGTTCAAACACATGAATGTGTAATAAATGCCTTCGAGAGGCAGAAAAGGTTAACCATTTTAAATTTCTATTCTCAAAAACCTGTTGCTAATCCTTATAATCTAATTAATTAATCCTTCTCATGCACGCTTTTTTCTTTGACAGTATTTTCGCTCCAAAAATCTTTGAACATTTAAAATGATAAATCAGTAGTCGAAATCATTTCACCGGAAACCCATTTTCAATCAAATTACAGGTAATCGAACTCGTGGAAATCGAATTATACATAATTCCAAGTGGCTCGTGTTTTGGAAAATGGAAAAATCTTGTGCAAAGCAATGCCTGAGGCGTTAGAAAAATGACTGTCGGTATTTGGAAAATGATCTCTAGACATTCTGAGGAAAAATAGAATTTATCCAAAAATCATTTATTTATTATTTTAACAAAGTCATGAAGGAGTCGACTGAGAAGTTGATATTTCTTTTCTTGTGAATTAAGACAATTTGATTCATGGATACAGCATTCGGTATCGGTCGGCCGCCCAAGTACCAATGATCAAAATAGTCCTTAGCTATTATCGATTAATTTCATTTTGCACCATCGACGGATATTCGGGAGGGTGTGAAAGGGGCTTGTCACATTTGTGATGGTTGCAGCGTCTCCCACCAAGTCAGTAAGATAAAATACTGAAAGTGGCATTTGTAAAGGGTCTTTCAATAAGGACATAACAATTTTGTATTTTAATAAAAACGCACCCTAAAACTTTTTTTATGATCTGGCAATGCTAAAACATCAGTCAAGGTTTACATTTTTATCATGGTGAAGTTCACGAACGAGCAATGCCACACAGCTGGTCAAACAATTGATCTATTGAAGGAGAAGTTCGGTCATCGTGTAATCTCGAGAAATGGTCCGGTCGAATGGCCACCTCCGCTCATGCGATTTAACGCCGTTGGATTTTTTTTTTATGGGGTTATGTTAAGTCGTTGGTTTATGCCAACAAGCCAACAACGTTAGAGGAGCTCAGGAACAATATCGAACGCGAAATTGCCAACGTTTCGGCCGATATGTGTGGAAGAGTGGTGGAAAATTGGCTCCAAAGAATCAATCAGCAAACGTGCTCGCGGTGGCCATTATAACGGCATCGAATTTCATACTTAAATGTAACATGTCCACTCACACCTGGAATAAATTTCAGCCCGCTATCTCAGTTATTCTGTGTTTTATTAAAATACAAAATTGTTATGTCCTTGTTGAAAGACCCGATATTTAAGTTTCCGACGAGGCCATTTTGCGAATGTTCCTTGAGAGTCCGAAATTCGGCCTTGTGGTAATTTTTGCAAGCTCTTTTATTTAAGATCTCATACGCGGTAAAAAATTTAAAGATTTATGTGAATAAAAATATGTTTATCAAAATCTTTTACAACAAATTTATATCAAATCTCATTTTTCATATTCTATTTACTCCAACTAATAACTAATTTACACAACATAGCTTCTGATATTCAGCGACAATTTTCCTCTTTGTATAAGATATTTCAATTATGCCGTTTCTTACTACTATAGCATTCAGCACCGAGACAATTTTAAGGAACCGGGTTTCGGTGCTAGAATCTTCGAGAACCGGGTACCCGGTTCTGGAACCGGTGCTGAAAATGTAAAGAAAATATAAGAAATTACCAGTAAAAAATTGCAATTGCAACATTAAATTTAAACCTATACCACGGAACAATTACTATTATAGAAAGGAAAGCTCTAACAAAATTTTTTGCGTTGGAAGCGTACATCCGAAAATTGATGGACTGTGGGTGGCATTATAAGAAAACATCATATTTGATTTTATTTCATCGAGTGTATGACAGCAGAAAGGAGAAGTAACACAGGGACTACATTAGCTTTTATTTCTGGTATACCAGCAAAATTGCTCGCTAAAAAGCCTGTGTGGACCAATCTGGTTTACCAGTTTTTCTGGTAAGACCGCATTGGTATACCATTTTCGTAGACAGCGCTGGTATACCAGGAGTGGAATTCCGTAACTTTACTTTTTCTTCTAACTCGAAACAAGCGTTTGTTTCGAGTTAGAAGAAAAAGTAGTATTCGCTGTCTCTGTTTCGACCAAAATAAATGACAGGGCAAAACAGAGCTAGCGAATACTACTTTTTCTTCTAACTCGATACAAACGCTTGAAGCAAGTTATGGAATATCACTCCAGATTTTGACATTTCAATTGATTAAAATGGCGGAAACGAAATTTTCACGGAGCGAAATTATTAAATTGATAAATATTTTTCGCGAAAAAGAATGGTTGTGGAATTCAAAACCAAATAATTATCGAAGAATTGATTTGAAAAAAAGAGCATGGGAAAATATTGCCAAAGAATTGAGTTTAACTGTGGAAAGTGTGAAAAAGAAAATGAAAGGAATTCGTTCGTATATCATATTTAGCTTCGATATCATATTTATCCCATAATGCTAAAAAGGGATTTACCCAATATTGTCTTCGTTTTTTCAAATTTATCAAAAGTTCTTCTTCCTCCAAACATTTTAAAGCCAATATTTTGGCAATTTTAATTTTCTGTTCGCGGTTTAACGACATGTCAAAATTCAAAATCATACTGAAATGTCATACCAGAATTGGCCCACGCAAAAAAAACTAGTAGGCTATTATTTTTGTTGAACCAGCTAGTATACCAGAAATAAAACCTAATGTAGTCCCTGTGTAAGACAACAAATCAATTTCTATAGTGTAGTGCTTACTCTAGTGGAAGTTAATGAGGAAAGGTCTTATTTTCCATTCTATATAATAGTTGTTCCCTGCCTATACATAAAAAACCCATTTTAACTTTACAGGAAATTTAATACTTTCTGTGAGCGCATATAAATCTATTATATTGTCGTTGTTTTAAAGAGACTTTGTAAAGAAAATGTAATCGGATTGCTTAATTTTGCATTAATCTTTTAATTTACAGTTATTATTAACAGAAATATGTACTTACAAATATGTATTTCGTACATATTCAGCAGCGAACGAACAGTATTTTGATATTTTAGCATGTAAGAAATTGCTTGCTTTCAGCACCGAAAACCGGGTAATTTTACCCAATTCAAACCCGGTTTTCGGTTCCAGAAAATGGCCGGGATTCCCGGGTACCCGGGTTTCGGGTACCCGGGATTGAATGCTCTACTTACTACCCGTCGATTTTCAAGATTTTTTTTGGTGTGAAATTTAATTACCTGTATCTTATTTATAAACTGAAAACTTAACAAAGGTTTTGAGAAAATCGGAAGACCTGTTGTTGATAAAACCTCAAATTGTGTGCAAAATTTCAGAAAATCTCGGACCTATTATTCCGGGTATAGAAAAACTTGCAATATATAAATACTTAATTATTTCCTCTATTATTTATTGTTTCGTTTATTTATATACACTGTGTTATTTTCTTAAATTTTAATTTTTTTTCAAGCCACAAATTTACTTTTAGATTAGGATGCCAAGCCAAGCCAAACTAAAACCAAAAATTCCAACAATGCTGTTTTCCGACAATATTTTCAGACCGTTTAGTTTTCCTTAGTGTCAACGGAAAATCTTCTCTTTGAACCGCATTTAACACACGTCATCCAGACATGTGTAATACAAGATGATAGATCGGGGAAGCACAGCAGCCAGACGCAGAGTCTTTCTAGAATTCCCCCAAACAATTTGTTAAGGAAACCCACCAACAGTCAGTCACCACTCAAGACGATGATCCCACTATTCAGTCGGCTGTTTTGTGAGGAATACAAGGGGATATTGTGATACGTATACGTGCGTATTTACAGAAATTCCCATATGTGAACGCTTCCGATAGGGAAATCGTAAATGACGTCGCATAGTTATACTTAAGAGGGAATGAGTTCAAATCTAACTGGCTCGAATGAAAAAAAAGGAATAATCACAATTAAAATATGTGACGTCGAAATGACGTCTGCTGGTTTTTCACCTTCCCTTTTCCGATCACAAATTTAATCAGAATCGACATTTTACCTGAGAAGAGAAAAAAAAATTAGGATCCGTACATAGAGTATTAATGAAAATGTCATTTAAGGTAAGTAATTAACGCTCAATCATCACGTTGTCAAATTTGAGTGCCGCTGATCTGACTAATCAACACTTTCAAATTGTTTTTGTCGCTAGGTCTACTAAATGAAAGCCAGAAATTGTCTTATTCAAGTGTTGTTATACATACAGTGTTGCCGTATAGGGCACTTTCGTGCTTTTTTAGCCCATTTCCATGCAATGTAGCACTTTGGCACTTTCGCTTAAAGAAAAGCATTTTAACCTACCACTGCTGGGCCGCATTATATTACGAACCGCATTAAGACCCGCCGTACACTTGAGCTAAGTTAGCTCAGCTATGTGCTTGTTTAGACCTTAACGTGGCGTGTTTCGTCACGTATCAAAGTGAGGATAATATGAACCGCTAAACGTCCACGTCAAAACAGGCACATAGCTGAGCTAACTTAGCTCAAGTGTATGGCGGGCCTAATCCTGGTCATACCGCTTACGCGAAGTAAACTTTACTCGTGTTCCAAAACACCAAAATCGAGCTATCAAATTCAACTTTTTAAACTTTGCTCCGGAGGAGAGTTGAGTAAAGTTAAAAATTGGCTTGAATTGATATATTCGCTTAATCCTATTTGCATAGGAATGAATCCGCCAACACTTAGGATTCGTTCCAGTTTTTTTTGTAGGGCTGAGTCCTAGAAAATATTGGAGCCACTTTTAAAAAACAATGAGAACGATTCCATTCCATAATATAGCATTGTTTCTCCCTCAGTATAGGAATGTCTCCAGTAAAAACTAGGAACGGGTGCTACTTTTGTTTCAATATGTCCATTCTTTTCTCAGCCCTATATACAGTGGCTCACAGCTTATTTCGTGTGACATGATTTTTCAGGGAAATGTATCAATATCAAGCAGATCTTTCAAAAATTAAAAAAAACCACATTAAGTAGGCACTTTAAACAGCACGAATTTATATTTCAGAAAAAGAAAAAAAAAATACAAAATTCTTTGCATAGCAATGATTAAAACTACAAAAACAAAAAAATTAACCAAAATCAGTCTCACAGCTTATTTCGTGTGTCGATAGTAATTCTAAAATTTGTTACATAAACTTTTAATTAATATTTTTTTCAAAGCTTTCTAATACTTGGTAGAGTACCCTTTTTGTTTTATTAGCCGAGTGGGCATAGAATCAACCAATTTTTTTGTGTAATTTGAAGTTATTTTTTCCCATTCTGATTTTAGAGCTATTTTAAGATCCCCTACATTGCTTATTTGATGTTTTCTTATGTTCCGCTCTAGTATGTGCCACAAATTCTCGATAACATTCAAATCTGGTGATTGAGCTGGTGTTCAAACAATATGAGGGCAGTTCCAAATGAGCCAAGATTGTACCAAAGCTGATTTGTGCTTGGGATCGTTGTCTTGATAAAATCTAAAATGGTTTGTCACTCCCAATTTTTCGGAACTTTGCAGTAATTCGTCTTTCAAAATATTCAAGTAACCATATTTATCCATATTTCCATTGATAAAAGTTAGGTTACCTACTCCTGAAGCCGCCATACAGCCCCAAACCATGACGTGGCCACCACCATGCTTGACTGTAGGACGTAAATTTTTGGGTAGCAGTTCCGTATTCTGTTGCCGCCAAACATAGGACTTCCCATCAGACCCGAATAAATTAAATTTACTTTCATCAGCGAAAATAACAGTATTCCAGAAAGATTCGGTCTTACCAATGTGATCTTTAGCGAACTGTAACCTACACTTTCGATTTCGGATACTAATAAATGGTTTATTGCGGGCTGTTCTTCCATGAAAATCGCTTGCCCGAAGAATCCTGCGGATCGTTTCAGGGTTGCACTTTTTACCAAGATGTCTTTGAGCCTCATCGGCTAAGGTCGGTGCACTTTTCGTTGGATCCTGCTTAATTTGTCTTAGAATCCATCTTTCGTCCGATCTTGTAAAAATTTTATTCGGAGCTTCTCTGCCTTTATTGTGAATTCGATTTTCATGGACATATCGCTGAATGATGTATTGGACAGTTGACGCACTCAAACCTACGATTTCACCAATTTTCTTTTGGCTTTTCCCGTCTTTAAAGTGTTGGATCACCATTTCACGCTTTTCAATCGAAGTTCTGCGCCCCATTACGGAAAAATAGAAAATTGATCCTACAGGTTTCGAAATGCAACACGTAATGATCAAAATATTTGTTGTCTGTGTGTTCATCTTTGTTTCCACCTCTTTAAACCATCGCTGATAACAATAAATATCCGCACACGAAATAAGCTGTGAGACTGATTTTGGTTAATTTTTTTGTTTTTGTAGTTTTAATCATTGCTATGCAAAGAATTTTGTATTTTTTTTTCTTTTTCTGAAATATAAATTCGTGCTGTTTAAAGTACTTAATGTGGTTTTTTTTAATTTTTGAAAGATCTGCTTGATATTGATACATTTCCCTGAAAAATCATGTCACACGAAATAAGCTGTGAGCCACTGTACATAGTAATGATTCCACGAAAACTAGGACTAATTCCAATATTTATGGAAGCCTTTGCTACAAAATGGTGTAACGTGTCCTATAATCGCTTTTCAATATTTTATAGGAACGTTTCCGTGAACACAGAATAAACTAATGCAGTGTTTCCCAAGCCATTTTGTTTCTCAAATTTTGTTGAATCTGCCGATATACCACCAGGGCTACATGTACTCTAGGTTGGGAAACACTGAACTAGTGAAAATGTTGAAACCGTGAGGGCTTCATAATGTAGGGCTGACCGGGATTAGTTGGCTATAGGGGTAAGTAGACTCATTGCGGTTAAGTCAACCACGGTTGAAAACAAACCTGCGTGAATTGGACTGTTTATTCAGTCGACTGACAGCTATCAGTGAACCAATGTCGTTAGACCATAGTGCTCTTGGAACGAACTATGGGGGGAAAAACGAAATTTAAAGCGTGTGAGTAATTTTTTTTTTCTTGTTAATTGTTTTGTAGCTTACACTTTGATTGTATTGAACTCGTCAGTGATTTCAAGTGAAAATTTATGTATGAGTTAACAAGTTAGTGAAGCATTTTCTGACCCATACTTTTTCATTTTTTTTCACGAGTGTGTTAAAAATAAAATGGCGGCTTGGGGCTAGTTGACTCACAGTATACTGGGGTTAAATGACTCGATATGAATTACCTATATTTTTTTGTTAATTAATTTTATTCTTTTAAATTAGATGAAATTTACACCCCGATTGCGCGTGTCGTGTCGTTTTCGACAAGAGTCGTTTTACGTGTTGTTGTTAGTGTTTTTCTACCAACAACAACACGTAAAACGACTCTTGTCGAAAACGACACGACACTCGCAATCGGGGTGTTAATTTATGTTAATCTGAAATGTTATTAATTTTTTAAAGAATAAATTTTTCAGAATTATTATAGTTTTTTAATATGTTCCAACACATTTTCCTCCTAAAAAGTATAGAGTCAAATAACCCCATTCACAGAGTCAACAAGCCCCAGACACGGGGTTAGTCGACTCATCCAACAACTTTTTTTAAAATGAAAAAAAATATTTGAAACATTTATAATTAGTCAAAATAAAAGATTGACTAAGAAACACAATTGAATAAACCAACCAAAAACGTCTTTACTACACCTGAAATAATTACAGTAAAACTTTTATAAAGTAGATTATAAAAAGTGGGTCTACTAGCCCCGGTCTACCCTACTTGAGTTATTTTATAAATTGCGGTTTAAAAAAAAACGACTCACTCTGGCCACAAAAATTAGTCTGGCAAATGGTGTCATAAACTTTGAAAAGTACGCTGAATATGAACGATTTAGGAATTTGAACATCAGATGGTATCCGTTTTTGTTTAAATTTCTAAAAATTGTGGGAAAATTTGATGAAAAGTCTAAAAATAAAGTCATCTAAGAATTTTTTTTCGCTGTCTCAGAATCGTTGTTTTGGGTCTCTTAGTATAGCATTTGAGTGTTAAATATTGCTTGCATGAGTAGGAGATGCTGTCGATCGAGCACAAGTTTCCAATTCAGATCCCATCGGCTTAAGATCTATCATCATTTTGCCAAATATCGTGTTAATTTGACGTCAACAGCGGTCCTGACGAAAGAATTTTAAATTTCGTTGGTTGGGAGGCCGCACTCCGCGATGAGTTCTGATTATACAGATTATACTCTATGTGATGAGATTGTGATTGCAAGGAGTGAATTGGGAAAATTAAGTATAAAGCTTTCAAATGATAGGTGAATTGTTGAAATCTTCGATGAAAGTTTTTACAGATTACGGTTTCATCAAATTGCCGTTTTTGAAAAACTTGTAAATTAACTGAGCAAAAAATCTGAAGGGTCTAAAAATGTCTAATAATTTTGTGAAGTGTTGTGTAGACTTCAGTAAGATACATTTCGAATTTCTGGCGAAAAGGGCGAAGCGGAAGCGCGATAATGGTATGAAATCCGATAGAACAAAAGTGTGATATTAAGGGAGGCCGAAAGGGTGGCGTAAAAACGCAAACGACAAGAGAAATAAAGTGTGAACAAATAAATTATGATTTGCATGTAATGGCAAACCTTCTATACCAAGAAATTTTCGACATTTTGTGTTTGGAATTACAACGATGCATAAACCTCAAAAAAAGTTGTATACACATTAAACACACACGTAAGATGCTGTGGAGTCGGTACCTCAACCTTCGACTCCGACTCCGGAAATTTTAGAATATCCGACTCCGACTCCTGAAAGTCTAGAAGGTCTAACTCCAACTCTGACTCCTTCGACTTAAAAAATCAGCAGATCTCCTCGAACCCCAAATCAAATACTGTTTGGTTTTAAATTTTGACTTTTGTAAAGAATTGGGACAATAAACTAGAGCAGTGGTTTCCAAACTTTTTTTTACCACGTCTCCCTTAAAAATATTTGATCATATGGCGCCTCTCTTCCATAGGGTACCATTAGCAGCATAGTAGTTAATATGTACCTATATGTTACGTATTGTATTAGCTGCACGTGCACTTTTTTTGCCAATACTGGCTAATATTCGCGCCTCCCTAGGGAGGCGCGTCTCCCAGTTTGGAAAACGCTGAACTAGAGAGTGGCCAATGTATGTAAAATAAACTGGTTCGGGATCAAAAGTGGATTTTTTCTCTGAGACAAATTTTCTCCGACTCTTAAACTCTTTTGTGGAAATTGACTGACTCCGACTCCGACTCCTGAAGCAGCAATTTTGTCCTGACTCCGACTCCGACTCCTCGACTCCGACTCCACAGCCCTGATATAAAATTGAGCACACTTTTTTCTTTTAAACCCACTTTTTTCGTTTTTTTCGGCAGTATCTTTATTCCATGTTGAATTTATAGGCCCTATCACAGAATCCGATACGAATGGTTCGAATCGTAAACTCAATGTTGTTGTTAGTGTTTTATACCAACAACAACATTGAGTTTACGTTTCGAACCATTCGTATCGGGTTCTGTGATAGGGGCTATTATTTTGTGGTGAATTTATCAATGGCAATACTGGAAAATAAATTCAAAAAACTTAAATTTTATAAAACTTAAATCTAAAAAGCAAGTTTCTTTTATTAAGAACCGAAACCCCATCTTGGAATTGATTTCTGGCAAACCTTATTTGAGTTGTCTGATAGTCGGTTTTTTCAATTTTTTACCCACTTTTTTCCTTACATGTATATTTGACGAAATACAGGGGTGGCTTCATGTAACTTATTTTCGATCGACTAATTGGTCGAAGGAAATCTTTCGTCGACCAAAACTGATTAAACAGGAGGACACTCACTCTGGTGCACACGATATAAGAGTCTTTTCTGGGTAATTTGGGGTCGCTGAATCCGAATCTGGCAGTGGTTTGGCTGTACCAGCTCTACTTTTTCCGATATGGTGAGTAACTCATAAATGTTTATAATCTGGAAATCAACAATTATTTTTTCCTTCATATCTGAAAAAGTAAAGCTGGTACAGCCAAACCACTGCCAGATTCGGATTCAGCGACCCCAAATTACCCAGAAAAGACTCTTATATCGTGTGCACCAGAGTGAGTGTCCTCCTGTTTAATCAGTTTTGGTCGACGAAAGATTTCCTTCGACCAATTAGTCGATCGAAAATAAGTTACATGAAGCCACCCCAGTACAATCGCGATTATATGATCTAATTAATGTTGGGGTGGGTCATATAATCAAGGTTTTCATATAACCGAGGGTCAAATTTTGTATTTTTTTTTTCAGGTTTCCTTACGTTTAATACAAACAAAGGTTAAAGTGTTAAGTATTTTTTAATCTTCTCACAAACATTTATATTTTGTTAAAGTACTTTAATAAATTTTGTTGTCTAATGCTGCTTATATTTGTTAAAACAGCTTTTTTTAAGTCTTTGCAGCGTTCCGATCTCTGTTGAGTCAACGTCGTTCTCAACAGCCCAATCCATTGCAATATTGAGAGCTTTGATCGCCTTTGTTTGGGTGATAATTTTTTTCAAAGTAAAAATTTCGTCATCCTCACTTTGCTGACAATCGTCTTCATCTACACTAAAATCTTCAACGAGATCTGGAATATCATTTGTCCAAGCATTAAGCCCAAAGTTCACTGCATCCTCCTTTAAAAAAAAATGCAGTTATTTACTCGAAATAATATCGATGATCACATAATCGAGGTTTTTTCGATTCGCAATGATCATATAATTGAGGCTTCATACAAATTTTTGGGCAGTCATATAACCGCGAGGTTCATATAATCGCGAGTACATATAATCGCGATTGTACTGTAATACCAATTTTTAAATATTGCGATAAAAAATTTTTCCGACATTAAAACCATGTCATTCATGGTATTACTAAGATTGCATATAGTCCCTCTAATTATTTATACCCGTATGGTGAAACCAAAGTGTATATTAACTTTGCCTTACCGTTTGTAACGCCAAGATCCCGTCATCGCACACAAAAATGAATTACACTAGTGTGTTTAGAACTACGAATAAGAATGACAGGAAGACAGAATCTGCACATATACAGTGTCCGTGAGTGAAGCATTTTTTCTGAATAGCCCTCTAGAGATTTCTGATTTATCCCCCAAAGAGATTTTACTGTCCGAAAAGTCACATTTTTTCACATTTTCACAGCATGTCACGTTATTTTATGTTTTTATCATTAATAAGGGGGGGGGGGAACCCCCCATACGAACGAAAACGTTTTTTGTGAATATCTCAAAAGCCGATTGGAATAAATTTAAAAAAATCTTATTAGAAAGTTTGACTTCAAAGTGGAATTTTGGTACAACTGTTCAAATTTTGATACGAATTTCACCATACGGGTTTTCAATAATTGCCAGATTGGCAATTATAGCTTTCGTTATGTTTTTGTGTTAACTTTTATGAGAGAATTTTATATGAACAGCCGAGGAGGAAGAAAATGGAAAACATTTTAGATTTTTACAATGTTCTAATGTAATTTTGTTGATGCAAAATTTCGAAACATAACAAAAGCTATAATTGCCAATCTGGCAATCATTGGAGATCCGTATGGTGATATTCGTATCAAAATTCGAACAGTTGTACCAAAATTCCACATGGATTAAAACATTTATAAGTGATGATTATGACAAATCCACCAATTTGCATAGTCAACATAAGAAGTTTCTGTGCGAAGTCGTGAAAATAGTAAGGTATCTAAGTTGACAATCCCTATGACACCCCTTTTCCCTCGCCAAACTTTCGGCATTCAATTTTTTTACTTCCATCATTCGTTGACGTAATTGAAGTAAAAATACATGGCAAAATGAACAAAATAAAAGAAATATGTAAGTAATAATAATAAACTGAGTCCGAACGAGCAACTGTGTTTGTGAGTGATACTACTTTATACATACGTATATAACCAACCATTAAACGTTGAGTACAGGTAAGAAATATAGGAACTACACCTATCACATATCACCGAAGTCAATATGGAGGGATAGATGTTAATATTTTTTTGTTTTGGAAATTTCTTGTTGTTTTAATGAAATGAAGTCAAGTTTTGCCGAAGTTCCAATAAAGTGTGAGTTGCGTTGAAGTTACTTAACCACCAAAGTGAGGAGGTCAAAATACAAAAAGGCGGAAACACGAAGAGAAACAATTGTGAAGTTTTTATGGGGAACAGAACGGGAGACCTAGAAGAAATTTTTGTAGAAACACGATCAAAGCAGCGAAGTTTGCTTGACAACTTGGTCGAATAAACAAAGAAAACAAAAAATGTTTTTTCTCTAATTTTCTGTATATCGTCACGCCACTCGTTACCGTTTTATCATTTCGAAAATTGGCTGCACACGTTCCTGAAATAATTTCCCTTTCATATTTATGGATTTCCAGGGCTTGTGCCTTAAAAAATCGGTATTCAATCAGTTTCGAAGATAAGGTGGCAACAAGTAAATGGTATAGCTCAATTTGGTGCCACCAAAAAGGAAGGAAAACTTATCCAGTTCTCCACAATCCTTCGATAGAAGGTAGTTTGTGGTGAAAATTTGACTGTTTTCACTTTCGTATGATTCAAAATAATGTCAAGCGTAACATTGTCGTTAACATTTGTTCGACAAGTGGCTGTTTCCCATCAATTTAATCAAATATTAGTTTAGAAGAAATAATGATTTTATTCAAGTTTTTTGAAACTTTTAATATCGCTTCGTTATAACAATTTCAGTGGGTAGAGGAGGGGTAGAGGAGGGGTAGAGGAGGGGGAGTTTTTTTTAAGGCGGAAGTATTTTCCAAAAATACACTGAAGTTTGGCTTCTTTGTAAAAAAATCAGAAATTGCGTCAAAAGAAAATTTTCGAGGAAAAATTAATCCGTAGTTAAAAAATTTATTAAAAAATGCGCCTCAAGGACAACATCCCTAAGTTCGGGACTGCACCGGACAATCCCCAACTTGAGCTTTTCGGGATAGACGGTTAGAGGGAAGCATATTTTTAACATATTTTCAGTCTTTATAGTTGTTAAGCATATTCTAGGATTCCAGTGTAAACTGTCAGTAGTATGGGGCCAGCAACACTTTTCCGATATCAAAAAAATTTTATTAAGTAACTAGAAGTTTGCTGAAAAGCTATTTTTTAAGTATCTTTAACGGTTCTCAAGATATTTGAAAATATTGCAGTTTTGTGTTGATCCCAAATGATATTTTTTATTTTCATACCTAAATACATATATAACTGATAAATGAGCATAACATTTTTTTAAAACGGAAATTGTACAATTTAAAATTCATTATTGCTGGCTACTTCCCATTGCACAAAAAAAAAAACTTCGATGAAAAGTCGATCAGGGAAAAGTCGACCTTCCTTTATAAATGTTCGAATTAGATTCATGGCGTCATGGAAGGATCGCAATGAAGCAGAGTTGTTACTGCACATGCAGACGTAACATAATTAAGAAAAGATAAAACTTTCTAAATAACGGCATATCTCCATAACGGTTTGATATGTCGAGTTCGAGTCAATTACAAATTATCATAGTTACTATACTTACTATAATACTATAATATATTAAAATGAGTTGGTGTCTGTCTGTCTGTCTGTTCCTCTTTCATGCAAAAACGGCTGAACGGATTGATTTGAAATTTGGCAATTTTTGAGAAATTTTGTACACAGACTGACAGGGAGAAAGAAATTTTTATAATATATAATAAACAATATTGGAATTTTCGACTTGTACTGTAGAATATATAAATCAATGCGGTGATGTTTAATAATTTCAGTCACGTCTTTGTTTATTTGTTGTCACCCACTGACTATTGCCGTATGTGGATTTGTGTGATATTTTTCTCTTTTTATTATTCATTGCACCATATCTTCCTACCTGTTTTCAGTTCATTTTGTGCATTTTTCGTGCACATTTCTGTAACAGATTTTATGGGGTCTCACAGAACCAAAAGTGACTAAAAAGAGGCAATGAAATCTCGTTTTCTACCTCCGTCATTCAAAATCGATCGAACGATCGAGCAATGTACTGAACGTACCTATGATAATAAAAACAACATATCAAAGCCCAATAATTCACAAACATGCGATCGCCACCCAATGTGATCCTCCCCTCGATCCGCTAGCCTATCAATTTTTTTTCAGGTGAGGAAAAAGGACGCACAGAAAACTGCATAACTGCACACTTTTGTCTGCATTCATTCAATCTATAAGAGAGTTTAAGGAATAAAGGCCCATCTACGATCGACATAGGAGCGCATATGTAGCGGCAGATCGTCGGTGATAGTGCAATACCGCGTATGAGCAGTTTTTGCGTATCTACAAAAGTAGCAATTTTGAGATTTCGGGCCTAAATGTTCGAAGTGATGAATTGCTTACTTATGTCATCTGGGGTTATGTATGTATAAAGGGAGTCATAATGAGGTACCAAAAAATCTTAGACGAGAAAATCTCTTTAAAGGGTTAGAAATATCAATTTTTCTTCCCCCTGTAAAATATTCAAAATGTAGATACGCGGTATTTACAAACTGCTCATACGCGGTATTGCACTATCACCAACGATATGTCATTTCCAGAATAAAGGCCCACCTATGATAGACATAAGAACGCATATGTAGCTGCATATGTCATTTCCAGAATAAGAAAGTCAATGTTATTACCCACAATAGACATGTGTCAAAGTGTTGCCACTTTCAAGCCTTCGTTAAACTTTCGTTAAGCATGAATGATTCGATACAAATGGAATTGGCATATGAAAATAGTGAACATAACCTAAAATTTTAGTGTGAATTTAATAATATTGTGGCCATATTAATTTCCAATTGAGGTAAAATGAAGATTAGCTTTTATGTTGACAACTATGTATGTCAACATTCGTTGGGAATTTGACATTTACATATGCGTTCTTATGTCTATCGTAGTTGGGCCTTAATGGTGGGGACGACGGGACGACATATCTGGATTACCTGACTGTTTGTTTAGTTTCCTGGCAATAATAAAAGGTATGGCAGCTTTAGAGTCACCTTCTGCCATATGAAAATATTCTGACGTTCTTTTTACAAAACGAGTTTGACATTTCTACCAATCATATCAGTTTGCGATGTGTTTTCTTTTAATTGTGCACGATTTATGATTTATGCCCGGTTTCTCAGTGAAAGTTTAAACTCCGTTTAACCGGCGATAAAGTTTAAACTGCCGTTTAACACGAAATGGTGTTTTTCAGTGACAGTTTATCTCTAACCAAAAGTTTAAACGGAGTTTAACTTAAACCGCCATGGATGAGGGTTTAAACTGACGTTTTTTCAAAACTTATTTGTCTTTTGTAGATCCGCGAAGAATCAAACAGAAAATGGACTCAGATACAGAAAATTTAAGTGATTCGGAATATGGTTCGGTGTTGCAATAAAATTCTTATCGAACAAAAGTGATACGTGTAAGACCAAACCATTTCGATGTATGGAATGATGCGGAATTTTATAAAAGATTTAGGTTGAGCAAACAAACCGCCCAAATTATTGTATATAAAATAGCCTGTAGAATAGAACACAAAACAAATTGGTAAGTATGCAAATTAAATATGGGATCGGCTCAAAATCTTCGGAATTGGACAAAAATGAAGTTCTGGAATTCAATATCTCAGCAATTTTAAAACTAATTTACAGGAATCATGCTTTATCAGCCGAAAACATGCTTCTTTTGACCCTGCGATTTTTCGCTAGTGGAGGGATGCTGATAGCTTCCGGTGATTTTTGTGGTGTAACGAAATCAACAGCATCAAAAGTTGTCAGAAAAGTGTCAATTGCAATTTGCATGCTACGGGATGAATTCATAAAATTCCCTATTTCTGAAGCGGAAATGAATGCCACGATATTAAATTTCTACCGCATATCCAGATTTCCGCGAGTTATTGCAGCATTAGATTGTACGCACGTCAAAATTAATTCTCCAGGTATTTCTTCACCTATTTCTGAATATTTTTTTTTTTTGCAAAAATTAATTTAAACATTTTTTAGGTAGACAAAGAGGCGAATTGTTTCGAAATAGAAAAGGTTTCTTTTCTTTGAATGTCCAAGCAATGTGTGACTCTAATTTAAAAATTTTCGATATAGTCTCACGGTGGCCGGGATCCTGTCATGATTCAACCATTTTT
This sequence comes from Chrysopilus asiliformis, assembly GCA_964034945.1. Lineage (NCBI taxonomy): Eukaryota > Metazoa > Arthropoda > Insecta > Diptera > Rhagionidae > Chrysopilus > Chrysopilus asiliformis. The sequence goes on from OZ035962.1 coordinate 23,547,564, forward strand.
GCAAATTCAAGGATCTGCGCAAGATTTGAGTCTGGCGAATTCGGTGACAAATTAATTGTGGCTGACAGTGGATATCCCAGCAAATCATACATGATGACTCCTTTACGTTCTTGTTTGACTGGAGAACAACGGCTTTACAATCGAGCGCAAATTTTAACAAGGAATCCCGTAGAACGACTTTTCGGTGTATGGAAGCGACGTTTCCCAGTTTTAGCATTAGGATTGCGTTTAAAAATGAGCACCATCCAATGTGAGGTTGCAGCAACAGGGATTTTGCATAATATTTGTTGCGATCAGATGGAAACTGAATTACCAATGGTCGATCATTTGATTGAGGAACAAATTCAATACACATTAGATGTCTCAAATAGTGAATTGCATACTTCCGATACAGGTGCACGTAGAGAAGCAATAATAGAGTATTTTAGAAATATTTCAGAAAGTTCTTCCTGAATTGGAGATTTATAATAAAACAACATGAATTAATTTTCTAAATTTTCTTTTATTTTAACAATTATTTTTTATTTTTTTTTTTTAACTCAAATTCTACTTTCATAATTTTCATTTTTAGTTCATGTTCCTCCTGTAAAATCTTCATTTCCAAAACATGTTTTTCCTCTGACTGCCGCTTTTGCTCCCGAACCAGCTTAATTTTTTCCTATGCAAGTTCTTGCCACTTATCAGAAACGAAATCCTTTTTTTGTAATTTACGTTTCCGTAGTGGATGTGACCCTGACGATAGGAACATCTGACTTTCCTTCCCATTACTTTTAGCTCCAGTGGCTTCTTTTGACACATTTTGGGCTCTAGGAGTTTCCCCATAGGATGATTCTGTTTGCTCTAAATTTAATAATTTATTTTATTTTATTTCAATTAATTTTAAATTTTCACCATTGCTTTTTGAGTGTGTGTCAGTTGAAGCAACAAATTCCAAATGATCTTGATTTTGCAATATAATTATATCTTCTGATATCGCTTTTGATAAACCATTTTCCAAATCTGTTAAAAAATGTGAAAAAATAGAAGTTCTACAAAAAATTCTATATATTTTTGGGAATTGAAATGTTTTATTTACCTAAATTTGTAGTATCGGAATCAAAAATAGTTGGAAGTCCGGTAACTTGCTCCTTCAGTAACCCATAGACGATGTTATCAACATCAGTAATCTCGACTGGCTGTACTTTTCCACCACCTGTAGCATACATCTGTCGCTTCTCCTCTGCGAATTTCTTCTTTGATGTTTTTTTCAAATTTTCATATTTGCTTTTTAGTGTCGCCACCTGCCTATAACTGGTAATGCATGCAGAATTGAATTCTTCAGCAATTATTTTCCACGTTTTCAACTTTTCTGTATTAAAAACTGCATCACTTTTTTTGTTCTCCACAATTTCACTATATTTTTTCACAAGTTCTAGCAATTTTAGAACTTCTTCTGAAGTGAAATTGGAGGACCGTTTTGAACTCATATTTGAAACAATAACACAATAACAACGAAATTACAACCGAACCGTTTTTATGTAATCAAAGATTACGAAAATTATCATAACTAGACAAATAAATCAATGATTTTATGATTGAAAAATTTGTCATTTCAATATATTTTACTTGTGTAGTAGACTGCAAAATTGACAACAAAGTTTAAACTTTAGTTTAATAAAACGTTCAATTCCGTTTGCCTGAAAAACACCAAAAGTTTAAACTTTTGTTTAAACTTCATTGTGAGTTTAACTAAACTAAAGTTTAAACTTTCACTGAAAAACCGGGCATTAAACAGAAACAAATGATGAAATTTGGAGGATTTTGTATAAGAAATATTAAAAATATCCAGGAACGTAACAATTGATGAAATGAAGTTTCCTCTTGTTCGAAAAATATTGAAAAAATGTCAATTGGAATTATGAATATAAATTACACTTTATGAAACAAGAAAATAATGAAACTAACGTGAATTAATTTCATTATTCTATATTTTAAAAACACTTATATTGCATAACAATAAATATAATTGATCTAACGAAAATCGAGCATACCTTCAATTATTTTACCATGGTTGGGCTTGTGCAGATATACGAGAAATGATGTTCAAAGGCTGCTAAGCGGTGTTAATCGCGGTCGATCGTCGTGTGTTTTGTATGTGATTACAGGTTTTAAGTCACATAAAGGTCGATTAAACGAGAAATGGAATTCAGTTTAACGAAAAACTTTTAAATATTTAAAAAGTTGGTAAAATGATACGATAAATCCCGGGGACATGCGGGATCCCATAATGTTTTCAATTTTTCAAGTGATTAGATGAAAAATATAATTATTTTAAAGACGGTTATGAAACAAAGTTACAGAGAAAATATCCTAGAAAACATCAACACAGAAAAAACACCTGCTTCCAAGCTGTTACGAATGAGTTTATTTTATAATAAAGCTCTATGATATTTTTTCTATCCGTTATTATGATTGAGGTCTTTAGAACCGGGCACCAATCATGTATTCCGACGCGTCTCTGTCTTTCGACCTCGACGCAGCTTTTAACTCTTGACTTCGCCATATCAGCATCTTGAAATTTCCTAGAATGACAGTCAGAATCACGTTTCGACTCATAGTGACGATTCCGCGAAATTTCAAGCTGCAGATATGGCGAAGTCAAGAGTTAAAAGCTGCGTCGAAGTCGAAAGACAGAGACGCGTCGGACTACATGATTGGTGCCTCGGTTTCTTTTTGTTATTAAATTTCCTCAAAAATGGAAGTTGCGTATAATCCAACCTTTACAAGCGTTATGGGAACAATTTCATTCCAGAGGAATGCAATTCCCTTCCTGCACAATCCTCCCAACTTCTTCTTTGCTTGAATTCTATATAATTCTGCTATATTACGATATCTGGCGCACTTTGTCACCGATTTTGTTACCTGCACTTCAATTTTCGTGAGTTTTGGACGCCATATCGCGTTACAAACTTTTCTTGCACTTTTGCAGCGAAATAACAGGTTTGGAATTTTTATTTCAAATTGACTACATTTTTCTTATTTTGCAGTTAACTATTTGTTTATTCTATTTTTTAGACTCAATTTTCATCCGTCGTTGATGTATTTTTTCATGTCTCCTCAATTCTTGCTTCTTTTGATTTTTGTGTTGTTGCCATTGTTGCCATTGTTGGGGGAACAATTCTTATTCAATTGTCGACTTGTTTAATAAGATCTCATCACTGAATATCCATAACTAGTGATAGGGTTAATTGATTGGTATTTTGTTATTTAATTTTATAAAAAAGATTAAAATTATTGGGCCCTATTAATAGATCTTTGCTAAGTAAAGTTTATCAGTAGTTTAAGCAAAACCGGAGTTTAGGTTATTAATAAACAACCTATGTTCACACGTTAGACTTCGTGTTAAAATTTATCACACTCAATTTATCAATTTATGTTTTGTCTTTAACAATATTTATAGTTAATCGGGAGCATCAACCTCAAAAATATTATAAATCTGGATTGTTCAATTACTTTTTGACTTATTTTCTAAATGTTGGCAGTAGGCTATAAGAAAATAATTTAATGGCATTGGGAGATATCGGCATTGGGAGATAAAATGATTAGCTGATCTTTAGCACAACTAAACCAAAAAAATAAAGTACTTCAAATCCGTAGGTTTCCATGTATCCTAAAGCCCTACTTAGAGTACCGATTGCGACTACGATTGTTTCCACAAATTAAGATAACAAAAGCTATAATTGCCAATCTGGCAATTATTGAAAACCCGTATGGTGATATTCGTATCAAAATTCGAACAGTTGTAACAAAATTCCACTTTGAAGTCAAACTTTCCAATAAGATTTTTTTAAATTTACTCCAATTGGATTTTGATGTATGGGAGTTTTATGTAGAATCATATCCTAAATAACTTTTGTTCTTGAACTTTTTTGATAAGATGCACCGTTTTTGAGATATTCACAAAAAAAAATCGTTCGTATGGGGGGTACCCCCCCCCCCCCCCTAATAGTCCATTTTTGCCCATTAACAAACTTAGCCTTGAATTTTACGAAAAACGAATCTGTGCAAAATTTCAAGTCTCTAGCTCAATCCGTGCGCCCGCAATCCGCGCCACAGACGGACGGACAGACGGTGTAGCAAACGGGTTATCGGAAGACTTAATCAAATAGGTTACGCGTACCAAAGTTTGGATGCCGCAGATAAAATATAGTCACGCAATTTTTTTTATAAAAAAAAAATTGTTGCTATCGGCAGGTTCTTTAAAGGACTTCCATAGCAATTCGATAGGACTTTTGTTTTCGCTAAAATAATGTACGTGGCAACAACGCAATTTGCATTTCGCTTGGTTGCTAACTAAAAATTCAATTGATTTTAAATTCTAAATAAAAGAAAAACCGTATTGATTTTAGCGAAACACAATAGCCTCAGTTTATGAAAGGGACCAACGCCACCGAAAACGATTGAAGATCCTCAGTTAGTTGCTGGACTGTGGAAAAGATCAGAGGTAGAAAAATGGTCAAGTGTAGGCCGATAAATTTTTAGTTTTTTTAAAAAATTACACTCCGGATTAAAAGATGTTAACTTAGACGTTGGTGCAATGTGCTAGTTTAAAAATCAGTTCCTTCTTTAGTTAAAATTATTAGTTTTCTAAGATTTTAAATTGAAATGTAAAAATTGAGTGACAAATTTATATAGATACATATATATTTCACTGTTCGATCACATTATCACAGGCAAGAAAGTACCTATTCTTGATAAAAACTAAAACCTAAAAACGTTAAAATACTTAAAAATTACGTGGTTAAAACCAAAGATTAACTAAATACGAAGTGTTACCACACAACAAAAAAACACGTGGCAATTGGCTAAAAGATTGTATAAAAAAGTGTAAAGTAAAATCACACTACTACAAAAAAAAAATACACATCAAGCAACATATAAAACATCAATCAACATAGAAAACATCAAACATTCACCCGTTCACATACATCCATACCACACATCATTCCAGCAACAACAAAATTACGGCTACACAACATCCAATCATCCGTTATCATTCATTCTGCTTGCAGTCGCCGACTGGATCCTGTTTTTTTGACTGTTCCTCACTTTTCATTGGTAAAAGGAGGCAACAGCTCAACATAAATGTCTTCAAGTCATTGTAAGTACCTTTAATTTTTCATACTTCGGTACATATCTATCGACAAGTCATGAAGGATATGCAAGGCATGCTTGCTAGTAACGAAATAAAATACTGTGACGTCACTATATAGCATTACTTATCATTCGGGATCAGACAACATACACACACACACATATATACAGGGAACCACCAGTCATCCAACATCAACATAATTTACAGCGGAACCGTAACTACAATCAACGCGAATTTAGACTTAAAATTACAACGAGAAATTTAAAATTGACATTAAACATATTTATCCAGATGAATATAAAATTAGAATACAAAAACAAACATGAATTTTTAAAACAAATTAGAATTATACACTATTACATATATACATATTAAATCTTAAGTTAGGCTAGATATCACTTCATAGTATCACAGACGTTTGATTATATTGAATTTGAGTATTACATTTCTTTTTTTTAAACGAACTAGAATTTTAAGCTATTATGTTTGATTATATTAAATTTGATTATTATATAATACGTTAGGTAAATGGCCATTACATAGGACTTAGGTATATTCTACTATATAAATTTTGTTAATATTGCACCAACCTGTAATTTTGCGCAAATGATGCGATCTTCATGAGGAATAATAATATCTCAAGAGTAAATCTGCGTTTTTATTTCTTTGGTTTTCGTTGGTTTGGTTCTTTTTGTAGAACAGTAATTGAAAAATGAATTCGACATAAAGTTTTAAAGGTAAGAGAGCGAGAGTAAACGAAGAAGAGAGGCACATCTGTTGTCAGGGACATCAATGAGGTAAGGAGACGATGTAAAATCGAAAAAAGATAAATAGGGCCTCGTAAGGTTGCGGTATCCTTGCGGGCATTAGGTCCGGGGATTAACATCTTCCCTAGAGAGGGGTGGGAAAACCGCTAGGCGGCTTCGTCCTCTTTCCGTCCGAATCAGTCCGTGTTTGGTCTTAATTATAACCCCCATTCCGCAGGTACCCAGAGTGGTGAGAAGTTTAAGACCTTCTCCTTTCTAGCCACTCTCCTGCCCCCCCCCTTTATGGCATACTACACTTATGTGCGGAGTGCTGTCCCAGGTCTTTGACACCCCCACGACCCAGCCACCAGAGCTAGTCTCAGTATGCCGTCTGGACCGCAGCACCCACACTGCACAAGAAGCGTAGTTTGTGGATGGCTGACAAACTCCCTGCTTCTAGTGACGTGTTCACCACATATATGGCGCCCAACGTGGGGCACCTCAGTTTTTGAATTAACCCCTTCTTTAACAGAATTCAGATGAATCCTTCACGGAAAGTGCCTCGAGTTGATTTTGCAGAGAATAAAATTGTATATTTTTTTTTACTGCACGTCCTTTTTTTTACGTTTGGTGCTGTATCATCTCTGTCCCCTTTTTCCCTTAGAAACTCAGATGCAGCACCCGGATGTTCAGGAATTTTTACATTGGGAAAGAGTTCGAACCGATGTCTTCGCTAACGTTCTGATCCCGGATTGTGGAAACAGTTATTTCGGCTCAAGCTCAATAACTGGCCGTTTCAGGGGTAGGAAACTCATCGAAGCCATCAGAATGGAGCAGATTAGTTGAATAAAGTCGTGACATTGCGGGACTAAAAGTCTGCGTTGAAAACGCAACGCAATCCGCTTAGGACGGCTAATCTGGAGAACATATCGTAATAATATGTTTTCCCCATATGCCGTCATGGAGGACGTTTGTGGTTATTGAGGGTGGGAAATATCTGTGGACAATGAGTAAGGAAATTCGATTTTCTCACACATTCCTGGATAGAACCCCTTTTTATTGGCTGCAAGTATCCTACAATTAAATCAATACATTTTTTTCTTATTAGTACTGTTAGTTGTTGATGATCCTCGCTCGCATTGTGTCTCTCAGAATCAAAATGCTCTCGCTCTCTTCGTTTCTATGCATTATTAGTTGAAAGAAAAAAAAAGTGACTTTATTTAAAAAAAATTATTAAATTGTGCTAATAAGTTCAATTTAACTTATATTATATAAAAAAATATTATTCATACCTATTTACTTACATAGATAATAAATAATTTGTTTGATAGGCGCGGGTGTAAAGCTTACTTTTCAGTTCAATTTGCCCGTTGATTCATTTTGGTTTGGGTTTTTTTTCTGCTTATCTATTTTTATTTTGGTTTTTTTTTTTGAAAATATAAAATTTGTCTCCAAATAATAAGTTTTTGCGAAAACTTCTCAGCATTTCATTACTAACATGCATCGAACACCAGCGGCTGCGGGCGGTGCAAGGCCACGTACGTCCCAGCGCGTCCTTAGATCAAACGCTGCACCAGCAAATAATTTTGAATTACCGAATGTGTCCTTACCGGGAATTCCGGAACGCAACCCTATGTCAATAAATAACCCGTCTTCGAGACATGCAACTCCGACTGTGCAAAATAGGACTCAACCTATGGAAAACCGAACTTTAGAACGCGTTAGGCAACAGTTACGTTTTGACGAACCAAACAAGCCAAGCCTTAGTAGACCGAATTCGCCAAATATCGATCTCCTCCCTAATTTCCAAAACGCCGACTTAAGTATACCCCCTCCGACGTATTCTGCAGCTACTCCTGGGGCAGCTAGCGGTGTAAGTAATCTTGCATGGGATTCTTCGTTTGATCCCTTATCTTGCAACATTGCTAACGCCAAAGAAAACCAGTATATTCGCCAACTGGACGAACAACGTCAAATAATCCGTCAGTTGCAGGATACGCTTCGCTCGCGAAATGTATCTGAAAGACAAAGACCCAATACTTTAAATCTGCCAGCTATTAACCTGAATCCACGGCCTCAACCCTCGCGTGATCCATCACCCCCACCACCTGCAGGTGATGTAGATAGGGATCGAGAATTTGGGTATAGACCGCGTTGCCCGTTAACTAAATGGGGCATAAAATTTGACGATTCAGATAGCGGTATGACGGTTGAAGAGCTGATATTCCGGGTAGAAGTGATTTACCTACCTAGTTTTGTCAAAATGTGGTAATTTGGGAAAAATTCCTTACGTTGGGTAATTGGCTATAAGTATCGTCAATCTTTTGGTGTTGTTGACGCGACTATTACGTCGATTGCTCAACAGACGGATATTTCTACTACACTAACAAATGTTGAAGATTGCTTGGGTATAGTAGAATACCAATATGATCTCGAGATTTTCTTCCTTATCGTACAATTTTTTTTGTTTGATCTTACTCGGTTCCATTCCGAATTTTAAGCTTCAACCGGATTTTGCCCGGCTAAAACTTGGTCATGAGACATCTCAGGGCGTGGTCGAGCCACACGTTGGACTTTTCGATACCCCTTTTCGTTTTCTTTTTCAACACCTTTGATTACCTAGAAGTCAATCAAAGCTATTGATGGTGTAGCAAACGGGTTATCGGAAGACTTAATCAAATAGGTTACGCGTACCAAAGTTTGGATGCCGCAGATAAAATATAGTCACGCAATTTTTTTTATAAAAAAAAAATTGTTGCTATCGGCAGGTTCTTTAAAGGACTTCCATAGCAATTCGATAGGACTTTTGTTTTCGCTAAAATAATGTACGTGGCAACAACGCAATTTGCATTTCGCTTGGTTGCTAACTAAAAATTCAATTGATTTTAAATTCTAAATAAAAGAAAAACCGTATTGATTTTAGCGAAACACAATAGCCTCAGTTTATGAAAGGGACCAACGCCACCGAAAACGATTGAAGATCCTCAATTAGTTGCTGGACTGTGGAAAAGATCAGAGGTAGAAAAATGGTCAAGTGTAGGCCGATAAATTTTTAGTTTTTTTAAAAAATTACACTCCGGATTAAAAGATGTTAACTTAGACGTTGGTGCAATGTGCTAGTTTAAAAATCAGTTCCTTCTTTAGTTAAAATTATTAGTTTTCTAAGATTTTAAATTGAAATGTAAAAATTGAGTGACAAATTTATATAGATACATATATATTTCACTGTTCGATCACATTATCACAGGCAAGAAAGTACCTATTCTTGATAAAAACTAAAACCTAAAAACGTTAAAATACTTAAAAATTACGTGGTTAAAACCAAAGATTAACTAAATACGAAGTGTTACCACACAACAAAAAAACACGTGGCAATTGGCTAAAAGATTGTATAAAAAAGTGTAAAGTAAAATCACACTACTACAAAAAAAAAATACACATCAAGCAACATATAAAACATCAATCAACATAGAAAACATCAAACATTCACCCGTTCACATACATCCATACCACACATCATTCCAGCAACAACAAAATTACGGCTACACAACATCCAATCATCCGTTATCATTCATTCTGCTTGCAGTCGCCGACTGGATCCTGTTTTTTTGACTGTTCCTCACTTTTCATTGGTAAAAGGAGGCAACAGCTCAACATAAATGTCTTCAAGTCATTGTAAGTACCTTTAATTTTTCATACTTCGGTACATATCTATCGACAAGTCATGAAGGATATGCAAGGCATGCTTGCTAGTAACGAAATAAAATACTGTGACGTCACTATATAGCATTACTTATCATTCGGGATCAGACAACATACACACACACACATATATACAGGGAACCACCAGTCATCCAACATCAACATAATTTACAGCGGAACCGTAACTACAATCAACGCGAATTTAGACTTAAAATTACAACGAGAAATTTAAAATTGACATTAAACATATTTATCCAGATGAATATAAAATTAGAATACAAAAACAAACATGAATTTTTAAAACAAATTAGAATTATACACTATTACATATATACATATTAAATCTTAAGTTAGGCTAGATATCACTTCATAGTATCACAGACGTTTGATTATATTGAATTTGAGTATTACATTTCTTTTTTTTAAACGAACTAGAATTTTAAGCTATTATGTTTGATTATATTAAATTTGATTATTATATAATACGTTAGGTAAATGGCCATTACATAGGACTTAGGTATATTCTACTATATAAATTTTGTTAATATTGCACCAACCTGTAATTTTGCGCAAATGATGCGATCTTCATGAGGAATAATAATATCTCAAGAGTAAATCTGCGTTTTTATTTCTTTGGTTTTCGTTGGTTTGGTTCTTTTTGTAGAACAGTAATTGAAAAATGAATTCGACATAAAGTTTTAAAGGTAAGAGAGCGAGAGTAAACGAAGAAGAGAGGCACATCTGTTGTCAGGGACATCAATGAGGTAAGGAGACGATGTAAAATCGAAAAAAGATAAATAGGGCCTCGTAAGGTTGCGGTATCCTTGCGGGCATTAGGTCCGGGGATTAACATCTTCCCTAGAGAGGGGTGGGAAAACCGCTAGGCGGCTTCGTCCTCTTTCCGTCCGAATCAGTCCGTGTTTGGTCTTAATTATAACCCCCATTCCGCAGGTACCCAGAGTGGTGAGAAGTTTAAGACCTTCTCCTTTCTAGCCACTCTCCTGCCCCCCCCCCCCTTTATGGCATACTACACTTATGTGCGGAGTGCTGTCCCAGGTCTTTGACACCCCCACGACCCAGCCACCAGAGCTAGTCTCAGTATGCCGTCTGGACCGCAGCACCCACACTGCACAAGAAGCGTAGTTTGTGGATGGCTGACAAACTCCCTGCTTCTAGTGACGTGTTCACCACAACGGACAGACGGACAGACGGACAGACGGACAGACGGACAGACGGACAGACGGACAGACGGACAGACGGACAGACGGACGGACAGACAGACAGACGGACGGACGGACGCACGGACGGACATGCTAAATTCAACTTTTTTTTATCATTCTAAACACACTAGTGCAATTTATTTTTTTTGTGTGACGACGGGATCTTGGTGTTACAAACGATAAGGCAAATCTAATATACCCTTTGGTTTCACCATACGGGTATAAAAAATGAAAACATGAAACAAAACAGAGTAAAATCCATCATATCTCACCGCAATCGTCATCTTTTCGTCTTTTCGCTGCGTTGTTTATCTCCTTTGTGTGTTTCACACACGAAAGCCGTCTTCGTCCCATTTATTTGATTATGAATACTAATACCAGCATAAGCTGTACACTGAGAATGAATGGCAACTAAAATTTTCCTCGACCACGTGCGAGATTAAGGTCGCCGAGCTTTAAGTTCTTAGAGATTATGGTCAATTTTTCGTCAAATATCTTTGGTTAGCAATTTCCGGTTTAACAGTTCAGTGGGCGAAATGTCAGTGAGCAGAAAACAACAAATTAAAATTCCCAAATATTAGGATGAATATAACCTCTGCTTTCTCAAATCTACCCTATTGTGGTATTTTGAATGAACATGGAATAGTTGCTATGAAGGTTTTATTGGCCTCTCAACTCGGCCAATTGGGTACCAAAAAAAAATACCAAAAAATTTACAAAACTTTATAAAACGTTTTATTCCTAAATTAGAATAAAATTTTAACCAACGCTTGGTAGCGTTTCACATTCAAATAAAGCATATAGTTTTAAAAAAATTAATCAAATTAATTATATTCTGTAAAATTTAATTTCCATTTTTGAAAATATACAAAATTGACTCATCTTCAGAATTTTGCTGTAGTAAGAATGATTTTGTGCACACTTCCGGAAACAAAAAGTTCATCAAGGGTATTTCAGGCATCGTAATAAAAATCAGATAATCTTTAATCATGATATCGACCGAACTTTCAATTTAACACTCGATAAATTCTTGAATCTATGGTAAGGTTTTCTCCTATTAATCATACAGAAGGTCAAAATAGGGGTACATTTAATTGTGTGTTTAAGATTCTGTATGTTCCACACCCTTCACATTTAATAAGCATATGTAAGTCCCTTAAGCTACCAGAAACTCCTTAAATTCCCTTCAATGACGAACGAAAAGGCGAACTTAATGCGACGCGATCGACATTGAAAACAGGGAAAAATATTTTAAAGTTTTGAAAGAATAGAAAAGCAAGAATATGAAAATAAAGAAAATAGAACGTTGAAGAAATTTAAGATTTCCCATAACTGGACGTGCCCTGTGCTGATGATAATGTTTAAAACATTTGAAAATTCCACGAATCGCATGCGCAGAATTGGAACTTCTTTATACACCCACCCGATCCGGTTGCTGATATCTTCGCAAAATATTTTCTTTTCTCGCATTTCCCAGTTTTTTCCATTTGAATCCCGACCATAACCTAAAGCAACAAAAAGTTCTTCGAACCATTGACATTTGCCTTCTAACCAAGGCACAACGCTAAAATCTGAAGGAACTTTAAGTCAGTAAGTGGGAATAATGGAAATCAAAAAAATTTGCAAACATTTATCCACAGAAAAATAAGTATATTTCACATATACAAACTCGGAGATATACGTTTCATACATATATACTTGGAGATATCCTCGCCAATTTAGAGTAGAGTAGAGTGGGCCTAGTCGAGCAACTTTTTCTTAAAAATATAACAAAAGCTATAATTGCCACTCTGGCAATTATTGAAAGCCCGTATGGTGATATTCGTATCAAAATTCGAATAGTGTACCAAAATTCCACTTTGAAGTCAAACTTTCCAATAAGATTTTTTAAAATTGATTCCAATCGGATTTTGATGTATGGGAGTTTTACTTTTTTGATAAGATGCACAGTTTTTGAGATATTCACAAAAAACTTTTTCGTTCGTATGGGGGGTACCCCCCCTAATGGTCCATTTTTGTCCATGAACGAACTTAGCCTCACATTTTACGAAACACGGATCTGCGCCAAATTTTAAGTCTTTAGATCAATCCGTGCGACCGCAATCCGCGCCACAGACAGGCGGACGGACAGACGGACAGACAGACGGACAGATGGAGGTCGGACGGCCGGACATGCAAAAATTAATTATTTTTATAATTCTAAACACACTGGTGTAATTCATTTTTGTGTGTGATGACGGGATCTTGGTGTTAAAAACGGTAAGGCAAAGTTAATATACCCTTTGGTTTAACCATACGGGTATAAAAATAGTATTTGGAAGGTAGGGTAAAAGTTTCAAGCCTTACAGGGGAAATACAATTTTTTCTCTTCTACCTTCGTAAGTAGACGACTCAAAATTTTAACTTTTAAATATCTCTAAGGCAAGACTTGTTTTTTAATTTCGCTTAATTTTCTCGAAAACGGTTCAAGATATCGAAAATGGTAGCAACAAAACTAATTTAATAAGGGTATTCATGGAACCAGATAAAATCACCGATTGCATATTTGCGTATTTTTGCGCTGAGAGCTTTAGGCCCACCGTACACTTTAGCTAAGTTAGCTCAGCTATGTGCCTGTTTAGAACTTAACATGGCGGATTTCGTCACGTATCAAAGTGAGGATAATAGGAACGGCTAAACGTACACGTCTAAACAGGCACATAGCTGAGCTAACTTAGGTCAAGTGTATGGCGGGCCTAATGAATGCACTCTTTAAATAATCAGTGTAAACCGATCAACAGATTTGCAGTCTTTTCTCTGCAACCCCAAAACGGAGAATCATAGAAAAACTAAAAATAATTAAAATATGGAAACAAATGGCAAAATTAATTAAAATATGAGCACCTGGATTTCACAATTCCTCGAATTTCCCGTATTTGACATTTGCATAAGTTTACAAGGCTTTTTTTTTATATTTTTGAGAAAATCGAGGAAAATGAAAGCTAAGTAGAAAATCTTAGACCAAGACTGACTTTTTTCGCTCCTAACTCGAAAACCAATCGACCGGTTAAGTTAAAATTTCAAAAATAGCTACTGTTCAAAAATACGATTCTTCAAAAATCAGGGATCTCCATTTTTTCCACGGGCTGAATAGGCCCATATAACCCTATTACACGTGAAATTTTAACGTAAACACCAATGCGTCGAAAATGACTCGATTCCTGTCGCTTTGATCGTTTTTGCTCTGCTTTTAGTTATCCTTTAGGGTTCAAAAGTCTCGGCTATACAAAATTCTGAATGGTGAAAACGACGAACACAATAAACAACGTATCTCATCGCATCGTTATCAAGCCAGAACGCAGCAGCGACACCGAGAATGGGTGAAATTCAGGATATTATGGAGTTTGGGAGCAGCCACCGTGATTTTTTCATCGTATCTTCACGTGTTCCTCTTCTTTTGTTTCGTTCTCGTCCTTCGTACTTGTTCCGCCTTCTACATATTTCGCTGTCAACTTCCGGATGGATGGAGGAAATTTCTAGACCAAAGCAAACAAAAAAATTAACTCCACTTTGTGCTCCTTTCTCAGATACTCTTACTCTCCGTTTTATTCTATTTTTAATTCTCTCGTATTCACTTTTTTGCTGGTTTTTTAAGGTTTTTATTACGGTACTCCGCTTTCCAATTTTCTCCTATTCATTTTCCCTTTCGAATGACGGGTATGCAAGTACGCTAGAGCAAGGATATATCTGTTGAGAGTTGAAATACAGTTGGATATTCTCCGCTGCGCCCTCTGGTTTCCCACAGTTCTAGAGTTCTTGCTTTTTATTGTGTTGATATCGCCTTGATTTGTATGCCGGTGTGAGTCAAGATTCTTATGCTAGGATTTGGAATGTTGGTAGAAAATGGAATGGCAATGGAAAACGAGAGAAAACTCGTGTGCAATGGAGACTATACGTTGATCCTTATTCCGAGCTGAACATCAAAAAAAGCTTCATTTCAATACTAGTAAAAGCTTTATACAATGTACATAAACTTTATCCTTTTTTTCCCTTTTGCCACTCGTTTCACGTTGCGCCGCCGCTGTTCCAGTTACATCGACATATTTCTCATGGCTCTCATTCTGATGCCTGATACCTACCCGATTCCCATCCTAAGGTCCTGTTTTTTTTTTCTTATTCTTCACAATTTTTTTTTGTTCATTTGTTGTTTATAAAGTTTTGTCGTTAGCGAAGACTTTTTTGTCGCTGAAGTTTCACAGAAGCAGGCAGAAGGCAGTTGGCAGTCACCAGTTGGGTTGAATGGGTCGATTTGGAGTTCTGATACATTAGGAAACGAACGATTCATTGAGGAGGGTAACCACCAAAGAGCACGTTGGAATGGATTTTCGTCAGGACGAAGCACTGAACCGGGTTCCCCGTATAGTTTGTTAGCACAGCTCGGCATGTTGGTGAGGGGGCGAAATGTCCTTTTTCTCGACTAGAGTTGGCGTGATGTGCTTTTTCGGTAATTTACATTGTGCCATAGTCGTGTTGCGCCCTTTGTCTGACTGTGCTGTGTTTGCCTATGCTCCATTCCAGTATAAAACATACACACGTTTCCCGGCGAAGGAATGGGAGAAGATGGGTTTACACCGAGGTTAAATATATGTAGTGTTCATAGGTTCTGGGGAGAGGTTGGCTCGGGTACGGCCAAAAGAGATGGGTTTCGATAGAAAGGACGTTTTAGGGGTTGATGTTAAATGTTTCGTGTTCTATTTATGGTATCATATCCTATGCTTGTCACAATGTTTGGTTAGCACTTGGCAATATTGTATGTTGCGCCATGATAATTGTGTGAATGTACATACCTAGGCATTCGATATGAATGTTTGTATGTTTGCCGGATTTCAACTTTTGTACTTTTCGTGGGCCCGAAGAAAAAGTGTTGATAAAAAGACTCGACTTCAAACAGAAGGAAGAGCGAAAAAAAAAACAAATATTAAACATAATTTGCGGCATCAATCGATGAATAAGAAAGAAAAAGAAAACGTTTCTCACTTATTTTTTCGATGGAGGGGGTGCTTTTTCATCTATTCTTTAAGTAAGTTTTCTATTCACATCATTCCTATTTTTCAGGTTTTTTTATAGTTTCTGACTCCGGCACGTGTATCGTATATAGATGACCAAAAGGAAGGACCACAACGTCCGTGCGAATGTCTACGTCTACTAGTGTACAATGTTAAAGTCAATATATCTGGACATGACTACCCAAACTGAAAAAGGACCAGTGACCGCTCCTGACAGGTGACTTAGGGTGGTGAGCAACTAAAAAAAACCTAAGGACATTTTCGCGATTGCCTACAATGGAACCGAAAAACTTTCAACATCAGATAAACTTCGCGATAACATGAAGTATACGCAAATGACCCGGTTATGAAGGCAGGATAGTGGACGTGGTGAATGATTGGGGAATGAAAATGATATTTGACCAGAGATTCGGGTTAGTTAAATAAGAAACGTAATAATAGACCTATTATGATATTTTAGCCAAATAAAAACCAATCCCACTTTCATCAATTTCATTACAATGTTCTAAAAGTATTTCAAATTTGTCTAGAAACATAAGCGGACGGACATGCAAAATTCAATTTTTTTTTATCATTCTAAACACACTGGTGTAATTCGTTTTTGTGTGTGATGACGGGATCTGGGCATTACAAACGGTAAGGCAAAGTTAGTATACCCTTTGGTTTCACCATACGGGTATAAAAATTTCAAGCAAGGGTTTAAAGCAGGGGTGTCCAACCTTTCAGCTTTCGTGGGCCACAGTGGGAGAAGACGAGTTGTATTGGGCCACAAATAAAATATACTAACCCTAAAGATAGCTGATTAGTAAAAAACGTAGAATATATACATACTTGGTTAACAATTTTAAGTAATTTAAACTTCATTAATTCATCAAGTTTGTAAATATATCAATTTTTGTTGGGCCTCTTGCAAACATGTCTTGGGCCGCAGGTTGGACAAGCCTGGTTTAAAGTATTCTTAATTTAATAGATTGTTTGAATATCGGGTCCCCGCTGATACTGTGATGAAATGCCAAAATTGAAATTTAAAGCCGTATTTGGCCCCATGCAACATGTACTATATTTGACCTTTATTATGTGCAAAGTTTTTCCCGGTGGCGCATTTCTTAGATAGCATTTGTCTTTATGTTATCTACTTTATTTATCTACTTTATGTTATCTAGTTTATTTTTGTTGTCATTTTTTCATTTCCAAAAAATTATCAAATGTATCAAAACAATTACAGTTTCGTTAAAATTTTTGAAAGTTTTTTTATGTCTGAATTCAGCGTTCCACAGGAGACCTCAAGTTCAGATTTGCCTAGGCACCCCAGGACCCTTAATCCCCCCCCCCCCCTTGTCCTTCATTTTTTTCGTACACCCAATTCTTTTTTTACACGGTAGATACGCTCCAACGAAAATCGTGTAAAAAAAGATATGCAGCACATATTAAAATTGAGGATGTGTTCCACAGCTTTAAAAAACCGTGTAAGATGAAAAAAAGCTATATGTTGTCCTAAAAACCGTGCAAAAAAAATATAATAAATCTGTGGTCACAAGTAATAAGGGCTTAAGTCGAATTTCTTCATTTTTCAGGAGAAGCATTTTAATATTTATGAAATTTTAACTGTTGGTGGCAAAGGGGTATCAAACCGAATTCAAAAACCTATAACTACAAAACGTTATGAAAAATAAGCTTTTTACGATTGGTTTAATCTGGTTTATTCAAACTTAATATTTTCAGAGAAATTAAGGATTATTTTACTTTAGCCACTCTTTCAAAACTTTTTTATGGCTACAATCAATGGCTAAAGTCAAGTTAAGCCCCTAAAAACCTACACCCCGATTTGAAAAAGAGGCTAAAACAGACTTTAGCCTGCTCGTTTCGGAAAAATTAAAACCGAAGAATGAACTAATTCGACTTAAGCCACTATTCCACGTGCAAAAACGATCAAATCAATGCAGCTTCGCGCCCATAAGAGTGGATTAAGTCTATACAAAAATATATGGGATCTGACTTTAGCCGTTCTTCCAAATGCAACTTGGAAATTTTTTGACTTTAGCCATTTGATGTAGTAGCCTATAACGGTCAAAAATGGTCGTAGAAACTAACGGGTTAGTGGAATTAAGAGCATTTTGGAAGGAGAACACGATTCTGTAAAAACATTGAAAACGGCTAAAGTTGAGTTAGGCCCTTACAACTTGTGACCACAGTTTTATACTCTGTACTATTATTGACTGAACATTTTTGGAAAAAAAAATCTGTGGACTTTATTACTCAATGTTGAAATGTTCTTTTGTGCATCCAAACATTGTTATCTAGAAACTCACTCGCAATAGTGATTCAAACACAAAAAAATTCACGATATCGACATGTGGATTGATCTTTTAACGCCTCAAATATAAAATCGACTATAAAAATTTCCCCAATTATATTTTATTTTTGTAACTAAATGTAAAAAAATTTTCTTTAGACTTCGTGTTAGAACAAAAAATTCGTGGAAAGAAAAAATTTTTTTTTCTTTTTGTGGACCGTGTTATTTCAAAATCGTGTAAAAAAAGACCGTGTAAAAAAAGAGTTGGGTGTATATTTTTCCTCATTCTTTTCCCACCCACGACTTTTTTTCCAACAGTGTCTGGTGCCGAAAAATACTGGCGAAAGTTAATATCAAGTCGGGTTCGCAAATTCCAAGAAAAGTCGAGTCAAAATGTTTTGTTGGTAAATGAAGCTCTATAAATTTATCGAGTCCTTCTAGTCCTCTTTTACCACCAAAAGTCATTCCGTTATTAAAGCGCCTGTTGTCCATTCCATTTCTCAAGTCAAATAAATATCTTCCGCACTACGGAGGACCACAAACAGTATCCAAAAGGAGGAAAATTCCATCAAAATTAGTTAGCCACACCGAGCTATAGAGCGGATGCTACTGGCCGGTGGCACTGAGGAAGATTATGTGGAAGAGGTTATAAATTGGGAAAAAAATCCTGGGTTAAAAAAAGGAAATCTACAAAATTAGATGAAATGAGAAAAAAAAACCTTTGGAAAATCTCACTGCCTTTAAGATTTTTTCACCCAACTTGAAGTGAGAAAAACCCTCAACTCCTGGTATGAGGATCTCCTTCTTCCCTCCATTATCATGCTTTGTTGTTGTTGGATCAATACATATAAAAATAGGGAAAAGCAAAATAACTACAGAGAAAAAGAATCGGCGAAAAATGAGGAGTAAAAGATAAATAAAATGAAAATAAAAACCAAGAAAGAAAAACATGAGTTGAGACGACGGAAGACAGCAAGACTTTGTACAAGAAAAAAAAATGCTCTTGCTTCACAGGTCGTCTGCTCATTCCCGCCATTTATTGTGGCAACTATACAAAAAAAAACAATATATATATACGGAATACTTCTATCTGCTGACATTTTTCCTTCTTTTTACTATTCCAAAGTTTTGCTCTTTCCAATTCTGTGCTTTTTTGGCACATCAATCGACTCCTATACATCTGCAAACATCCCAAGATTTTCGAAAAATCCCTAAACGTTCGTTATAAGGTTTGAGCCGGAAAGAGTGGGAGGCGCAAGGAAGAATCCCAATAACAACAGTGGTGGCAAGAAGTTGTTTTAGGGTGGACTAGGTTTGAATATGAAAAAAAAACAAATGGGTATAAAATATAGAAGAGGACTAGCAGTAAGGATAGGAACTGTGAAACGGATGAAAATTGTATCCTTAGAATTTTGAGGGCTATACTATGTATACGGGAAAATCTACCTATTCCTGTTGATGTTAGTATCTATTTTCATTTTCATTGCGTTCATGGTAAATAATCTGATATTTTTTTCCGCTTTTTACGTTTTTTCCATTTTTGCCGCTTTCAATTGTTGATTGTTTTCTATGTGAGGGTTATTCATATATATTTGCGTTGATCTACTTGCTGAGACTTTGCCTATCGCATAACACAGAAAGAAAAAAAATATTGCTTCAAAGTTAATTTCCCATGCATGTTTTCACAATGCATGCTCATGGATTTGGTCATTTTGTAATTTTTTATTTTCTTATGCGAAGTATAATAAAGTTTTGTATTCTTGAAAAATTTCGATCTCTTAATTTTTCCTAAACACATTTTCCGAGCACTCCCGAGTCGATTGGAGTCATTAGACTTAATCTACACTCAGAAAAATGTCCAGGTCAACTTTTTGTCAGGTTAACTCTGACCTTACAGAGGTGTCTGTAAGCCAGCTAGCGGTCAGAGTTAACCTATCTAAGGTCAACTCGTGCAGCTCCCAAGGCCCTACTTCACCTGCTGGTGGCTTAATTTCAGAATTTCTCCGACCACAGGTCAACTCAGTTTTACTTGCCCACATGCAGGCGAACGCGCGCCTGCCCGAGGCCAATTACGCCGTATGTAGGTCGTCGAGTTAGCCTCCATTTTTCTGAGTGTAAAGCCATGAAATTTGACAGGAGTGTTTGGCCCTGGAAAAGGGACGATCCTATCAACTTTTGGTGAAAATCCGTTAACCGATCAAAATGTTGGCTTTTTAAAAATCCCAAATTCGTTTTTCCCGATTAACTCCAAAACTATGCGTTTTTCGTTAGTTTTATGTATGGCAAAAGTTACAGACAATAGAGTTTGGCATATCTCGATAACGATATATCGTTATTTATAAAAGAAAAACCATTTTTGGGCGATTATCTCGAAAAATACGTTTTTTTGTGGCTATGCGTACGAGGTGAATTAATGAGAATGGCATTCTCTACAATTTTGTCTTTTATGCGAGGGCGCACACGTTTCAACTTTCGGTCATCAGCATGCCTCAGCCTCACCAAATTGTAGGAAAGAAACGTGTTCGGCAAGAGGAGAAAAGTCGCCACTCGAAAAGTGTTCTTCAGCGGAAAGGCATTTTGAGGACCAAAAGTTGCCGCGACGAGAAGAAGCGTGTACGTTCGCACTATGGTTATCCGAGTTTCATTAAAATGTAAAAAAATAAATTTTTGCGAATCGCTTGCAAAAAAAAAACAAAACTGTTGAAGGAAGAATTACAGATATTAAAATCTTCTACAGTTTTTTTCTTCCGGAAATCGATATTTAAGAAAACTATTTAAGCAAATTATTTTTTTAAGTGAGGGGTCTCTAAACGACAAAACAGGTGAAACCCCC
This sequence comes from Chrysopilus asiliformis, assembly GCA_964034945.1. Classification (NCBI taxonomy): domain Eukaryota; kingdom Metazoa; phylum Arthropoda; class Insecta; order Diptera; family Rhagionidae; genus Chrysopilus; species Chrysopilus asiliformis. The sequence goes on from OZ035962.1 coordinate 23,568,537, forward strand.
CGATTCTAGGAGAACACTCCTTAATTTTTTAGGAGAACACTCCCTAATTCCAGAGCCTAATTTTTTTCTATTTCCGTATCTCAGCACTATCAGACGGACAACTTATCGCCCAAATCGCTTATGTTAGCTCTTCATGTTGTATGCAAGATTTTTAGGCGTTACTAATCATCTTTCGGCCATAACATTTGATGACGTTCAATTGCCTTTGTTTCAAGGATTCTGGACGTCCTCAATCCGGTATTCATGTATCGGTCTTTATTCTCGTATTTCTCCGAAACTACTTAGCTGACTGTCGTGCAATTTTTTGCATTTTGATCGACATCTTTTAAAATTTGCTAGAAACAATAATTCGAAACAATTTGGATTAAAATACAACAATTGCATGCTTTAATTACGATTACATTGAAGAGGAATCATACTAATATCATACTAATATATATAAATAAGTTGGTGTCTGTCTGTCTGTCTGTCTGTTCCTCCTTCACGCAAAAACGGCTGAACCGATTGACTTGAAATTTGGCATAGATGTTCGTCGGGGGTGCAGCCCAACATAGACCCATTAAAAAGTAACCAGAGAGGTGGGGGGAGTAAGGGGAGCTGGTAAAGCTATCTCGAAACTTAGCTCTTCCTCTATGTTACCCGTTCGCGAAGAAACTACCGAGCCGATTGGCCTGAAGTTTAGCTCCAACATAGACCATCAAAAAAAAAAAAAAAAATTGAAAAAACTTAACCCGACAACGACGGGTATGCAAGCTGGTTTTTAAATAATTACAAACCAATTAACAATAAAGTTATCGGCAGTCTAAATTACTAGAGCGAACATTACAGCCAGCAATACCTTTCAAACTTGTACACTGTTCAATTTATGTTCTATACACGCACACACATAAAATAGTTACATTTGATATCTTTATGATTTTACTCCTTGCCAAGTGTGCGCCTTGAACCTATTGCCATCATAGAAATAAGGAAAATAAAATTTGTTTTGTACGAAGGATATGTGAAATTTTTTTTATACCAAACTGGTAATCCTAAATATATTCCATAGAAAAAATTACACATACGTTATACTGCTTTAATATGAAACATTTAACCTAATATATACACGGGGGTATGAAAAACCGAATCTATATAGAACAATCTAGAGACATACGCATTTCATAAGTGATATTTAAGCATGTTGGGGTATGTGTGAGCAATAAGTGAAATGTGGGCATATAAGTAAAGTCATAAATGGGATAGGCAAGGACGAACCCAACCAGAGACTATATGATTTCATGAAGCACATATATATTTTTTTATTAACCAATGTATATTTATGCGATTATCGTTAGGTATGTAAATATATACATCATACGCCAAAAGACATTAATGTAACAAAAGTTGTCTGCCATAGTACAAACTTGGCTATCAACAAATGTTATACCAATATTATGATTATGTGCGAGTACATAGATGTGAATTTTATGTTGATATATTTATATTTTGTCTATATTTTCACAAAATAAATGTATACGTATACGATATCGTACGCGCTTCCAATCTAAACATATATCATGTATGACTATAGAATATAGAATGATTCCTTTTTATCCTGGAACAGGAATACGACATTTTGTGGGATATACCCACATATGCCCAAACATCCAGTCCAGTGACGCACCAGGGGGGTCTCAAAGCCAAAATTTTCAACGAATGTGTTCTTACGTGCAGGATCGTGAGATTTCTCCCCTTTTGGGAGATCTTTTGGCGAAAGAGGAAAAAAGGTCCTGGGCACCAATCATGTATTCCGACGCGTCTCTGACTTCGACGCAGCTTTTAACTCTTGACTTCGCCAGATCTGCAGCTTGAAATTTCGCGGAATCATCACTATGAATCGAAACGTGATTCTGACTGTGACTCCAGGAAATTTGAAGATGCTTATATGGCGAAGTCAGGAGTTAAAAGCTGCGTCGAAGTCGAAAGACAGAGACGCGTCAGAATACATGATTGGTGCCCTGTTTCATAATTTTAAGTTGAGTCACAGTCTTTCAAAAAAATTTCGCTTGCGGCTCATTCTTTGACGTATTTTTGAATTTTATTTTAAATTTATTTCACATTTTTTCCAATTTACTGCCCGCTTCCTTTAATAGAATGCTGAGTTCGCCACTGGTCCAGTCAGTGTGAAGCAAAATGTAGAGCCGTATCAGAAAATTACATTCTATAAATATGTGGATATAGGAGAGATTTTTTAGGACTAAAAAGGATATACTTTTAGTGTGTATGAAAATGAAGTGATACCCACATATATTTCTCACATATTTACGTATATAAGTTTATATCCGTATCCTTTAACATATTTCTCAGTACAACATCCAGAATCCATGCAGAATAATCAAATGTGATTGTGTACGGCATTCTTGTGACTGAAAAAAAATTGTGTTGTAGATACATCCATAAGTACATAGTTCTATGAAAGCAAAGCAAAAAAAAATACGAAAAAGGGGTTTCAACCAGAAGGATCGTATCCCGTTTTTCCTCTTCACACTGCAGTTATACCGGAATATGTTTTAACATCGAAAACTACCAACCATTCTACCGAGATTCATGTGATCAAAATATACATACATTTATATTATTTAAATATATCTGTAGGTATGTGAACTTTCACTATATATCTTTAGATAGATAGGCATATTCGTAGTGTATATTCCGGGTTCTTGTTTCGATTCATACTCACATATTCGTATTAGTTGCTTTTTCGTGAACAAGATGAATAAATAATATGAAACATTATGACATTCGAACGTTAGATATATCCAAACATAATAAATGTATGTGAGAGTACCAAGCTATATTTGTATATTATGTTTTGGAATGTATCCCAAGTACCCATCTTTATTGTACATATATTAACACAGGTATATGTATCTACAAATCTCGCACTTGCAGATACTAACTTTATGTAGATTGTAGATTGTCCGCAAATATATATATTCAATTATAGATATACATTTATTCCCTATACACACGAAGAAGAGTTCGTAAGGATGTAATTCATATGTGCAAAAATATTATAATTTTTTTTCTTGTCAGAAGGATTATAACGTTGATAGCACACATTTATTTAGTTTATTTGAATTTCAGGTGATGTTGGTGACTATACGAGTATAAATTTAAAAAAAAACATCAAGGAGAGATCATATAAAATTTCATTTCGTGAATGCATAGCACACCTACCTGGAGAGTAAAGTTAACTACAACACGAATATCCTTTACGGTCGGACAAGGATTAAAAATGAAAACCCATATGAATATTCATATTATTGTTCCATCAGTCGAGAAGCGATGCAAAATTTTTTTATTTATTTTTATTCAAATCAGATTTAATTATTGGTTGAGGAAAAATCGCATTTTAAAACAAAATTCCAACATTTTTTTCTTATTTCAAATAACATTTTAAATAAAATATATTAAATCAAATATGAGCCGTTTTGATCGACAACCTCTTGTAATTTGTTTGGTAAAACCATAAAGGCCCAACTACGATAGACATAGGAGCGCATTGTTAATGTCAAATTCCCAACGAATGTTGACATACATAGCTGTCAACATAAAAGCTAATCTTCATTTTACCACAAGTGGAAATTAATATGGCCACAATATTATTAAATTCACACTAAAATTTTAGGTTATGTTCACGATTTTCATATGCCAGTTCCATTTGTATCGAATTATTCATGCTTAACGAAAGTTTAACGAAGGTTTGAAAGTGGCAACACTTTGACACATGTCTATTGTGGGTAATAACATTGATTTTCTTATTCTGGAAATTACATATGCAGCTACATATGCGTTCTTATGTCTATCATAGTTGGGCCTTTAATTCTGTCACTGTAAAACTTCTGGAATTTCGGTGGGTAAAAAGCTACTGCAAGAGATTTATACAATACTTCTCTGAGGGTGCAAGGTCAGGACTATACTGTGGATGCAACAGAACTTCCCAGTTTAGCTCTCTCATTTTTTGACAGGTCGCGAAAAATGTGTGTGATCTGGGGTTGTCATGTTGAAACCCAACGCATTTTCCGTTCATCCATTCTGAACGTTTTTATTCAATTGTTTGTTGCAATCTGATTAGTTGCTGACAGCACAGATTACAATCTATTATTTTGCCTTACGGAAATAGCTATAGTAGATGATCTCACCAACCAGACAACATTACCTTTCTATGGGTGAATCCCGGCTTAACCACCGTTTGTGGCATTTGCCCTTGTTTCGACCAAGAACTTTTTATACCCGTATGGTGAAACCAAAGGGTATACTAACTTTGCCTTACCGTTTGTAACGCCAAGATCCCGTCATAACACAAAAAAATGAATTACACCAGTGTGTTTAGAATGATAAAAAAAAGTTGAATTTAGCATGTCTGTCCGTCCGTCTGTCTGTCCGTCCGTCTGTCTGTGGCGCGGATTGCAGGCGCACGGATTGAGCTAGAGACTTGAAATTTTGCGCAAATTCGTTTTTCGTAAAATACGAGGCTAAGTATGTTTTTTTTAATTTAAAATAGCACATCCTCTAGTAAGTCTAATAAATTTCTTGCCGTGTCCCAAAATTAGGACGATAGTATACAGTGATATAAATGTGCCATTTGCAAAAAAAGAAAAAAATCACGTTTATATGCACTGCTGTTTGGGTATGCCATCATCACCAACACCATTAAATCTTCATACAAAACTTTTGGCACGTAACTGATATAAATGAAAATTTAAATATTTCCTCAATCCCTTTTCTCGGAGATTCGTTTTTCCTCGTCAAACCCTATTTCCACTAGCTTTTTGTGCAAAAATAAAAATTAACTGAAGAACGGTAAACAGGAAGAAAGATCAAAAACGTGAAGAAAAACTTTTGGGTTTAAAAAACATAAAAGAATTATAGAAAAAAAAACAAATTTCTATTTTTCTTTTCATTTTTCGTTTCTGAATGGGAGGGTGGCTATAAAGTTTGTAAAAAAAAAAAATAAAAGAAAATTGTGAGCGCGCAAGTATATTTCTTCTTCTTTTCGGTCTATCAAAAAGAAAACAAGTTTTTCAGTTCGCCTTTCAATCTTCTTAGTAGCCTATTATGATAATTTTGTCGAAGGAAATCTTTGGGATAACACATGACTAGGGATGAATTTCTTGGGGAAAATGAATCGCTACTCCGAACAAAATACAGTCTCTCCTTTTGGTTGAAATAAGACTTTAAGTGTGAAGGCAAATTGAATGACGCAGGGACACAAGGGTAAAGGAAAGGGAATCGACGGGGTGGTGGTAGCAATGAGTCCCAAAAGGAATTTTGAGTGATTCGATATCAGGAAGTTGGGCGAAAGTGTATGTGAATAAGAGCTTTAAGTGCAGGTTAGCACCGCGTGGACAAGAATGTAGAATGGTGTCAAAGGGCTAATTTGAGATTTTTAAATCTGTCAAAACTAGTATTTCATCGTAGATTCAGGGCCCCAATCATGTATTCCGCGCGTCTCTGTCTTTCGACTTCGACGCAGCTTTTAACTCTAATCAGCATATTCAAATTTCCTGGAGTGACAGTCAGAATCACGTTTCGATTCATAGTGACGATTCCGCGAAATTTCCAGCTGCAGATATGGCGAAGTCAAGAGTTAAACGCTGCGTCGAAGTCGAAAGTCAGACACGCGTCGGAATACATGATTGGTGCCCAGGTAAATTTGAATAAAAGTAAGTAGTATTTTAGTAAGTAGAAAAATATAGTAACGCATACTCCCATATTGGTTTTAAGCGTTTTAAAAACTCAAATTTCCATGCACTTAGGAAGCAAAAGTTTATCGAATAAATAATTTCGAGATGAAATTTGTCCTTGGAATACTTTCGATTCATATTTTTCTTATTTTTTATCATCTGATGCTATTTTTGTGTCGATTTGGTTCTGTGTTTCAATTATTAACCACATTCCAGTTTATTAGTCATCCAATCAATCTTTTGAAATTATGAATTAATACTTTTGCAAGTTTCTGAATTACTTTTTATCTATTCTTATACAAATATACTTTTATATTGCATTTATTTTTATATATTGTTACTATCTTTAATTTACTGAATTAAAAATTTGTATAAATTCCTTTGGAATTGGAAATATGCCAAATTTGTATATTCCTACTATTATTAAGTCGCAATTTTTCTTTTTGTTTATATGTAGCTACTTAAAATCCTTTGTAATTCCTTTATAAAAGGCACCATGCCTTATGCTATTAATAAATAAAAATGAAAAAATAAAATAGTAAAAAATCTTTGCGTTTTAGTTCATGGCAAGAGGAATGGAGATTCGAATGGTAGACTGGTTATATGGAATACGAAAAGCATTTCCGAAAATAAACTCCGAATCAAAAAGGACTGAGGATGGTGACTCTATAGCATCGAATAATAGCCAAGCATTACCACAACTATTATAGCAACAGAAACATATCCCCAATAAGCAACAAAAAAAAACATCGAAGCATCATCGAAAAAGGATATTTTGTGTAGTGGTAAGTATGGCGAGGAGGTATTATGTTGATGAGACAATGATATCTTCGCTCGTGCTAGCACACTATGTTGCCTGAGTTTCTTGACAGGATGAAAAGAGGTTAAAGACATAGACCCTATCTTTCCAACATAGAAAACCAATAAAATTCCCAACCGTCTGGACAATTTGGCGACGTGCTGTGGATTTTTCTTCAACAGCTCCTCTTGTGTCTCGCATAGCGTCATTGGGATCGAAGACGCCACCCATAAAGGAGTTGTTCATATACCAGTCAAGTAGGTATAGAAACTACTAGCATACGGCAATGATGAACTGCACATAAAATTAGGGTAACGCATTGGGAGGGAAATTAAGGACAGACGGAAGGGATTAATGCCTAGTGATGCCAGGATTTTATTCGGAAAATCTAAACCACCTCATGTGTTCGGTCGTGGATAGCAAACACTTGTTGATTTAAGAGTGTTTTTGGTTACTTAAACGCGAATTTAATTCTACATTTTTTGGTATTTTAAAAAAAATTCTAAGGACTTTGAAATTACTAAAAATAGTTTCGAGAAAATCGATAAAAAGTGTTTTGATTTTTCGGTATTTTGACAATATGTTCTTTTACATATGCTTGGCCCCAGCTTGACCCCAGCTTCACAGCTTGTGCGAAACTAGCCTTTACGAGGCCGACTTTAAAATTTCACGTCACACACTTTCGCTTATATAAAGAAAAAATAGTTAGTGCTAGAAGGCCATAAAATACTTCGCCATGCCGAATAGTACACCGGACTCCTAGCACTCAATAAATTTTTCAATAATTTTTTAATTTTTACAAATAATAATTAAAAAATTAAGATTCAATGGCCGGATTAAGAATTAACACCCACCCAGTTTTTTGAACATCCCTAAATGTTTCATCCAAAGCCGTACCGTGGCTCTCACGTCATAGGCGAACAGACAGACAAACATAAAGTCTATTATTATATGTCGTGTGAACCAGTTCTAGCCCTGTTTAGGGCAAAGTAACATATCGGCCGGAACGTTGGGAATTTCGCGCTCGATATTGTTCCTGAGCTCCTCTAACGTTGTTGGCTTGTTGGCATAAACCAACGACTTAACATAACCCCATAAAAAGAAATCCAACGGCGTTAAATCGCATGAGCGAGGTGGCCATTCGACCGGACCATTTCTCGAGATTACACGATTGCGACCACCAACTCAGAATTTCGGTAGTAAGTTTTAATAATTTCCAAGCGTTCCTCGTTCGTGAACTTCGCCATGATAAAAATGTAAACCTTGACTGACGTTTTAGCATTGCCAGATCATAAAAAAAGTTTTAGAGTGCGTTTTTATTAAAATACAAAATTGTTATGTCCTTGTTGAAAGACCCTTTACATTAAATCTCCAGTGTTTGCTGACATATTCATAACTTATCTATCTAATTAACCGTGTTTAAAGACCAAAAACTTCTTAAAAGTGGAGAGTAGTTGTGGATTTGAAAATTTTCGTTTCTATCTATAAAACTTCCGCCAAAAACCTCTAAGCACATCCATAGAAATGTTAAACATGATTTTGATCGTTTTGAAGCAATCATCTGCTTAAAATGTTGAAACACACGACAGACTGCAAAACTGAGAAACAAAACTAAAAAAATTAACTTAAAAAAAAGAATCAATTTTATGTCTGTCCAATTAACAATATTAAGAGTCGACGACGATTACAACTGCTGCTATTTGAATTATGAGTTCGACAAAAACCGGTCTCGTCTTAACACAAGAAAGACTTTACGGCAGACATACAGAAAATGTACAAAAACTCATATTTTCGCAATAATATGGCACTTTTAGGTCAAAAATTTGCGATTTCAAAGTTAAGACATCATCTGCCTGTTCAATTCAGCTTAGGTTGCTGTTTTTAAGTCTCGTTTGTTTGCATGTACTGATCTTACCTGGCAGTATCTGTTCCTCTTTGGTTTTTGTATTTTTTTTTTTTGCTCGTCAACATCTTATATCGGAGTGGAGTCGAATTTTCGCAGTATTTTTTAGTATTTTTTCTGGAAGGCATTTTTATATAATTTGGTAATCGCGTGTGGACACACGCTTTTATTCCGTATGCCGTGGTATGTAAGAAGATTGTTTCGTTTCAAGTAGTAACATGTGGAAAGCTTAAGAGTTAATATAGGAGAGAATTTTGTAGATAGAACCTTCGCAAAAGGATCTTCGCCAAGATCTGTCAACTTTACAACAAAAAATAAATAAAAAATTGGCGCACATTTTTAAAGGTCGGTAAAATCAGGGAGCAAAAATTTGGAAAAAGTGTCAATGGATTATTTCGGTGTTTAGTAAATATTTATAAATTTCCAGGTATAGTCCTCGGCAGTGTCACTTCAAATCCAACCGTACTGATCTGCTGGTGCTAACGGTACTTTTCACATAATCACGATGGAGGTGATCACAGCGGGTTGCTTGGTTGACCGGATATTCTCTGGATAGGGGATCCGCGAAAAGTGATAGGAAGTTTCCGCAAAACTACGACATTGCCGACGTCATCGAATCGCATATATATGTTTGTGTACCTGTTGTTAGGTAATCCAGCAGAATTAAGATGTATGGAGCCGGTGCAAAATGCTACTCAGCATTTCAGCAGATGTTCAAATTTTTGATACATGAAACGACCGGTGAAAAAGATTGAGAATTATTTTTGTTATGTTGTATTATGCTCATAGTATGCTAAAACGTTTTCACTTTGTCCATGTAACTGAAAGTCACAAAATAAAAATGTTACGAGATGTGAATATCTGATCTCATTTAGCCAAACTAGAAACTGATGGTAAAAAATCAACGAATTGATGGAGCATTTATGCATAGAAACCAAGGAAACGGCCCAAGTTAAAACATAATTAATTGATAAATAGCTAAATTTGGACAGGAGAGATGTTTTGTTGCCACCTCACTATGTAACTTGAAGGTGGATCTCAATAACAAGCAATGAAATATCGAGCGCAAAATGTGGTTTTAACTTACTATGAGTATTCAAACTTGTATAATATTAAAAAAATTACAATCCAATTGTTGTGTTGTAAAGGGTCTTTCAACAAGGACATAACGATTTTGTATTTTAATTAAAACGCACACTAAAACTTTTTTTATGATCTGGCAATGCTAAAACGTCAGTCAAGGTTTACATTTTTATCATGGTGAAGTTCACGAACGAGGAACGCTTGGAAATTATTAAAACTTACTACCGAAATTCTGAGTCGGTGGTCGCAATCGTGTAATCTCGAGAAATGGTCCGGTCGAATGGCCACCTCGCTCATGCGAATTAACGCCGTTGGATTTCTTTTTATGGGGTTATGTTAAGTCGTTAGTTTATGCCAACAAGCCAACAACGTTAGAGGAGCTCAGGAACAATATCGAGCGCGAAATTCCCAACGTTCCGGCCGATATGTGTGGAGAAAATTAACTCCAAAGAATCAATCAGCAAATGTGCTCGCGATGGTCATATGAACGACATCGAATTTCATACTTAAATGTAACATGTCCGCTACACCTGGAAAAAATTTCAGCCCGATATCTCAATTATTCTGTGTTTTATTTAAAATACAAAATTGTCATGTCCTTATTGAAGGACCCGATATAATATTAAAAAATTTACAATCCAGTTGTTGTATTTTATAATAAAATTTTTGGGCGTAAAACTAATTTTGCGAAATCATTTCACTAAGCACTAATTTTAAAAGAGGTACTCAGTATATTAAACGGTTGAAACAATTCCTCAATTTTTTCGCGCATTACAAGAGAAGATGAGTGTGTCTGCCAGAATTTCTCTACATGTCAAATAACTAGAGGAAAAATTTCAGTAAAGTCTACATAAGTCTCTACCGTAGAGTCTACTGCATTGTTCTTGCGAGAGGAGGTATTGCAGAACGTACAATCACATTTTTATTTTGACATCGCACTGTAAAACAGTAAAATATGCACTTTTCCTGATCCAACATCATTCTTTCTTCGTTTAATTTTCTTAATTCGTCTCCAAATTTTACTATAAATCGATACAGAATCCATATAATTCAATCGATTTGGCAGTTTTTCCATTTGGTGCAACACAAAATAACTATTGCCTCGGCTTTTCCCCCGCATAATCAATGCTGCACCAGACTTTTTCTCCTGCTTCCGTCGTCAAAATTATGTTGAATTGTATAAACACTATGATTTATTTTATTAGATACAAATAAAAAGAATTGTTACGCTGAGCGGTGAAGACTATTGTGCAAAGTAGAAATTCCTACACTAACAGACACAATTGTATGTCCGTTGGTGTCGGAATTTCGAAGCCGTTGGGTTTTAGTACTTCCTAACCAGCCTACTGGTTTCATAGAATTCATTACTTTAATTTTATAGGAGTACCAGGAAGACCGAGCCATGCTCGGCGACCTCAAAATCCTACTTTTGCTGATTTTTGGGGAAAAACTAAATTCACATTATCTGTACAGAGCTTTTCCAGAGTTTTTAAATTCCCGACCTAGAAAGCTAGAACTAAAACTAACGCATGATAACAAAATTTTATAAAAATCGGTTGAGCGGTTATTGAGTAATCGCTGTCACCGATTTTTGAAACGTTGTTTTGAGACACCAGGTGAGGGTTATCGAGGGGAGGGAAAAGTCAGGTTTGTAGTGGAAAAATCGAAAGCCCTTTGCCCACTTAGTAATACTGTAAAGTTTCATTAAGACCGGACCCCCCAATTCGAAGATACCAGGCGACGGGTATCGAGGGGAATTTTCTCAGAGGTGAGACCTATCTAGATCGATTGCTTGTCCCCGAAAATCCCTAACCTCTAAGTTTCGTGAAAATCGTTAGGCGGGTTTTCGAGATCGTTTGTGCAGACAGACAGACAGACAGACAGACATTCCTCGTATTATATTATAGGATTTATTTCTTTCATTTTAGGATTGAGTCCTTTACACAAAGGAGTGTTCCCCAATTTTTTGTCGTAACATGTCTAACATACAGGATGGATGAGAATTTTGGAAACGATTAGAGAAAAAAAAGAATACGACAATTTTCTTGTTTTTAATGTGTCCTAAAAAAATTGGGAACAGTTACAATTTTTTTTTATAGGAATGACTCCCATATTTAGCCACTATACCGTTTTTTCCCATAAATGTAGAACTGGATTATGCAATTTTGGTGGAACGGTTCCCATATGTTGTTCCGTGTATATGCTTTGAAAATTAGTTACAATATTTAAACCACAAATTAAAGTAATAAACTACTAGATGAGCATCAGCAATCACCAATAATTGTTATCTTGATACTGTGAAGCTTCCAGTACCAATAAATAATTAAGAATTGTTGTAAATTTATTAAATCGTTATTATTGTAGATTATTGGAGAATGGACTCAGACTTAACTGAACTAATGTAAACTAAGGTATCATCAATATTTAAACAGTAGCACGAAGTTGATAAATTAATTAAATAATCAATTAGGATGGCATCTTGTCATATACGTACGTGATGATACACATAATTCTGGATATGTAATTAGTATAATAATTACATCATTCATACATATTTCCATAAAATTCTCATACCAAAACAGTAATTGAAATTAATTCAACCCTTGTCCTGATTGCCGTCTCAAGCGATATTAGCCAGCCACACCATCAGCAGATCGCTAGTTACTGTCTATTTGATATTAAAGATATTTAACAATATATGTTTAATTGATATCTTTCCTGATAATTGTATATTAAGTTTAGATAGCTTAATATCGGTATTTTGAATAATAAAATTTTATTTGTTAACCAAGTGAAATTAGAATTCAATATTAAATTTTGTTAATAATTTAATTTTCTTAAAAGATATATTAGTATTTTGAAAAAAGTGATAATGCGATGAAGATTCGGCTAAGACAACTTTGAGTGATGAGTGGGAATGGCACATAGGAAAAGAGAATGCAAATGAGGCATCTAATTTATTTCTACTCATAATTAGGTAATTGTGAAATATGCAATTGATCTGTAAAATTTATCCACAAAACTTTTATCCAAACAAACAAAACATTAACGCGTGAGTTCACTTACGACACTCAAGTGATTCACCTACCTGAGCATTTTATTCACTAAGGGGAGCGAAAAACATTCACCCATATCTCAATTAAGCGAATCACTAGTGATTCACTTGGATGTGTTCATTTCAGTCCGCAAGATGAATCACTTGAGAATCGTAATTGGACGTTTTGTTCATTTGGGTTTAGTGTCGGGTAGGGTGAAGTGGCCCGTAGGGAGAAGTGGTCCACCACTATTTTTTTTAGTAATAGTGACATTAGAACAGAATATGCAACTCTGATCGGTTGCTCTTGATGACAGCTTGATTTTTATTAATCATTGAAGTATGCAGAGGTATATTTATTCACTCTCACAGACCAATGCCAAAAAAACATTGTGAAAAGTTTTCGCAAGCATTCCCATTCAACAACATTTTGACGAATTCTTCATCAATTTCAATAAGCTAATTAATCTAAAATGTTGTTTACATTATGAACTTTGTAAATCCACCGAATTTCTGCCCTTTTTTCACAATTGTTGAAGCAGCGTCATTCCGCGCAAAATAACGTCAGTAGGGAGAAGTGGTCCACGTTTGGTAGGGTGAAGTGGTTCACCCTGTCAATGTCATATTTCGTGTTTTCAAGTTTTTTATGAGTTATTTTGAGTGTTTCAAATCGTGGCCGAAAATCGATGCGATGCTCGATTATAGCTTCTCCCAAAAATCGAGCTGAATTCGAGTAGCAGAACAAGCCGCCGGAAAACGACGCTTAACAACTACAACGAAGAAACCATCACCAAAACAGACCAAACTCTCATTTGTTACTTTCGAATAAACCATATTTTTGATCAAGCTTCATGATTATACTTTTATTTGTCATTTAATTTTATGTTTATGCGATTTCTGGAAAGTTGTTGAGGGTGGACCACTTCTCCCTACCATTTTGAAAAAATTGAAAAATCAAAGTTTTCGATAAATGCCTAAAAATTAAATTTAATGTCAAAAAGTTGGCAATCTGTGAATGCAGAAAGTTAGCTTAGGTCCTGCGCTTGCGATTTGACTATCTTATCATGCAAAAATTCCAATTTTTGACCATTTTATGGCCAATAATAAAAACGTGGACCAGTTCATCCTACCTGACCCTACTTAAAACATTCACTTATGAATCATTTAACGTTCACTTGGTCTGATAGGTCTATACCTTGTTGAATAAAGATTTCAAACTGGTCTAAATAGGTGTTTATACACCGATATGTTTTGCATTGAACTTGAGTATTTTAACGAATTTAGCGAAAATTGTTTATGTTGTGGATTTAACCCCGTTGACTCGACTAAAGAAAGATCAACTTATAGTCATATATGGAAGTGCTTTTTTTTATTTTTTCAATCCTGATCTTGATCCAAAATTTCGTGAAATTTAATTTCCATGGAAAAGTCAATAGTAAATAATGGGATTTTTTTGTGAAAAAATAAATTATTGAGACAATTATTTGCGATTCGAAGCCTCATATGTGTTGAAAACGATAAATCTTAGAACAGATTTTTTTCTATCTGTTTTCACATGCTTTCGTCTTGTATTTTATTTTGCCGATTGATGAAAAAACTGGGAAAATGGCAGAAAGGAATTCATTTTTTGTGTCCTCGCTCAAATCAACCCGAATCAAATACATGGTCTTTTTTCACGCTATGAAAAAGTATTATAGATGTATCGTTTAGAGATCGATGGATTCCCAGAAAAATATTACAACTACAGCCACATATGAGGGAAGGTGTATCACTAAACCTGTAAGATAGCGCATGTAGATCTAAAAGTCTAACCATCAAATCCAAACCAATCGAATCCACTCGATGCAAAAAAGATCGCTCCATATTATATATATATATATTGGACGACAAACGGATACAGAAATATTCTGCATAAAAAGCACCAACGGCACAACACACACCACTATAAGCTAAGCTAAGGTGAATAACTAAGTTTTGGTTCTGGCAATAAAATAAAATCTCTGAGTATCTCATTCCATATTGTGTAGAATAAATTTTGTGGCGTATACTATGGTATGACATTAAATCACTATTTGGAATAAAAACGGACTTTTTTTCTATGGCAAACAGGATATTGGTAAAAAGGACCAAAAATCCTAAACAGGTGCACACTGTCGCATACACACGTTTGCAAATCCATCCAAAGACCAAAAGTTCGATCAATACGTGTGTGCGTATGTAGAAATCGTGTTTCAAATTCGTCCTTTTTCGAATAAGTGAACACATCCTTCTTTCAGAGGTTACAATCTTACAGCCCAGTATAAAGAAACCGGAGAATGAGACTCCTTTTGCCTAAATACCTTTATCTTGTTATTTTGGTATGTATATATACGATATATTTGACGTTATTCTGTATCATGTCTGCGATTCGCAGTGTTGTGCCGGTTTTTTACGTAAAGTAATTTACCTAGTTTTTTACGCGTAAAAAATTACGCGTAAAAAACCTCAATTTTAACGTCAAAACGTAAAAAACGTAAAAATCTGTAAAACCTAAAACATTGATGATAAAAACTTTAATAAGTAGCCGTTCACTAAATATAGTAATTATTTGTAAATAAATCACCTTAGAACAATAAAAAGGTTAATAGTCTTCAGCAAACAAAGAATTCAAAAGCATTTCCTCTTGAAAGTGAAAAAGATTTTAAACTCGGAGTTCAAAAACTGTTTATATCCTATCATTACATTACGTCCGCCTACTCATTTTAACGTTAATTAATGTGAATAATGTGGAGAGATTTGCGACATATGGGCTATTTTAACCCTTTGTTGCAGTGTTGTTGTACAACAACACCTTTTCTAATTCAGTTTTTTAATATTATAACATATATTTCATGCACTTATATTGACTAAATTCATTTCGTAAGTATCCTAGGACATCAATTGTTATGAAAAAAAGCAAGGTGTCTGTCTCGTAGAGACGGCCAGAAGACGTGGATCCGCCTACAACGATCGCCAATATATATTTAAGTAAAAAATTTTAGTGAAAAGGAAATTAAGGAAACCAATCTGGCAATTATTGAAAATCCGTATGGTGATTTAAGTGAACGGCGAGCAGTTGTATCAAAATTCCAGTTTGAAGTCAAACTTTCTAATCAGATTTTTTTTAATTTATTCCAATCGGATTTTGATGTATGGGAGTTTTATGTAGAATCATATCCTAAATAACTTTTGTCTTGCACTATTTTGATTAGATGCACCGTTTTTGAGATATTCGGTTTCACCATACGGGTATAATAATTTTATTTATAATTGGTTTATGATAAGAGAAGTATGAAATAAATATACATACAGTGTTCAAACGCTCCCATTTCTAGTCTTTCGATCAAGTTAGTTATATATATAATTACGAAGGTTTTACATTTTATTACTATTTTATCGATTCTACTACTAATTTTTCGGCCGATTTACTACGATTTCGAAAATCAAAAGTCACAACCCTGAACAGAACTTTAATGCTGGGAGCGAAATATCGTACTCTCAGTAGTAAAGTCCATACTTATATGTGTGTGTGCATCATACCCAACAGCCATCGCTCGAGGCTTTCATTTATTTTTATGCGAGGCTCACAAACCGCTTTGAACAAGAAGCGAAAACTTAAATAGAAATCATTTTCGTTCCCAAGAATGAGAGTCGGAAACCACAGCAAACGCTTTTGCCGTTAAGAGCGAAAAGAACGAAATAACATGACATTCAATACATCAGATTCAATCAATACACACAAAGGAGAAGCATAAAAAGAGTATAAATGTAAAATCTGTACTGCAAGCAGCAAACACAGCATAACAGCGGAGTAAAAATTTTGATTTTGCTTTTTAAAAATATAATTGCACATAGTTTAACATAACAAAATACCCTATACAATGCTTTAATGTAGCCCTCATCTTATAACACAGGTTTTGTTCAGATATCACCACAAACTATAGAGTTTCATCGATTGCAAATTTGTTATCATGGCAGCAAGCCGATTTTCTAATTTGTACCCCCATTACCAAAATCCAAGACGTATCCACGTCAAAAAGTAATATGCGCTTTTTTTATAATTACTGCATTCTATAAATAAATAAAGAGCAAAAAAGTAACTATTTTGCAGATTAAATGTAACTGTGGCAAATTTATTACAGTTAAAAAATCGGTAATTAGCTTTATAAAGGTTTTTGGGGTCGCTAATTACGAATCTGAAGTCAAAACTTCAAAATGGCGGATCCAATATGGCGGTCGAAAAAGATAAAATTACGTACTAGTTTTAAGCGTAATCTAATGAATTTTATCTTTTTTGACCGCCATATTGGATCGGCCATTTTGATTTTTGATGTTTTGACTTCAGATTCGTAATCAGCGACCCCAAAAACCCTCGGATACCAAAAACCGTGAAAATTAATTCCATAGAAATATGTATGCATGAAAGGGTTAAAGAAACATTTTTGGACTAGTTCTTGCAGCAATAAGCGTAATTTTAAAGTTTGCATCAAAAAATCGTTTTTAAACACAAGGAGACTCATTCCGAAGGCGTAAATTGAAACATAACTGGAAAAAGGGAAAAGAAATTCTAAAAACTGGAAAAATTCCATTCAAACAACTGTTCTAATTTGAGTTAATAGACTGTCCTACTTAGTAGTACAGTCTATTAAGTGCTGATGTCCACTCTCTATATTATAGGATCTCTAATAAAATGCTGAGAAAAACTTTAAAACAGACTGTCATACTTTGTAGGAACTGCGATGTCCCATTTTTTAGGTTTTTTGCGGCACCAAAATAGGTGCGGCACCAAAAAAGGTGCGGCACCAATAAAGGTGCGGCACCAAAAAAAGGTGCGGCACCAAAAAAGGTGCGGCACCAAAAAAAGGTGCGGCACCAAAAAAGGTGCGGCACCAAAATAGGTGCGACACCAAAATAGGTGCGGCACCAAAAAAGGTGCGGCACAAAAAAGGTGCGGCACCAATAAAGGTGCGGCACCAAAAAAAGGTGCGGCACCAAAAAAGGTGCGGCACCAAAAAAAGGTGCGGCACCAAAAAAGTGCGGCACAAAAAAGGTGCGGCACCAAAAAAGGTGCGGCACCAAAAAAAGGTGCGGCACCAAAAAAAGGTGCGGCACCAAAATAGGTGCGGCACCAAAAAAGGTGCGGCACCAAAATAGGTGCGGCACCAAAAAAGGTGCGGCACCAAAAAAAGGTGCGGCACCAAAAAAAGTGCGGCACCAAAAAAAGGTGCGGCACCAAAAAAAGGTGCGGCACCAAAAAAGGTGCGGCACCAAAAAAGGTGCGGCACCAAAAAAAGGTGCGGCACCAAAAAAGGTGCGGCACCAAAAAAGGTGGGGCACCAAAAAAGGTGCGGCACCTAAAAAAGGTGCGGCACCAAAAAAGGTGCGGCACCAAAATAGGTGCGGCACCAAAAAAAGTGCGGCACCAAAAAAAGGTGCGGCACCAAAAAAGGCACGGCACCAAAAAAAGGTGCGGCACCAAACTAGGTTCGGCACCAAAAAAAGTGCAGCACCAAAAAAAGGTGCGGCACCAAAAAAGGTGCGGCACCAAAAAAGGTGCGACACCAAAAAAAGTGCGGCACCAAAATAGGTGCGGCACCAAAAAAGGTGCGGCACAAAAAAGGTGCGGTGTGGAGGTGTTGTGGTGCGGTGGTGCGGTGGTGCAGAGGTGCGGAGGTGCAGAGGTGCGGAGGTGCGGAGGTGCGGAGGTGCGGAGGTGCGGTGGTGCGGAGGTGTGTTGGTGCGGAGGTGTTGGGGTGCGGAGGTGTGGAGGTGTGGAGGTGTGGAGGTGGGGAGGTGTGGAGGTGTGGAGGTGTGGGGGTGCGGAGGTGCGGAGGTGCGGAGGTGCGGTGGTGCGTAGGTGCGGGGGTGCGGAGGTGTGGTGGTGCGGAGGTGCGGAGGTGTGGAGATGTGGGGGTGCGGAGGAGTGGAGGTGCGGAGTTGCGGGGGTGCGGTGGTGCGGAGGTGCGGAGGTGCGGTGGTGCGGAGGTGCGGAGGTGCGGTGGTGGGGTGGTGGGGTGGTGCGGAGGTGTGGAGGTGTGGAGGTGTGGAGGTGGTGGTGCGGGGGTGCGGTGGTGCGGTGGTGTGGAGGTGTGGGGGTGCGGAGGTGTGGAGGTGTGGAGGTGTGGAGGTGGGGTGTGGAGGTGGAGATGTTGGGTGGGGGTGTGGAGGTGGGGGTGTGGAGGTGTGGAGGTGTGGAGGTGTGGAGGTGTGGTGGTGTGGAGGTGTGGAGGTGTGGTGGTGTGGAGGTGTGGAGGTGTGGTGGTGCGGAGGTGCGGTGGTGCGGGGGTGCGGAGGTGTGGAGGTGTGGAGGTGTGGAGGTGTGGTGGTGCGGTGGTGCGGGGGTGCGGAGGTGTGGAGGTGTGGAGGTGTGGAGGTTGAGGTGTGGTGGTGTGGAGGTGTGGAGGTGTGGAGGTGTGGAGGTGTGGAGGTGTGGAGGTGTGGAGGTGTGGAGGTGTGGAGGTGCGGAGGTGTGGAGGTGCGGAGGTGCGGAGGTGTGGTGGTGCGGAGTTGCGGGGGTGCGGTGGTGCGGAGGTGCGGAGGTGCGGTGGTGCGGAGGTGCGGAGGTGCGGTGGTGCGGAGGTGTGGAGGTGTGGAGGTGTGGAGGTGGGGGTGCGGGGGTGCGGTGGTGCGGTGGTGTGGAGGTGTGGGGGTGCGGAGGTGTGGGGGTGTGGAGGTGTGGAGGTGTGGAGGTGGGGTGTGGAGGTGGAGATGTTGGGTGGGGGTGTGGAGGTGGGGGTGTGGAGGTGTGGAGGTGTGGAGGTGTGGAGGTGTGGTGGTGTGGAGGTGTGGAGGTGTGGTGGTGTGGAGGTGTGGAGGTGTGGGGGTGCGGAGGTGCGGTGGTGCGGAGGTGTGGAGGTGTGGAGGTGGAGGTGTGGAGGTGGTGGTGTTGGGGTGGAGGTGTGGAGGTGGAGGTGTGGTGGTGTGGAGGTGTGGAGGTGTGGTGGTGAGGAGGTGTGGGGGTGCAAGGTGCGGAGGTGTGGTGGTGCGGAGGTGCGGAGGTGCGGAGGTGCGGTGGTGCGGAGGTGCGGTGGTGCGGTGGTGCGGAGGTGTGGTGGTGCGGGGTGCGGGGGTGCGGAGGTGTGGAGGTGTGGAGGTGTGGAGGTGTGGTGGTGCGGTGGTGCGGTGGTGCGGAGGTGTGGAGGTGTGGAGGTGTGGAGGTGTGGAGGTTGAGGTGTGGTGGTGTGGAGGTGTGGAGGTGTGGAGGTGTGGAGGTGTGGAGGTGTGGAGGTGTGGAGGTGTGGAGGTGTGGTGGTGCGGAGGTGCGGAGGTGTGGAGGTGTGGAGGTGGAGGTGTGGAGGTGGAGGTGTGGTGGTGGGGGTGTGGAGGT
This sequence comes from Chrysopilus asiliformis, assembly GCA_964034945.1. Lineage (NCBI taxonomy): Eukaryota > Metazoa > Arthropoda > Insecta > Diptera > Rhagionidae > Chrysopilus > Chrysopilus asiliformis. Next base: position 23,588,430 of record OZ035962.1, read on the forward strand.
GGAGGTGTGGAGGTGGAGGTGTGGAGGTGTGGAGGTGTGGAGGTGTGGAGGTGTGGAGGTGTGGAGGTGTGGAGGTGTGGAGTTGTGGAGGTGTGGAGGTGTGGAGGTGTGGTGGAGTGGAGGTGTTGGAGTGCGGAGGTGTGGTGGTGCGGAGGTGCGGTGGTGCGGAGGTGTGGAGGTGTGGAGGTGTGGAGGTGTGGAGGTGTTGGGGTGCGGAGGTGTGGAGGTGTGGAGGTGGAGGTGTGGAGGTGTGGAGGTGTGGAGGTGTGGAGGTGAGGAGGTGTAGAGGTGTGGAGGTGTGGAGGTGTGGGGTGCGGTGGTGTGGTGGTGTGGAGGTGCGGAGGTGTGGTGGTGTGGAGGTGTGGAGGTGTGGAGGTGCGGAAGTGTGGTGGTGTGGAGGTGTGGAGGTGTGGAGGTGGAGGTGTGGGGGTGGGGGTGTGGAGGTGGAGGTGTGGGGGTGGAGGTGTGGAGGTGGAGGTGTGGAGGTGGAGGTGTGGAGGTGGAGGTGTGGAGGTGTGGAGGTGGGGGTGTGGAGGTGGGGGTGTGGTGGTGTGGAGGTGGAGGTGTGGAGGTGGAGGTGTGGAGGTTTGGAGGTGTGAAGGTGTGGAGGTGTGGAGTTGTGGAGGTGTGGAGGTGTAGAGGTGTGGTGTTGTGGAGGTGTGGTGGTGCGGAGGTGTGGTGGTGCGGAGGTGCGGAGGTGCGGAGGTGTGGAGGTGTGGAGGTGTGGAGGTGTGGAGGTGCGGAAGTGTGGAGGTGTGGAGGTGTTGGGGTGCGGAGGTGTGGAGGTGTGGAGGTGGAGGTGTGGAGGTGTGGAGGTGTGGAGGTGTGGAGGTGTGGAGGTGTGGAGGTGTAGAGGTGTGGAGGTGTGGAGGTGTGGGGTGCGGTGGTGTGGTGGTGTGGAGGTGCGGAGGTGTGGAGGTGTGGAGGTGTGGAGGTGTGGAGGTGTGGAGGTGTGGAGGTGTGGAGGTGTGGAGCTGTGGAGGTGTAGAGGTGTGGAGGTGTGGAGGTGTGGGGTGCGGTGGTGTGGAGGTGCACGGTGCCAAATTAACGGCACGGTGCCGTAATTTGGTGCCAAATTAACGGCACGGTGCACGGTGCCAAATAACGGCACGGTGCCAAATAACGGCACGGTGCCAAATAACGGCACGATGCCAAATAACGGCACGGTGCCAAATTACGGCACGGTGCCAAATAACGGCACGGTGCCAAATAACGGCACGGTGCCAAATTACGGCACGGTGCCAAATAACGGCACGGTGCCAAATAACGGCACGGTGCCAAATAACGGCACGGTGCCAAATAACGGCACGGTGCCAAATTACGGCACGGTGCCAAATAACGGCACGGTGCCAAATAACGGCACGGTGCCAAATAACGGCACGGTGTCAACGGCACGGTGCCAAATTACGGCACGGTGCCAAATTACGGCACGGTGCCAAATAACGGCACGGTGCCAAATTACGGCACGGTGCCAAATAACGGCACGGTGCCAAATAACGGCACGGTGCCAAATAACGGCACGGTGCCAAATAACGGCACGGTGCCAAATTACGGCACGGTGCCAAATTACGGCACGGTGCCAAATAACGGCACGGTGCCAAATAACGGCACGGTGCCAAATAACGGCACGGTGCCAAATAACGGCACGGTGCCAAATTACGGCACGGTGCCAAATTACGGCACGGTGCCAAATAACGGCACGGTGCCAAATAACGGCACGGTGCCAAATAACGGCACGGTGCCAAATAACGGCACGGTGCCAAATAACGGCACGGTGCCAAATTACGGCACGGTGCCAAATTACGGCACGGTGCCAAATAACGGCACGGTGCCAAATAACGGCACGGTGCCAAATAACGGCACGGTGCCAAATTACGGCACGGTGCCAAATTACGGCACGGTGCCAAATAACGGCACGGTGCCAAATAACGGCACGGTGCCAAATAACGGCACGGTGCCAAATTACGGCACGGTGCCAAATTACGGCACGGTGCCAAATTACGGCACGGTGCCAAATAACGGCACGGTGCCAAATAACGGCACGGTGCCAAATAACGGCACGGTGCCAAATAACGGCACGGTGCCAAATTACGGCACGGTGCCAAATTACGGCACGGTGCCAAATTACGGCACGGTGCCAAATTACGGCAGTGTGCCAAATAATGGCACGGTGCCAAATAATGGCACGGTGCCAAATAACGGCACGGTGCCAAATAACGGCACGGTTCCAAATAACGGCACGGTGCCAAATAACGGCACGGTGCCAAATAACGGCACGGTGCCAAATAACGGCACGGTGCCAAATAACGGCACGGTGCCAAATTACGGCACGGTGCCAAATTACGGCACGGTGCCAAATTACGGCACGGTGCCAAATTACGGCAGTGTGCCAAATAATGGCACGGTGCCAAATAACGGCACGGTGCCAAATAACGGCACGGTGCCAAATTACGGCACGGTGCCAAATTACGGCACGGTGCCAAATAACGGCACGGTGCCAAATTACGGCACGGTGCCAAATTACGGCACGGTGCCAAATTACGGCACGGTGCCAAATAACGGCACGGTGCCAAATAACGGCACGGTGCCAAATTACGGCACGGTGCCAAATTACGGCACGGTGCCAAATTACGGCACGGTGCCAAATTACGGCAGTGTGCCAAATAATGGCACGGTGCCAAATAATGGCACGGTGCCAAATAACGGCACGGTGCCAAATAACGGCACGGTGCCAAATAACGGCACGGTTCCAAATAACGGCACGGTGCCAAATAACGGCACGGTGCCAAATAACGGCACGGTGCCAAATAACGGCACGGTGCCAAATAACGGCACGGTGCCAAATTACGGCACGGTGCCAAATTACGGCACGGTGCCAAATTACGGCACGGTGCCAAATTACGGCAGTGTGCCAAATAATGGCACGGTGCCAAATAACGGCACGGTGCCAAATAACGGCACGGTGCCAAATTACGGCACGGTGCCAAATTACGGCACGGTGCCAAATAACGGCACGGTGCCAAATAACGGCACGGTGCCAAATAACGGCACGGTGCCAAATAACGGCACGGTGCCAAATTACGGCACGGTGCCAAATAACGGCACAGTGCCAAATTACGGCACGGTACCAAATAACGGCACGGTGCCAAATTACGGCACGGTGCCAAATAACGGCACGGTGCCAAATAACGGCACGGTGCCAAATTACGGCACGGTGCCAAATTACGGCACGGTGCCAAATAACGGCACGGTGCCAAATAACGGCACGGTGCCAAATAACGGCACGGTGCCAAATAACGGCACGGTGCCAAATTACGGCACGGTGCCAAATTACGGCACGGTGCCAAATAACGGCACGGTGCCAAATAACGGCACGGTGCCAAATTACGGCACGGTGCCAAATTACGGCACGGTGCCAAATAACGGCACGGTGCCAAATTACGGCACGGTGCCAAATTACGGCAGTGTGCCAAATAATGGCACGGTGCCAAATAATGGCACGGTGCCAAATAACGGCACGGTGCCAAATAACGGCACGGTTCCAAATTACGGCACGGTGCCAAATAACGGCACGGTGCCAAATAACGGCACGGTGCCAAATTACGGCACGGTGCCAAATTACGGCACGGTGCCAAATTACGGCACGGTGCCAAATTACGGCAGTGTGCCAAATAATGGCACGGTGCCAAATAATGGCACGGTGCCAAATAACGGCACGGTGCCAAATAACGGCACGGTTCCAAATTACGGCACGGTGCCAAATAACGGCACGGTGCCAAATAACGGCACGGTGCCAAATTACGGCACGGTGCCAAATTACGGCACGGTGCCAAATAACGGCACGGTGCCAAATAACGGCACGGTGCCAAATAACGGCACGGTGCCAAATTACGGCACGGTGCCAAATAACGGCACAGTGCCAAATTACGGCACGGTACCAAATAACGGCACGGTGCCAAATTACGGCACGGTGCCAAATAACGGCACGGTGCCAAATAACGGCACGGTGCCAAATAACGGCACGGTGCCAAATTACGGCACGGTGCCAAATTACGGCACGGTGCCAAATAACGGCACGGTGCCAAATAACGGCACGGTGCCAAATAACGGCACGGTGCCAAATAACGGCACGGTGCCAAATAACGGCACGGTTCCAAAATACGGTACGGTGCCAAATAACGGCACGGTGCCAAATAACGGCACGGTGCCAAATTACGGCACGGTGCCAAATAACGGCACGGTGCCAAATAACGGCACGGTGCCAAATAACGGCACGGTGCCAAATAACGGCACGGTGCCAAATAACGGCACGGTGCCAAATTACGGCACGGTGCCAAATTACGGCACGGTGCCAAATTACGGCACGGTGCCAAATTACGGCACGGTGCCAAATTACGGCAGTGTGCCAAATAATGGCACGGTGCCAAATAATGGCACGGTGCCAAATAACGGCACGGTGCCAAATTACGGCACGGTGCCAAATAACGGCACGGTGACAAATTACGGCACGGTGCCAAATAATGGCACGGTGCCAAATAACGGCACGGTGCCAAATAACGGCACGGTTCCAAATTACGGCACGGTGCCAAATAACGGCACGGTGCCAAATAACGGCACGGTGCCAAATTACGGCACGGTGCCAAATTACGGCACGGTGCCAAATAACGGCACGGTGCCAAATAACGGCACGGTGCCAAATAACGGCACGGTGCCAAATAACGGCACGGTGCCAAATAACGGCACGGTGCCAAATTACGGCACGGTGCCAAATAACGGCACAGTGCCAAATTACGGCACGGTACCAAATAACGGCACGGTGCCAAATTACGGCACGGTGCCAAATAACGGCACGGTGCCAAATAACGGCACGGTGCCAAATAACGGCACGGTGCCAAATTACGGCACGGTGCCAAATTACGGCACGGTGCCAAATAACGGCACGGTGCCAAATAACGGCACGGTGCCAAATAACGGCACGGTGCCAAATAACGGCACGGTTCCAAAATACGGTACGGTGCCAAATAACGGCACGGTGCCAAATAACGGCACGGTGCCAAATTACGGCACGGTGCCAAATAACGGCACGGTGCCAAATAACGGCACGGTGCCAAATAACGGCACGGTGCCAAATAACGGCACGGTGCCAAATAACGGCACGGTGCCAAATTACGGCACGGTGCCAAATTACGGCACGGTGCCAAATTACGGCACGGTGCCAAATTACGGCACGGTGCCAAATTACGGCAGTGTGCCAAATAATGGCACGGTGCCAAATAATGGCACGGTGCCAAATAACGGCACGGTGCCAAATTACGGCACGGTGCCAAATAACGGCACGGTGCCAAATTACGGCACGGTGCCAAATAACGGCACGGTGCCAAATAACGGCACGGTGCCAAATAACGGCACAGTGCCAAATTACGGCACGGTACCAAATAACGGCACGGTGCCAAATTACGGCACGGTGCCAAATAACGGCACGGTGCCAAATAACGGCACGGTGCCAAATAACGGCACGGTGCCAAATTACGGCACGGTGCCAAATTACGGCACGGTGCCAAATAACGGCACGGTGCCAAATAACGGCACGGTGCCAAATTACGGCACGGTGCCAAATAACGGCACAGTGCCAAATTACGGCACGGTACCAAATAACGGCACGGTGCCAAATTACGGCACGGTGCCAAATAACGGCACGGTGCCAAATAACGGCACGGTGCCAAATAACGGCACGGTGCCAAATTACGGCACGGTGCCAAATTATGGCACGGTGCCAAATTACGGCACGGTGCCAAATAACGGCACGGTGCCAAATAACGGCACGGTGCCAAATAACGGCACGGTGCCAAATAACGGCACGGTGCCAAATAACGGCACGGTGCCAAATTACGGCACGGTGCCAAATTACGGCACGGTGCCAAATTACGGCACGGTGCCAAATAACGGCACGGTGCCAAATAACGGCACGGTGCCAAATAACGGCACGGTGCCAAATTACGGCACGGTGCCAAATTACGGCACGGTGCCAAATAACGGCACGGTGCCAAATAACGGCACGGTGCCAAATAACGGCACGGTGCCAAATAACGGCACGGTGCCAAATAACGGCACGGTTCCAAAATACGGTACGGTGCCAAATAACGGCACGGTGCCAAATAACGGCACGGTGCCAAATTACGGCACGGTGCCAAATAACGGCACGGTGCCAAATAACGGCACGGTGCCAAATAACGGCACGGTGCCAAATAACGGCACGGTGCCAAATAACGGCACGGTGCCAAATTACGGCACGGTGCCAAATTACGGCACGGTGCCAAATTACGGCACGGTGCCAAATTACGGCACGGTGCCAAATTACGGCAGTGTGCCAAATAATGGCACGGTGCCAAATAATGGCACGGTGCCAAATAACGGCACGGTGCCAAATTACGGCACGGTGCCAAATAACGGCACGGTGCCAAATTACGGCACGGTGCCAAATAATGGCACGGTGCCAAATAACGGCACGGTGCCAAATAACGGCACGGTTCCAAATTACGGCACGGTGCCAAATAACGGCACGGTGCCAAATAACGGCACGGTGCCAAATTACGGCACGGTGCCAAATTACGGCACGGTGCCAAATAACGGCACGGTGCCAAATAACGGCACGGTGCCAAATAACGGCACGGTGCCAAATAACGGCACGGTGCCAAATAACGGCACGGTGCCAAATTACGGCACGGTGCCAAATAACGGCACAGTGCCAAATTACGGCACGGTACCAAATAACGGCACGGTGCCAAATTACGGCACGGTGCCAAATAACGGCACGGTGCCAAATAACGGCACGGTGCCAAATAACGGCACGGTGCCAAATTACGGCACGGTGCCAAATTACGGCACGGTGCCAAATAACGGCACGGTGCCAAATAACGGCACGGTGCCAAATAACGGCACGGTGCCAAATAACGGCACGGTTCCAAAATACGGTACGGTGCCAAATAACGGCACGGTGCCAAATAACGGCACGGTGCCAAATTACGGCACGGTGCCAAATAACGGCACGGTGCCAAATAACGGCACGGTGCCAAATAACGGCACGGTGCCAAATAACGGCACGGTGCCAAATAACGGCACGGTGCCAAATTACGGCACGGTGCCAAATTACGGCACGGTGCCAAATTACGGCACGGTGCCAAATTACGGCACGGTGCCAAATTACGGCAGTGTGCCAAATAATGGCACGGTGCCAAATAATGGCACGGTGCCAAATAACGGCACGGTGCCAAATTACGGCACGGTGCCAAATAACGGCACGGTGCCAAATTACGGCACGGTGCCAAATAACGGCACGGTGCCAAATAACGGCACGGTGCCAAATAACGGCACAGTGCCAAATTACGGCACGGTACCAAATAACGGCACGGTGCCAAATTACGGCACGGTGCCAAATAACGGCACGGTGCCAAATAACGGCACGGTGCCAAATAACGGCACGGTGCCAAATTACGGCACGGTGCCAAATTACCAAATTACGGCACGGTGCCAAATTACGGCACGGTGCCAAATTACGGCAGTGTGCCAAATAATGGCACGGTGCCAAATAATGGCACGGTGCCAAATAACGGCACGGTGCCAAATTACGGCACGGTGCCAAATAACGGCACGGTGCCAAATAACGGCACGGTGCCAAATAACGGCACAGTGCCAAATTACGGCACGGTACCAAATAACGGCACGGTGCCAAATTACGGCACGGTGCCAAATAACGGCACGGTGCCAAATAACGGCACGGTGCCAAATAACGGCACGGTGCCAAATTACGGCACGGTGCCAAATTACGGCACGGTGCCAAATAACGGCACGGTGCCAAATAACGGCACGGTGCCAAATTACGGCACGGTGCCAAATAACGGCACAGTGCCAAATTACGGCACGGTACCAAATAACGGCACGGTGCCAAATTACGGCACGGTGCCAAATAACGGCACGGTGCCAAATAACGGCACGGTGCCAAATAACGGCACGGTGCCAAATTATGGCACGGTGCCAAATTACGGCACGGTGCCAAATAACGGCACGGTGCCAAATAACGGCACGGTGCCAAATAACGGCACGGTGCCAAATAACGGCACGGTTCCAAAATACGGTACGGTGCCAAATAACGGCACGGTGCCAAATAACGGCACGGTGCCAAATTACGGCACGGTGCCAAATAACGGCACGGTGCCAAATAACGGCACGGTGCCAAATAACGGCACGGTGCCAAATAACGGCACGGTGCCAAATAACGGCACGGTGCCAAATAACGGCACGGTGCCAAATTACGGCACGGTGCCAAATTATGGCACGGTGCCAAATTACGGCACGGTGCCAAATTATGGCACGGTGCCAAATTACGGCACGGTGCCAAATAACGGCACGGTGCCAAATAACGGCACGGTGCCAAATAACGGCACGGTGCCAAATAACGGCACGGTGCCAAATAACGGCACGGTGCCAAATTACGGCACGGTGCCAAATTACGGCACGGTGCCAAATTACGGCACGGTGCCAAATAACGGCACGGTGCCAAATAACGGCACGGTGCCAAATAACGGCACGGTGCCAAATTACGGCACGGTGCCAAATTACGGCACGGTGCCAAATAACGGCACGGTGCCAAATAACGGCACGGTGCCAACGGCACGGTGCCAAATTACGGCACGGTGCCAAATTATGGCACGGTGCCAAATTACGGCACGGTGCCAAATAACGGCAGGGTGCCAAATAACGGCACGGTGCCAAATAACGGCACGGTGCCAAATTACGGCACGGTGCCAAATTACGGCACGGTGCCAAATAACGGCACGGTGCCAAATAACGGCACGGTGCCAAATTACGGCACGGTGCCAAATTATGGCACGGTGCCAAATTACGGCACGGTGCCAAATAACGGCACGGTGCCAAATTACGGCACGGTGCCAAATTATGGCACGGTGCCAAATAACGGCACGGTGCCAAATAACGGCACGGTGCCAAATAACGGCACGGTGCCAAATAACGGCACGGTGCCAAATTACGGCACGGTGCCAAATTACGGCACGGTGCCAAATAACGGCACGGTGCCAAATTACGGCACGGTGCCAAATTACGGCACGGTGCCAAATAACGGCACGGTGCCAAATAACGGCACGGTGCCAAATAACGGCACGGTGCCAAATTACGGCACGGTGCCAAATAACGGCACAGTGCCAAATTACGGCACGGTACCAAATAACGGCACGGTGCCAAATTACGGCACGGTGCCAAATAACGGCACGGTGCCAAATAACGGCACGGTGCCAAATAACGGCACGGTGCCAAATTACGGCACGGTGCCAAATTACGGCACGGTGCCAAATAACGGCACGGTGCCAAATAACGGCACGGTGCCAAATAACGGCACGGTGCCAAATAACGGCACGGTGCCAAATAACGGCACGGTGCCAAATAACGGCACGATGCCAAATAACGGCACGGTGCCAAATAACGGCACGGTGCCAAATAACGGCACGGTGCCAAATTACGGCACGGTTCCAAATTACGGCACGGTGCCAAATAACGGCACGGTGCCAAATTACGGCACGGTGCCAAATTAACGGCACGGTGCCAAATAACGGCACGGTGCCAAATAACGGCACGGTGCCAAATTACGGCACGGTGCCAAATAACGGCACGGTGCCAAATTACGGCACGGTGCCAAATTAACGGCACGGTGCCAAATTACGGCACGGTGCCAAATTACGGCACGGTGCCAAATTACGGCACGGTGCCAAATAACGGCACGGTGCCAAATAACGGCACGGTGCCAAATAACGGCACGGTGCCAAATTACGGCACGGTGCCAAATTACGGCACGGTGCCAAATTACGGCACGGTGCCAAATAACGGCACGGTGCCAAATTATGGCACGGTGCCAAATTATGGCACGGTGCCAAATTACGGCACGGTGCCAAATAACGGCAGGGTGCCAAATAACGGCACGGTGCCAAATAACGGCACGGTGCCAAATTACGGCACGGTGCCAAATTACGGCACGGTGCCAAATAACGGCACGGTGCCAAATAACGGCACGGTGCCAAATTACGGCACGGTGCCAAATTATGGCACGGTGCCAAATTACGGCACGGTGCCAAATAACGGCACGGTGCCAAATTACGGCACGGTGCCAAATTATGGCACGGTGCCAAATAACGGCACGGTGCCAAATAACGGCACGGTGGCAAATAACGGCACGGTGCCAAATTACGGCACGGTGCCAAATTACGGCACGGTGCCAAATAACGGCACGGTGCCAAATAACGGCACGGTGCCAAATAACGGCGCGGTGCCAAATTACGGCACGGTGCCAAATTATGGCACGGTGCCAAATAACAGCACGGTGCCAAATAACGGCACGGTGCCAAATTACGGCACGGTGCCAAATTACGGCACGGTGCCAAATTAACGGCACGGTGCCAAATAACGGCACGGTGCCAAATAACGGCACGGTGCCAAATTACGGCACGGTGCCAAATTAACTGCACGGTGCCAAATTACGGCACGGTGCCAAATTACGGCACGGTGCCAAATTACGGCACGGTGCCAAATTACGGCACGGTGCCAAATAACGGCACGGTGCCAAATTATGGCACGGTGCCAAATTACGGCACGGTGCCAAATTATGGCACGGTGCCAAATTACAGCACGGTGCCAAATAACGGCACGGTTCCAAATTACGGCACGGTGCCAAATAACGGCACGGTGCCAAATTACGGCACGGTGCCAAATTAACGGCACGGTGCCAAATAACGGCACGGTGCCAAATAACGGCACGGTGCCAAATTACGGCACGGTGCCAAATAACGGCACGGTGCCAAATAACGGCACGGTGCCAAATTACGGCACGGTGCCAAATTATGGCACGGTGCCAAATTACGGCACGGTGCCAAATTACGGCACGGTGCCAAATTACGGCACGGTGCCAAATAACGGCACGGTGCCAAATTATGGCACGGTGCCAAATTATGGCACGGTGCCAAATTACGGCACGGTGCCAAATAACGGCAGGGTGCCAAATAACGGCACGGTGCCAAATAACGGCACGGTGCCAAATTACGGCACGGTGCCAAATTACGGCACGGTGCCAAATAACGGCACGGTGCCAAATAACGGCACGGTGCCAAATTACGGCACGGTGCCAAATAACGGCACGGTGCCAAATTACGGCACGGTGCCAAATTACGGCACGGTGCCAAATAACGGCACGGTGCCAAATAACGGCACGGTGCCAAATTACGGCACGGTGCCAAATTACGGCACGGTGCCAAATAACGGCACGGTGCCAAATAACGGCACGGTGCCAAATAACGGCGCGGTGCCAAATTACGGCACGGTGCCAAATTATGGCACGGTGCCAAATTACGGCACGGTGCCAAATAACGGAACGGTGCCAAATAACGGCACAGTGCCAAATTACGGCACGGTGCCAAATAACGGCACGGTGCCAAATAACGGCACGGTGCCAAATAACGGCACGGTGCCAAATAACGGCACGGTGCCAAATTACGGCACGGTTCCAAATTACGGCACGGTGCCAAATAACGGCACGGTGCCAAATTACGGCACGGTGCCAAATTAACGGCACGGTGCCAAATAACGGCACGGTGCCAAATAACGGCACGGTGCCAAATAACGGCACGGTGCCAAATAACGGCACGGTGCCAAATTACGGCACGGTGCCAAATTACGGCACGGTGCCAAATTAACGGCACGGTGCCAAATAACGGCACGGTGCCAAATAACGGCACGGTGCCAAATTACGGCACGGTGCCAAATTAACGGCACGGTGCCAAATTACGGCACGGTGCCAAATTACGGCACGGTGCCAAATTACGGCACGGTGCCAAATTACGGCACGGTGCCAAATAACGGCACGGTGCCAAATTATGGCACGGTGCCAAATTACGGCACGGTGCCAAATTATGGCACGGTGCCAAATTACAGCACGGTGCCAAATAACGGCACGGTTCCAAATTACGGCACGGTGCCAAATAACGGCACGGTGCCAAATTACGGCACGGTGCCAAATTAACGGCACGGTGCCAAATAACGGCACGGTGCCAAATAACGGCACGGTGCCAAATTACGGCACGGTGCCAAATAACGGCACGGTGCCAAATAACGGCACGGTTCCAAATTATGGCACGGTGCCAAATAACGGCACGGTGCCAAATTACGGCACGGTGCCAAATAACGGCACGGTGCCAAATAACGGCACGGTGCCAAATAACGGCACGGTGCCAAATTACGGCACGGTGCCAAATTACGGCACGGTGCCAAATTACGGCACGGTGCCAAATAACGGCACGGTGCCAAATAACGGCACGGTGCCAACGGCACGGTGCCAACGGCACGGTGCCAACGGCACGGTGCCAACGGCACGGTGCCAAATTACGGCACGGTGCCAAATAACGGCAGGGTGCCAAATAACGGCACGGTGCCAAATAACGGCACGGTGCCAAATTACGGCACGGTGCCAAATTACGGCACGGTGCCAAATAACGGCACGGTGCCAAATAACGGCACGGTGCCAAATTACGGCACGGTGCCAAATTATGGCACGGTGCCAAATTACGGCACGGTGCCAAATTATGGCACGGTGCCAAATTACGGCACGGTGCCAAATAACGGCACGGTGCCAAATAACGGCACGGTGCCAAATAACGGCACGGTGCCAAATAACGGCACGGTGCCAAATAACGGCACGGTGCCAAATTACGGCACGGTGCCAAATTACGGCACGGTGCCAAATAACGGCACGGTCCCAAATAACGGCACGGTGCCAAATAACGGCGCGGTGCCAAATTACGGCACGGTGCCAAATTATGGCACGGTGCCAAATTACGGCACGGTGCCAAATAACGGAACGGTGCCAAATAACGGCACAGTGCCAAATTACGGCACGGTGCCAAATAACGGCACGGTGCCAAATAACGGCACCAAATTACGGCACGGTGCCAAATTACGGCACGGTGCCAAATTACGGCACGGTGCCAAATTACGGCACGGTGCCAATTAACGGCACGGTGCCAAATTTCGGCACGGTGCCAAATAACGGCACGGTGCCAAATAACGGCACGGTGCCAAATAACGGCACGGTGCCAAATTACGGCACGGTGCCAAATTACGGCACGGTGCCAAATAACGGCACGGTGCCAAATAACGGCACGGTGCCAAATAACGGCACGGTGCCAAATAACGGCACGGTTCCAAATTACGGCACGGTGCCAAATAACGGCACGGTGCCAAATAACGGCACGGTGCCAAATTACAGCACGGTGCCAAATTACGGCACGGTGCCAAATTACGGCACGGTTCCAAATTACGGCACGGTGCCAAATAACGGCACGGTGCCAAATAACGGCACGGTGCCAAATAACGGCACGGTGCCAAATTACGGCACGGTGCCAAATTACGGCACGGTGCCAAATTACGGCACGGTGCCAAATAACGGCACGGTGCCAAATAACGGCACGGTGCCAAATAACGGCACGGTGCCAAATAATGGCACGGTGCCAAATAACGGCACGGTGCCAAATTATGGCACGGTGCCAAATTACGGCACGGTGCCAAATTATGGCACGGTGCCAAATTACGGCACGGTGTCAAATTATGGCACGGTGCCAAATTACGGCACGGTGCCAAATTAACGGCACGGTGCCAAATAACGGCACGGTGCCAAATTATGGCACGGTGCCAAATTACGGCACGGTGCCATTATTTGGCCAAATTATGGCACGGTGCCAAATTACGGCACGGTGCCAAATAAATTACGGCACGGTGCCAAATAACGGCACGGTGCCAAATAACGGCACGGTGCCAAATTAACGGCACGGTGCCAAATAACGGCACGGTGCAAAATTATGGCACCGTGCCAAATTACGGCACGGTGCCAAATTATGGCACGGTGCCAAATTACGGCACGGTGCCAAATAAATTACGGCACGGTGCCAAATAACGGCACGGTGCCAAATAACGGCACGGTGCCAAATAACGGCACGGTGCCAAATAACGGCACGGTGCCAAATTACGGCACGGTGCCAAATTACGGCACGGTGCCAAATTATGGCACGGTGCCAAATTACGGCACGGTGCCAAATTATGGCACGGTGCCAAATTACGGCACGGTGCCAAATTATGGCACGGTGCCAAATTACGGCACGGTGCCAAATTAACGGCACGGTGCCAAATAACGGCACGGTGCCAAATAACGGCACGGTGCCAAATAACGGCACGGTGCCAAATAACGGCACGGTGCCAAACAACGGCACGGTGCCAAATAACGGCACGGTGCCAAATTATGGCACGGTGCCAAATTACGGCACGGTGCCAAATTATGGCACGGTGCCAAATTACGGCACGGTGCCAAATTATGGCACGGTGCCAAATTACGGCACGGTGCCAAATTAACGGCACGGTGCCAAATAACGGCACGGTGCCAAATTATGGCACGGTGCCAAATTACGGCACGGTGCCAAATTATGGCACGGTGCCAAATTACGGCACGGTGCCAAATAAATTACGGCACGGTGCCAAATAACGGCACGGTGCCAAATTAACGGCACGGTGCCAAATAACGGCACGGTGCAAAATTATGGCACGGTGCCAAATTACGGCACGGCATGGTGCCAAATTACGGCACGGCAAATTACGGCACGGTGCCAAATTACGGCACGGTGCCAAATAACGGCACGGTGCCAAATAACGGCACGGTGCCAAATAACGGCACGGTGCCGAATTAACGGCACGGTGCCAAATTACGGCACGGTGCCAAATAACGGCACGGTGCCAAATTACGGCACGGTGCCAAATTACGGCACGGTGCCAAATAACGGCACGGTGCCAAATAACGGCACGGTGCCAAATAACGGCACGGTGCCAAATTACGGCACGGTGCCAAATAACGGCACGGTGCCAAATAACGGCACGGTGCCAAATAACGGCACGGTGCCAAATAACGGCACGGTGCCGAATTAACGGCACGGTGCCAAATTACGGCACGGTGCCAAATAACGGCACGGTGCCAAATTACGGCACGGTGCCAAATTACGGCACGGTGCCAAATAACGGCACGGTGCCAAATAACGGCACGGTGCCAAATAACGGCACGGTGCCAAATTACGGCACGGTGCCAAATAACGGCACGGTGCCAAATAACGGCACGGTGCCAAATAACGGCACGGTGCCAAATTACGGCACGGTGCCAAATTAACGGCACGGTGCCAAATAACGGCACGGTGCCAAATAACGGCACGGTGCCAAATTACGGCACGGTGCCAAATTAACGGCACGGTGCCAAATTACGGCACGGTGCCAAATAACGGCACGGTGCCAAATTACGGCACGGTGCCAAATTACGGCACGGTGCCAAATAACGGCACGGTGCCAAATAACGGCACAGTGCCAAATAACGGCACGGTGCCAAATTACGGCACGGTGCCAAATAACGGCACGGTGCCAAATAACGGCACGGTGCCAAATTATGGCACGGTGCCAAATTACGGCACGGTGCCAAATAACGGCACGGTGCCATTAAACGGCACGGTGCCAAATAACGGCACGGTGCCAAATAACGGCACGGTGCCAAATAACGGCACGGTGCCAAATTACGGCACGGTGCCAAATTACGGCACGGTGCCAAATTAACGGCACGGTGCCAAATAACGGCACGGTGCCAAATAACGGCACGGTGCCAAATTACGGCACGGTGCCAAATTAACGGCACGGTGCCAAATTACGGCACGGTGCCAAATAACGGCACGGTGCCAAATTACGGCACGGTGCCAAATTACGGCACGGTGCCAAATAACGGCACGGTGCCAAATAACGGCACGGTGCCAAATAACGGCACGGTGCCAAATTACGGCACGGTGCCAAATAACGGCACGGTGCCAAATAACGGCACGGTGCCAAATTACGGCACGGTGCCAAATTACGGCACGGTGCCAAATTACGGCAGTGTGCCAAATAATGGCACGGTGCCAAATAATGGCACGGTGCCAAATTACGGCACGGTGCCAAATAACGGCACGGTGCCAAATAACGGCACGGTGCCAAATAACGGCACGGTGCCAAATTACGGCACGGTGCCAAATTACGGCACGGTGCCAAATAACGGCACGGTGCCAAATAACGGCACGGTGCCAAATTACGGCACGGTGCCAAATTACGGCACGGTGCCAAATTACGGCACGGTGCCAAATTACGGCACGGTCCCAAATTACGGCAGTGTGCCAAATAATGGCACGGTGCCAAATAACGGCACGGTGCCAAATAACGGCACGGTGCCAAATAACGGCGCGGTGCCAAATTACGGCACGGTGCCAAATAACGGCACGGTGCCAAATTACGGCACGGTGCCAAATTACGGCACGGTGCCAAATTACGGCACGGTGCCAAATTACGGCACGGTGCCAAATAACGGCACGGTGCCAAAAAACGGCACGGTGCCAAATTACGGCACGGTGCCAAATTACGGCACGGTGCCAAATTACGGCAGGGTGCCAAATTACGGCACGGTGCCAAATAACGGCACGGTGCCAAATAACGGCACGGTGCCAAATTACGGCACGGTGCCAAATTACGGCACGGTGCCAAAAAACGGCACGGTGCCAAATTACGGCACGGTGCCAAATTAACGGCACGGTGCCAAATAACGGCACGGTGCCAAATAACGGCACGGTGCCAAATTACGGCACGGTGCCAAATTACGGCACGGTGCCAAATAACGGCACGGTGCCAAATAACGGCACGGTTCCAAATTACGGCACGGTGCCAAATAACGGCACGGTGCCAAATAACGGCACGGTGCCAAATTACGGCACGGTGCCAAATTACGGCACGGTGCCAAATAACGGCACGGTGCCAAATTAACGGCACGGTGCCAAATAACGGCACGGTGCCAAATAACGGCACGGTGCCAAATTACGGCACGGTGCCAAATAACGGCACGGTGCCAAATAACGGCACGGTGCCAAATTACGGCACGGTGCCAAATTACGGCACGGTGCCAAATAACGGCACGGTGCCAAATTACGGCACGGTGCCAAATTATGGCACGGTGCCAAATTACGGCACGGTGCCAAATAACGGCACGGTGCCAAATTACGGCACGGTGCCAAATTATGGCACGGTGCCAAATAACGGCACGGTGCCAAATAACGGCACGGTGCCAAATAACGGCACGGTGCCAAATAACGGCACGGTGCCAAATTACGGCACGGTGCCAAATTACGGCACGGTGCCAAATAACGGCACGGTGCCAAATTAACGGCACGGTGCCAAATAACGGCACGGTGCCAAATAACGGCACGGTGCCAAATTACGGCACGGTGCCAAATAACGGCACGGTGCCAAATAACGGCACGGTGCCAAATTACGGCACGGTGCCAAATTACGGCACGGTGCCAAATTAACGGCACGGTGCCAAATAACGGCACGGTGCCAAATAACGGCACGGTGCCAAATTACGGCACGGTGCCAAATTAACGGCACGGTGCCAAATAACGGCACGGTGCCAAATAACGGCACGGTGCCAAATTACGGCACGGTGCCAAATTACGGCACGGTGCCAAATAACGGCACGGTGCCAAATAACGGCACGGTTCCAAATTACGGCACGGTGCCAAATAACGGCACGGTGCCAAATAACGGCACGGTGCCAAATAACGGCACGGTGCCAAATTACGGCACGGTGCCAAATTATGGCACGGTGCCAAATTACGGCACGGTGCCAAATTATGGCACGGTGCCAAATTACGGCACGGTGCCAAATAACGGCACGGTGCCAAATAACGGCACGGTGCCAAATAACGGCACGGTGCCAAATAACGGCACGGTGCCAAATAACGGCACGGTGCCAAATTACGGCACGGTGCCAAATTACGGCACGGTGCCAAATTACGGCACGGTGCCAAATAACGGCACGGTGCCAAATAACGGCACGGTGCCAAATAACGGCACGGTGCCAAATTACGGCACGGTGCCAACGGCACGGTGCCAAATTACGGCACGGTGCCAAATTACGGCACGGTGCCAAATAACGGCAGGGTGCCAAATAACGGCACGGTGCCAAATTACGGCACGGTGCCAAATTACGGCACGGTGCCAAATAACGGCACGGTGCCAAATAACGGCACGGTGCCAAATAACGGCACGGTGCCAAATTACGGCACGGTGCCAAATTATGGCACGGTGCCAAATTACGGCACGGTGCCAAATAACGGCACGGTTCCAAATTACGGCACGGTGCCAAATAACGGCACGGTGCCAAATTACGGCACGGTGCCAAATTAACGGCACGGTGCCAAATAACGGCACGGTGCCAAATAACGGCACGGTGCCAAATTACGGCACGGTGCCAAATTACGGCACGGTGCCAAATAACGGCACGGTGCCAAATAACGGCACGGTTCCAAATTACGGCACGGTGCCAAATAACGGCACGGTGCCAAATAACGGCACGGTGCCAAATAACGGCACGGTGCCAAATTACGGCACGGTGCCAAATTATGGCACGGTGCCAAATTACGGCACGGTGCCAAATTATGGCACGGTGCCAAATTACGGCACGGTGCCAAATAACGGCACGGTGCCAAATAACGGCACGGTGCCAAATAACGGCACGGTGCCAAATAACGGCACGGTGCCAAATAACGGCACGGTGCCAAATTACGGCACGGTGCCAAATTACGGCACGGTGCCAAATAACGGCACGGTGCCAAATAACGGCACGGTGCCAAATAACGGCACGGTGCCAAATTACGGCACGGTGCCAAATTATGGCACGGTGCCAAATTACGGCACGGTGCCAAATTATGGCACGGTGCCAAATTACGGCACGGTGCCAAATAACGGCACGGTGCCAAATAACGGCACGGTGCCAAATAACGGCACGGTGCCAAATAACGGCACGGTGCCAAATTACGGCACGGTGCCAAATAACGGCACGGTGCCAAATAACGGCGCGGTGCCAAATTACGGCACGGTGCCAAATTATGGCACGGTGCCAAATTACGGCACGGTGCCAAATAACGGAACGGTGCCAAATAACGGCACAGTGCCAAATTACGGCACGGTGCCAAATAACGGCACCAAATTACGGCACGGTGCCAAATTACGGCACGGTGCCAATTAACGGCACGGTGCCAAATTACGGCACGGTGCCAAATAACGGCACGGTGCCAAATACCGGCACGGTGCCAAATAACGGCACGGTGCCAAATTACGGCACGGTGCCAAATTACGGCACGGTGCCAAATAACGGCACGGTGCCAAATAACGGCACGGTGCCAAATAACGGCACGGTGCCAAATAACGGCACGGTTCCAAATTACGGCACGGTGCCAAATAACGGCACGGTGCCAAATAACGGCACGGTGCCAAATTACGGCACGGTGCCAAATTACGGCACGGTGCCAAATTACGGCACGGTGCCAAATTACGGCACGGTTCCAAATTACGGCACGGTGCCAAATAACGGCACGGTGCCAAATTACGGCACGGTGCCAAATTAACGGCACGGTGCCAAATAACGGCACGGTGCCAAATAACGGCACGGTGCCAAATTACGGCACGGTGCCAAATTACGGCACGGTGCCAAATAACGGCACGGTGCCAAATTACGGCACGGTGCCAAATTACGGCACCAAATTACGGTGCCAAATTACGGTGCCAAATAACGGCACGGTGCCAAATAACGGCACGGTGCCAAATAACGGCACGGTGCCAAATAACGGCACGGTGCCAAATTACGGCACGGTGCCAAATTACGGCACGGTGCCAAATTACGGCACGGTGCCAAATTACGGCACGGTGCCAAATAACGGCACGGTGCCAAATAACGGCACGGTGCCAAATAACGGCACGGTGCCAAATAATGGCACGGTGCCAAATAACGGCACGGTGCCAAATTATGGCACGGTGCCAAATTACGGCACGGTGCCAAATTATGGCACGGTGCCAAATTACGGCACGGTGTCAAATTATGGCACGGTGCCAAATTACGGCACGGTGCCAAATTAACGGCACGGTGCCAAATAACGGCATGGTGCCAAATACCGGCACGGTGCCAAATAACGGCACGGTGCCAAATTACGGCACGGTTCCAAATTACGGCACGGTGCCAAATAACGGCACGGTGCCAAATTACGGCACGGTGCCAAATTAACGGCACGGTGCCAAATAACGGCACGGTGCCAAATAACGGCACGGTGCCAAATTACGGCACGGTGCCAAATAACGGCACGGTGCCAAATAACGGCACGGTGCCAAATTACGGCACGGTGCCAAATTAACGGCACGGTGCCAAATAACGGCACGGTGCCAAATAACGGCACGGTGCCAAATTACGGCACGGTGCCAAATTAACGGCACGGTGCCAAATTACGGCACGGTGCCAAATTACGGCACGGTGCCAAATTACGGCACGGTGCCAAATTACGGCACGGTGCCAAATTACGGCACGGTGCCAAATTACGGCACGGTGCCAAATAACGGGACGGTGCCAAATAACGGCACGGTTCCAAATTACGGCACGGTGCCAAATAACGGCACGGTGCCAAATAACGGCACGGTTCCAAATTACGGCACGGTGCCAAATAACGGCACGGTGCCAAATAACGGCACGGTGCCAAATTACGGCACGGTGCCAAATTACGGCACGGTGCCAAATTACGGCACGGTTCCAAATTACGGCACGGTGCCAAATAACGGCACGGTGCCAAATTACGGCACGGTGCCAAATTAACGGCACGGTGCCAAATAACGGCACGGTGCCAAATAACGGCACGGTGCCAAATTACGGCACGGTGCCAAATTACGGCACGGTGCCAAATAACGGCACGGTGCCAAATAACGGCACGGTGCCAAATTACGGCACCAAATTACGGTGCCAAATTACGGTGCCAAATAACGGCACGGTGCCAAATAACGGCACGGTGCCAAATAACGGCACGGTGCCAAATAACGGCACGGTGCCAAATTACGGCACGGTGCCAAATTACGGCACGGTGCCAAATTACGGCACGGTGCCAAATTACGGCACGGTGCCAAATAACGGCACGGTGCCAAATAACGGCACGGTGCCAAATAACGGCACGGTGCCAAATAATGGCACGGTGCCAAATAACGGCACGGTGCCAAATTATGGCACGGTGCCAAATTACGGCACGGTGCCAAATTATGGCACGGTGCCAAATTACGGCACGGTGTCAAATTATGGCACGGTGCCAAATTACGGCACGGTGCCAAATTAACGGCACGGTGCCAAATAACGGCATGGTGCCAAATACCGGCACGGTGCCAAATAACGGCACGGTGCCAAATTACGGCACGGTTCCAAATTACGGCACGGTGCCAAATAACGGCACGGTGCCAAATTACGGCACGGTGCCAAATTAACGGCACGGTGCCAAATAACGGCACGGTGCCAAATAACGGCACGGTGCCAAATTACGGCACGGTGCCAAATAACGGCACGGTGCCAAATAACGGCACGGTGCCAAATTACGGCACGGTGCCAAATTAACGGCACGGTGCCAAATAACGGCACGGTGCCAAATAACGGCACGGTGCCAAATTACGGCACGGTGCCAAATTAACGGCACGGTGCCAAATTACGGCACGGTGCCAAATTACGGCACGGTGCCAAATTACGGCACGGTGCCAAATTACGGCACGGTGCCAAATTACGGCACGGTGCCAAATTACGGCACGGTGCCAAATAACGGGACGGTGCCAAATAACGGCACGGTTCCAAATTACGGCACGGTGCCAAATAACGGCACGGTGCCAAATAACGGCACGGTGCCAAATAACGGCACGGTGCCAAATTACGGCACGGTGCCAAATTATGGCACGGTGCCAAATTACGGCACGGTGCCAAATTATGGCACGGTGCCAAATTACGGCACGGTGCCAAATAACGGCACGGTGCCAAATAACGGCACGGTGCCAAATAACGGCACGGTGCCAAATAACGGCACGGTGCCAAATTACGGCACGGTGCCAAATTACGGCACGGTGCCAAATTACGGCACGGTGCCAAATAACGGCACGGTGCCATTAAACAGCACGGTGCCAAATAACGGCACGGTGCCAAATAACGGCACGGTGCCAAATAACGGCACGGTGCCAAATTACGGCACGGTGCCAAATTACGGCACGGTGCCAAATTAACGGCACGGTGCCAAATAACGGCACGGTGCCAAATAACGGCACGGTGCCAAATTACGTCACGGTGCCAAATTAACGGCACGGTGCCAAATTACGGCACGGTGCCAAATAACGGCACGGTGCCAAATTACGGCACGGTGCCAAATTACGGCACGGTGCCAAATAACGGCACGGTGCCAAATAACGGCACGGTGCCAAATAACGGCACGGTGCCAAATTACGGTGCCAAATAACGGCACGGTGCCAAATAACGGCACGGTGCCAAATTACGGCACGGTGCCAAATTACGGCACGGTGCCAAATAACGGCACGGTGCCAAATAACGGCACGGTGCCAAATTACGGCACGGTGCCAAATTACGGCACGGTGCCAAATTACGGCACGGTGCCAAATAACGGCACGGTGCCAAATTACGGCACGGTGCCAAATTATGGCACGGTGCCAAATTACGGCACGGTGCCAAATTAACGGCACGGTGCCAAATAACGGCACGGTGCCAAATTACGGCACGGTGCCAAATAACGGCACGGTGCCAAATAACGGCACGGTGCCAAATAACGGCACGGTGCCAAATAACGGCACGGTGCCAAATAACGGCACGGTGCCAAATTACGGCACGGTGCCAAATTACGGCACGGTGCCAAATTACGGCACGGTGCCAAATTACGGCACGGTGCCAAATTACGGCACGGTGCCAAATAACGGCACGGTGCCAAATAACGGCACGGTGCCAAAGGCACGGTGCCAAATTACGGCACGGTGCCAAATTACGGCACGGTGCCAAATTACGGCACGGTGCCAAATAACGGCACGGTGCCAAATTACGGCACGGTGCCAAATAACGGCACGGTGCCAAATTACGGCACGGTGCCAAATTACGGCACGGTGCCAAATAACGGCACGGCACGGTGCCAAATTATGGCACGGTGCCAAATAACGGCACGGTGCCAAATAACGGCACGGCACGGTGCCAAATTATGGCACGGTGCCAAATTACGGCACGGTGCCAAATTACGGCACGGTGCCAAATTACGGCACGGTGCCAAATTACGGCACGGTGCCAAATAACGGCACGGTGCCAAATTATGGCACGGTGCCAAATTACGGCACGGTGCCAAATAACGGCACGGTGCCAATTAACGGCACGGTGCCAAATTACGGCACGGTGCCAAATAACGGCACGGTGCCAAATAACGGCACGGTGCCAAATTACGGCACGGTGCCAAATTACGGCACGGTGCCAAATTACGGCACGGTGCCAAATTACGGCACGGTGCCAAATTACGGCACGGTGCCAAATTACGGCACGGTGCCAAATAACGGCACGGCACGGTGCCAAATTATGGCACGGTGCCAAATTACGGCACGGTGCCAAATTACGGCACGGTGCCAAATTACGGCACGGTGCCAAATAACGGCACGGCACGGTGCCAAATTATGGCACGGTGCCAAATAACGGCACGGTGCCAAATAACGGCACGGCACGGTGCCAAATTATGGCACGGTGCCAAATTACGGCACGGTGCCAAATTACGGCACGGTGCCAAATTACGGCACGGTGCCAAATTACGGCACGGTGCCAAATAACGGCACGGTGCCAAATAACGGCACGGTGCCAAATAACGGCACGGCACGGTGCCAAATTATGGCACGGTGCCAAATTACGGCACGGTGCCAAATAACGGCACGGTGCCAAATAACGGCACGGCACGGTGCCAAATTATGGCACGGTGCCAAATAACGGCACGGCACGGTGCCAAATTATGGCACGGTGCCAAATAACGGCACGGTGCCAAATAACGGCACGGCACGGTGCCAAATTATGGCACGGTGCCAAATTACGGCACGGTGCCAAATAACGGCACGGTGCCAAATAACGGCACGGTGCCAAATAACGGCACGGTGCCAAATTACGGCACGGTGCCAAATTATGGCACGGTGCCAAATTACGGCACGGTGCCAAATTATGGCACGGTGCCAAATTACGGCACGGTGCCAAATAACGGCACGGTGCCAAATAACGGCACGGTGCCAAATAACGGCACGGTGCCAAATAACGGCACGGTGCCAAATTACGGCACGGTGCCAAATTACGGCACGGTGCCAAATTACGGCACGGTGCCAAATAACGGCACGGTGCCATTAAACAGCACGGTGCCAAATAACGGCACGGTGCCAAATAACGGCACGGTGCCAAATAACGGCACGGTGCCAAATTACGGCACGGTGCCAAATTACGGCACGGTGCCAAATTAACGGCACGGTGCCAAATAACGGCACGGTGCCAAATAACGGCACGGTGCCAAATTACGTCACGGTGCCAAATTAACGGCACGGTGCCAAATTACGGCACGGTGCCAAATAACGGCACGGTGCCAAATTACGGCACGGTGCCAAATTACGGCACGGTGCCAAATAACGGCACGGTGCCAAATAACGGCACGGTGCCAAATAACGGCACGGTGCCAAATTACGGCACGGTGCCAAATTACGGCACGGTGCCAAATAACGGCACGGTGCCAAATAACGGCACGGTGCCAAATTACGGCACGGTGCCAAATTACGGCACGGTGCCAAATAACGGCACGGTGCCAAATAACGGCACGGTGCCAAATAACGGCACGGTGCCAACGGCACGGTGCCAACGGCACGGTGCCAAATTACGGCATGGTGCCAAATTACGGCACGGTGCCAAATTACGGCACGGTGCCAAATAACGGCACGGTGCCAAATTATGGCACGGTGCCAAATTACGGCACGGTGCCAAAAAACGGCACGGTGCCAAATAACGGCACGGTGCCAATAACTGCACGGTGCCAAATTACGGCACGGTGCCAAATTACGGCACGGTGCCAAATTACGGCACGGTGCCAAATTACAGCACGGTGCCAAATTACGGCAGTGTGCCAAATAACGGCACGGTGCCAAATAACGGCACGGTGCCAAATAACGGCACGGTGCCAAATTACGGCACGGTGCCAAATTACGGCACGGTGCCAAATAACGGCACGGTGCCAAATTACGGCACGGTGCCAAATTACGGCACGGTGCCAAATAACGGCACGGTGCCAAATTACGGCACGGTGCCAAATAACGGCACGGTGCCAAATAACGGCACGGTGCCAAATAACGGCACGGTGCCAAATTACTGCACGGTGCCAAATAACGGCACGGTGCCAAATAACGGCACGGTGCCAAATAACGGCACGGTGCCAAATTACGGCACGGTGCCAAATTACGGCACGGTGCCAAATTACGGCACGGTGCCAAATTACAGCACGGTGCCAAATTACGGCAGTGTGCCAAATAACGGCACGGTGCCAAATAACGGCACGGTGCCAAATAACGGCACGGTGCCAAATAACGGCACGGTGCCAAATAACGGCACGGTGCCAAATAACGGCACGGTGCCAAATTACGGCACGGTGCCAAATTACTGCACGGTGCCAAATAACGGCACGGTGCCAAATAACGGCACGGTGCCAAATAACGGCACGGTGCCAAATTACGGCACGGTGCCAAATTACGGCACGGTGCCAAATTACGGCACGGTGCCAAATAACGGCACGGTGCCAAATAACGGCACGGTGCCAAATAACGGCACGGTGCCAAATAACGGCACGGTGCCAAATTACGGCACGGTGCCAAATTACGGCACGGTGCCAAATTACGGCACGGTGCCAAATTACAGCACGGTGCCAAATTACGGCAGTGTGCCAAATAACGGCACGGTGCCAAATAACGGCACGGTGCCAAATAACGGCACGGTGCCAAATTACGGCACGGTGCCAAATTACGGCACGGTGCCAAATAACGGCACGGTGCCAAATTACGGCACGGTGCCAAATTACGGCACGGTGCCAAATAACGGCACGGTGCCAAATTACGGCACGGTGCCAAATAACGGCACGGTGCCAAATAACGGCACGGTGCCAAATAACGGCACGGTGCCAAATTACTGCACGGTGCCAAATAACGGCACGGTGCCAAATAACGGCACGGTGCCAAATAACGGCACGGTGCCAAATTACGGCACGGTGCCAAATTACGGCACGGTGCCAAATTACAGCACGGTGCCAAATTACGGCAGTGTGCCAAATAACGGCACGGTGCCAAATAACGGCACGGTGCCAAATAACGGCACGGTGCCAAATTACGGCACGGTGCCAAATTACGGCACGGTGCCAAATAACGGCACGGTGCCAAATTACGGCACGGTGCCAAATTACGGCACGGTGCCAAATAACGGCACGGTGCCAAATTACGGCACGGTGCCAAATAACGGCACGGTGCCAAATAACGGCACGGTGCCAAATAACGGCACGGTGCCAAATTACGGCACGGTGCCAAATAACGGCACGGCACGGTGCCAAATTATGGCACGGTGCCAAATAACGGCACGGTGCCAAATAACGGCACGGTGCCAAATAACGGCACGGTGCCAAATTACGGCACGGTGCCAAATAACGGCACGGCACGGTGCCAAATTATGGCACGGTGCCAAATAACGGCACGGTGCCAAATAACGGAACGGTGCCAAATAACGGCACGGTGCCAAATAACGGCACGGTGCCAAATTACGGCACGGTGCCAAATTACGGCACGGTTCCAAATTACGGCACGGTGCCAAATAACGGCACGGTGCCAAATTACGGCACGGTGCCAAATTACGGCACGGTGCCAAATTACGGCACGGTGCCAAATTACGGCACGGTGCCAAATAACGGCACGGTGCCAAATTACGGCATGGTGCCAAATAACGGCACGGTGCCAAATAACGGCACGGTGCCAAATTACGGCACGGTGCCAAATTACTGCACGGTGCCAAATAACGGCACGGTGCCAAATAACGGCACGGTGCCAAATTACGGCACGGTGCCAAATTACGGCACGGTGCCAAATTACGGCACGGTGCCAAATTACGGCACGGTGCCAAATAACGGCACGGTGCCAAATAACGGCACGGTGCCAAATAACGGCACGGTGCCAAATAACGGCACGGTGCCAAATTACGGCACGGTGCCAAATTACGGCACGGTGCCAAATTACGGCACGGTGCCAAATTACAGCACGGTGCCAAATTACGGCAGTGTGCCAAATAACGGCACGGTGCCAAATAACGGCACGGTGCCAAATAACGGCACGGTGCCAAATTACGGCACGGTGCCAAATTACGGCACGGTGCCAAATAACGGCACGGTGCCAAATTACGGCACGGTGCCAAATTACGGCACGGTGCCAAATAACGGCAC
The DNA here is from genome assembly GCA_964034945.1 of Chrysopilus asiliformis. Taxonomy (NCBI): domain Eukaryota; kingdom Metazoa; phylum Arthropoda; class Insecta; order Diptera; family Rhagionidae; genus Chrysopilus; species Chrysopilus asiliformis. The sequence continues at coordinate 23,615,900 of OZ035962.1, forward strand.
GGTGCCAAATTACGGCACGGTGCCAAATAACGGCACGGTGCCAAATAACGGCACGGTGCCAAATAACGGCACGGTGCCAAATTACTGCACGGTGCCAAATAACGGCACGGTGCCAAATAACGGCACGGTGCCAAATAACGGCACGGTGCCAAATTACGGCACGGTGCCAAATTACGGCACGGTGCCAAATAACGGCACGGTGCCAAATAACGGCACGGTGCCAAATTACGGCACGGTGCCAAATTACTGCACGGTGCCAAATAACGGCACGGTGCCAAATAACGGCACGGTGCCAAATTACGGCACGGTGCCAAATAACGGCACGGTGCCAAATAACGGCACGGTGCCAAATAACGGCACGGTGCCAAATTACGGCACGGTGCCAAATTACTGCACGGTGCCAAATAACGGCACGGTGCCAAATTACGGCACGGTGCCAAATTACGGCACGGTGCCAAATTACGGCACGGTGCCAAATAACGGCACGGTGCCAAATAACGGCACGGTGCCAAATTACGGCACGGTGCCAAATTACGGCACGGTGCCAAATAACGGCACGGTGCCAAATTACGGCACGGTGCCAAATTACGGCACGGTGCCAAATAACGGCACGGTGCCAAATTACGGCACGGTGCCAAATAACGGCACGGTGCCAAATTACGGCACGGTGCCAAATAACGGCACGGTGCCAAATAACGGCACGGTGCCAAATAACGGCACGGTGCCAAATAACGGCACGGTGCCAAATTACGGCACGGTGCCAAATTACTGCACGGTGCCAAATAACGGCACGGTGCCAAATTACGGCACGGTGCCAAATTACGGCACGGTGCCAAATTACGGCACGGTGCCAAATTACGGCACGGTGCCAAATAACGGCACGGTGCCAAATAACGGCACGGTGCCAAATTACGGCACGGTGCCAAATTACGGCACGGTGCCAAATAACGGCACGGTGCCAAATTACGGCACGGTGCCAAATTACGGCACGGTGCCAAATAACGGCACGGTGCCAAATTACGGCACGGTGCCAAATAACGGCACGGTGCCAAATAACGGCACGGTGCCAAATAACGGCACGGTGCCAAATTACTGCACGGTGCCAAATAACGGCACGGTGCCAAATAACGGCACGGTGCCAAATAACGGCACGGTGCCAAATTACGGCACGGTGCCAAATTACGGCACGGTGCCAAATAACGGCACGGTGCCAAATAACGGCACGGTGCCAAATTACGGCACGGTGCCAAATTACTGCACGGTGCCAAATAACGGCACGGTGCCAAATAACGGCACGGTGCCAAATTACGGCACGGTGCCAAATAACGGCACGGTGCCAAATAACGGCACGGTGCCAAATAACGGCACGGTGCCAAATACGGCACGGTGCCAAATTACTGCACGGTGCCAAATAACGGCACGGTGCCAAATAACGGCACGGTGCCAAATAACGGCACGGTGCCAAATTACGGCATGGTGCCAAATAACGGCACGGTGCCAAATAACGGCACGGTGCCAAATAACGGCACGGTGCCAAATTACGGCACGGTGCCAAATTACTGCACGGTGCCAAATAACGGCACGGTGCCAAATAACGGCACGGTGCCAAATAACGGCACGGTGCCAAATTACGGCACGGTGCCAAATTACGGCACGGTGCCAAATTACGGCACGGTGCCAAATAACGGCACGGTGCCAAATAACGGCACGGTGCCAAATAACGGCACGGTGCCAAATAACGGCACGGTGCCAAATTACGGCACGGTGCCAAATTACGGCACGGTGCCAAATTACGGCACGGTGCCAAATTACAGCACGGTGCCAAATTACGGCAGTGTGCCAAATAACGGCACGGTGCCAAATAACGGCACGGTGCCAAATAACGGCACGGTGCCAAATTACGGCACGGTGCCAAATTACGGCACGGTGCCAAATAACGGCACGGTGCCAAATTACGGCACGGTGCCAAATTACGGCACGGTGCCAAATAACGGCACGGTGCCAAATTACGGCACGGTGCCAAATAACGGCACGGTGCCAAATAACGGCACGGTGCCAAATAACGGCACGGTGCCAAATTACTGCACGGTGCCAAATAACGGCACGGTGCCAAATAACGGCACGGTGCCAAATAACGGCACGGTGCCAAATTACGGCACGGTGCCAAATTACGGCACGGTGCCAAATTACGGCACGGTGCCAAATTACAGCACGGTGCCAAATTACGGCAGTGTGCCAAATAACGGCACGGTGCCAAATAACGGCACGGTGCCAAATAACGGCACGGTGCCAAATAACGGCACGGTGCCAAATAACGGCACGGTGCCAAATAACGGCACGGTGCCAAATTACGGCACGGTGCCAAATTACTGCACGGTGCCAAATAACGGCACGGTGCCAAATAACGGCACGGTGCCAAATAACGGCACGGTGCCAAATTACGGCACGGTGCCAAATTACGGCACGGTGCCAAATTACGGCACGGTGCCAAATAACGGCACGGTGCCAAATAACGGCACGGTGCCAAATAACGGCACGGTGCCAAATAACGGCACGGTGCCAAATTACGGCACGGTGCCAAATTACGGCACGGTGCCAAATTACGGCACGGTGCCAAATTACAGCACGGTGCCAAATTACGGCAGTGTGCCAAATAACGGCACGGTGCCAAATAACGGCACGGTGCCAAATAACGGCACGGTGCCAAATTACGGCACGGTGCCAAATTACGGCACGGTGCCAAATAACGGCACGGTGCCAAATAACGGCACGGTGCCAAATTACTGCACGGTGCCAAATAACGGCACGGTGCCAAATAACGGCACGGTGCCAAATAACGGCACGGTGCCAAATTACGGCACGGTGCCAAATTACGGCACGGTGCCAAATTACAGCACGGTGCCAAATTACGGCAGTGTGCCAAATAACGGCACGGTGCCAAATAACGGCACGGTGCCAAATAACGGCACGGTGCCAAATTACGGCACGGTGCCAAATTACGGCACGGTGCCAAATAACGGCACGGTGCCAAATTACGGCACGGTGCCAAATTACGGCACGGTGCCAAATAACGGCACGGTGCCAAATTACGGCACGGTGCCAAATAACGGCACGGTGCCAAATAACGGCACGGTGCCAAATAACGGCACGGTGCCAAATTACGGCACGGTGCCAAATAACGGCACGGCACGGTGCCAAATTATGGCACGGTGCCAAATAACGGCACGGTGCCAAATAACGGCACGGTGCCAAATAACGGCACGGTGCCAATTACGGCACGGTGCCAAATAACGGCACGGCACGGTGCCAAATTATGGCACGGTGCCAAATAACGGCACGGTGCCAAATAACGGAACGGTGCCAAATAACGGCACGGTGCCAAATAACGGCACGGTGCCAAATTACGGCACGGTGCCAAATTACGGCACGGTTCCAAATTACGGCACGGTGCCAAATAACGGCACGGTGCCAAATTACGGCACGGTGCCAAATTACGGCACGGTGCCAAATTACGGCACGGTGCCAAATTACGGCACGGTGCCAAATAACGGCACGGTGCCAAATTACGGCATGGTGCCAAATAACGGCACGGTGCCAAATAACGGCACGGTGCCAAATTACGGCACGGTGCCAAATTACTGCACGGTGCCAAATAACGGCACGGTGCCAAATAACGGCACGGTGCCAAATTACGGCACGGTGCCAAATTACGGCACGGTGCCAAATTACGGCACGGTGCCAAATTACGGCACGGTGCCAAATAACGGCACGGTGCCAAATAACGGCACGGTGCCAAATAACGGCACGGTGCCAAATAACGGCACGGTGCCAAATTACGGCACGGTGCCAAATTACGGCACGGTGCCAAATTACAGCACGGTGCCAAATTACGGCAGTGTGCCAAATAACGGCACGGTGCCAAATAACGGCACGGTGCCAAATAACGGCACGGTGCCAAATTACGGCACGGTGCCAAATTACGGCACGGTGCCAAATAACGGCACGGTGCCAAATTACGGCACGGTGCCAAATTACGGCACGGTGCCAAATAACGGCACGGTGCCAAATTACGGCACGGTGCCAAATAACGGCACGGTGCCAAATAACGGCACGGTGCCAAATAACGGCACGGTGCCAAATTACTGCACGGTGCCAAATAACGGCACGGTGCCAAATAACGGCACGGTGCCAAATAACGGCACGGTGCCAAATTACGGCACGGTGCCAAATTACGGCACGGTGCCAAATAACGGCACGGTGCCAAATAACGGCACGGTGCCAAATTACGGCACGGTGCCAAATTACTGCACGGTGCCAAATAACGGCACGGTGCCAAATAACGGCACGGTGCCAAATTACGGCACGGTGCCAAATAACGGCACGGTGCCAAATAACGGCACGGTGCCAAATAACGGCACGGTGCCAAATTACGGCACGGTGCCAAATTACTGCACGGTGCCAAATAACGGCACGGTGCCAAATTACGGCACGGTGCCAAATTACGGCACGGTGCCAAATTACGGCACGGTGCCAAATAACGGCACGGTGCCAAATAACGGCACGGTGCCAAATTACGGCACGGTGCCAAATTACGGCACGGTGCCAAATAACGGCACGGTGCCAAATTACGGCACGGTGCCAAATTACGGCACGGTGCCAAATAACGGCACGGTGCCAAATTACGGCACGGTGCCAAATAACGGCACGGTGCCAAATAACGGCACGGTGCCAAATAACGGCACGGTGCCAAATTACTGCACGGTGCCAAATAACGGCACGGTGCCAAATAACGGCACGGTGCCAAATAACGGCACGGTGCCAAATTACGGCACGGTGCCAAATTACGGCACGGTGCCAAATAACGGCACGGTGCCAAATAACGGCACGGTGCCAAATTACGGCACGGTGCCAAATTACTGCACGGTGCCAAATAACGGCACGGTGCCAAATAACGGCACGGTGCCAAATTACGGCACGGTGCCAAATAACGGCACGGTGCCAAATAACGGCACGGTGCCAAATAACGGCACGGTGCCAAATTACGGCACGGTGCCAAATTACTGCACGGTGCCAAATAACGGCACGGTGCCAAATAACGGCACGGTGCCAAATAACGGCACGGTGCCAAATTACGGCATGGTGCCAAATAACGGCACGGTGCCAAATAACGGCACGGTGCCAAATAACGGCACGGTGCCAAATTACGGCACGGTGCCAAATTACTGCACGGTGCCAAATAACGGCACGGTGCCAAATAACGGCACGGTGCCAAATAACGGCACGGTGCCAAATTACGGCACGGTGCCAAATTACGGCACGGTGCCAAATTACGGCACGGTGCCAAATAACGGCACGGTGCCAAATAACGGCACGGTGCCAAATAACGGCACGGTGCCAAATAACGGCACGGTGCCAAATTACGGCACGGTGCCAAATTACGGCACGGTGCCAAATTACGGCACGGCACGTTGCCAAATTATGGCACGGTGCCAAATAACGGCACGGTGCCAAATAACGGCACGGTGCCAAATAATGGCACGGTGCCAAATAACGGCACGGTGCCAAATTACGGCACGGTGCCAAATTACGGCACGGTGCCAAATAACGGCACGGTGCCAAATTACGGCACGGTGCCAAATTACGGCACGGTGCCAAATAACGGCACGGTGCCAAATTACGGCACGGTGCCAAATAACGGCACGGTGCCAAATAACGGCACGGTGCCAAATAACGGCACGGTGCCAAATTACTGCACGGTGCCAAATAACGGCACGGTGCCAAATAACGGCACGGTGCCAAATAACGGCACGGTGCCAAATTACGGCACGGTGCCAAATTACGGCACGGTGCCAAATTACGGCACGGTGCCAAATTACAGCACGGTGCCAAATTACGGCAGTGTGCCAAATAACGGCACGGTGCCAAATAACGGCACGGTGCCAAATAACGGCACGGTGCCAAATTACGGCACGGTGCCAAATTACGGCACGGTGCCAAATAACGGCACGGTGCCAAATTACGGCACGGTGCCAAATTACGGCACGGTGCCAAATAACGGCACGGTGCCAAATTACGGCACGGTGCCAAATAACGGCACGGTGCCAAATAACGGCACGGTGCCAAATAACGGCACGGTGCCAAATTACGGCACGGTGCCAAATAACGGCACGGCACGGTGCCAAATTATGGCACGGTGCCAAATAACGGCACGGTGCCAAATAACGGAACGGTGCCAAATAACGGCACGGTGCCAAATAACGGCACGGTGCCAAATAACGGCACGGTGCCAAATTACGGCACGGTGCCAAATAACGGCACGGTGCCAAATTATGGCACGGTGCCAAATTACGGCACGGTGCCAAATAACGGCACGGTGCCAATTAACGGCACGGTGCCAAATTACGGCACGGTGCCAAATAACGGCACGGTGCCAAATAACGGCACGGTGCCAAATAACGGCACGGTGCCAAATAACGGCACGGTGCCAAATTACGGCACGGTGCCAAATAACGGCACGGCACGGTGCCAAATTATGGCACGGTGCCAAATAACGGCAAGGTGCCAAATAACGGCACGGTGCCAAATAACGGCACGGTGCCAAATAACGGCACGGTGCCAAATTACGGCACGGTGCCAAATTACGGCACGGTGCCAAATTACGGCACGGTGCCAAATAACGGCACGGTGCCAAATTACGGCACGGTGCCAAATAACGGCACGGTGCCAAATTACGGCACGGTGCCAAATAACGGCACGGTACCAAATAACGGCACGGTGCCAAATAACGGCACGGTGCCAAATAACGGCACGGAGCCAAATTACGGCACGGTGCCAAATAACGGCACGGTGCCAAATAACGGCACGGTGCCAAATAACGGCACGGTGCCAAATTACGGCACGGTGCCAAATAACGGCACGGTGCCAAATAACGGCACGGTGCCAAATAACGGCACGGTGCCAAATAACGGCACGGTGCCAAATTATGGCACGGTGCCAAATTACGGCACGGTGCCAAATAACGGCACGGTGCCAAATAACGGCACGGTGCCAATTAACGGCACGGTGCCAAATTACGGCACGGTGCCAAATTATGGCACGGTGCCAAATAACGGCACGGTGCCAAATAACGGCACGGTGCCAAATAACGGCACGGTGCCAAATAACGGCACGGTGCCAAATAACGGCACGGTGCCAAATTACGGCACGGTGCCAAATAACGGCACGGTGCCAAATAACGGCACGGTGCCAAATAACGGCACGGTGCCAAATAAGGGCACGGTGCCAAATTACGGCACGGTGCCAAATAACGGCACGGTGCCAAATAACGGCACGGTGCCAAATAACGGCACGGTGCCAAATAACGGCACGGTGCCAAATTACGGCACGGTGCCAAATAACGGCACGGTGCCAAATTATGGCACGGTGCCAAATTACGGCACGGTGCCAAATAACGGCACGGTGCCAATTAACGGCACGGTGCCAAATTACGGCACGGTGCCAAATAACGGCACGGTGCCAAATAACGGCACGGTTCCAAATTACGGCACGGTGCCAAATTACGGCACGGTGCCAAATAACGGCACGGTGCCAAATTACGGCACGGTGCCAAATTACGGCACGGTGCCAAATTACGGCACGGTGCCAAATAACGGCACGGTGCCAAATTACGGCACGGTGCCAAATAACGGCACGGTGCCAAATTACGGCACGGTGCCAAATAACGGCACGGTACCAAATAACGGCACGGTGCCAAATAACGGCACGGTGCCAAATAACGGCACGGTGCCAAATTACGGCACGGTGCCAAATAACGGCACGGTGCCAAATAACGGCACGGTGCCAAATAACGGCACGGTGCCAAATTACGGCACGGTGCCAAATAACGGCACGGTGCCAAATAACGGCACGGTGCCAAATAACGGCACGGTGCCAAATAACGGCACGGTGCCAAATTATGGCACGGTGCCAAATTACGGCACGGTGCCAAATAACGGCACGGTGCCAATTAACGGCACGGTGCCAAATTACGGCACGGTGCCAAATTATGGCACGGTGCCAAATAACGGCACGGTGCCAAATTATGGCACGGTGCCAAATTACGGCACGGTGCCAAATAACGGCACGGTGCCAAATAACGGCACGGTGCCAAATTATGGCACGGTGCCAAATTACGGCACGGTGCCAAATAACGGCACGGTGCCAATTAACGGCACGGTGCCAAATTACGGCACGGTGCCAAATAACGGCACGGTGCCAAATAACGGCACGGTGCCAAATAACGGCACGGTGCCAAATTACGGCACGGTGCCAAATTATGGCACGGTGCCAAATAACGGCACGGTGCCAAATAACGGCACGGTGCCAAATAACGGCACGGTGCCAAATAACGGCACGGTGCCAAATAACGGCACGGTGCCAAATTACGGCACGGTGCCAAATAACGGCACGGTGCCAAATAACGGCACGGTGCCAAATAACGGCACGGTGCCAAATAAGGGCACGGTGCCAAATTACGGCACGGTGCCAAATAACGGCACGGTGCCAAATAACGGCACGGTGCCAAATAACGGCACGGTGCCAAATTACGGCACGGTGCCAAATTACGGCACGGTGCCAAATTACGGCACGGTGCCAAATAACGGCACGGTGCCAAATAACGGCACGGTGCCAAATTACGGCACGGTGCCAAATTACGGCCAAATTACGGCACGGTGCCAAATTACGGCACGGTGCCAAATTACGGCACGGTGCCAAATAACGGCACGGTGCCAAATTACGGCACGGTGCCAAATAACGGCACGGCACGGTGCCAAATTATGGCACGGTGCCAAATAACGGCACGGTGCCAAATAACGGCACGGTGCCAAATAACGGCACGGTGCCAAATAACGGCACGGTGCCAAATTACGGCACGGTGCCAAATAACGGCACGGTGCCAAATAACGGCACGGTGCCAAATAACGGCACGGTGCCAAATAACGGCACGGTGCCAAATAACGGCACGGTGCCAAATTACGGCACGGTGCCAAATAACGGCACGGCACGTTGCCAAATTATGGCACGGTGCCAAATAACGGCACGGTGCCAAATAACGGCACGGTGCCAAATAACGGCACGGTGCCAAATAACGGCACGGTGCCAAATAACGGCACGGTGCCAAATAACGGCACGGTGCCAAATAACGGCACGGTGCCAAATTACGGCACGGTTCCAAATTACGGCACGGTGCCAAATTACGGCACGGTGCCAAATAACGGCACGGTGCCAAATAACGGCACGGTGCCAAATAACGGCACGGTGCCAAATTACGGCACGGTGCCAAATTACGGCACGGTGCCAAATTATGGCACGGTGCCAAATAACGGCACGGTGCCAAATAACGGCACGGTGCCAAATAACGGCACGGTGCCAAATAACGGCACGGTGCCAAATAAGGGCACGGTGCCAAATTACGGCACGGTGCCAAATAACGGCACGGTGCCAAATTACGGCACGGTGCCAAATAACGGCACGGTGCCAAATTACGGCACGGTGCCAAATTACGGCACGGTGCCAAATTACGGCACGGTGCCAAATAACGGCACGGTGCCAAATTACGGCACGATGCCAAATAACGGCACGGTGCCAAATTACGGCACGGTGCCAAATTAGGGCACGGTTCCAAATAACGGCACGGTGCCAAATTACGGCACGATGCCAAATAACGGCACGGTGCCAAATTACGGCACGGTGCCAAATTAGGGCACGGTTCCAAATTACGGCACGGTTCCAAATTACGGCACGGTGCCAAATTACGGCACGGTGCCAAATAACGGCACGGTGCCAAATTACGGCACGGTGCCAAATTACGGCACGGTGCCAAATTACGGCACGGTGCCAAATAACGGCACGGTGCCAAATTACGGCACGGTGCCAAATAACGGCACGGTGCCAAATTACGGCACGGTGCCAAATAACGGCACGGTACCAAATAACGGCACGGTGCCAAATAACGGCACGGTGCCAAATAACGGCACGGTGCCAAATTACGGCACGGTGCCAAATTACGGCACGGTGCCAAATTAACGGCACGGTGCCAAATAACGGCACGGTGCCAAATTATGGCACGGTGCCAAATTATGGCACGGTGCCAAATTACGGCACGGTGCCAAATTATGGCACGGTGCCAAATTACGGCACGGTGCCAAATTACGGCACGGTGCCAAATTACGGCACGGTGCCAAATAACGGCACGGTGCCAAATTACGGCACGGTGCCAAATTATGGCACGGTGCCAAATTACGGCAAATAACGGCACGGTGCCAAATAACGGCACGGTGCCAAATTACGGCACGGTGCCAAATAACGGCACGGTGCCAAATAACGGCACGGTGCCAAATTACGGCACGCTGCCAAATAACGGCACGGTGCCAAATAACGGCACGGTGCCAACGGCACGGTGCCAAATTACGGCACGGTGCCAAATTACGGCACGGTGCCAAATAACGGCACGGTGCCAAATTATGGCACGGTGCCAAATTACGGCACGGTGCCAAATAACGGCACGGTGCCAAATAACGGCACGGTGCCAAATAACGGCACGGTGCCAAATAACGGCACGGTGCCAAATAACGGCACGGTGCCAAATTACGGCACGGTGCCAAATTACGGCACGGTGCCAAATAACGGCACGGTGCCAAATAACGGCACGGTGCCAAATAACGGCACGGTGCCAAATAACGGCACGGTGCCAAATAAGGGCACGGTGCCAAATTACGGCACGGTGCCAAATAACGGCACGGTGCCAAATTACGGCACGGTGCCAAATAACGGCACGGTGCCAAATTACGGCACGGTGCCAAATTACGGCACGGTGCCAAATTACGGCACGGTGCCAAATAACGGCACGGTGCCAAATTACGGCACGATGCCAAATAACGGCACGGTGCCAAATTACGGCACGGTGCCAAATTAGGGCACGGTTCCAAATAACGGCACGGTGCCAAATTACGGCACGATGCCAAATAACGGCACGGTGCCAAATTACGGCACGGTGCCAAATTAGGGCACGGTTCCAAATTACGGCACGGTTCCAAATTACGGCACGGTGCCAAATTACGGCACGGTGCCAAATAACGGCACGGTGCCAAATTACGGCACGGTGCCAAATTACGGCACGGTGCCAAATTACGGCACGGTGCCAAATAACGGCACGGTGCCAAATTACGGCACGGTGCCAAATAACGGCACGGTGCCAAATTACGGCACGGTGCCAAATAACGGCACGGTACCAAATAACGGCACGGTGCCAAATAACGGCACGGTGCCAAATAACGGCACGGTGCCAAATTACGGCACGGTGCCAAATTACGGCACGGTGCCAAATTAACGGCACGGTGCCAAATAACGGCACGGTGCCAAATTATGGCACGGTGCCAAATTACGGCACGGTGCCAAATTATGGCACGGTGCCAAATTACGGCACGGTGCCAAATTACGGCACGGTGCCAAATTACGGCACGGTGCAAAATTACGGCACGGTGCCAAATAACGGCACGGTGCCAAATTACGGCACGGTGCCAAATTATGGCACGGTGCCAAATTACGGCAAATAACGGCACGGTGCCAAATAACGGCACGGTGCCAAATTACGGCACGGTGCCAAATAACGGCACGGTGCCAAATAACGGCACGGTGCCAAATTACGGCACGCTGCCAAATAACGGCACGGTGCCAAATAACGGCACGGTGCCAACGGCACGGTGCCAAATTACGGCACGGTGCCAAATTACGGCACGGTGCCAAATAACGGCACGGTGCCAAATTATGGCACGGTGCCAAATTACGGCACGGTGCCAAATAACGGCACGGTGCCAAATAACGGCACGGTGCCAAATAACGGCACGGTGCCAAATAACGGCACGGTGCCAAATAACGGCACGGTGCCAAATTACGGCACGGTGCCAAATTACGGCACGGTGCCAAATAACGGCACGGTGCCAAATAACGGCACGGTGCCAAATAACGGCGCGGTGCCAAATTACGGCACGGTGCCAAATTATGGCACGGTGCCAAATTACGGCACGGTGCCAAATAACGGAACGGTGCCAAATAACGGCACAGTGCCAAATTACGGCACGGTGCCAAATAACGGCACGGTGCCAAATAACGGCACGGTGCCAAATAACGGCACGGTGCCAAATAACGGCACGGTGCCAAATTACGGCACGGTTCCAAATTACGGCACGGTGCCAAATAACGGCACGGTGCCAAATTACGGCACGGTGCCAAATTAACGGCACGGTGCCAAATAACGGCACGGTGCCAAATAACGGCACGGTGCCAAATTACGGCACGGTGCCAAATAACGGCACGGTGCCAAATTACGGCACGGTGCCAAATTACGGCACGGTGCCAAATTAACGGCACGGTGCCAAATAACGGCACGGTGCCAAATAACGGCACGGTGCCAAATTACGGCACGGTGCCAAATTAACGGCACGGTGCCAAATTACGGCACGGTGCCAAATTACGGCACGGTGCCAAATTACGGCACGGTGCCAAATTACGGCACGGTGCCAAATTACGGCACGGTGCCAAATAACGGCACGGTGCCAAATTATGGCACGGTGCCAAATTACGGCACGGTGCCAAATTATGGCACGGTGCCAAATTACAGCACGGTGCCAAATAACGGCACGGTTCCAAATTACGGCACGGTGCCAAATAACGGCACGGTGCCAAATTACGGCACGGTGCCAAATTAACGGCACGGTGCCAAATAACGGCACGGTGCCAAATAACGGCACGGTGCCAAATTACGGCACGGTGCCAAATAACGGCACGGTGCCAAATAACGGCACGGTTCCAAATTATGGCACGGTGCCAAATAACGGCACGGTGCCAAATAACGGCACGGTGCCAAATAACGGCACGGTGCCAAATTACGGCACGGTGCCAAATTATGGCACGGTGCCAAATTACGGCACGGTGCCAAATTATGGCACGGTGTCAAATTACGGCACGGTGCCAAATAACGGCACGGTGCCAAATAACGGCACGGTGCCAAATAACGGCACGGTGCCAAATAACGGCACGGTGCCAAATAACGGCACGGTGCCAAATTACGGCACGGTGCCAAATTACGGCACGGTGCCAAATTACGGCACGGTGCCAAATAACGGCACGGTGCCAAATAACGGCACGGTGCCAAATAACGGCACGGTGCCAAATTACGGCACGGTGCCAAATTACGGCACGGTGCCAAATTACGGCACGGTGCCAAATAACGGCACGGTGCCAAATAACGGCACGGTGCCAACGGCACGGTGCCAACGGCACGGTGCCAACGGCACGGTGCCAACGGCACGGTGCCAACGGCACGGTGCCAAATTACGGCACGGTGCCAAATAACGGCAGGGTGCCAAATAACGGCACGGTGCCAAATAACGGCACGGTGCCAAATTACGGCACGGTGCCAAATTACGGCACGGTGCCAAATAACGGCACGGTGCCAAATAACGGCACGGTGCCAAATTACGGCACGGTGCCAAATTATGGCACGGTGCCAAATTACGGCACGGTGCCAAATTATGGCACGGTGCCAAATTACGGCACGGTGCCAAATAACGGCACGGTGCCAAATAACGGCACGGTGCCAAATAACGGCACGGTGCCAAATAACGGCACGGTGCCAAATAACGGCACGGTGCCAAATTACGGCACGGTGCCAAATTACGGCACGGTGCCAAATAACGGCACGGTCCCAAATAACGGCACGGTGCCAAATAACGGCGCGGTGCGAAATTACGGCACGGTGCCAAATTATGGCACGGTGCCAAATTACGGCACGGTGCCAAATAACGGAACGGTGCCAAATAACGGCACAGTGCCAAATTACGGCACGGTGCCAAATAACGGCACGGTGCCAAATTACGGCACGGTGCCAAATTACGGCACGGTGCCAAATTACGGCACGGTGCCAAATAACGGCACGGTGCCAAATTATGGCACGGTGCCAAATTACGGCACGGTGCCAAATTATGGCACGGTGCCAAATTACAGCACGGTGCCAAATAACGGCACGGTTCCAAATTACGGCACGGTGCCAAATAACGGCACGGTGCCAAATTACGGCACGGTGCCAAATTACGGCACGGTGCCAAATTACGGCAGTGTGCCAAATAATGGCAAATTACGGCACGGTGCCAAATTACGGCACGGTGCCAAATTACGGCAGGGTGCCAAATTACGGCACGGTGCCAAATAACGGCACGGTGCCAAATAACGGCACGGTGCCAAATTACGGCACGGTGCCAAATTACGGCACGGTGCCAAATTACGGCACGGTGCCAAATTAACGGCACGGTGCCAAATAACGGCACGGTGCCAAATAACGGCACGGTGCCAAATAACGGCACGGTGCCAAATTACGGCACGGTGCCAAATTACGGCACGGTGCCAAATAACGGCACGGTGCCAAATAACGGCACGGTTCCAAATTACGGCACGGTGCCAAATAACGGCACGGTGCCAAATAACGGCACGGTGCCAAATTACGGCACGGTGCCAAATTACGGCACGGTGCCAAATAACGGCACGGTGCCAAATTAACGGCACGGTGCCAAATAACGGCACGGTGCCAAATAACGGCACGGTGCCAAATTACGGCACGGTGCCAAATAACGGCACGGTGCCAAATAACGGCACGGTGCCAAATTACGGCACGGTGCCAAATTACGGCACGGTGCCAAATAACGGCACGGTGCCAAATTACGGCACGGTGCCAAATTATGGCACGGTGCCAAATTACGGCACGGTGCCAAATAACGGCACGGTGCCAAATTACGGCACGGTGCCAAATTATGGCACGGTGCCAAATAACGGCACGGTGCCAAATAACGGCACGGTGCCAAATAACGGCACGGTGCCAAATAACGGCACGGTGCCAAATTACGGCACGGTGCCAAATTACGGCACGGTGCCAAATTACGGCACGGTGCCAAATAACGGCACGGTGCCAAATTAACGGCACGGTGCCAAATAACGGCACGGTGCCAAATAACGGCACGGTGCCAAATTACGGCACGGTGCCAAATAACGGCACGGTGCCAAATAACGGCACGGTGCCAAATTACGGCACGGTGCCAAATTACGGCACGGTGCCAAATTAACGGCACGGTGCCAAATAACGGCACGGTGCCAAATAACGGCACGGTGCCAAATTACGGCACGGTGCCAAATTAACGGCACGGTACCAAATAACGGCACGGTGCCAAATAACGGCACGGTGCCAAATTACGGCACGGTGCCAAATTACGGCACGGTGCCAAATAACGGCACGGTGCCAAATAACGGCACGGTTCCAAATTACGGCACGGTGCCAAATAACGGCACGGTGCCAAATAACGGCACGGTGCCAAATAACGGCACGGTGCCAAATTACGGCACGGTGCCAAATTATGGCACGGTGCCAAATTACGGCACGGTGCCAAATTATGGCACGGTGCCAAATTACGGCACGGTGCCAAATAACGGCACGGTGCCAAATAACGGCACGGTGCCAAATAACGGCACGGTGCCAAATAACGGCACGGTGCCAAATAACGGCACGGTGCCAAATAACGGCACGGTGCCAAATTACGGCACGGTGCCAAATTACGGCACGGTGCCAAATTACGGCACGGTGCCAAATAACGGCACGGTGCCAAATAACGGCACGGTGCCAAATAACGGCACGGTGCCAAATTACGGCACGGTGCCAACGGCACGGTGCCAAATTACGGCACGGTGCCAAATTACGGCACGGTGCCAAATAACGGCAGGGTGCCAAATAACGGCACGGTGCCAAATTACGGCACGGTGCCAAATTACGGCACGGTGCCAAATAACGGCACGGTGCCAAATAACGGCACGGTGCCAAATAACGGCACGGTGCCAAATTACGGCACGGTGCCAAATTATGGCACGGTGCCAAATTACGGCACGGTGCCAAATTATGGCACGGTGCCAAATTACGGCACGGTGCCAAATTATGGCACGGTGCCAAATTACCGCACGGTGCCAAACAACGGCACGGTTCCAAATTACGGCACGGTGCCAAATAACGGCACGGTGCCAAATTACGGCACGGTGCCAAATTAACGGCACGGTGCCAAATAACGGCACGGTGCCAAATAACGGCACGGTGCCAAATAACGGCACGGTGCCAAATAACGGCACGGTTCCAAATTACGGCACGGTGCCAAATAACGGCACGGTGCCAAATAACGGCACGGTGCCAAATAACGGCACGGTGCCAAATTACGGCACGGTGCCAAATTATGGCACGGTGCCAAATTACGGCACGGTGCCAAATTATGGCACGGTGCCAAATTACGGCACGGTGCCAAATAACGGCACGGTGCCAAATAACGGCACGGTGCCAAATAACGGCACGGTGCCAAATAACGGCACGGTGCCAAATAACGGCACGGTGCCAAATTACGGCACGGTGCCAAATTACGGCACGGTGCCAAATTACGGCACGGTGCCAAATAACGGCACGGTGCCAAATAACGGCACGGTGCCAAATAACGGCACGGTGCCAAATTACGGCACGGTGCCAAATTATGGCACGGTGCCAAATTACGGCACGGTGCCAAATTATGGCACGGTGCCAAATTACGGCACGGTGCCAAATAACGGCACGGTGCCAAATAACGGCACGGTGCCAAATAACGGCACGGTGCCAAATAACGGCACGGTGCCAAATTACGGCACGGTGCCAAATAACGGCACGGTGCCAAATAACGGCGCGGTGCCAAATTACGGCACGGTGCCAAATTATGGCACGGTGCCAAATTACGGCACGGTGCCAAATAACGGAACGGTGCCAAATAACGGCACAGTGCCAAATTACGGCACGGTGCCAAATAACGGCACGGTGCCAAATAACGGCACCAAATTACGGCACGGTGCCAAATTACGGCACGGTGCCAATTAACGGCACGGTGCCAAATTACGGCACGGTGCCAAATAACGGCACGGTGCCAAATAACGGCACGGTGCCAAATAACGGCACGGTGCCAAATTACGGCACGGTGCCAAATTACGGCACGGTGCCAAATAACGGCACGGTGCCAAATAACGGCACGGTGCCAAATAACGGCACGGTGCCAAATAACGGCACGGTTCCAAATTACGGCACGGTGCCAAATAACGGCACGGTGCCAAATAACGGCACGGTGCCAAATTACGGCACGGTGCCAAATTACGGCACGGTGCCAAATTACGGCACGGTTCCAAATTACGGCACGGTGCCAAATAACGGCACGGTGCCAAATTACGGCACGGTGCCAAATTAACGGCACGGTGCCAAATAACGGCACGGTGCCAAATAACGGCACGGTGCCAAATTACGGCACGGTGCCAAATTACGGCACGGTGCCAAATAACGGCACGGTGCCAAATAACG
Organism: Chrysopilus asiliformis; assembly: GCA_964034945.1. Classification (NCBI taxonomy): domain Eukaryota; kingdom Metazoa; phylum Arthropoda; class Insecta; order Diptera; family Rhagionidae; genus Chrysopilus; species Chrysopilus asiliformis. The sequence goes on from OZ035962.1 coordinate 23,633,334, forward strand.
GCACGGTGCCAAATTACGGCACCAAATTACGGTGCCAAATTACGGTGCCAAATAACGGCACGGTGCCAAATTACGGCACGGTGCCAAATAACGGCACGGTGCCAAATAACGGCACGGTGCCAAATAACGGCACGGTGCCAAATTACGGCACGGTGCCAAATTACGGCACGGTGCCAAATTACGGCACGGTGCCAAATTACGGCACGGTGCCAAATAACGGCACGGTGCCAAATAACGGCACGGTGCCAAATAACGGCACGGTGCCAAATAATGGCACGGTGCCAAATAACGGCACGGTGCCAAATTATGGCACGGTGCCAAATTACGGCACGGTGCCAAATTATGGCACGGTGCCAAATTACGGCACGGTGTCAAATTATGGCACGGTGCCAAATTACGGCACGGTGCCAAATTAACGGCACGGTGCCAAATAACGGCACGGTGCCAAATAACGGCACGGTGCCAAATAACGGCACGGTGCCAAATTACGGCACGGTTCCAAATTACGGCACGGTGCCAAATAACGGCACGGTGCCAAATTACGGCACGGTGCCAAATTACGGCACGGTGCCAAATAACGGCACGGTGCCAAATAACGGCACGGTGCCAAATTACGGCACGGTGCCAAATTAACGGCACGGTGCCAAATAACGGCACGGTGCCAAATAACGGCACGGTGCCAAATTACGGCACGGTGCCAAATTAACGGCACGGTGCCAAATTACGGCACGGTGCCAAATTACGGCACGGTGCCAAATTACGGCACGGTGCCAAATTACGGCACGGTGCCAAATTACGGCACGGTGCCAAATAACGGGACGGTGCCAAATAACGGCACGGTTCCAAATTACGGCACGGTGCCAAATAACGGCACGGTGCCAAATAACGGCACGGTGCCAAATAACGGCACGGTGCCAAATTACGGCACGGTGCCAAATTATGGCACGGTGCCAAATTACGGCACGGTGCCAAATTATGGCACGGTGCCAAATTACGGCACGGTGCCAAATAACGGCACGGTGCCAAATAACGGCACGGTGCCAAATAACGGCACGGTGCCAAATAACGGCACGGTGCCAAATAACGGCACGGTGCCAAATAACGGCACGGTGCCAAATTACGGCACGGTGCCAAATTACGGCACGGTGCCAAATTACGGCACGGTGCCAAATAACGGCACGGTGCCATTAAACGGCACGGTGCCAAATAACGGCACGGTGCCAAATAACGGCACGGTGCCAAATAACGGCACGGTGCCAAATTACGGCACGGTGCCAAATTACGGCACGGTGCCAAATTAACGGCACGGTGCCAAATAACGGCACGGTGCCAAATAACGGCACGGTGCCAAATTACGGCACGGTGCCAAATTAACGGCACGGTGCCAAATTACGGCACGGTGCCAAATAACGGCACGGTGCCAAATTACGGCACGGTGCCAAATTACGGCACGGTGCCAAATAACGGCACGGTGCCAAATAACGGCACGGTGCCAAATAACGGCACGGTGCCAAATAACTGCACGGTGCCAAATTACGGCACGGTGCCAAATTACGGCACGGTGCCAAATAACGGCACGGTGCCAAATTATGGCACGGTGCCAAATTACGGCACGGTGCCATTAAACGGCACGGTGCCAAATAACGGCACGGTGCCAAATTATGGCACGGTGCCAAATTACGGCACGGTGCCAAATAACGGCACGGTGCCATTAAACGGCACGGTGCCAAATAACGGCACGGTGCCAAATAACGGCACGGTGCCAAATAACGGCACGGTGCCAAATAACGGCACGGTGCCAAATTACGGCACGGTGCCAAATTACGGCACGGTGCCAAATAACGGCACGGTGCCAAATTATGGCACGGTGCCAAATTACGGCACGGTGCCAAATTATGGCACGGTGCCAAATTACGGCACGGTGCCAAATTAACGGCACGGTGCCAAATAACGGCACGGTGCCAAATTACGGCACGGTGCCAAATAACGGCACGGTGCCAAATAACGGCACGGTGCCAAATAACGGCACGGTGCCAAATAACGGCACGGTGCCAAATAACGGCACGGTGCCAAATTACGGCACGGTGCCAAATTACGGCACGGTGCCAAATTACGGCACGGTGCCAAATTACGGCACGGTGCCAAATAACGGCACGGTGCCAAATAACGGCACGGTGCCAAAGGCACGGTGCCAAATTACGGCACGGTGCCAAATTACGGCACGGTGCCAAATTACGGCACGGTGCCAAATAACGGCACGGTGCCAAATTACGGCACGGTGCCAAATAACGGCACGGTGCCAATTAACGGCACGGTGCCAAATTACGGCACGGTGCCAAATAACGGCACGGTGCCAAATAACGGCACGGTGCCAAATAACGGCACGGTGCCAAATAACGGCACGGTGCCAAATTACGGCACGGTGCCAAATAACGGCACGGTGCCAAATTACGGCACGGTGCCAAATTACGGCACGGTGCCAAATTACGGCACGGTGCCAAATAACGGCACGGCACGGTGCCAAATTATGGCACGGTGCCAAATAACGGCACGGTGCCAAATAACGGCACGGCACGGTGCCAAATTATGGCACGGTGCCAAATTACGGCACGGTGCCAAATTACGGCACGGTGCCAAATTACGGCACGGTGCCAAATTACGGCACGGTGCCAAATAACGGCACGGTGCCAAATTATGGCACGGTGCCAAATTACGGCACGGTGCCAAATAACGGCACGGTGCCAATTAACGGCACGGTGCCAAATTACGGCACGGTGCCAAATAACGGCACGGTGCCAAATAACGGCACGGTGCCAAATTACGGCACGGTGCCAAATTACGGCACGGTGCCAAATTATGGCACGGTGCCAAATTACGGCACGGTGCCAAATTACGGCACGGTGCCAAATTACGGCACGGTGCCAAATAACGGCACGGTGCCAAATTACGGCACGGTGCCAAATTACGGCACGGTGCCAAATAACGGCACGGTGCCAAATTACGGCACGGTGCCAAATTACGGCACGGTGCCAAATTACGGCACGGTGCCAAATTACGGCACGGTGCCAAATAACGGCACGGCACGGTGCCAAATTATGGCACGGTGCCAAATTACGGCACGGTGCCAAATTACGGCACGGTGCCAAATTACGGCACGGTGCCAAATTACGGCACGGTGCCAAATAACGGCACGGCACGGTGCCAAATTATGGCACGGTGCCAAATAACGGCACGGTGCCAAATAACGGCACGGCACGGTGCCAAATTATGGCACGGTGCCAAATTACGGCACGGTGCCAAATTACGGCACGGTGCCAAATTACGGCACGGTGCCAAATTACGGCACGGTGCCAAATAACGGCACGGTGCCAAATTATGGCACGGTGCCAAATTACGGCACGGTGCCAAATAACGGCACGGTGCCAAATAACGGCACGGCACGGTGCCAAATTATGGCACGGTGCCAAATTACGGCACGGTGCCAAATAACGGCACGGTGCCAAATAACGGCACGGCACGGTGCCAAATTATGGCACGGTGCCAAATAACGGCACGGTGCCAAATTACGGCACGGTGCCAAATTACGGCACGGTGCCAAATTACGGCACGGTGCCAAATAACGGCACGGCACGGTGCCAAATTATGGCACGGTGCCAAATTACGGCACGGTGCCAAATTACGGCACGGTGCCAAATTACGGCACGGTGCCAAATAACGGCACGGCACGGTGCCAAATTATGGCACGGTGCCAAATAACGGCACGGTGCCAAATAACGGCACGGCACGGTGCCAAATTATGGCACGGTGCCAAATTACGGCACGGTGCCAAATTACGGCACGGTGCCAAATTACGGCACGGTGCCAAATTACGGCACGGTGCCAAATTATGGCACGGTGCCAAATTACGGCACGGTGCCAAATTACGGCACGGTGCCAAATTACGGCACGGTGCCAAATAACGGCACGGTGCCAAATTACGGCACGGTGCCAAATTACGGCACGGTGCCAAATTACGGCACGGTGCCAAATAACGGCACGGCACGGTGCCAAATTATGGCACGGTGCCAAATAACGGCACGGTGCCAAATAACGGCACGGCACGGTGCCAAATTATAGCACGGTGCCAAATTACGGCACGGTGCCAAATTACGGCACGGTGTCAAATTACGGCACGGTGCCAAATTACGGCACGGTGCCAAATAACGGCACGGTGCCAAATTATGGCACGGTGCCAAATAACGGCACGGTGCCAAATAACGGCACGGTGCCAAATTACGGCACGGTGCCAAATTACGGCACGGTGCCAAATTATGGCACGGTGCCAAATTACGGCACGGTGCCAAATTACGGCACGGTGCCAAATTACGGCACGGTGCCAAATAACGGCACGGTGCCAAATTACGGCACGGTGCCAAATTACGGCACGGTGCCAAATAACGGCACGGTGCCAAATTACGGCACGGTGCCAAATTACGGCACGGTGCCAAATAACGGCACGGTGCCAAATAACGGCACGGTGCCAAATTACGGCACGGTGCCAAATAACGGCACGGCACGGTGCCAAATTATGGCACGGTGCCAAATAACGGCACGGTGCCAAATAACGGCACGGTGCCAAATAACGGCACGGTGCCAAATAACGGCACGGTGCCAAATTACGGCACGGTGCCAAATTATGGCACGGTGCCAAATTACGGCAAATAACGGCACGGTGCCAAATTACGGCACGGTGCCAAATAACGGCACGGTGCCAAATAACGGCACGGTGCCAAATTACGGCACGCTGCCAAATAACGGCACGGTGCCAAATAACGGCACGGTGCCAACGGCACGGTGCCAAATTACGGCACGGTGCCAAATTACGGCACGGTGCCAAATAACGGCACGGTGCCAAATTATGGCACGGTGCCAAATTACGGCACGGTGCCAAATAACGGCACGGTGCCAAATAACGGCACGGTGCCAAATAAATTACGGCACGGTGCCAAATAACGGCACGGTGCCAAATAACGGCACGGTGCCAAATAACGGCACGGTGCCAAATAACGGCACGGTGCCAAACAGTGTTGGGCAAAACGTAATTGTCAGTGCAATTAACAATTAACGATTAATCAATTGTTAATTGTAGATTTCTGCAATTGACAATTAATCAATTGTAATTGTAAATTTCTGCAATTAACAATTAATCAATTGTTAATTGTATTTTTCACAATTAACAATTAATTAATTGTTAATTGCATTTTTCACAATTAACAATTAATTAATTGTTAATTGTTGCATTTTTCACAATTAACAATTAATTAATTGTTAATTGTTTGATCAATCATTACTAGTACAATTAACAATTAAATCTTATGAACTTTTAATTTGTCTAAAAACGACGGGATCGGGAAGGGGTTGGAATTGGGAGGGAAGCGAAAGGATGGTTAGGGGAGGGGGGGTGGGAAGGGGAAAAGGGAGGGGGTAGGGGGAGGGAGAGGGGGGTGGGAAGGGGAAAAGGGAGGGGGAGGGGGAGGGGGAGGGGGGTGGGAAGGGGAAAAGGGAGGGGGAGGTGGAGAGGGAGGTGGAGAGGGAGGTGGAGAGGGGGAGTGGTAGGTCTCCTTCCCCCTCCCCACCCCCACCCCCTCCCCCACACGGTGCCAAATTACGGCACGGTGCCAAATTACGGCACGGTGCCAAATTACGGCACGGTGCCAAATTACGGCAGTGTGCCAAATAATGGCACGGTGCCAAATAACGGCACGGTTCCAAATTACGGCACGGTGCCAAATAACGGCACGGTGCCAAATAACGGCACGGTGCCAAATTACGGCACGGTGCCAAATTACGGCACGGTTCCAAATTACGGCACGGTGCCAAATAACGGCACGGTGCCAAATTACGGCACGGTGCCAAATTACGGCACGGTGCCAAATTACGGCACGGTGCCAAATTACGGCACGGTGCCAAATAACGGCACGGTGCCAAATTACGGCATGGTGCCAAATAACGGCACGGTGCCAAATAACGGCACGGTGCCAAATAACGGCACGGTGCCAAATTACGGCACGGTGCCAAATAACGGCACGGTGCCAAATAACGGCACGGTGCCAAATAACGGCACGGTGCCAAATTACTGCACGGTGCCAAATAACGGCACGGTGCCAAATAACGGCACGGTGCCAAATAACGGCACGGTGCCAAATTACGGCACGGTGCCAAATTACGGCACGGTGCCAAATAACGGCACGGTGCCAAATAACGGCACGGTGCCAAATAACGGCACGGTGCCAAATAACGGCACGGTGCCAAATTACGGCACGGTGCCAAATTACGGCACGGTGCCAAATTACGGCACGGTGCCAAATTACAGCACGGTGCCAAATTACGGCAGTGTGCCAAATAACGGCACGGTGCCAAATAACGGCACGGTGCCAAATAACGGCACGGTGCCAAATTACGGCACGGTGCCAAATTACGGCACGGTGCCAAATAACGGCACGGTGCCAAATTACGGCACGGTGCCAAATTACGGCACGGTGCCAAATAACGGCACGGTGCCAAATTACGGCACGGTGCCAAATAACGGCACGGTGCCAAATAACGGCACGGTGCCAAATAACGGCACGGTGCCAAATTACGGCACGGTGCCAAATAACGGCACGGCACGGTGCCAAATTATGGCACGGTGCCAAATAACGGCACGGTGCCAAATAACGGAACGGTGCCAAATAACGGCACGGTGCCAAATAACGGCACGGTGCCAAATAACGGCACGGTGCCAAATTACGGCACGGTGCCAAATAACGGCACGGTGCCAAATTATGGCACGGTGCCAAATTACGGCACGGTGCCAAATAACGGCACGGTGCCAATTAACGGCACGGTGCCAAATTACGGCACGGTGCCAAATAACGGCACGGTGCCAAATAACGGCACGGTGCCAAATAACGGCACGGTGCCAAATAACGGCACGGTGCCAAATTACGGCACGGTGCCAAATAACGGCACGGCACGGTGCCAAATTATGGCACGGTGCCAAATAACGGCAAGGTGCCAAATAACGGCACGGTGCCAAATAACGGCACGGTGCCAAATAACGGCACGGTGCCAAATAACGGCACGGTGCCAAATTACGGCACGGTGCCAAATAACGGCACGGTGCCAAATAACGGCACGGTGCCAAATAACGGCACGGTGCCAAATAACGGCACGGTGCCAAATAAGGGCACGGTGCCAAATTACGGCACGGTGCCAAATAACGGCACGGTGCCAAATAACGGCACGGTGCCAAATAACGGCACGGTGCCAAATTACGGCACGGTGCCAAATTACGGCACGGTGCCAAATTACGGCACGGTGCCAAATAACGGCACGGTGCCAAATAACGGCACGGTGCCAACGGCACGGTGCCAAATTACGGCACGGTGCCAAATTACGGCCAAATTACGGCACGGTGCCAAATTACGGCACGGTGCCAAATTACGGCACGGTGCCAAATAACGGCACGGTGCCAAATTACGGCACGGTGCCAAATAACGGCACGGCACGGTGCCAAATTATGGCACGGTGCCAAATAACGGCACGGTGCCAAATAACGGCACGGTGCCAAATAACGGCACGGTGCCAAATAACGGCACGGTGCCAAATTACGGCACGGTGCCAAATAACGGCACGGTGCCAAATAACGGCACGGTGCCAAATAACGGCACGGTGCCAAATAACGGCACGGTGCCAAATTACGGCACGGTGCCAAATAACGGCACGGCACGGTGCCAAATTATGGCACGGTGCCAAATAACGGCACGGTGCCAAATAACGGCACGGTGCCAAATAACGGCACGGTGCCAAATAACGGCACGGTGCCAAATTACGGCACGGTGCCAAATAACGGCACGGTGCCAAATAACGGCACGGTGCCAAATAACGGCACGGTGCCAAATAAGGGCACGGTGCCAAATTACGGCACGGTGCCAAATAACGGCACGGTGCCAAATAACGGCACGGTGCCAAATAACGGCACGGTGCCAAATTACGGCACGGTGCCAAATTACGGCACGGTGCCAAATTATGGCACGGTGCCAAATAACGGCACGGTGCCAAATTACGGCACGGTGCCAAATAACGGCACGGTGCCAAATTACGGCACGGTGCCAAATTACGGCACGGTGCCAAATTACGGCACGGTGCCAAATAACGGCACGGTGCCAAATTACGGCACGATGCCAAATAACGGCACGGTGCCAAATTACGGCACGGTGCCAAATTAGGGCACGGTTCCAAATTACGGCACGGTTCCAAATTACGGCACGGTGCCAAATTACGGCACGGTGCCAAATAACGGCACGGTGCCAAATTACGGCACGGTGCCAAATTACGGCACGGTGCCAAATTACGGCACGGTGCCAAATAACGGCACGGTGCCAAATTACGGCACGGTGCCAAATAACGGCACGGTGCCAAATTACGGCACGGTGCCAAATAACGGCACGGTACCAAATAACGGCACGGTGCCAAATAACGGCACGGTGCCAAATAACGGCACGGAGCCAAATTACGGCACGGTGCCAAATAACGGCACGGTGCCAAATAACGGCACGGTGCCAAATAACGGCACGGTGCCAAATTACGGCACGGTGCCAAATAACGGCACGGTGCCAAATAACGGCACGGTGCCAAATAACGGCACGGTGCCAAATAACGGCACGGTGCCAAATTATGGCACGGTGCCAAATTACGGCACGGTGCCAAATAACGGCACGGTGCCAAATAACGGCACGGTGCCAATTAACGGCACGGTGCCAAATTACGGCACGGTGCCAAATTATGGCACGGTGCCAAATAACGGCACGGTGCCAAATAACGGCACGGTGCCAAATAACGGCACGGTGCCAAATAACGGCACGGTGCCAAATAACGGCACGGTGCCAAATTACGGCACGGTGCCAAATAACGGCACGGTGCCAAATAACGGCACGGTGCCAAATAACGGCACGGTGCCAAATAAGGGCACGGTGCCAAATTACGGCACGGTGCCAAATAACGGCACGGTGCCAAATAACGGCACGGTGCCAAATAACGGCACGGTGCCAAATAACGGCACGGTGCCAAATTACGGCACGGTGCCAAATAACGGCACGGTGCCAAATAACGGCACGGTGCCAAATTATGGCACGGTGCCAAATTACGGCACGGTGCCAAATAACGGCACGGTGCCAATTAACGGCACGGTGCCAAATTACGGCACGGTGCCAAATAACGGCACGGTGCCAAATAACGGCACGGTTCCAAATTACGGCACGGTGCCAAATTACGGCACGGTGCCAAATAACGGCACGGTGCCAAATTACGGCACGGTGCCAAATTACGGCACGGTGCCAAATTACGGCACGGTGCCAAATAACGGCACGGTGCCAAATTACGGCACGGTGCCAAATAACGGCACGGTGCCAAATTACGGCACGGTGCCAAATAACGGCACGGTACCAAATAACGGCACGGTGCCAAATAACGGCACGGTGCCAAATAACGGCACGGTGCCAAATTACGGCACGGTGCCAAATAACGGCACGGTGCCAAATAACGGCACGGTGCCAAATAACGGCACGGTGCCAAATTACGGCACGGTGCCAAATAACGGCACGGTGCCAAATAACGGCACGGTGCCAAATAACGGCACGGTGCCAAATAACGGCACGGTGCCAAATTATGGCACGGTGCCAAATTACGGCGCGGTGCCAAATAACGGCACGGTGCCAATTAACGGCACGGTGCCAAATTACGGCACGGTGCCAAATTATGGCACGGTGCCAAATAACGGCACGGTGCCAAATAACGGCACGGTGCCAAATTATGGCACGGTGCCAAATTACGGCACGGTGCCAAATAACGGCACGGTGCCAAATAACGGCACGGTGCCAAATTATGGCACGGTGCCAAATTACGGCACGGTGCCAAATAACGGCACGGTGCCAATTAACGGCACGGTGCCAAATTACGGCACGGTGCCAAATAACGGCACGGTGCCAAATAACGGCACGGTGCCAAATAACGGCACGGTGCCAAATTACGGCACGGTGCCAAATTATGGCACGGTGCCAAATAACGGCACGGTGCCAAATAACGGCACGGTGCCAAATAACGGCACGGTGCCAAATAACGGCACGGTGCCAAATAACGGCACGGTGCCAAATTACGGCACGGTGCCAAATAACGGCACGGTGCCAAATAACGGCACGGTGCCAAATAACGGCACGGTGCCAAATAAGGGCACGGTGCCAAATTACGGCACGGTGCCAAATAACGGCACGGTGCCAAATAACGGCACGGTGCCAAATAACGGCACGGTGCCAAATAACGGCACGGTGCCAAATTACGGCACGGTGCCAAATTACGGCACGGTGCCAAATTACGGCACGGTGCCAAATAACGGCACGGTGCCAAATAACGGCACGGTGCCAAATTACGGCACGGTGCCAAATTACGGCCAAATTACGGCACGGTGCCAAATTACGGCACGGTGCCAAATTACGGCACGGTGCCAAATAACGGCACGGTGCCAAATTACGGCACGGTGCCAAATAACGGCACGGCACGGTGCCAAATTATGGCACGGTGCCAAATAACGGCACGGTGCCAAATAACGGCACGGTGCCAAATAACGGCACGGTGCCAAATTACGGCACGGTGCCAAATAACGGCACGGTGCCAAATAACGGCACGGTGCCAAATAACGGCACGGTGCCAAATAACGGCACGGTGCCAAATTACGGCACGGTGCCAAATAACGGCACGGCACGTTGCCAAATTATGGCACGGTGCCAAATAACGGCACGGTGCCAAATAACGGCACGGTGCCAAATAACGGCACGGTGCCAAATAACGGCACGGTGCCAAATAACGGCAGGGTGCCAAATAACGGCACGGTGCCAAATAACGGCACGGTGCCAAATTACGGCACGGTTCCAAATTACGGCACGGTGCCAAATTACGGCACGGTGCCAAATAACGGCACGGTGCCAAATAACGGCACGGTGCCAAATAACGGCACGGTGCCAAATTACGGCACGGTGCCAAATTACGGCACGGTGCCAAATTATGGCACGGTGCCAAATAACGGCACGGTGCCAAATAACGGCACGGTGCCAAATAACGGCACGGTGCCAAATAACGGCGGTGCCAAATAACGGCACGGTGCCAAATAACGGCAGGGTGCCAAATAACGGCACGGTGCCAAATAACGGCACGGTGCCAAATTACGGCACGGTTCCAAATTACGGCACGGTGCCAAATTACGGCACGGTGCCAAATAACGGCACGGTGCCAAATAACGGCACGGTGCCAAATAACGGCACGGTGCCAAATTACGGCACGGTGCCAAATTACGGCACGGTGCCAAATTATGGCACGGTGCCAAATAACGGCACGGTGCCAAATAACGGCACGGTGCCAAATAACGGCACGGTGCCAAATAACGGCACGGTGCCAAATAAGGGCACGGTGCCAAATTACGGCACGGTGCCAAATAACGGCACGGTGCCAAATTACGGCACGGTGCCAAATAACGGCACGGTGCCAAATTACGGCACGGTGCCAAATTACGGCACGGTGCCAAATTACGGCACGGTGCCAAATAACGGCACGGTGCCAAATTACGGCACGATGCCAAATAACGGCACGGTGCCAAATTACGGCACGGTGCCAAATTAGGGCACGGTTCCAAATTACGGCACGGTTCCAAATTACGGCACGGTGCCAAATTACGGCACGGTGCCAAATAACGGCACGGTGCCAAATTACGGCACGGTGCCAAATTACGGCACGGTGCCAAATTACGGCACGGTGCCAAATAACGGCACGGTGCCAAATTACGGCACGGTGCCAAATAACGGCACGGTGCCAAATTACGGCATGGTGCCAAATAACGGCACGGTACCAAATAACGGCACGGTGCCAAATAACGGCACGGTGCCAAATAACGGCACGGTGCCAAATTACGGCACGGTGCCAAATAACGGCACGGTGCCAAATAACGGCACGGTGCCAAATAACGGCACGGTGCCAAATTACGGTACGGTGCCAAATAACGGCACGGTGCCAAATAACGGCACGGTGCCAAATTACGGCACGGTGCCAAATTACGGCACGGTGCCAAATTAACGGCACGGTGCCAAATAACGGCACGGTGCCAAATTATGGCACGGTGCCAAATTATGGCACGGTGCCAAATTACGGCACGGTGCCAAATTATGGCACGGTGCCAAATTACGGCACGGTGCCAAATTACGGCACGGTGCCAAATTACGGCACGGTGCCAAATTACGGCACGGTGCCAAATAACGGCACGGTGCCAAATTACGGCACGGTGCCAAATTATGGCACGGTGCCAAATTACGGCAAATAACGGCACGGTGCCAAATAACGGCACGGTGCCAAATTACGGCACGGTGCCAAATAACGGCACGGTGCCAAATAACGGCACGGTGCCAAATTACGGCACGCTGCCAAATAACGGCACGGTGCCAAATAACGGCACGGTGCCAACGGCACGGTGCCAAATTACGGCACGGTGCCAAATTACGGCACGGTGCCAAATAACGGCACGGTGCCAAATTATGGCACGGTGCCAAATTACGGCACGGTGCCAAATAACGGCACGGTGCCAAATAACGGCACGGTGCCAAATAAAGGCACGGTGCCAAATAAATTACGGCACGGTGCCAAATAACGGCACGGTGCCAAATAACGGCACGGTGCCAAATAACGGCACGGTGCCAAATAACGGCACGGTGCCAAACAGTGTTGGGCAAAACGTAATTGTCAGTGCAATTAACAATTAACGATTAATCAATTGTTAATTGTAGATTTCTGCAATTGACAATTAATCAATTGTAATTGTAAATTTCTGCAATTAACAATTAATCAATTGTTAATTGTATTTTTCACAATTAACAATTAATTAATTGTTAATTGCATTTTTCACAATTAACAATTAATTAATTGTTAATTGTTGCATTTTTCACAATTAACAATTAATTAATTGTTAATTGTTTGATCAATCATTACTAGTACAATTAACAATTAAATCTTATGAACTTTTAATTTGTCTAAAAACGACGGGATCGGGAAGGGGTTGGAATTGGGAGGGAAGCGAAAGGATGGTTAGGGGAGGGGGGGTGGGAAGGGGAAAAGGGAGGGGGTAGGGGGAGGGAGAGGGGGGTGGGAAGGGGAAAAGGGAGGGGGGAGGGGGAGGGGGAGGGGGGTGGGAAGGGGAAAAGGGAGGGGGGAGGTGGAGAGGGAGGTGGAGAGGGAGGTGGAGAGGGGGAGTGGTAGGTCTCCTTCCCCCTCCCCCCTCCACTCTCCCCCACCCCCACCCCCTCCCCCACCCCCTCCCCCACCCCCTCCCCCTCCCCCTCCCCCTCCCCCTCCCCCTCCCCCTCCCCCTCCCTTTTCCCCTTCCCACCCCCTCCCCCACCCCACTCCCCATCCCCCTCCCCATCCAATTTTTTGTGGAAATTTTACATTCAATGTACATTTTTTTTACAGGCCCTTGTTTTTGAATTTTTAATTGTAAATTTAATTGCAAAAAAGTTAATTGATTGAAAATTTAATTGCAATTAATTTAATTGCAAAATACTGCAATTAAATTTAATTGCAATTAAATTTAATTGCAATTAAATTTAATTGCAATTGAATTTAATTGTAAAATCTGCAATTAAATTTAATTGCAATTAAATTTAATTGCAAAATCTGCAATTAAATTTAATTGCAATTAAATTAATTGCAATTAAATTTTCAATCAATTGATTAGTCAATTGAAAATTTAATTGATTGATGCCCAACACTGGTGCCAAACAACGGCACGGTGCCAAATTACGGCACGGTGCCAAATAACGGCACGGTGCCAAATAACGGCACGGTGCCAAACACCGGCACGGTGCCAAATAACGGCACGGTGCCAAATAACGACACGGTGCCAAATAACGGCACGGTGCCAAATTACGGCACGGTGCCAAATTACGGCACGGTGCCAAATTACGGCACGGTGCCAAATTACGGCACGGTGCCAAATTACGGCACGGTGCCAAATTACGGCACGGTGCCAAATTACGGCAGTGTGCCAAATAATGGCAGTGTGCCAAATAATGGCAGTGTGCCAAATAATGGCACGGTGCCAAATAACGGCACGGTTCCAAATAACGGCACGGTGCCAAATAACGGCACGGTGCCAAATAACGGCACGGTGCCAAATTACGGCAGGGTGCCAAATAACGGCACGGTGCCAAATTACGGCACGGTGCCAAATAACGGCACGGTGCCAAATAACGGCACGGTGCCAAATAACGGCACGGTGCCAAATTACGGCACGGTTCCAAATTACGGCACGGTGCCAAATAACGGCACGGTGCCAAATAACGGCACGGTTCCAAATTACGGCACGGTGCCAAATAACGGCACGGTGCCAAATAACGGCACGGTGCCAAATTACGGCACGGTTCCAAATTACGGCACGGTTCCAAATTACGGCACGGTGCCAAATAACGGCACGGTACCAAATAACGGCACGGTGCCAAATAACGGCACGGTGCCAAATAACGGCACGGTGCCAAATTACGGCACGGTGCCAAATTACGGCACGGTGCCAAATTACGGCACGGTGCCAAATAACGGCACGATGCCAAATTATGGCACGGTGCCAAATTACGGCACGGTGCCAAATTACGGCACGGTGCCAAATTACGGCACGGTGCCAAATTACGGCACGGTGCCAAATTACGGCACGGTGCCAAATTACGGCACGGTGCCAAATTACGGCACGGTGCCAAATAACGGCAGTGTGCCAAATAATGGCACGGTGCCAAATAACGGCACGGTTCAAAAGTACGGCACCAAAAAAAGTGCGGCACCAAAAAAAGTTCGGCACCAAAAAAAGTGCGGCACCAAAAAAAGTGCGGCGCCAAAAAAAGTGCGGCACCAAAAAAAGTGCGGCACCAAAAAAGGTGCGGCACCAAAAAAAGTGCGGCACCAAAAAAAGTAGTACCAAAGTACGGCACCAAAAAAAGTGCGGCACCAAAAAAAGTAGTACCAAAGTACGGCACCAAAAAAAGTGCGGCACCAAAAACAGTGCCGCAAAAACAGTAAGAAAAAGTGCGGCGCCAAAATGCGGTACCAAAGTACGGCACCAAAGTGCGGCACCAAAAAAAGTGCGGTACCAAAGTACGGCACCAAAGTACGGTTCCAAAGTACGGCACCAAAGTACGGCACCAAAGTAGGGCGCTAAAGTAGGGCACCAAAGTAGGGCACCAAAGTTACCTAGTTTTTTACGCGTAAAAACCTCAATTTTAACGTAAAAAACGTAAAAAACTGTAAAAAACCTGAAACATTGATGATAAAAATTTTAATAAGTAGCCATTCACTAAATATAGTAATTATTTGTAAATAAATCACCTTAGAACAATAAAAAGGTTAATAGTCTTCAGCAAACACAGAAAAGAATTCAAAAGCATTTCCTCTTGAAAGTGAAAAAGATTTTAAACTCGGAGTTCAAAAACTGTTTATATCCTATCATTACATTACGTCCGCCTACTCATTTTAACGTTAATTAATGTGAATAATGTGGAGAGATTTGCGACATATGGGCTATTTTAACCCTTTGTTGCAGTGTTGTTGTACAACAACACCTTTTCTAATTCAGTTTTTTTAATATTATAACATATATTTCATGCACTTATATTGACTAAATTCATTTCGTAAGTATCCTAGGACATCAATTGTTATGAAAAAAAAGTAATATGCGCTTTTTTTTATAATTACTGCATTTTATAAATAAATAAAGAGCAAAAAAGTAGCTTTTTGCAGATTAAATGTAACTGTGGCAAATCTATTACAGTTAAAAAAATCGGTAATTAGCTTTATAAAGGTTTTTGGGGTCGCTAATTACGAATCTGAAGTCAAAACTTCAAAATTCTAAATGGCGGATCCAATATGGCGGTCGAAAAAGATAAAATTACGTACTAGTTTTCAGCGTAATCTAATGAATTTTATCTTTTTTGACCGCCATATTGGATCGGCCATTTTGATTTTTGATGTTTTGACTTCAGATTCGTAATCAGCGACCCCAAAAACCCTCGGATACCAAAAACCGTGAAAATTAATTCCATAGAAAAATGTATGCATGAAAGGGTTAAAGAAACATATTTGGACTAGTTCTTGCAGCAATAAGCGTAATTTTAAAGTTTGCATCAAAAAATCGTTTTTAAACACAAGGAGACTCATTCCGAAGGCGTAAATTGAAACAAAACTGGAAAAAGGGAAAAGAAATTCTAAAAACTGGAAAAATTCCATTCAAACAACTGTTCTAATTTGAGTTAATAGACTGTCCTACTTAGTAGTACAGTCTATTAAGTGCTGATGTCCACTCTCTATATTATAGGATCTCTAATAAAATGCTGAGAAAAACTTTAAAACAGACTGTCATACTTTGTAGGAACTGCGATGTCCCATTTTTTAGGTTTTTTATTATTTTTTACGTTTTTTAGTTTTTTACGTTTTTTACCAGTTTTTTACGTTTTTTACGTGAAAAATGTAAAAAACTGTTTTTTACGCCGTTTTGCCCAACACTGGCGATTCGCCTCTGTAAATAGTGGGAAATTCTATTTAAATTTTGAATACTGCAAGATGTCCTTGAGCAATTATCAAAATCTAACACTTTTACAAAATATCTGAGAACCTCAAAATTAAATAAGGTATATACTGTACTGTTCGATTTGAAAGAGATTATTTTTACCGGTAGGTAATTTTCTTAAAGATATAATTAAAATTTTGATCAACCTGCGCGTTTTTTTTATTGTTCTGGAGGTATATAGAGCAACGCATACAAACCGCAGCTGCCGGAGCAGCTTAAAAACATTTAAAAAACTCATAAAAAATGTAAAAACATTAAAAAATTTGTATTTTCATTGTTTTTTTTTATAATCATATCATACTAATCATACTAATATATAAAAATGAGTTGGTGTCTGTCTGTCTGTCTGTTCCTCTTTCATGCAAAAACGGCTGAACCGATTGACTTGAAATTTGGCATGAGTGTCTGTGGTAGTTCTGGTTCCAACATAGGCATACGGAAAAGTAGCGCGAGGGGTAAGGGGAGGCGGTAAAGTGATTTCGAAACTTAGTTTTTTCGCTTTGGTACTCTTTCGCGGGGAAACTACTAAACCGATTGGCCTGAAATTTGGCATAGATGTTCGTCGGGGGTCCAGCCTCAACATAGATCCATTAAAAAGTAGCCCGAGAGGTGGGGGAGTCAGGGGAGAGGGTGCCGGGTGAAACCGGTAATGGGCAATAACCAATTATTTCAAAATCTATTGTCAAATTTTTCCCGATATTTGTCAGTATAGATATAGATAGATAAAATAAACGCGGGGCCGGAGGCCGCGTATCATGAGGGGTGTGAACCGCGAAGCGGGTCGGGGCGCAGCCCCTAGTTTTTAATAAAATAATATTGTACGGCAAATATTTTCATTCAAAAACATTACAAATGCTTATACAAATTCCTTTAATGCCTAAATGTATGCAATTGCAACTTTGAATTACAGAAAAACCTCGTTGGGTTCAAATTTTCTTTATTTTTATACATCTAATAATTTTTTGTTGATTTTAAGTAACTTGAGTATTAGTTGGCCCCTCTGTCGCTGAAACAAAATTACTGATTATGGATGAAGTAATTGCAAGCGATGAAATATAATAACAAAAACAGCAGAGATAGTAATTTACTTTTACTTAGATGAAAAGTAGTGTATAGGGAAAAATCAATAAAAACTTTTTGAAATAATTATGAGCAATTTTTGAGCCAATTTTAATTAATTCAACACATATTTTTATTATAAATCACCATATTTGAAACTCATTTTTAAGCCCACCGAATCACTAATTAGAACAATAGAGTGCCGGTTATAGTGGCTTTTATGTAATATTTTTTCAACCAAACCAAACCAAATCGAATCAAACACTTGTTTATAAATATTTATGACCAATTACTGTAAATAACTTTAATTAAAATCGATTTTACAACAAACGATGACCACTGACATCCCAGTTAAAAATTCATAAAGTAATGTTGCATAAGAAGGATCTCTTTTTGTATGTATTTATAAACATTCATACCTAACTCACACTCGCCAAAGCTATTTCAAAAATGTGCGTCGGAATGCAATACAATTCGTAAAAATCGCATGTTTTGCTCACCGTAATCAAATTCTCTACCACTAAAATATTTTGTAAATATTCGTTACGCTTTCATTTTGAATATTGTTTGCGGTTTAAATGGAAATTAATCTGCGAATGACCAAATTTTCTGTTATACTGTTTGGTTTTTTTTTTAAATCCATTTTGTTATGATTTATTTAAAATGTTCTTTGTGTGATTTTGTGTTTGGTTTGAAAAGTAATACCAACATATCAATTTCTTTCTTTTAGACTTTAATTATTGAGTTATTCATTATTAAAATATGTTTTGCTAACAGCGGGTGATTTTAATATAATTCAGATGGAAAATTATGTTTGCTATAAAATCATTGTGGACAGTTATTTAGTTTGAGCTCTTTGTTGCATATGTACTAGAGAAGACACTTGTACAATATTATCATAGACAGCAAGTGGTTACATAATTTCCATATTATGTTATTACCTTGTATTTATTAATTTAGAATTGAATAATAGTAACCGTGCTTAAAAAAAAGGGTGTTCACAGTCCTCTTTTAAATTGCGAGTGATTTTACCGCTCGGTAATTCAGTCAAATTTAACAGATTTTTACCGAGACGGTAACTTGGTTCATGTAAAAATGAATTACCGGATTCGGTAATTGTAGACATGCCTTGAGTCGTGTTTTCCGGCCCGGTTATTCGGTATCAAGAATCAACCGCGAGTGGCGCTAGTAATGTTTTTAGTTGTCAAATTTTCTCGCTGGTTTTTTGTTAATCTCATCGGACTGCAAATTTTTTCAATTTTGATAGCCGTTGCCACAATAGAAATTCAAAAGAATACATCAAACATGTATATAAAGGTATGTGACATATTTTACAATCAAATTCGCGGTTCATGATTTGGTCACGTATCCAATAAAAGCGCTGTTCTCAAATCTGTGCTGTGGGATGTTCACAGCAGAATAGTTTCAGTCTTTTAATATTACCGAAAACACCGAATACCCAAAATTAAAAGAGGACTGTGAATACCCTGAATGTAAATTCCTTATAATGGGTGTTTCAATGGCTTGGAGCGATGTTAACACAAAATAAGACAATGTTATTTGTTATATTTTTTTGATTTCTTTATTGATTCATGTTATTTGGAACATGGCAATTAAAAGTATAATATCGCTCAAATGATCGCGAGGGCTTCGGCGGCACATCTCCACTCAATGGTCAACATTTTTAATGGTATCTCTGCATAATTGCTCCTCGATCCCAGGAATATGCCTTATTATATCATCCTTCAGCTGTTGAATTGTTGTTGGCTTGTTTACATAGACCTAACTCTTAAGATAACCCCAAAGGAAGAAGTCCAAAAGTGTCAAATCGCACGATCTTGGTGGTGAAGTGCGCGAAATGCATTTTTGTTTGAACGCGCATTTTCGTAATTGGCTTCAATAACAAATTATTCGATTGTTAATCTTTTTATACCCGTATGGTGAAATCAAAGGGTATATTAACTTTGCCTTACCGTTTGTAACGCCAAGATCCCGTCATCACACACAAAAATGAATTACACCAGTGTGTTTAGAATGACAAAAATAATTAATTTTTGCATGTCCATCCGTCTGTCCGTCCGTCCGTCCGTCTGTCTGTGGCGCGGATTGCGAGCGCATGGATTTAGCTAGAAATTTGAAATTTTGCGCAGATCCGTTTTTCGTAAAATGTGAGGCTAAGTTCGTTAATGGACAAAAATGGACCATTAGGAAACGTTTTATACGAACAAAAATACGAACGAAAACGTTTTTTGTGAATATCTCAAAAACGGTGCATCCTAACACATGGTCTGAAAAGTCCCGAGCCTAACACATGTATGGCGCTAGTTTTATTGCATTCACCTCTTTTTCAGTTAGTACTAACCTTCAAAAGACAGCTGTTAAAATTTCATGATGTTCCATTCATTAGTTTGTGAGTTATTGTGCAAAGAGTGACGCTACTTTTGTTATTTTCAAGACAACGCACCGTGTCACAAGTCAATCAAAACAATGGCAAAATTGCATGAATTGAAATTCGAATTGCTCCCACATCCACCGTATTCGCCAGATTTGGCTCCCAGCGACTACTGGCTGTTCGCAGACCTCAAAAAAAATGCTCACCGGTAAGAAATTTCGCACGAATGAAGGGTTATCGCTGAAACTGAGGCCTATTTTGAGGCTAAATCTAAAAAGATAAATCTTTCTACAAAAGTGGTATTGAAATGTTAGAGCGGCGCTGGAATGATTGCGTTGCTCTTGATGGAGATTACGTTGATGAATAAAGCTAATTTTGAACAAAAAAAACCCGTGTTTTCTTTGTTAGACCCGGGACTTTTCAGCCCATGTGTTATCAAAAAGGTACAAGAACCAAACTTATTTAGGATATGATTCTAATACATCAAAATCCGATTGGAATAAATTTTAAAAAATCCCTTTGGAAAGTTTGCCTTCAAAGTGGAATTTTGGTACAACTGTTCGAATTTTGATACGAATATCACCATACGGGTTTTCAATAATTGCCAGATTGGCAATTATAGCTTTTGTTATGTTTATGGTTGAAATTGCCAAAAACTGAACTTGTCAAACCTGAAAACAGATGTCAAAAATCATTAGACGTCTAAGCATCAATCACATTTAACATCGGTCGAAGCAATTGGAACACCCGATATAACCAAGAATTTTTAACAAGAGCCTTCACTTTTCAACGATGTCTTGATCGATTGTTTTAGCTGCACAGATAGCCAGGCATAGAACCCAAACTTTTACTTCGATTTTGATAGAATGCGACTTCAATTAAATTTGTCTAGAATTGCATTGTAATAAATTGATCAAGAATATCAACATATTCGTAGCCATTTTATTAACCAGAATAGTCAAAAAGAAATGAGTTTGTATTAAACCCATGAATTTTGCGTTGAAAACGTTGCTATAATCAATTTTCCAATTTTTGATTTATATATAACAAGACCATATATGATCATACATATTACATGTGACTAATAAATTTACAAGGCATTATCTACAGATGTATATCCAATTCAAATTACGAAATCAGTTCAATCGCGAGGTGTTTGTGTAAATTTATATAAAAATGTATTGAATTTCTATATTATAGTATTGTATATGGTAACTAATGTGTAAATAATATATACTTTACGCACAGAAAAAAATGATGTTGTATTATTTACAAAATGGGGTTTGTTAAGCCTAACAAAAAAAAAATCGTAAATATTACTGAAGTTTTGTATATACTACGAAAAAATTAACGAATATTTTTTCGTATAGTTACTAAAATTTGTTAATATTACGAAGTACATTTTGTCAAATCTGATTTGCATCATGGCGTCATTACGACACACAAGCTTTTCTATTAGTGGTCTCATTAGCCGCTGTAAGCATCCAATTCCCTGCTGTTAATGTTTGGATGCCTGCAGCAGGTAATTAGACTACTAGTAGAACTGCGCCACACTTGTGCATGACGAAAAAATGGCGATAATTTTGTTAGTCGATTCGCCAATTCTAAAAACTCGATTTTAAAGCGATTCCAATAATTTTTCATAAAACTGATGCAAAAAATCAGTTTTTGGAAAGCATTTCTTAGTTTAGACATTAGTTGGAATGCTTTTTTGAAATATTTTTTATGCCATTTTTTTTCAGATTTCGATAATTTTTTCCCATTTTCGAAAAATACTAAACGCGAATAGTATTTTTTCGAGGTAACACAACAACATTCGTCGAGAGAATTCATTCGTTTGAAGTTTTTGTAAGAAAAATCATTCAAAATAAATTATTTTCATTTCGCATCATATTGGCCGTCATAAAACATTTCCTCCATACGAATATTCAATATAGAAACTATCAGAAACAAACAAGCATCTCCTAATTTTTAAAGTCATCACACTAAAACAATTTCCGCTCGTTAGTTGCATATATTAAATTCTATGAACACACACTAAGCAAGAAACAGAAAGAGATTCTATATCAACAAGAGAGATTTGTTTTTGTAATATTTACAAAATATTTGTAATATTTACAAAATATTTGTAATATTAACAAAATTTTTGCGAAAACGAAATACAAAAGTACAAAAACTTAACAAAATTGACATCGTACCATTAACAAATATTTTGTCGGCCCATGGGGGACAAATGGTTTCGTTATATTAACAAACGTTTTCGTAATATTTACATACATTTTATTTTCTGTGCGGCTTTGATATGTTTACAAACTCATAACTGTACTACGGGTATAAGAGGAGATGATTTTCATATACTTATAATATAGTTGTGATGAAATAATGTCACATAAACGACCCTTAATATAGTTTTGTTCCATCTCATTCTACAAAATTAAATAATAATTGAAAATCATACAAGAGACCGATGTCATGGAGTTTATATCTAAATATGGTTACATCAATTGATATACAGATTGAAAACAAATAAATATATATTGGAACTAGCTTAGTTGATTCATAAATGATACAAAATTTGCATATCATGCCAGTAAACTTATAGCAGTATATATATTTGTAACAGTGTTTTTGTATTTTTTGGTTCTCACGGTCAAACAGATACAAATTCAGAAACCAAAACAGCGAGCTTTATAGTATAGAATAGATAGATACACACTCCATCGTTTACCGATAAATGTATCTACAATAAACTCATGTGTATTTCGTACAATGAATTTTCCTGTAAACTTTCATTTGTGTCAAATGTAGTTATGTTTACCGATTATTCGCGACAATCAGTGTCATATAGGTATCTATACATCTTTACCTGCTTCCATACCATTATAGCAGATAAGGTGAACTGAGGTAAACACAGTTGGGGTAGGCATATGAAGCCGGTTGAGTGGATGAAATCCTTAGTGCAGGTGTGTTGCGCTGTAATCATAATGAATACATTCAAGTGCTTATATGTATCTACAAGTATATAGAAAAAAATGTTGGTATCACCAAATGATTTTCTTATAAGGGTATATGTAAAAAACTTAATTCTACGTTTTATTTGAAAAACTTTCTTCTTATTTGAAAAAAATGTCGTGAAGAACTGAAAAAATCTAAAAGTTTTTTTTTGGCTTTAATGAATTAATTTTTATTTGTCCACAGAATCTTATTTTCCAACAAATAACCGTTTCCAAAAAAATTGAGAAAAACAAAAATGAAGGAAAAATTCTTATCAAAAACTTCCTGATATTAGATGCTGCTAAACACTTTGATTTGAACCATTTGACCGATTGTGGAATCAAAAGTCTTCTAAGGGAAGTGCTACAGGACAGGTAGTGTGAAAAATATGTTCAACATCTTAATTTTTTATGTTAAAAAAAATTTACAACTTTCAATGTTGGGCAAAAAAGATGCATTTTGTAAAATCATAATTATTGAGAATGTAAAATTTATATTGGGAGTGTGAATTAATTCGTAGCGTTTTTTTTTCAAACAATTAAACATTTGTTGTGAAAAACTGGTTATACATTTATGACGTTTTCGACTGGCAGATTCAGGGCAGATTTAGAGCAGGCTCTACCACAGTTTAGAGCAAGTTATTTTCGAGCAGATTGGAGCAGATTTCGAGCACCTCTACTTGCGAGTCGAGCATTTCTCAAAAAACAAGAAGAAGAATAAAACAAATTAAAATTAATTTTGGGATCTTCCCTTTAAGTTTACGCTGCCCTAATATATTTGTGACCAAATGAAATTCTTCTTCACTAGACGAAGAAGAATCCAAGAAATCAAACACAAGAATATTTTCAATTTTCAATTTCACACGATTTTGTTAGCCTTAACCTCAAAAGAGCAACTCAAATCTGACTACATTAGGCAGATCACAAAATTGCTCGAAAAATGCTCTTTTAGTGCTCGCATACGGAGTACTTTCGTCACTCGAACACGTAACTCTTTTGCGAGCGATCAAAAAATCTCAGTCGAACACAAGATCTCAGAGTGAGCAACTTCAGAGCAACTTCAGAGCAAAAAGATGTAACGGGCATATTTTGTTTATAAAGGAAAAACAAAACAATTATAATGAGTATATGATTTATACAAAAAAATTCAAAATATATTAATCTATCATGTAGGGTATAATGCCAGCTTAGGATTTAGTTTATATCACAGTTAAATTTTTTTTGAAATTCAAAAAATAATTGTAGCAACGGATTCAAAAAGAATATTCTGAATTATTATCTCGATGGTCAAAATTTAAAAGTCCTTTTGAAATATTGAACACGTGCAGGATTCCCTTAAATTCTAATTTCAAAAGAACAATAAAAGAATTCAAATTTGAGCCCATAACTATTTTAAGATACAATAGAAAGAATACGGTACCAAAACGACGATTAACGAAAAATTAAAAATTAGAAGTTCACTCGGAGATGTAGCGTTGCTTCGGCAGGATCGCTTGCACGTTTAATTTTGACGCGAAAATCAACAAGGGGTTATTCCCTATCATATAAATAAATACACGTAATTAAAATTGTTAATTAAAATTAAACAAAAAAAAAAACACACTAAAAGTTTAGTGAAAGCTTAGACAAACAATATATGTATAGTGAGACAATTTATCCGATGATTTTTGTGATATGGATTGCACATAAAACATTTAATCGGCATATCTAATACATAGTTTGTGATCACACATAAAACATTTAATCAATATATCTAATACATAGTTTGTGTATATTTAAAGAACAAAAAAAAAAAAAAAAAAAAAATAAATAAAAACATAAAAAAAAGCAACGCAAGTTCGAGCCACAGGAGGACGTCAGCATACAACACGGAGCATGCAACATTAAACAACACTATATGCAACATTCAACAAAGCAGCAAACATCGAAGATCATCATCCGACCAACGATTATTGAAACACAGGAAAAACACGATGAGTACCAAACACTTTCTTGTTGTATAAAAAAAAAAAATACTTTTGAATCAAACATTGAATTATATAACGAAAGAAAAGAAAATATATTTAAAAATTTGTACAATTATATTAGGCTTAGTAGGGTTAGTATAGTTAAAACAATGAAATTGAATAAACAAAAAATAAACATTCACGAATTAAAAGAAGAAGAAAATCTTTAAATAAATACGAATTCTTTTATTATCATACTTTTTTGTTGTTGTGGTCGACGTAATAAAGGACTATTATTTTTTTGATCTTTGACGAAGATTCAGGTTCGTTTGGGGATATTTTTGATTAAATATGTTGGAAGTTTAGATTACTAGGAGAGACAGGGAAAGTACTGCGAGCGTAAGTGTCGTTAAGTTTCGGTGGGTCAATTGTGTCAGGAAGTTGACGAGGCGGCAGGGAAGAGGAAACGTTCGCCATCTAGTTTCCACGAACTTGGGACAGGGACGATTTGTTTGTTACGCGCAAGGGCCATCCACGCATACATAATTCTTTATGTAGCGTCGAACGAATTCAGTGATCGAAAAGAACCCCCCCGTACCGTGAGCTTGAGCCGGAAGACAAAATAAAATGTATGCGGCGATCATTGATTTCGTAGGTGTTCCAGTTCAGCATATTGAACTCGAAATGAATCCACCGCGATCGGCAAAATAGAAAAGAATCTGACAACGCGTTACAAAGAGCATGCCAGTCGAAAACGCCATTAGTGTACCAAGTATTGTCCGTCGCTAGCCACTACCTTTTCTCATCTTTCTGGCAGCATATGGATTCCGTGGCGAAAAAAGGACTCGTCTTTGAGGCGATCCATGACTCAACCCAATTTTTGCATTGGTCGTATGAAGTGAAGTGCTGCTCAGCCAGGCCGTGCGTCATCGATCGGAAGAGATGGTAGTCGGACGGAGCAATGTCTGGGCTATACGGCGGGTGGGGTAGGGTTTCCCATTTGAATGTTTCCAAGTAGGTTTTGACAGGCTGAGCAACATGAGGCCGAGCATTTTCATGCTGCAAAATAACTTTGTCATGTCTTTTTTGTCATGCCGCAATATGTGGCCGTTTTTCTTTCAGTGCGCGGCTCAAACGCATCAA